>JAIOJX010000031.1:78258906-78858906 GCA_022376925.1 Tragulus kanchil
AAGATAAAATAACCATTAAAATATATAGATAAGGGAGAAATAGTAATATGACCACAATGCATATTAAAGACAAAGAAATAAAAATAGTAGAGTGAAATCAGCCCTCTAGCATATTGGGCAAAATGAATGAATTTGGATTTCTATGTTTTTCTCAGGAAGGGTGTGATTACAGTTCAAATGTGTGAGGTATGCTAGGAGTTGAGTGAGTCCTACATTAGCCATGGCACTGCATCAAAAGCTCTTTTCTCATTCAGTGATACTCCACAAACCTTCAAAACCAGCCGAAATATCCTGCCACTTTGTGTGGTAAGCATCTTTATGGATGAGATCTGTGTCGATCTAATATGAATGAAAATAACTTATCACTCATTATATCTATCCTCTTTTCCTTCTTGCTTGTAGGATTAGAATGACTTCATATCCCATTTTGCCCCAGACAACCCATATCTGTTTCTACAGTATTAATTACTAATAATGCCCTCTTTTATAATCAAAAGCATCATGGCATGAATGGTCACCTAAAAGTAGTCAAAATAGCTTAAAAGTGATCAGGAGATACAAATTGTAAAGTATCAAAAACATAATTATTTGTAGGGTTGCAAAGAGGAAAAACTGTCCAATATACACAGTTTTTCAATCCTAACCCCAAGAAGTTGTCACATGAGTGCATACATGGCTCAACACAACTCTTCACCGACACATGAAAAGCAGTTCAAAGCACATTTTTCACAGATGGAAAGTTCAGTAGTAGTCCATCTCTACATATCAGACAGCATACGAAACATTCATGCAATACAGCATTATGTAGCATTCAGTAAATTGCATGCAAATGCACTATTTTCCAGCTGCTGGGTATTAGAACATCATACTCCAAATGTAAAATAGACTTTTATCTGCATTTTCAGCTTAACCTGGCATCTGTCTAGCTACAACATATATAGACAGAGTGCAGTACAGAGAAAATAAAAAACTAAAATGACAGCAATAAGCCTAAACACTTCAACTAGCATAACAAATGTGAACAGTTTAAAGTATACTATTAAAAGACAGAGACTCTTAGAATGAACAGAATTACATATATAATTAAATGGCTACAGAAAGATTCAAAGTAGAAGATATAATAGTATAACAGACAAAAGAATTGTAAAAAGCAAGAATAAATGGTGATAATTCTATAAGATTTTTGTAAAAGATTCTATGTTAAAAGTATTAAGAAAAAACCAAGAAAGCTCTTTTATTTTGACAAAATTATAGTCAAATAATATTTCACTTATTGAGAATGCATGCTAATACATACAAGCTTTACAAAGCAGTAACAGAAACAGACATTGACCGTTTTACAAGAATAACTGATCTCTCTCAGAAATCAGTCATTAAAGTATATAATAATAATTAAGTGATTAAAATATTTACCTACCACAGTGAGTATGATTTAATCATTACATATACAAATAAAATAATGTACCCGAGAAATATACCCATGAGTGAAGAAACAAATTATTTTAAACAAAAATAATGCAACAAAAAATGATATGATAGGAAAGAAAATTTCAACACAAGAATAGAAAACCTTACAGGATAGATTTTTCCTGAGGCAACAGAATAACATTATAGCTTAATAACAAAAAATATATATTCCCACTTCTAAAATAATTCAATTGCTCAGAATTTTTTATTTAAACAGCTAAATAATCACTGGTTAAGAAAGCAACTAAAGTACAGTATAGCCTACTTAGAAATAAATGACATTAACTATGTAATAGATAAAGTATGCAACTTAAATGTATATATTTGAAATAAATTAAATCTTCACCGACACATGAAAAGCAGTTCAAAGCACATTTTTCACAGATGGAAAGTTCAGTAGTAGTCCATCTCTACATATCAGACAGCATACGAAACATTCATGCAATACAGCATTATGTAGCATTCAGTAAATTGCATGCAAATGCACTATTTTCCAGCTGCTGGGTATTAGAACATCATACTCCAAATGTAAAATAGACTTTTATCTGCATTTTCAGCTTAACCTGGCATCTGTCTAGCTACAACATATATAGACAGAGTGCAGTACAGAGAAAATAAAAAACTAAAATGACAGCAATAAGCCTAAACACTTCAACTAGCATAACAAATGTGAACAGTTTAAAGTATACTATTAAAAGACAGAGACTCTTAGAATGAACAGAATTACATATATAATTAAATGGCTACAGAAAGATTCAAAGTAGAAGATATAATAGTATAACAGACAAAAGAATTGTAAAAAGCAAGAATAAATGGTGATAATTCTATAAGATTTTTGTAAAAGATTCTATGTTAAAAGTATTAAGAAAAAACCAAGAAAGCTCTTTTATTTTGACAAAATTATAGTCAAATAATATTTCACTTATTGAGAATGCATGCTAATACATACAAGCTTTACAAAGCAGTAACAGAAACAGACATTGACCGTTTTACAAGAATAACTGATCTCTCTCAGAAATCAGTCATTAAAGTATATAATAATAATTAAGTGATTAAAATATTTACCTACCACAGTGAGTATGATTTAATCATTACATATACAAATAAAATAATGTACCCGAGAAATATACCCATGAGTGAAGAAACAAATTATTTTAAACAAAAATAATGCAACAAAAAATGATATGATAGGAAAGAAAATTTCAACACAAGAATAGAAAACCTTACAGGATAGATTTTTCCTGAGGCAACAGAATAACATTATAGCTTAATAACAAAAAATATATATTCCCACTTCTAAAATAATTCAATTGCTCAGAATTTTTTATTTAAACAGCTAAATAATCACTGGTTAAGAAAGCAACTAAAGTACAGTATAGCCTACTTAGAAATAAATGACAAAATGAACTGTACATGTCTAAAGTTATAAATTATGACATTAACTATGTAATAGATAAAGTATGCAACTTAAATGTATATATTTGAAATAAAAAGTTTAGAACTAAAAATTCATTTAAAAACAACCCCACAAACATAGTAAATTTGGGAGAAATTATCAAACAGTGAAAGAAAAGAAAAACACAAAACTAGAAGTTAATGAAATACAAAGTCAACAAATATTTAATTATAAAGAAAAAGTTTCTTTTTAAAAAATATATAAAATGTATTTTTTCATGATCCATCAAGTTAAAGAAGAAAAGATAATTAAATCACAAAGGGTCATAAATATAAACTAAATCTCAATAAAAGTGTATGTTAGCAAATAATTGTCTAACCTTTTTGCCAGTAATTCTAAAAAGATTAAATAAAATTGATAATTTCCTTAAAAACATAGATAAGTTAGGAAGATCTGGAAACGTGAAACAGCCATGAGGAAAAAATGAAAGGGTAATCAAATATATACTGTGAGGAAGAAGTAGGCTCTATAGTATTATAATAATCAAATGATCACAGTATTATTTACTGTTTCTGAAATATGCATAGATGGAAAACTTCTTAATTCCTCCATAAAGCTAAAATAACCCAGACATCAAACCAGATAAAGATAGATACCATAAAAAATAGAAAAGTGTGGTCTTATTTTCCTTACAGAATTAGAAACTAAAATCATAAATCAACTTGAATGGGTGGTGACAACACCACTTCATTTGCTTCTCAAACTCAGAATTATACATCAAATATGGTAAATTTTACCGTGTTAAATTACACATTTATTCTAAAAATTAATTTTAAAATAATTGTGAAAAATACAACAAATATATCAAAAGATTAACACATCAATATAAAGTACATATTATCTTAAAAATACAATGATTCAATATTATGAAATTTACTAAAGCAATTCCTGAAGTTAGAACATTTAGGAGGAATGTGTATGTGTGTTGCATGTGTATATATGTATATATATATATATATATATATTCAATTCCATATTTATAAACTTAGAATTAAAAATCAATTTCTAATTTCAATGATCATGCTGTATAATATACAATAGTAAAAATCTTGACCTAAAAAATACCATCCTGAAACTTAAAAAAAAATACTTTTAATAATGAAATATTAGAAGGATTGTCATTTACGTCAAAATTTAGGTAATAATATCGCTATTAGTGATACTATACAAAATGGAGTTCTGTCCTAACCAATTTAACAGGAAAATCATTTATTCATTCAGATGTTGCAAAATCAGACAAAACTCTGATACCTTGCAGGAAATACTATAATAGTTAACAAGGAGAATAGTATAAAAATGGAATCCAAAGTAGCTATATATAAGAAAATTATTATACCATATTTAGTAATACTACATATGAAGTTAAAAGTGAACAAATACTCTAGTTTTATACAAGAGAAATCAGTAAGTACTTAAATATAAGGATCTGCTAAGTAGAAAATTATATAAAAGCTAAAAAAGAAGTCACAGATAAATGAAAACACATATGTTGTTAGCAAATAATAAATTCAACATTAAAAAAATACCGTTATCCTTATATAAAACTATAAAATCAACTACCAGCATCAAAAGAATATTTTCCTTTCTTTCTTTATATATTTTCAAATTATGAAAATATGATAACACATTTACAGGAGACTTGGAAATATATAGAATATATTACAATTCTTTTTTAAGTAGACGATTTAAGGATTTTAGTTGAGGTTTTTATATCAAACACTCATTAATAGAATGAATACACAGAAAAGTACAAGGATATGGTAGACCTGAAAGCCACCAAGAATCAATTCAACATAATCAATATGAATACAATTCTCACAAAACAGCTGGAGGTGGAAATGAAAACCATCTCTAGTATTTTTGCGTGGAAAATACTATGGAAGGAAAAGCCTGGTGTGATACAGTCCATGGACTCGTAAAGAACCAGTTGTGACTTGGTGACTCACCATGCACACGTGCACAGAAGAGTAAGGTACAAATTCTATTCAAGTTCCTATAGACTATAAACTAGGAGACACTGGAACATATACAGGGACATAAAATAAGGTGCAAAAATTTCACGGTCTATAGAAAAATATATTCTATATTTTTCTGAGCTACTTCAAATCCTAAAAGATAATGCTGTTAAAGTGCTATGCTCAATATGTCAGAAAATCTGGAAAACTCGGCAGTAGTTACAGAACAGAAGAAGGTCAGTTTTCATTCCAATCTCAAAGAGAAATGCCAAAGAATGCCCAAACTACTGCACAACTGCTCTCATTTCACATGTTAGCAAGGTAATGTTCAAACCTTTTAAGTTGGGCTTCAACAGTATATCAACCAAGAACTTCCAGGTATACAATCTGGATATAGAAAAAGCAGAGGAACCAGAGATCAAATTGCCAACATCCACTGGATCATAGAAAAGGCAACAGGATTCCAGGAAAACATCTACTTCTTCTTCTTGACTATGCTAAAGCCTTCGACTGTGTGGCTTACAACAAAATATGGAAAATTCTGAGAGTTAGGAACACCAGACCACCTTACTTGCCTCCTGTGAAGCCTGTATGCAGGACAGGAAGCAACAATTAGAACTAGATATGGACTGGTTCAAAATTAGGAAAGGAGTACTTCAAGGCTGTGTATTGTCATCCTACGTATTTAATTTATATACAGAGTAATATTGTGCAAAATTCTGAGCTGAACAATGCACAAGTTGGAATCAAGATTGCCAAGAGGAATATAAATAACCTAAGATACCCAGATGATACCACCCTAACAGTAGAAAGCAAAGAGGAACTATAGAACCTCTTGATGAAGGTGAAAGAGGAGAGTGAAAGAGCTGGTCTAAAACTCTACATTCAAAAAACAAAGATCATGGCAACCAGTCCCATCACTTCATGGCAAACTGATGGGGAAAGAATGGAAACAGCGACAGATTTTATTTTATCAGGCTCCAAAATCAATGTAGATGGTGATTACAGTCATGAAATTAAAAGACGCTTGCTCCTTGGAAGAAAAGCTTTTCCAAACCTAGAGACAGTGTATTTAAAAGCAGAGACATTATTTTGCCAATAGAGGTCTGTATAGTCAAAACTATGGTTTTTCCAGTGGTCATGTATGGATATGAGAGTTGGACCATAAAGAAGGCTGAGAGCTGAAGAACTGATGCCTTCCAAGTTGGGGTCAAAATGTTATGGGATGATGAGAGTTGGACCATAAAGATAGGCTGGAGAGCTACTTCAATCCTAAAAGATAATGCTGTTAAAGTGCTATGCTCAATATGTCAGAAAATCTGGAAAACTCGGCAGTAGTTACAGAACAGAAGAAGGTCAGTTTTCATTCCAATCTCAAAGAGAAATGCCAAAGAATGCCCAAACTACTGCACAACTGCTCTCATTTCACATGTTAGCAAGGTAATGTTCAAACCTTTTAAGTTGGGCTTCAACAGTATATCAACCAAGAACTTCCAGGTATACAATCTGGATATAGAAAAAGCAGAGGAACCAGAGATCAAATTGCCAACATCCACTGGATCATAGAAAAGGCAACAGGATTCCAGGAAAACATCTACTTCTTCTTCTTGACTATGCTAAAGCCTTCGACTGTGTGGCTTACAACAAAATATGGAAAATTCTGAGAGTTAGGAACACCAGACCACCTTACTTGCCTCCTGTGAAGCCTGTATGCAGGACAGGAAGCAACAATTAGAACTAGATATGGACTGGTTCAAAATTAGGAAAGGAGTACTTCAAGGCTGTGTATTGTCATCCTACGTATTTAATTTATATACAGAGTAATATTGTGCAAAATTCTGAGCTGAACAATGCACAAGTTGGAATCAAGATTGCCAAGAGGAATATAAATAACCTAAGATACCCAGATGATACCACCCTAACAGTAGAAAGCAAAGAGGAACTATAGAACCTCTTGATGAAGGTGAAAGAGGAGAGTGAAAGAGCTGGTCTAAAACTCTACATTCAAAAAACAAAGATCATGGCAACCAGTCCCATCACTTCATGGCAAACTGATGGGGAAAGAATGGAAACAGCGACAGATTTTATTTTATCAGGCTCCAAAATCAATGTAGATGGTGATTACAGTCATGAAATTAAAAGACGCTTGCTCCTTGGAAGAAAAGCTTTTCCAAACCTAGAGACAGTGTATTTAAAAGCAGAGACATTATTTTGCCAATAGAGGTCTGTATAGTCAAAACTATGGTTTTTCCAGTGGTCATGTATGGATATGAGAGTTGGACCATAAAGAAGGCTGAGAGCTGAAGAACTGATGCCTTCCAAATGTGGTGATGGAGTAGATTCTTGAGAGTCCCTTGGCCAACAAGGAAATCAAACCAGACAATCTTAAAGGAAATTGACTCTGAATATTCATTGGAAGGAATGATGCTGAAGCTAAAGCTCCTTTGGCCACCTGATGTGAAGAGTCAACTCTTCAGAAAATACCCTGATGCTGGGAAAGATTGAAGGCAGAAGGAGAACGGAATAATAGAAGATGAGACAGTTGTATGCCATCACCAACTCAATGGACATGAGCTTGAGCAAACTCCAGGAAATAGTGAAGGACAGGAGGTCTGACCTGCTACAATCCATGGGGTCACAAAGAGTCATATATGACTGAGTAACTGAACAACAACAACAATAGAAGAATATTTTTTACAACTTGAAATAATTTCTAGTTTAGATGAAAAAAAAAACCTATTATGTATAAATCTACATAGGAGCTTTCCAAAATAGGAATAATGAGAAGGTATGGGCTTCTTCAAATATCATGAGGCCACAATAATTCATAAATTTGAAGGCAGAGTTCATCACAGACAGACCAGTGACAGAAAAACTCATATTCATATATATATATGAGTTTATTTCAGGAGTATATATAAATCTCATATATTTATATATGAAATTCTGTATATGACAAATGTAGTATATCAAAACATTGAGAAAATATGCGATCACCAAATAATTGACTAAATTTTGTGGGGAGCTATTGGAGGGTATAAAACAAAGCAAATGTGTAGAGCAAAACTATGCTAATTAAGGTTTTGAAATCTGATAAAGTAACCATCTGCATTTCTAACCAATCAATTGAGAAAAAGCCAAAGTGACATTCCTTGTGAGAGTTCAGCATTTTTCAGTAAGTATTCATTCTTTAGAGTCAACTGCATACATCTAATTTTTCTTCTGCATCCTTTTCCATGGCACCCTAGAATCAGGAAACTGGAAGAAAGATTTTACTGAATAAACCAAATTACCTAGGAGATTCCAAGAAAAACTATAAAAGATATATTTATTCAATGAATATGCTAAGACCTATCATCAGTATTAACACTTAAAACATACACACACACACACACACACACACACACACACACACACCACATTGCCACCTAAGTTCATCTCATCACCCTTCATCAGAAGTAGAGAAAACATCCTTACTTAGCAAGAAGAAAATACATGCTTTCTGATTGTTCTTGCTTCATAAATAAATAGTACCTTTTGACAAGCAACCCACGCGTTTTCCCACAGAGAAAGTTATGCACTTTAAAATACTACACCTAAAGGTCAATATTTTCTTTTAAAATATGTTAACATAAGCACAAATATTTTAATCTACCAAGATCCTATACATTCGAAGAACTTTGTCCAAATAACTATTTTGCTATGGAATGCTGCGTAGCTTCTTTAAGATGGTTTCTTCAGTGGTACAGAAACACTTCATAAAACTAAGGTTTTCTGCAAGCATCATGAGGTCAGAAACCACAACTGTCTTGTTTGCTGACTTTTGGCAATAATTATCTCAGCAAATATATACAATAAATATTTTGTGAATGATGGGCTAAAGGTAATGTATATATTAGTTCTACATGCTTCTGAAATTCACATACTGAAGTCTAGTCCTCAATGCGATTATATTTAGATGTGGGGCCTTTGAGAATTCATGATATCTTGAGGGTGGAGCTCTTGTGAGCGAAATTAGTGCCCTTACAAGAAAAGTAATGAGAGAAGCTGCTTTTCTCTCTGCTTTCTCCCATGTGGGAATACCATGAGAAGACATTCATGTGCAAACCAGGAAGTGGGCCCCCAACAGACAGTTGATTTGCTCCTGATTTGTTCTTGGACTTCTCAGCCTCCAGTACTATGAGATATAAGTGTTTTAAATATTTCTTATCTAAGTCCCCACACTCTTGAACAAAGAGTGAAGTGCTTGCATATTCCTGCTATGATATCCTCTGAGAGTCTCAGTCAGAATCTACTCTTATACTTTACACACAACTCTAAAAGGATTCGCTTCAATTCTTGAAAGATGGGGTTATATCTGAGGCATAGTATGTGTATATATTTGGCAGGCATTCACACTTCATACTTTTCATAAATCCTAATGCCTGAGAAAAGCATACCTGCCAAGTAAAAAGCAACATACTTCTATGTATACTTAGCCTTGCTAGAGTCTCAGACAGTTTCTTCTATGTAACAATTCTGGTCAGAGCATGTAAACTTCAGAGTCAAACTGCCCCTTTGGCCCAGTCAGAATGAAGCTACTCTAGCAAGACCTGCCTGATTAAACCATGGTCCTTTGCTATTAAGACAAAGAGACCGGAACTCTAACTTTGTAGAGGATGTTAGGCCAATTTTGTTGAAAGAAGATTTGCGCCCAAAGGATTTGTTGATCACAGAATTTTAAAGTTCAAAGAAACCTCAGGGAAGAATCACTCATTTGATCACTCAATAATTTATTCAACAAGAATTTATTAAGTAATTACCATAGAATCAACAATAACATCTCCTCCAGGTTTCTCATTAACTAAAGGATCAATGGACTTCTACTTATGATAACCCAAAGGAGCACATTCTTTCAACTTTTCACTAGGCTCATTGTATTCTATGAAAGAAGGTAGAAAATATGCACCGATTTTCAATTTGTCACCCAACTTACTGCTTTTTAGCTTCAAAAAATGACTTTAGTTTTAATATTGTACTTCTAAAACAAACATACCTTAAAGAAGTATCAGTCTCAGCCTTCCCTTGTGGTTCCGACAGTAAAGAATCTGCCTGCAGTGCAGGAGATCTGGGCTCAATCTCTGGGTGAGGAAGATCTCCTGGAGAAGGAAATGGCAACCCCCTCCAGTGGGTTGCCTGGAGAATCCCGTGGACAGAGGAGGCTGATGGACTGCAGTCCACGGGGTCGTAAAGAGTAGGACACAACTAAGAAGTGTCAGCTGCTCATCATGCTCTGGACCACAAAAGAGCTAATTTCCAAACCAAACAACATTGGGAAAATGAGGTACTTGTGGGAAATTTGGGCCCACTTGAGTTTACTAGATGGGAAAGCATTTGGTGGAAGTAGAAGACTTCATTGGTTGGGATAAAATGTAATGAGAATAGTTAGAGATGAATGAAGTAAGAAAGTAAAGTCGAGTGCCTAAATCCTAGAAACAATTGTTAGAAGACAAAAGAAGAAATAGAACAACAGGGCACCCCATCCAAGGTAACACATGTGCAAAGACTGGCCTGTGAAGAGATTGATTACCTTGTGATAAGTGTCTCAGGATGACAGAGGGGAAACACTGGTAAGTATTCATGCATGTAGCATCTGTTGGTTAGCTCTGTCTGCTGCCTTCATTATAGAAATATATTAGGAGGAGGTATTCAAATCTATATTCCTATCTACCTATCAGTTTTTAAAGTGAGCTGTGTACCATGAATAGGGATAAATTTTTGTATAGATTATATCCAGTTCTCTCAACAACCTTGTCAGATAAGCCTTAATATTTCCATTTCATAGATAAATAAGTACTGATTCAGATTACATAACAGATCTAGTATCACTATCTTAGTTAGTACCCTCCTGAAATCAGAGCCTACAACAAAGACTTGGATATGGATGGGTTATTTAGGAGGTAACCTAAGGAAACAAGATTGAGGTTGTATGACTAATGAGAGAGGGAGGAAGGAGAGATCAGTATAAGGACCCATCACTGAAGTTACCACTATGGGTTCTCAGGCTTGAACCTATGGGAACATCCTACAAAGAGTACACATGCCTCTCGGGATTTCCAACCTAAATGCCGAGAGACTGAAAAGTTTATCTGGTGTTCCTAATCCTATTGGTTGATGACTTCCCCAGAAGCATTAGCATCCTCTTACTTCTGTTCCTACTATTTGGGTGAGGAAGCTCTGGCAACAGAAAAAGCATATGGGCAGGAAGTTCATAGACATGCTCATGCTTGAGGCAGAATACTGTGAGCCTGAGGTGAACCTGAGTTTGCCCAGAACTGTCTACTGTTACCGGTCCCTGAAATCAGAGAGAAACCAAACATATGTGGCACAATACATCAGAATCATCTGTGATAGCTGCATGGTTCCTCAGTTGCTGAGCCTGGCAATAAACCAAGATAAAGGAGTTGCATCATCCATGCCTATAGCTTTCATGTATTCAACTAGATTCAGCCAGCCAGGGTGCAGTCATACATGACAGACAGAGACAAATGACCAAGGGGTCAGACACTTCTGACACCATGTCACTTGTTAGAAGACAAAAGAAGAAATAGAACAACAGGGCACCCCATCCAAGGTAACACATGTGCAAAGACTGGCCTGTGAAGAGATTGATTACCTTGTGATAAGTGTCTCAGGATGACAGAGGGGAAACACTGGTAAGTATTCATGCATGTAGCATCTGTTGGTTAGCTCTGTCTGCTGCCTTCATTATAGAAATATATTAGGAGGAGGTATTCAAATCTATATTCCTATCTACCTATCAGTTTTTAAAGTGAGCTGTGTACCATGAATAGGGATAAATTTTTGTATAGATTATATCCAGTTCTCTCAACAACCTTGTCAGATAAGCCTTAATATTTCCATTTCATAGATAAATAAGTACTGATTCAGATTACATAACAGATCTAGTATCACTATCTTAGTTAGTACCCTCCTGAAATCAGAGCCTACAACAAAGACTTGGATATGGATGGGTTATTTAGGAGGTAACCTAAGGAAACAAGATTGAGGTTGTATGACTAATGAGAGAGGGAGGAAGGAGAGATCAGTATAAGGACCCATCACTGAAGTTACCACTATGGGTTCTCAGGCTTGAACCTATGGGAACATCCTACAAAGAGTACACATGCCTCTCGGGATTTCCAACCTAAATGCCGAGAGACTGAAAAGTTTATCTGGTGTTCCTAATCCTATTGGTTGATGACTTCCCCAGAAGCATTAGCATCCTCTTACTTCTGTTCCTACTATTTGGGTGAGGAAGCTCTGGCAACAGAAAAAGCATATGGGCAGGAAGTTCATAGACATGCTCATGCTTGAGGCAGAATACTGTGAGCCTGAGGTGAACCT
Organism: Tragulus kanchil; assembly: GCA_022376925.1. Classification (NCBI taxonomy): domain Eukaryota; kingdom Metazoa; phylum Chordata; class Mammalia; order Artiodactyla; family Tragulidae; genus Tragulus; species Tragulus kanchil. The sequence continues at coordinate 78,271,171 of JAIOJX010000031.1, forward strand.
GAGTTTGCCCAGAACTGTCTACTGTTACCGGTCCCTGAAATCAGAGAGAAACCAAACATATGTGGCACAATACATCAGAATCATCTGTGATAGCTGCATGGTTCCTCAGTTGCTGAGCCTGGCAATAAACCAAGATAAAGGAGTTGCATCATCCATGCCTATAGCTTTCATGTATTCAACTAGATTCAGCCAGCCAGGGTGCAGTCATACATGACAGACAGAGACAAATGACCAAGGGGTCAGACACTTCTGACACCATGTCACTTAGTGTGTATGCCCCAGTGTCTGTGTGACATGGGAACTGCAACTCTTCTTACTATATGAATATTTCAAAGCAAAGGTGGTCATCATCATGTTCACATATATGGGTTGTCATACATCTGGTGCTCAACTGAAGAACAGAAGATCTATTTCAATACTGGAGGAAGAAAAAGGGTATGCTGTCCTTATTAATATGTATGTTAACTGCACTGACTTATGGGCAACAGAAGATGCAGTTAAGCTGCACTAGGACCCCAACTGTATATGCCTTTCCACTACACAAACAGTATCCCACTGCATCAGCATCATTTTCCTCTCTGAAAAATCTCCCCATTTCATTTAGTCTGATGCTGATGTTACTGAATTACATGGTTTGAATGTGCATGGTGTGGAAGGAATGTGTGGTGTGGGCACTGATGAAGTGCACAGGGCTGACTCTGAGGAGGAGAGCACCAAGAAGAGAACTCAAGACCAAATCACAGTATACAATGAGGTCAGGAATAGCAAGAGCAGGTCCACAAACTGATGACATGGGGATGAAGGAATTGTCTGGAATTCAAGATTTGAAAATAGATTGTTTCCTACCATTGTCTGATAAACCAACATACTAAGCAGAAAAACGGCATGGTCAAAAATCACAGTAGAAAAGAGAGCATACACTAAAATGTGTCCACCGATTTTCCTGTTCTGTACTGTTTTAGCTTAGATAGGGAGTTGAGTCAGTGGCAAATGTGAGCAACTGGAACTCCACTTATTGAGGACACTCTCTCAGGAAAGGTGTTGAATACAATCCAGAACTGTCTGCCTGAGACAGAAATGAGGAGCACATGACCACTTGCTCCTATCCCACACCAATCACAGATTAAATCATGTATGTGAATGCACTGGACCAGCTGAAGTTTTATCAGGCTACATCTCTGTTCATCTGCTGGAGCAGGAATGCTGTTGTTTAGCCGTTAAGCATTAGCAGGCAGATTTTTTACCACTAAGTCACCAGGGAAGCCCGCAACAGGAAAACATAAAGCAAAAAAGTGGGTTAGAAGTATATGATACTGAGCATAAAAGATGTCAAACACTCATATTAAAATGTATTCTCTCTCCACCAAAGTGTTTATATAAATTAAAACATGATGACACAGTTTTACATAGTTAATTAATGGAAAAGTAATATAAACCCCAAATCATGGTGCTTGCAAGTCCAACTTCATCAAAATAACATTTTAAAATGGAATATCTTCTATATCAGCATTCTAAATTAAGAAAGTTATGCTGCATCATGTCATTTTAATAAGGTCAAGAAAAATCAATGCTGCAACAAATGGAAAAGTAAGTACTTAAATCAGCGGTTCTCAACATTAGCTACACATTGGAACCATGTAAGAAGCCTTAAAAAATACAAATGCCTGAGTCCGGTAGTCAGACATTCTGATTTGATTGATCATCTGGGACAGGAATGTGGTGGGCACTGATGAAGTGCACAGGGCTGACTCTGAGGAGGAGAGCACCAAGAAGAGAACTCAAGACCAAATCACAGTATACAATGAGGTCAGGAATAGCAAGAGCAGGTCCACAAACTGATGACATGGGGATGAAGGAATTGTCTGGAATTCAAGATTTGAAAATAGATTGTTTCCTACCATTGTCTGATAAACCAACATACTAAGCAGAAAAACGGCATGGTCAAAAATCACAGTAGAAAAGAGAGCATACACTAAAATGTGTCCACCGATTTTCCTGTTCTGTACTGTTTTAGCTTAGATAGGGAGTTGAGTCAGTGGCAAATGTGAGCAACTGGAACTCCACTTATTGAGGACACTCTCTCAGGAAAGGTGTTGAATACAATCCAGAACTGTCTGCCTGAGACAGAAATGAGGAGCACATGACCACTTGCTCCTATCCCACACCAATCACAGATTAAATCATGTATGTGAATGCACTGGACCAGCTGAAGTTTTATCAGGCTACATCTCTGTTCATCTGCTGGAGCAGGAATGCTGTTGTTTAGCCGTTAAGCATTAGCAGGCAGATTTTTTACCACTAAGTCACCAGGGAAGCCCGCAACAGGAAAACATAAAGCAAAAAAGTGGGTTAGAAGTATATGATACTGAGCATAAAAGATGTCAAACACTCATATTAAAATGTATTCTCTCTCCACCAAAGTGTTTATATAAATTAAAACATGATGACACAGTTTTACATAGTTAATTAATGGAAAAGTAATATAAACCCCAAATCATGGTGCTTGCAAGTCCAACTTCATCAAAATAACATTTTAAAATGGAATATCTTCTATATCAGCATTCTAAATTAAGAAAGTTATGCTGCATCATGTCATTTTAATAAGGTCAAGAAAAATCAATGCTGCAACAAATGGAAAAGTAAGTACTTAAATCAGCGGTTCTCAACATTAGCTACACATTGGAACCATGTAAGAAGCCTTAAAAAATACAAATGCCTGAGTCCGGTAGTCAGACATTCTGATTTGATTGATCTGGGAGGGGAGTGTGGCTGGGACAGGAGGGTTTGTTCACATTTCCCCAGGTAATTCTAACGTGAAGGCAAACCTGAGGCATACTGGCTGAAACAAAGCACAAGTTAAAAACCAAGGATGTTTTAAGTAACTTAGTAAACCCTACAATCCAAAAATCCTTTATCTCTAATTCAAGTATTTAGATCAAATGTTTCAGCTGAGAATGTCTGAGCCTATTAAAATTTTTGATTTCCAAAGCGGTGTTCAAAATGACAATGATCTTCCCAGCTGGCTCAGTAGTAAAGGATTCGCCTGCCAAGGCATGTTCAGTCATTGGGAAGATCTCCTGGAGAAGGAAATGGCAACCCACGCCAGTATTTTCGCCTGAGAAATCCCATGGAGAGAGGAACCTGGCAGGTTACAGGCCATGGGGTCACAAAAGAGTCAGACACCACTTATCAATGAAACAACAACAGTCCAAAATGACAGTCACAACACCAGACTTTGAAACTGCTAAAGGTAGACTAGTAGCTCTCCATTTCATACTCACAGTGGATTTCCAGGTGACCAAAAATGTTTTACTTTTAAAATGTGTTCTTTGAAGGTAAAGTTTTGCAATGACTGACTGAAGAAATAAATTTATTGATAATAAATGAAGCAATCTGCTGTTGGATGTTGGCCCCCAAAGGATGCATTACTAAGTAAGCCCGAGGACATTAGAATGTTGAAAGAGTAAAAGAACACTGACAAAAGAACATATGTCCACTAGGTGTTTGACTGGCATAACTTGTTAGCTTCAAGCTTCCTTTCCTCGGCAGAAAAGTAGGTTCTAAGGTCATGACTTCCTGGTTTTCATTTTCAGCTATAATGTATCCATCGGTGCTTTGACCTGGCCTCCCTTCAAAAGAAGCCAGAGCCTTGCCAGCATGTGTTCACAAAGCACAATCTGGGGCATGTCAGTTTCCTCATGTTATCATCAGAAATGTCTTGAAATACAAAATACAGATACAAGAAATGACATCCCATTTTTGCCTGGCAGTTACAAATAACATTTTATAATAAGGATGATAATACTTCCTTTTTAGTATTTTTTCAGGCAAAGGGAAAAATAAAAGAATCAAATCTTATTTATCCACATTAACTGAAAAATGCAGTAACCAAGATACTGGAATAATTTATTTCATGCCACAAATGTTAAGTCTGCTTGGATTTCCACTTTTCAAAAACCTAGAACACAACAAAATACCATTAATGTTAAAACTACTCAGAACTGATCAGGATTTTGCTGAGCAATTAAGTTCATCATTGTGAACATCTGCCACCATGTACAATACTATCAATTTTTTCCAAACTGGTCTCCATCTTTATAACTGAGCTTTTACAACTAGATTTCCTAGACTTAGATGTTTAATTTTTTTGTTGTTGTTAAGAAAGACCTCTAATCAACCCACTTTGAAAAATCCTACTTAGCAGCAAGGCACTTAATTATCTTGTTCACCTTTTGTTCAGTTGCTTTGCAAATAACGACATGAAACATTCCATCTTTTTATTTCCAAGCTTTTCTTCTTCTTGATTAGATTCTACTTAAATAGCATCATGTTCCTTCAAGTTTCTCCAAGATGAGGGATTTTCTTTAATCACCTGAAACCTGCTGGTCTGCCTCTTTAGCATTCTGAGATATTTCCTTCAACTATGAAAGGGGTTTTGCAATGACTGACTGAAGAAATAAATTTATTGATAATAAATGAAGCAATCTGCTGTTGGATGTTGGCCCCCAAAGGATGCATTACTAAGTAAGCCCGAGGACATTAGAATGTTGAAAGAGTAAAAGAACACTGACAAAAGAACATATGTCCACTAGGTGTTTGACTGGCATAACTTGTTAGCTTCAAGCTTCCTTTCCTCGGCAGAAAAGTAGGTTCTAAGGTCATGACTTCCTGGTTTTCATTTTCAGCTATAATGTATCCATCGGTGCTTTGACCTGGCCTCCCTTCAAAAGAAGCCAGAGCCTTGCCAGCATGTGTTCACAAAGCACAATCTGGGGCATGTCAGTTTCCTCATGTTATCATCAGAAATGTCTTGAAATACAAAATACAGATACAAGAAATGACATCCCATTTTTGCCTGGCAGTTACAAATAACATTTTATAATAAGGATGATAATACTTCCTTTTTGGTATTTTTTCAGGCAAAGGGAAAAATAAAAGAATCAAATCTTATTTATCCACATTAACTGAAAAATGCAGTAACCAAGATACTGGAATAATTTATTTCATGCCACAAATGTTAAGTCTGCTTGGATTTCCACTTTTCAAAAACCTAGAACACAACAAAATACCATTAATGTTAAAACTACTCAGAACTGATCAGGATTTTGCTGAGCAATTAAGTTCATCATTGTGAACATCTGCCACCATGTACAATACTATCAATTTTTTCCAAACTGGTCTCCATCTTTATAACTGAGCTTTTACAACTAGATTTCCTAGACTTAGATGTTTAATTTTTTTGTTGTTGTTAAGAAAGACCTCTAATCAACCCACTTTGAAAAATCCTACTTAGCAGCAAGGCACTTAATTATCTTGTTCACCTTTTGTTCAGTTGCTTTGCAAATAACGACATGAAACATTCCATCTTTTTATTTCCAAGCTTTTCTTCTTCTTGATTAGATTCTACTTAAATAGCATCATGTTCCTTCAAGTTTCTCCAAGATGAGGGATTTTCTTTAATCACCTGAAACCTGCTGGTCTGCCTCTTTAGCATTCTGAGATATTTCCTTCAACTGGCTTATATCTACAATAAAACTACTTACTCCTAACTGGTTGAGTACATTAAATCTCATCTTTTTATCAAGCTTCCATACTAATTCAAATATACAAAGATTCGCAAAGTGGATTTTAAAATCCTTGATTATGGCAACACATTAAAGTAGGGTTTCCCCTCTAGTTTTTAATATATCTTATATAAAAATAAAAAGTTAATATCATCAATTACATCTGTGCAAGAAAAACTAGGATTCAGTTAAAAATAAAATGTGATAACTGACAACATGTATTAAGCAAATACTAAAATGTTTTTTAGATGAAAGGCTAAAAACACAAGGATTAAACATGAGTTTTCAATCTGATTATAAAATGTCATTTGCATTTGTCACATGAAGAATAGTTATAAAGAATAAGATATAGTTGCTGTCCAGGAAAAAAAAGGTGTGGTTTGAAAATATAGGCTAATACCTGAATTAAAAGGGGATGAAATGGTAAAAAAAAAAGTGAGGATGAGAGCTTTCAGCTAAAAGTTGAAAGAAATACAACCCTTAACATCCACAAATACTTCCAAGAAACATGAGAGGGACAACATTTAACTTCAAGGGATTCTAAGAAGAAATAGAGAAAAGCACGTAAAGCAGTGCAGAAAAGGAATTCTTAGAAGAAACAGCTAAAAAGCCTGTAAAGAGCTATTCACACAAGCCTGTGAAACAGCAAAGCTGAAGAAAAGTAAATTATTTTCCACAGAGTCATATCTAGCTAATTTCAATGAATCTACCTTCATCTGACACAAACCTTTTTGTTTATTCAAAAGCAGCACTAGCACACAAAAACAAATCAAACTGCTTGTAACTAAATACACTTGATATCTGGCTGTGATATTTTTAGAGTATTGGCTGAATAAAGACAAAAAAAAATTTATAGTTATATGCACAGTTGCTAAGAGTATACTTCATAACAATTTTAAAAGGTGAGATGGGATTCCCTAAGGTACTCGTTCTTAAAAAGCAAACTAAACATTTGCCTCAACAGAAATCTTTAAAGAAAAATATGACAGAGAATACATGCCTAAAAGGCAGTCATCTGAAGAAAAATCACCATGTTATCAATCTCTGCATTAAATGTAACATCAAAATTCCTGCCTCCAATTTATAAAATGATACATACACACACAATCTTCTTTTTTCTGAAAACACATAGCTTCTATAACAAACTGCCTTTGTTTGTTGAAACTCTGAGTATTTCTTACATTTTCATTTTCTTCAAATAAATGAAAAATCCTTTATAAACATTTTTGCTAATTAAGTGAAAGAATAAAGAGAATATTCCACATGTAAAACATCAGAGTTTAATTTTTTTAAATCCAACCATCAGGTTAAAAAATTTATGTGATGCTCAAAAGCAAATTATAAAGACAATGTCAAAAAATAAAAAAATAAATAGCTCATATTTAATATTTCTATATCATATTTTAAACCTACACTAATTTTTCTCCCTCAATTTTTAGACTTAAATAGAAAAGCTGCTACTGATAGGCAAAATAATTTCCCTTTCTGACTATGAATAAAAAATTATCTTCCTTTTGTAAGAGGCTTTCAAATTCCACGCCACTATCGAAATACATAAGATTTTAGGAAGGTGGCAAGTCAGAATAGAATCCTGAGTTTTAGACCTAGCTCTACAACAAGTTGCTTGGATAAATCAGTTCTGTCATTTGTCCTGAGTGTTCTCAAATTTAAATGGGGAATGGGCATCCATTTCCTCTTCTTTCCTTTCCAGTCCTGTGATTCCAAGTTGAGGAATGATCTCTCAATTCTAACTCCAAGTCTCTCCATAGATTTAACAGTTTTGAAGGCTAAGCCTAAAGTCTAAAACTATAATTGTGAAGTTTATATTAAAACAAAGTTATTGCTTTAATCACTTTTAGGTTAAAAAAGCTTTAGTTTTGAAGTACATGTTCTACAAGTTCATTAAAAGTAATCTCCAAGGTAAAATTAGTTACTTATTGATACATATATCATTACATATTAAGTAGGAATTTTTTCAAGGATGAGTATACTATTTTTAAGGAACCACTCATTTAGGATTGCATAAGGTACTGTTCTTAAAAAGCAAACTAAACATTTGCCTCAACAGAAATCTTTAAAGAAAAATATGACAGAGAATACATGCCTAAAAGGCAGTCATCTGAAGAAAAATCACCATGTTATCAATCTCTGCATTAAATGTAACATCAAAATTCCTGCCTCCAATTTATAAAATGATACATACACACACAATCTTCTTTTTTCTGAAAACACATAGCTTCTATAACAAACTGCCTTTGTTTGTTGAAACTCTGAGTATTTCTTACATTTTCATTTTCTTCAAATAAATGAAAAATCCTTTATAAACATTTTTGCTAATTAAGTGAAAGAATAAAGAGAATATTCCACATGTAAAACATCAGAGTTTAATTTTTTTAAATCCAACCATCAGGTTAAAAAATTTATGTGATGCTCAAAAGCAAATTATAAAGACAATGTCAAAAAATAAAAAAATAAATAGCTCATATTTAATATTTCTATATCATATTTTAAACCTACACTAATTTTTCTCCCTCAATTTTTAGACTTAAATAGAAAAGCTGCTACTGATAGGCAAAATAATTTCCCTTTCTGACTATGAATAAAAAATTATCTTCCTTTTGTAAGAGGCTTTCAAATTCCACGCCACTATCGAAATACATAAGATTTTAGGAAGGTGGCAAGTCAGAATAGAATCCTGAGTTTTAGACCTAGCTCTACAACAAGTTGCTTGGATAAATCAGTTCTGTCATTTGTCCTGAGTGTTCTCAAATTTAAATGGGGAATGGGCATCCATTTCCTCTTCTTTCCTTTCCAGTCCTGTGATTCCAAGTTGAGGAATGATCTCTCAATTCTAACTCCAAGTCTCTCCATAGATTTAACAGTTTTGAAGGCTAAGCCTAAAGTCTAAAACTATAATTGTGAAGTTTATATTAAAACAAAGTTATTGCTTTAATCACTTTTAGGTTAAAAAAGCTTTAGTTTTGAAGTACATGTTCTACAAGTTCATTAAAAGTAATCTCCAAGGTAAAATTAGTTACTTATTGATACATATATCATTACATATTAAGTAGGAATTTTTTCAAGGATGAGTATACTATTTTTAAGGAACCACTCATTTGCGGATTGCATTAATAGAGTACTTACATAAAACATCGAGCTTCCCAGGTGGTGCTAATGGTAAAGAACCCGAGATGTGGGCTAGATCCCTGGGTTGGGAAGATTCCCTAAAGAAGGGAATGGCAACCCACTCCAGTATTCTTGCCTGGAGACTCCCATGGACAGAGGAGCCTGGCGGGCCACAGTCCATGGGATCGCAAAGAGTAGGACATGACTAAAGCAACTTAGTATGCTCATAAAACATTAAAAATTTTTGGAAATCTATCCCTTAATAGTCTTTTCCTCAAAGATTTGGCAAGCTAGTGCCTTCAGGTTTAAAAAGTTATCATAAATAGTATCTGATTACTGAAGGAGAGGTGTCACTCCTTTAAGATACAGCATCAAAGTCTATCATTTGAGGATCATGATCAGAAAGAGTTCCAAATTTTGAATTTTATCTCCAACTGTGGTCATTCACAAGATAACTGGAATTTCTGAGCTATATCAAAAGAACATGTTCCTTACCATAAAACTCAAATTCATGGCTATTACTGGATATGTTTACAAAGTTTAAGCAACAAACTTTATTAAAGATATGTTCAAATAAATCTTACAATTACTTTGAGAATACCCCATTTATATTGCATTATATATAACCTAGAAGTATTCATTTATCCAGTATAAGTTCTTAAAATACAATTTCATTTTAACATGCTTTTTATGTCTTCATCCTTCTACCCAAAAGAATGAAAAATAGAGTGGTCTCCTGCTCCCTTGACCTCTGAGAGCCCTTATGTTACAATGTTTGCAAACAGAAAGTCCAGATGTCAGTGAAAAGTGTCACATTTAGGTTGGATCTAGGCCTTTTAATTATATCCAAATAAGGCAGAGTCCTATAGCGTGTTCTTGAGTTGGGGCCTCCATGTTTTGCATTGTCTAAATTAATCAACTGGCTTCCCAAAGCAGCTCTGTCATTAGTGGCTCTGAGTCATATTGAAAATGGCAGCTACGCTCTCAATCCAATAGCAAAGATTTTTAAAAAATTAAAATAGACTCTGGCAAGGGAACCAGACACATAAAAGACCTCTCATAAGGGTTTCCTTGAACCAAAGGGAAAATCTGTCAGGTGGCAGCAGGGCTTTGAGGTTTGTGCCATCTCACTGTCCTTGTTTTTAATCACCCATGAGGAGTGGTGGCTTTGCTGTTATTGGCTGTCACCTCACGTCAAAAACTGGCCTGATTCTGCCCATTCTGAAGCCTGGGCTCGAGCAGGATATCCTCTCTATGTCGTCACTAGGATCAAGTAATGGCATCCTTTTTTCTCTTCCATGAGCACCAATTGTGGGAAAGAGGAATCTGAATTAGGAAATCAGTGTACTGATACCTCTTCTTGAAGCAGGTTATCTAAAAGATCATGTGCCCATGAAAAATTCATTTTTCCACAAAATACTTATAATTCAGGCTCTCCAATTTAATGATGAAGACAGCTAACAAATCTATAATTGAGGCAAGCTAGTGCCTTCAGGTTTAAAGTTATCATAAATAGTATCTGATTACTGAAGGAGAGGTGTCACTCCTTTAAGATACAGCATCAAAGTCTATCATTTGAGGATCATGATCAGAAAGAGTTCCAAATTTTGAATTTTATCTCCAACTGTGGTCATTCACAAGATAACTGGAATTTCTGAGCTATATCAAAAGAACATGTTCCTTACCATAAAACTCAAATTCATGGCTATTACTGGATATGTTTACAAAGTTTAAGCAACAAACTTTATTAAAGATATGTTCAAATAAATCTTACAATTACTTTGAGAATACCCCATTTATATTGCATTATATATAACCTAGAAGTATTCATTTATCCAGTATAAGTTCTTAAAATACAATTTCATTTTAACATGCTTTTATGTCTTCATCCTTCTACCCAAAAGAATGAAAAATAGAGTGGTCTCCTGCTCCCTTGACCTCTGAGAGCCCTTATGTTACAATGTTTGCAAACAGAAAGTCCAGATGTCAGTGAAAAGTGTCACATTTAGGTTGGATCTAGGCCTTTTAATTATATCCAAATAAGGCAGAGTCCTATAGCGTGTTCTTGAGTTGGGGCCTCCATGTTTTGCATTGTCTAAATTAATCAACTGGCTTCCCAAAGCAGCTCTGTCATTAGTGGCTCTGAGTCATATTGAAAATGGCAGCTACGCTCTCAATCCAATAGCAAAGATTTTTTAAAAAAAAATTAAAATAGACTCTGGCAAGGGAACCAGACACATAAAAGACCTCTCATAAGGGTTTCCTTGAACCAAAGGGAAAATCTGTCAGGTGGCAGCAGGGCTTTGAGGTTTGTGCCATCTCACTGTCCTTGTTTTTAATCACCCATGAGGAGTGGTGGCTTTGCTGTTATTGGCTGTCACCTCACGTCAAAAACTGGCCTGATTCTGCCCATTCTGAAGCCTGGGCTCGAGCAGGATATCCTCTCTATGTCGTCACTAGGATCAAGTAATGGCATCCTTTTTTCTCTTCCATGAGCACCAATTGTGGGAAAGAGGAATCTGAATTAGGAAATCAGTGTACTGATACCTCTTCTTGAAGCAGGTTATCTAAAAGATCATGTGCCCATGAAAAATTCATTTTTCCACAAAATACTTATAATTCAGGCTCTCCAATTTAATGATGAAGACAGCTAACATATTTAGGGGCCTGTACTATAAACAGGCATTTTCACATAAGTGAATTCTTTTCCAACACAGTCTATGCACCTACTTATAGAATTATAAGTATCATTTAATAAAGAGATAAATATTTGCCTAGGCAATCTTATTACTGTATATCTTGGCAATAATATGCTTTTATTATAAACCTCACTACCCTATATAATGCAACATTTTCTGCTTAAAATTACATTTGAAATATTCCTTATACCAAAGAAAGTTTAAACCCTGGCAAATGATAATTTTTACTTACACTTATAATGTACTCTTATAATATACTTTAAATATATATATATATTTGTAAAATACACATAAACCAAAATAAATTTTCTTATTTGATACAAGATTATTAAGAGGCTATAAATACCCACTGAAATTCAATTGATCAAACATGATGTGACATGGGATAAGAATTTCTTACATCATTTCTCAAGTGTGGCCCAGGAACATCTGCGCCTTCCTGAGGCTTTTTCAAGGAGTCCACAAGGTCAAAACTATTTTCATAATCATACTAAGACATTATTTGACCTTTTACTCTCATTTTCCACAAATGTACAGTGGAATTTTCCAGAGGCTATGTGACGTATGATAGTATAACAAATTGATGTCGAAACAGATAGGAGAATCCAGCTGTCTTTTATTGAGTCAGACATGATATGTAAATGTCTTTGCAAAAATGTAAAATGATGCCACTCACCTTATTACATTTTTTATTTAGAAAATGTAGTTATACTTTATTTAAAATACAATGCTTACATTAATGGGTTTTATATTTGCTATTTATCTAACAGGTTTATTATTTTTCAAAGGAATTAACAAATATTTTTAAATGATGCTTTAATTTCTCCGTGCCATGCCATGTTCAGTCGCTTCTGTTGTGTCCAGCTCTTTGCCACCTCATTGACTGTAGCCTGCCAGACTCCTCTGTTGACTGGATTCTCCAGGCAAGAATACTCGAGTGGGTTGCCATGTCTTCCTCCAGGAGATCTTCCCAAACCAGGGACTGAATCTGTATTTCCTGCATCTCCCGCATTAGAGGCAGATTCTTTACTGCCGAGCCACCAGGGAAGTCCTTCTAATTCAGTAAATATTGCTTTGTGTATAACATAATAAGAAACTCTTTGGGTTGCTCAATAATTTTTGAGAGTGAAAAGGGATCATGATACCAAAAATATGTGAATATTTATTTATAATAGGCAATGTATTTTATTATATCTATTCTTACATATGTATATTTCTAATTTATATGTTTAATTAGTTACTTACTAAATACAGAGTACTGAGCAAGTATCCTCATACACATCATTCATCTAACCTTAGTCAGAACATCACTGGGCAAGTGAACAGAGACTTAATCAGAAAAGTGTGGACTGTGATGGGTCCTGTGAAACTTAAGTAGGATCCCATGAAATTTAAGCAGGAGGGCCCCATGCAACTTAAACAGGAGATTCAGATCACTGTTTGTCCTTTCCACGAGTCCCCATTGAGCTTAGCCTATATTCCATGACTCTGAAGCAGGTTAAATGCTACATTTCGATCAAACATGATGTGACATGGGATAAGAATTTCTTACATCATTTCTCAAGTGTGGCCCAGGAACATCTGCGCCTTCCTGAGGCTTTACAGGGAGTCCACAAGGTCAAAACTATTTTCATAATACTCAGACATTATTTGACCTTTACTCTCATTTTCCACAAATGTACAGTGGAATTTTCCAGAGGCTATGTGACGATGATAGTATAACAAATTGATGTCGAAACAGATAGGAGAATCCAGCTGTCTTTTATTGAGTCAGACATGATATGTAAATGTCTTTGCAAAAATGTAAAATGATGCCACTCACCTTATTACATTTTTTATTTAGAAAATGTAGTTATACTTTATTTAAAATACAATGCTTACATTAATGGGTTTTATATTTGCTATTTATCTAACAGGTTTATTATTTTTCAAAGGAATTAACAAATATTTTTAAATGATGCTTTAATTTCTCCGTGCCATGCCATGTTCAGTCGCTTCTGTTGTGTCCAGCTCTTTGCCACCTCATTGACTGTAGCCTGCCAGACTCCTCTGTTGACTGGATTCTCCAGGCAAGAATACTCGAGTGGGTTGCCATGTCTTCCTCCAGGAGATCTTCCCAAACCAGGGACTGAATCTGTATTTCCTGCATCTCCCGCATTAGAGGCAGATTCTTTACTGCCGAGCCACCAGGGAAGTCCTTCTAATTCAGTAAATATTGCTTTGTGTATAACATAATAAGAAACTCTTTGGGTTGCTCAATAATTTTTGAGAGTGAAAAGGGATCATGATACCAAAAATATGTGAATATTTATTTATAATAGGCAATGTATTTTATTATATCTATTCTTACATATGTATATTTCTAATTTATATGTTTAATTAGTTACTTACTAAATACAGAGTACTGAGCAAGTATCCTCATACACATCATTCATCTAACCTTAGTCAGAACATCACTGGGCAAGTGAACAGAGACTTAATCAGAAAAGTGTGGACTGTGATGGGTCCTGTGAAACTTAAGTAGGATCCCATGAAATTTAAGCAGGAGGGCCCCATGCAACTTAAACAGGAGATTCAGATCACTGTTTGTCCTTTCCACGAGTCCCCATTGAGCTTAGCCTATATTCCATGACTCTGAAGAGCAGGTTAAATGCTATGGCTTGGTTAGGGACACAACTGAAGAGAGGAGGGTTCAACAGAATGAGACAAGAGAACAATCTGATTGGGTCAATCCAAAACAAATGGGAAAAGACGGGTAAAAATCGAGGCAGGAAGTGGAGGATTGCACTTAAAGAGTAATGAGAGAGTAACAGAACCTGAGCCAGTACAAAAGTGACAGTCTCAGGAATATCTCTTATTCTTACAGCCCTGACACCTGTCCTGTCTCATCATATCATCTCTAAGGGGACACTGAAAACATCAGGCCTTTGGGAAAGGTCAACCCTAGTAGATGTATTCAGAAGGCCAAACCTGATGGAGGTGGTACTAAATTTTTAAAGCAATAAGTAACAGCTGAGCCCGGATGCCCATGGAATATGCAATACCCATGGCAAGAATATCCCCTGGGACTCAGAAATTCTCTCTTGGGACCCATCAAGCCTTGCTTCTACCAGTGGGTCAAGGAAAAGATGGACTCTGAGTAGGTTCTGTCACTAGCCACACATTGTTTATATAAACTGAGTAAAGATTTAATTTCTCATTAAGTAGAATAGCTCATGGACTTGTTCATTAGTCTACTCCGTTGTGATGTGTGGAATACTCACAAAGACAGAAGTAAAACAATAAAAATTCTCTAGGATCCAAGATTCTTATCCTGGAATAAACATCTGAAAAAAAAAAAAAAAACAGGAGTATGGGTGCATTCCCGGAAATAAAAAAAAAGCCCCCTTGCACTGAGGTGAGGCCTAATTCAATTCTTTATCCATAACATCCTTAACTCAAAAGGTCTTGCCTTTTTTTTTTTTTTTAATGTGTTCAGATTCTCAGGTACAGAGAATATAAACAGAGACTTTGAAGGTAAAATATTTGTATAAATTCCCATTTAATGTCTGTCTGTTATTGACTGTGAGTTGGAACTCAACAAATATGTGTTTAATTCATAAATAAGTAATGAATAAGTGGATGAATGAACTCTGTAGCTCTAGGAAGAAGGGCAATAATATCATTATATGCTAGACCTGACTGTACTCTAGTAACTGCTATAAACCAAGTTCCCTTCAGGGCATAAATAGTTCATTAAACTTAATTCTATACTACAATAAGTAGTAGAGCAAAGTGCCTGACTCATGGCTCTGATCATTTTTTTTCCCCCAGATGCACTGAGGTATAACTGAAAATTAGCACTGTAAGATATTTAAAGTAAATGACCTGATGATTTGATATTCATACACAATGTGACAGATCTTCCCACATCGAGTTAATTAACACAGTCATCACTTCATATATTCACTGTTTGTGTATGTGTGAGGACACAAGTTCTACTCTCTTAGCAAATTCCAATTATATAATGGAGTGCTATGAACTACAGTCACCATATTAGATCCTCAGACATTATTCATCTTAGAATTGGAAGTCTGAATCCCTTTACGAACTTTTCCTTATTTTTCCCACCTTTCGTCCCTTTTCTACTCTTTGTTTTTATTAGTCTGACTTTTTTTTTAAGATTACACATATAAACGGTGCCATATAGCATTTGTCTTTCTCTGTGTGGCTTATTTCACTAAGCATAATACTCTCCAGGTTCATCTATATTGTCACAAACCTCAGGACTTACTTCTTTTTTAAGGCTGAAAAATATTCCATTTTCTTTATTCATTTGTTGACAGACATCTAGATTGTTAATACCTTGGCTACTATTAATAATGCTGCTAAGAGCATGGGCATATAGATATCTCTTCAAGATAATAATTTCATTTCAATTGGATGTATCTTCAGAAATGAGACTGCTGGATCATACGGTATCTCTATTTTTAATTTCTTAAGAAACCTCCATACTGTTTTCCAAAGCTGCTGTACCAGTTTACATTCCCATCAGCAGTAGGCAATTGTTCCCTTTCTCCATATCCTTGCCAATACTTGTTGTTTCTTATTAACGATAGCCATTCTGGCAGGTGTGAGGTGATATTTTATTATGGTTTTGATTTGCAATTCTTTGATGATGAGTGTTTCTAAGCATTTTTCTGTATACCTGTTGATCATTTTCATGTCTTCTTTGAGAAAATATCTACTTAGGCAGTTTCTCCATTTTAAAATTAGGTTATTTGGATTATTTTGGAATTCAGTCATATGAGTTCCTTATATATTTTGGATATTAACCCCCTACTGGATATATGATTTGCAAAGATTTTCTCCCATTCCAGGAGGCTGACTTTAGCTTTTCTGATGATTTCTTGTGGGCTTTTCTGGTGGCTCAGATGGTAAGGATTCTGCCTGCCAATGCAGCAGACCTAGGTTTGATTCCTAGGTCAGAGAAGATCCCCTGGGGAAGGGAATGCTACCTACTCCACTATTCTCTTTGGATAGCATTAAAAGTAAATGACCTGATGATTTGATATTCATACACAATGTGACAGATCTTCCCACATCGAGTTAATTAACACAGTCATCACTTCATATATTCACTGTTTGTGTATGTGTGAGGACACAAGTTCTACTCTCTTAGCAAATTCCAATTATATAATGGAGTGCTATGAACTACAGTCACCATATTAGATCCTCAGACATTATTCATCTTAGAATTGGAAGTCTGAATCCCTTTACGAACTTTTCCTTATTTTTCCCACCTTTCGTCCCTTTTCTACTCTTTGTTTTTATTAGTCTGACTTTTTTTTTAAGATTACACATATAAACGGTGCCATATAGCATTTGTCTTTCTCTGTGTGGCTTATTTCACTAAGCATAATACTCTCCAGGTTCATCTATATTGTCACAAACCTCAGGACTTACTTCTTTTTTAAGGCTGAAAAATATTCCATTTTCTTTATTCATTTGTTGACAGACATCTAGATTGTTAATACCTTGGCTACTATTAATAATGCTGCTAAGAGCATGGGCATATAGATATCTCTTCAAGATAATAATTTCATTTCAATTGGATGTATCTTCAGAAATGAGACTGCTGGATCATACGGTATCTCTATTTTTAATTTCTTAAGAAACCTCCATACTGTTTTCCAAAGCTGCTGTACCAGTTTACATTCCCATCAGCAGTAGGCAATTGTTCCCTTTCTCCATATCCTTGCCAATACTTGTTGTTTCTTATTAACGATAGCCATTCTGGCAGGTGTGAGGTGATATTTTATTATGGTTTTGATTTGCAATTCTTTGATGATGAGTGTTTCTAAGCATTTTTCTGTATACCTGTTGATCATTTTCATGTCTTCTTTGAGAAAATATCTACTTAGGCAGTTTCTCCATTTTAAAATTAGGTTATTTGGATTATTTTGGAATTCAGTCATATGAGTTCCTTATATATTTTGGATATTAACCCCCTACTGGATATATGATTTGCAAAGATTTTCTCCCATTCCAGGAGGCTGACTTTAGCTTTTCTGATGATTTCTTGTGGGCTTTTCTGGTGGCTCAGATGGTAAGGATTCTGCCTGCCAATGCAGCAGACCTAGGTTTGATTCCTAGGTCAGAGAAGATCCCCTGGGGAAGGGAATGGCTACCTACTCCACTATTCTCACCTGGAAAATTCCATGGACAGAGGAGCTTGGCAGGATACAGTCCAGAGGGTCACAAATTGTCAGGCACAACTCAGCCACTAACACTTTCACTTTCCTAAGATTAATTAAAATTAGCTTAAAATGATCAATTTTGCTATAAAGCTTTCTAGTTTGATGTAGAACCATTTTATTTTGGCTTGTGTTGTCTGTGCTTTCAATGTCAACCCAAGAAGTAGTTTCCAAGACCAATATCAAGTTTACCTCTCAAATTTTCTTGAGTTGTACATTTTCAGGTCTTACATTCAAGTCTTTAAACTACTTTGAGGTTGACTCTTCTATGTAGTTTAAGATAGAGGTCCAGTTTCACTACTTTTATATATAGCTATCCTCCTGGTGACTTTTAATAATAGTCTAACACTAGTAAGAGCAGCAGCAAGAATGTGAACAGATTTTCTATTTTCATGGTTTTTCTGGTATTCCTGTTTTAATAATTTATTCACTTTAGAAATATTGGGTTGGGAATATCTCCTGGAGAAGGGAATGAAAACCTACTTCACTGTTTTTCCCTGGAGAATCCCATGGACAGAGGAGCCTGGCAGGGTACAGTCTATGGCATCACAAAGAGTCAGACACAATGGAAGCGACTAACACTTCCACTTTAGAAATATTAGTCAGTACTGATTACTTGCTAGACACAGTTCCAGCAACTTGGTATGCTACAGTGAATGAGACAGACCAAAACCTCTGCCCTTATGTGATCCACATTTTAGTAAACAAATATTGTATAATACATTATGTAAATCCAGGGGCTTCCCTGGTTCAAATAGTAAAGAATCTGCCTGCAATGCAGGATACCCAGGTTAGATTCCTAGGTCAGAGAAGATCCTGGGAAGGGAATGGCTACCTACTCCACTATTCTCACCTGGAAAATTCCATGGACAGAGGAGCTTGGCAGGATACAGTCCAGAGGGTCACAAATTGTCAGGCACAACTCAGCCACTAACACTTTCACTTTCCTAAGATTAATTAAAATTAGCTTAAAATGATCAATTTTGCTATAAAGCTTTCTAGTTTGATGTAGAACCATTTTATTTTGGCTTGTGTTGTCTGTGCTTTCAATGTCAACCCAAGAAGTAGTTTCCAAGACCAATATCAAGTTTACCTCTCAAATTTTCTTGAGTTGTACATTTTCAGGTCTTACATTCAAGTCTTTAAACTACTTTGAGGTTGACTCTTCTATGTAGTTTAAGATAGAGGTCCAGTTTCACTACTTTTATATATAGCTATCCTCCTGGTGACTTTTAATAATAGTCTAACACTAGTAAGAGCAGCAGCAAGAATGTGAACAGATTTTCTATTTTCATGGTTTTTCTGGTATTCCTGTTTTAATAATTTATTCACTTTAGAAATATTGGGTTGGGAATATCTCCTGGAGAAGGGAATGAAAACCTACTTCACTGTTTTTCCCTGGAGAATCCCATGGACAGAGGAGCCTGGCAGGGTACAGTCTATGGCATCACAAAGAGTCAGACACAATGGAAGCGACTAACACTTCCACTTTAGAAATATTAGTCAGTACTGATTACTTGCTAGACACAGTTCCAGCAACTTGGTATGCTACAGTGAATGAGACAGACCAAAACCTCTGCCCTTATGTGATCCACATTTTAGTAAACAAATATTGTATAATACATTATGTAAATCCAGGGGCTTCCCTGGTTCAAATAGTAAAGAATCTGCCTGCAATGCAGGATACCCAGGTTAGATTCTTGAGTCAGCACACAGGAGCCTGGAAGACTACAGTCCATGGCATCGCAAAGAATCAGGCATGACAGAGTGACAAACACTCACTTTCCTATAAATCTAAGGACTTACAATAGACTTTGGACATTATTATACCCCTTTTTCACATGAGGAAAGTAAGGTATAGAGGAGTTATATGACCTAGTTCAAGAACTCAATTTATCAAGGACAAAGCCAGAACTCAGATCTGTTTTTATGACACCAAATCTTGATGTTTCTCCATCTGGCTATATTACTTCCTCATCACATACTAAATTAAACACTATGCAGACAAGGGCATTTCATGTTGCCTAAGGATACTATATATATATATATATATATATATATATATATATATATGCTATTGTCTATCTTCTCTGAAGCCAGCATGTTCTAAAAATGGTATATATAAACTTAATGGATTAAAAACTGGAAACATTTCAATTCACATCAACTTCATGCTGATAAGTAACTTCAAAAAATTTAGAGTATAATATACACATATTAAAGGGTGCTTGTCATAAATGTCAAGTTCAATGAATTTTCATGAACTGAAAACCCTTTTAAGCATCATCAAGACAGAACATCATTACTCTCCAAACCCTTCTCATGCCCCTTTTCTGTTACTATATGAATCCCAAGGGTAACCATTACCCTGATTTCAAGGAACAGAGATTAGTTTTGCGTATTTTTTGAGCTTCAAACAAATGGAATTGTACAGTACAATGATTTTGCATCTGGCATGGTTTTCTAAATATTGTTTGTGAGATTCATCCGTTTCACTGTGTGCAGTTAAAAACTTCATTCTCACTCAGTCTATCTATTTTCTCTACTACTGCTTGTCTTTGGAGTAGTTTCCATTTGGGTGCAATGATGGATTGTGCTACTACGAAGGCTCTTGTGCAGTCCTTTGATGAATATTTTACATATTTCTACTGAGTATATGCCTAAGAGCAGCATCATCACCTGGAGTTTGCCAGGTGGTTTTTTAGTAAACAAATATTGTATAATACATTATGTAAATCCAGGGCTTCCTGGTTCAAATAGTAAAGAATCTGCCTGCAATGCAGGATACCCAGGTTAGATTCTTGAGTCAGCACACAGGAGCCTGGAAGACTACAGTCCATGGCATCGCAAAGAATCAGGCATGACAGAGTGACAAACACTCACTTTCCTATAAATCTAAGGACTTACAATAGACTTTGGACATTATTATACCCCTTTTTCACATGAGGAAAGTAAGGTATAGAGGAGTTATATGACCTAGTTCAAGAACTCAATTTATCAAGGACAAAGCCAGAACTCAGATCTGTTTTTATGACACCAAATCTTGATGTTTCTCCATCTGGCTATATTACTTCCTCATCACATACTAAATTAAACACTATGCAGACAAGGGCATTTCATGTTGCCTAAGGATACTATATATATATATATATATATATATATATATATATATATATGCTATTGTCTATCTTCTCTGAAGCCAGCATGTTCTAAAAATGGTATATATAAACTTAATGGATTAAAAACTGGAAACATTTCAATTCACATCAACTTCATGCTGATAAGTAACTTCAAAAAATTTAGAGTATAATATACACATATTAAAGGGTGCTTGTCATAAATGTCAAGTTCAATGAATTTTCATGAACTGAAAACCCTTTTAAGCATCATCAAGACAGAACATCATTACTCTCCAAACCCTTCTCATGCCCCTTTTCTGTTACTATATGAATCCCAAGGGTAACCATTACCCTGATTTCAAGGAACAGAGATTAGTTTTGCGTATTTTTTGAGCTTCAAACAAATGGAATTGTACAGTACAATGATTTTGCATCTGGCATGGTTTTCTAAATATTGTTTGTGAGATTCATCCGTTTCACTGTGTGCAGTTAAAAACTTCATTCTCACTCAGTCTATCTATTTTCTCTACTACTGCTTGTCTTTGGAGTAGTTTCCATTTGGGTGCAATGATGGATTGTGCTACTACGAAGGCTCTTGTGCAGTCCTTTGATGAATATTTTACATATTTCTACTGAGTATATGCCTAAGAGCAGCATCATCACTGTGCCATAGGGAAGATATTTGTTTAGCTTTAATAGATACTGTCCAATAGTTTTCCTAGGTGGTTGTATTCTACTCTCTTGCCAACAGTCCTTGAGAGTCTCACTTACTCCAAGTTGTGAATATTTAAATTAGATGCCAAAACACCTTCAAAATGGACACCAATTTATCTGTAAGATTAGCTCATATTATTTTTCTTGTTTTCACAGACTGCCTGACTGGTCCATACTAGAATAATGGAAATAACATTACAATGGTGCTTCTCATTATTAGCCACTTTTACAAGACCCTTGCAGGTACCAACAGGAACTAAAGAATGAAGGTGGCAAAACAATGTCAGGAAGACTGGGATCCCAGACTTTGAAAAAATGTTTTAAGCAAACACTGAGTATGACTGATCATTTGACTAGAATGATGATAGTCTTTTTCTCGCTTTTCATTCTCATAAATCTGTGCATTTCTGAAATAATAAAGTGTCTTCTCCTAGAATAGCAGCCACTATTTAATGCATAAAGACAAGCTGTTAGGAAAGCAAAGTTTCTCGGAGGTTGAATAATTTGGTCCTTTTTAATTGGAAAAAGAGCTCACAATTGCAATTTGCCAGGGCTGGTGAATCCACATTAGGATCCACTAAACCCATCTCTGACAGCATCTGTGTCTTTTGATTTTAATATAATGCCCTATCATAGAGCTGTGAGCAGGCAAACACTTATCTATATCCTAATTCTGATAAATGAAAGATCAAAAATGCAAAAGTTCTTACCACTTGGGCTCTGTACCATTTGGAATGCAAATTTATTTTGTTCCTAAGCCCCCAATTAAAGCCCATGAAATGACAGGAACCAAATGATATTACAGAAGTCAACTACATAATAGATACTCAATAAAACTTAGGATTGGTAAAAGATAATCATTTTATTAAAATTGATGCAATATAATAAAAAGAAATGTAATGTTCCTCCAGGTAATTTCTAACAAGGCTATAATAAACAGTGTCAAGAAGAATTTCAATCATCTGGACTTCACGACTCTGCTAATCCTCCTTGGCTAACAATACATTCACAGATGCTGTAAGATGGCCCCAGAATAGGAACTGAGACACATTTACCATCTTCCATGAGCTTCATATTCATTAAAGACTTACTAATAACCAATGTTAGATAACCAGCCCAGCCATAAAGGGGAAAACTAAGCCAAATATATGTTTGGCCAGTGCACTCTTTTCCTCCAGGCCCTAGTTTCTCAGAGGATATTGAAACCAGCTGCTTTCTAATAGGAACACCGTCTAAGGTGCTCATGAAAAATGCATATAACCTCTCTACAAACGTTACAATTCAGAATCCCTGAGAAAGGATGAAGTGCTTAAAGCAAAGTTTGAGAATTAGTGTTCAAATTGGAATTGGGGATAGGTGGGTGGACTAGGTTGAAGGAAAGAGGAACAGAAATAAATCAGGCTACACCATTTTTTCAAAGAATGAAGGTGGCAAAACAATGTCAGGAAGACTGGGATCCCAGACTTAAAAAAGTTTT
Source organism: Tragulus kanchil (assembly GCA_022376925.1). Classification (NCBI taxonomy): domain Eukaryota; kingdom Metazoa; phylum Chordata; class Mammalia; order Artiodactyla; family Tragulidae; genus Tragulus; species Tragulus kanchil. The sequence goes on from JAIOJX010000031.1 coordinate 78,294,106, forward strand.
AAGCAAACACTGAGTATGACTGATCATTTGACTAGAATGATGATAGTCTTTTTCTCGCTTTTCATTCTCATAAATCTGTGCATTTCTGAAATAATAAAGTGTCTTCTCCTAGAATAGCAGCCACTATTTAATGCATAAAGACAAGCTGTTAGGAAAGCAAAGTTTCTCGGAGGTTGAATAATTTGGTCCTTTTAATTGGAAAAGAGCTCACAATTGCAATTTGCCAGGGCTGGTGAATCCACATTAGGATCCACTAAACCCATCTCTGACAGCATCTGTGTCTTTTGATTTTAATATAATGCCCTATCATAGAGCTGTGAGCAGGCAAACACTTATCTATATCCTAATTCTGATAAATGAAAGATCAAAAATGCAAAAGTTCTTACCACTTGGGCTCTGTACCATTTGGAATGCAAATTTATTTTGTTCCTAAGCCCCCAATTAAAGCCCATGAAATGACAGGAACCAAATGATATTACAGAAGTCAACTACATAATAGATACTCAATAAAACTTAGGATTGGTAAAAGATAATCATTTTATTAAAATTGATGCAATATAATAAAAAGAAATGTAATGTTCCTCCAGGTAATTTCTAACAAGGCTATAATAAACAGTGTCAAGAAGAATTTCAATCATCTGGACTTCACGACTCTGCTAATCCTCCTTGGCTAACAATACATTCACAGATGCTGTAAGATGGCCCCAGAATAGGAACTGAGACACATTTACCATCTTCCATGAGCTTCATATTCATTAAAGACTTACTAATAACCAATGTTAGATAACCAGCCCAGCCATAAAGGGGAAAACTAAGCCAAATATATGTTTGGCCAGTGCACTCTTTTCCTCCAGGCCCTAGTTTCTCAGAGGATATTGAAACCAGCTGCTTTCTAATAGGAACACCGTCTAAGGTGCTCATGAAAAATGCATATAACCTCTCTACAAACGTTACAATTCAGAATCCCTGAGAAAGGATGAAGTGCTTAAAGCAAAGTTTGAGAATTAGTGTTCAAATTGGAATTGGGGATAGGTGGGTGGACTAGGTTGAAGGAAAGAGGAACAGAAATAAATCAGGCTACACCATTTTTTCAGTGTTATACAAAAAAGAGGAATCAGTCTGTTCCCACTGTTTGAGTAACCATTGGAATTATCTAAGTCATGTTTCAATAAAGCATTATGCTAAGTGAAATGAGACAGACAAAGACAAATACCGTATGATATTACTTATATGTTGAATCTAAAAAAATACAATAAACTAGTGAATATAACAAAAAAGAAGCAGACTCACAGATAAGGAGAAAAACTAGTGTTTAACAGTGGGGAACATAGGGGAGGGACAAGTTAGTGGCAGAGAGTGGGAGGTGTAAACAAATGAATCTAAAAAAGGCTACAAGAATATATCGTACAACACAGGGTACATAGCCAATATGTTGTAATAACCATGAATGGAGTGTAACCTTTCAAAACTGTATTAAAATATTAAAGAATTAAAAATATAAGAACACAGAACCAATAAAAACTTAAAAATATAAAGATAATTGACCCCATCTCAAACACCTTAAACTTGAATCTCCCAAAGAGTCAATATTTCTTTTACAAGTTTCCCTAAGTGATTCTAAAAAGACTATGGTAATGGTCTTGTATTCTATTCAAACAATTAAACTTGGCCACTTAGATTAAAACTTAGACCCTTGTAGGTTTTAATCATGCATCTTTCTTGATCACTTCCATGGTTTTTAAAACCAAAATACACACACTTTTAAGCTGCCAATCCTCTTCATTTCTATAGCTGGTTTTTCTCTTCACTCTTCCTTTTAAATCTGTTTTATTGGAGTATATACATACACATACATATACATACAAAAAGATATACATATATATGCTTAAATTTGCAAAAGTTAAGTAAACAGCACCCAGATCAAGAAACTGAACACCACCAGGACTCCAAAGTTTCCCCTGGTGCTCGTTTTTTGTCATTGCCCTATAATGCTAACTACCACCCTAACTTGTAAAACTACAGGTTAATTTTCCCTCTTTTTAAAGTTTATATAAATTGAATGCAGTGAGAGTGAAAGTGTTAGTCACTCAGTCCTGTCCAACTCTTCGCCAACCCCCTGGACTATAGCTCGCCAGGCTCCTCTGTCCATGAGATTTTCCAGGCAAGAATACTGGAATGTGTTGCCATTTCCAGGGGATCTTCCCAATCCAGAGATTGAACTGGAGTCTCCCATGTTGCAGGTGGATTCTTTAGTGTCTTGGCCACATAATGAATGACAGAAGATATAGGTATCCAATTTCTTTCATTCAACATTGACCTTGTGAAATCCATCCATGTCTCTCTGTATATCAACAGTTGGCTCATACTTTTTTTAATATTATTATTTTGCAATAAGCTATCACAATTAACACACCCATATCATTGATTATTTCCAACTTGGGACTAATACTAACAGTCTTCCTATGAACATTCCTATGCACACCTTTGTTGAACATATGGACTCATTTTTTGTTGGGTATACACCTAGGAACAGAACTGCCAAGTTAGAAGGTGGGTGTACATTTAGCTTTTACTACTACTGCTAGTTTTTCAAAGTAGTAGAAATTCCACCAGTAGCAGAGAAGAACCTCAAAGCCTCAGTTGCTCCAGTGATTGGAGCTGACTGCTTTTTTTCATTTTAATCATTTATTATGGGACTTATTTCACATTTTCTATGGCTGGTTTTTGAAATGTTTTCCTTAATAATGGTGTCCAGACTCCTTTGTAGCCTTATATTACACAGTCTATAAATTTCACCAAGCATTTCAGGTTTAAGCTCCTGGGTAGATTTAACCATATAAAAGATACTAAGTTCATTTTAAAATAAACTTGCCAACTCCACTTTACTTTCACTGTTTAAGCATCATTTCTGGTCTACTTCAGCCTTCCTAGAAACTGACAGAAGAAGAAGAAGAAGAAAAAAGAGGGGTCTACTTACTGGTAGATCACTAAACAAAGTCGAGTAGGTAATTTCTTTAAGAAAGAGTAAAGTTTCATTAAATTAGGGTGGGAAGGGTTGGACAGGCATGGAAGGATACAGTCTTCATTTTTTTATATTATTCTTCCTGTCTATAGACTCTAGGCAACAAAAATTCATTTTCAGTAATGGCTCAATATCTATACTATTAACCATTGTATTTGTGAAAGCAATATAATGTGAACTTGAAGCTTTAATAGACTTTTTAATTTTGGAGGGGTGGGGAGAAGAAATGTAATTAACTCATGAAAGTTGAACTAACAACATTGTTCAAGACTGCAGAGTTATTTTTCATTTTCCCTGTGTGCTATTTTGTCACTAAAAATGCAGCACAGATTTAGCCAGAAATCCAACTCCTAGAACGCACTGTCAGGAATACCAGCCCACTAATGAGATAGCTCAAAGACACTGAGATAGACAAAGGACAGGAAAAGATTGCTGTTTTGATGCCTGAGTGAGAATTTCATTTTTTTTAAAAGCAAAACAGAATTTTAGATTTACATACTGCCAGACTATCTCTCCTTGACACTTCAAAAGATAGATTGCATTGGAAAGAGAAAGAACATTTTGTGTACTCCCCCATGGATTGGTAACCTGAAAGCACACTGGGGCTGTAGAGTTTGCAGGGAGATGGTTAATTTGAGAGTGAGGAAAGATACAGCTAATCCACTCCCTCAGGCAGAAGCTGAAATGATGTTTAGGAAGAGATTTAGGGGAAAAAAATGTCTTTCACATAAAAAAAAATGCATCTTAGTTCTCAGAAAAGTCTAAAATTTTCCATGCATAATCTTTCCTTGAGCCCTTCCCCGACAAACAGCTAAATCAATGTTATCATTTAAAGATAAATTAAATTAGGCAGGGAGAAAGTTCACTAAGGTTTGTATAACACAAACCCATATAATGATTTTTTTCTAATTATAAAGATTTCATGTTTGACCAAACACCTTTCTTCTAAGCTGTTGAACATATTCAGAGGTAAATTAAACTATTTGAGTAAGTTTAGCAATTATAACAAATTAGACAACAGCCTCACTTGCCCCCTAAACCACAAAGTCTTCATGAATGCTTTGCAATGACCCACAAATGGAACAATGAGAGAGATGTTAAAAGGTACTGTCAAAGGAACTGAACACTAACCATGCAAGCTTTGTCTAAATCCATCCAAATAAAGGTGACAAATTGCCATGTCATGCATTGGAGAGGCTTTCTTGTAAAGACCTGGGTAATAATGAGATCCTTTGCCCTTATGCAGTGTCAAATCATATCAGATACAAATAAGAAAACTCTAACCTGAATATATTTATTTCTTAAGTAATCACATATTTATTTATAAAACCATTCAAAATATTCTTTCATCCTACCACTGTGCTGTCTTTAGTAGAAAGGCAATATAAGTCACTAAAGCTAACACACACAAAAAGCTTATTCCACCAACTAGCTCAAAGCCCTTAATAAAATATTGCCTTTCTCTTCCTAATGCATCTTTGATGTATACGTTATGCTTTTCAATGGTATTTCCTAAACTTCAGGATGTGGCCCTCTTAAATATGCTTAAACTTTCCTAAAAGCAAAACAGAATTTTAGATTTACATACTGCCAGACTATCTCTCCTTGACACTTCAAAAGATAGATTGCATTGGAAAGAGAAAGAACATTTTGTGTACTCCCCCATGGATTGGTAACCTGAAAGCACACTGGGGCTGTAGAGTTTGCAGGGAGATGGTTAATTTGAGAGTGAGGAAAGATACAGCTAATCCACTCCCTCAGGCAGAAGCTGAAATGATGTTTAGGAAGAGATTTAGGGGAAAAAAATGTCTTTCACATAAAAAAAAATGCATCTTAGTTCTCAGAAAAGTCTAAAATTTTCCATGCATAATCTTTCCTTGAGCCCTTCCCCGACAAACAGCTAAATCAATGTTATCATTTAAAGATAAATTAAATTAGGCAGAGAGAAAGTTCACTAAGGTTTGTATAACACAAACCCATATAATGATTTTTTTCTAATTATAAAGATTTCATGTTTGACCAAACACCTTTCTTCTAAGCTGTTGAACATATTCAGAGGTAAATTAAACTATTTGAGTAAGTTTAGCAATTATAACAAATTAGACAACAGCCTCACTTGCCCCCTAAACCACAAAGTCTTCATGAATGCTTTGCAATGACCCACAAATGGAACAATGAGAGAGATGTTAAAAGGTACTGTCAAAGGAACTGAACACTAACCATGCAAGCTTTGTCTAAATCCATCCAAATAAAGGTGACAAATTGCCATGTCATGCATTGGAGAGGCTTTCTTGTAAAGACCTGGGTAATAATGAGATCCTTTGCCCTTATGCAGTGTCAAATCATATCAGATACAAATAAGAAAACTCTAACCTGAATATATTTATTTCTTAAGTAATCACATATTTATTTATAAAACCATTCAAAATATTCTTTCATCCTACCACTGTGCTGTCTTTAGTAGAAAGGCAATATAAGTCACTAAAGCTAACACACACAAAAAGCTTATTCCACCAACTAGCTCAAAGCCCTTAATAAAATATTGCCTTTCTCTTCCTAATGCATCTTTGATGTATACGTTATGCTTTTCAATGGTATTTCCTAAACTTCAGGATGTGGCCCTCTTAAAAATATGCTACAATACGCACAGAAACCCATGGTGGGAGTAATGAGAAATAACGCTTTGTCAGTATTCAATTATAAGCTGTATGATCTTCTCTTCTTCCATATGTTATTAATAATGCAGAGGGAGTAAATATTACAGTGAGCTTAAGAGATAGAATTAGAATTTTTTATTAGAATTCTAACTTGTTTATATTTGTTACACAAATACAACATCTGGATTGAATACTTCCTTACCCATCCAAAGGCCTGGCATAATTTGAATCCAAATATGGCTTAGTGAATCTTTACTTTGTTGTTTCTGTAGCCAACCATATACACAGGCTTGCAAAAATTTACTGGCAGGAACAACAATTAAAATAATTAAAAACCAGAGCAGCACAGGCACTGACTAATAGACTAAACACCTAGTCAATCAAAGTGGCAATCCCTAGATAACAAGCATAGCCATGCAAGTCTGTTTTGGCTGAAGAGCAGACCCAATAAAAAATGTTTTTCTAACACTCTTATTTGTTGATCGTCAATGAGCTACAGTAAGGCATGCGTGCACACACACACACACACACACACACATATCTATAACTTGCTTTTCATCTTTTATTATCATACAACATTATGTCATTGACATTCAGATATCTTCCGCATGCCACCAGATATAAACTAGTCCGTTCTTCTTAGGACCATCATAAATCAGGCATAGATGCGCCAACTCTAATGGTAGATCATTTGTCTATTGAGGGATATTAGGTTACCTTCAGTTATTCTGGCAAATAAAATTGCAGTATACATCATTTATATACATATCCTTGTGGACTAATGTTTTCTTGTTTCTAACACTGAAAATCAGAATCGTTAAGTCAAAAGATACACATTTCTGACTGACTTGAGTATGTAAGATTGCTTTCTAAAAGAGACTGCAAGTTTACTAAAGAAGTTTATATGACCATACAGGCTCACACAGGCTGTGCTATGGATTGAGATCCCTGGAAAATAGCCCTTTACAGTTGTCCAGCTTGGAGCCAAGGAGTTGGACCTTTACATCTCACATCATGAGTCACTGCTTGCAGGAAGAGGGAAGAGTCTTGGGCAAGGCATTCCCTTTGATGGAGAAAAGTTCTTAGAAAGGTAATCAGCTTAGAACTGTCAATCACACAAACTCTCAATAGCAGAGAGAATTTTTAAGACCTAAAGGGAATGTGACTCTATCTTATGTGTAAAATACTATTGTTTTACAGACATTTCACAGAATGTCTTTTCTGTGACATGCTTGTTCATACCCTTTGCCCATTTTTTTTTGGGTTGGTAGTTTTCATCTTATCCTTTTATAGGAAGTATTTGTATATTAAAGAAAGGAATTCTTTATCACATGATTTTCAAATATATGCCCCAGTCTATCATTTATTATTCCATTTATTATTTAGTTATCTATTTACCAAATATATCAGGATCTTATCAGGGATAAATGGAACACTCAAACATTTCAACTGAAAAGAATTCAACAAAAGGGCTATGTCTAAAGATACAGACAACATTAAGGGAAATAAGAAAGGTTCTGAAAATAATGAGAGTTATCTCTACCACTAAGACTTAGGGAAAAGAGAAAAAAAAGAATTCACAGTCCGCTAAAAGAAACAGATATGGAAGAGGAGGTGATACAGTCAATAAAAGTAAGCCTCTTGGGAATAAGCTAGAACAGGGCAGAAAGGATTTAAAGTTAGATGAGGGAAAATGTAGAATAATCAGCACATCACAGAAAACGTTTAACCTTTTTAGCTTTTAAAAACTTTCAAAGTATTACAATTTTTATCTTTATTATTAGCTACGTTTAAAATAACTTTTTATTTTGAAACAGTTTGACTTGCAAAAAAGTTGTAAAATACATAGAATTCCTGTTGGCTCTTCACCCATCTTCCTCCAGTGCAGATAAGTATATGATGCACATAATTATAGCACATTGTCAAAATTAGGAAACTGATAGTGGTACAATACTATTCACTCAGCTGAAGATCTTAATTAGATTTCATCAGTTTTTACATATACTCACATATTTGTGTGTCGCTTTATAAAATTTCACTGAAGGTATAAATTTGAGTAAATATCACCACAACCAAGGTACAGAATTTTTCCATCACTACAAAGAAACTTGATTAATAGACATATCCTCCTCCCAACAGTAACTGTTGACCACTAGTGAAACCTAATTCAGTATAATTTTGTCACTTTGAGAATGTTATATAAATAAGAAACACACAGTATGTAACTATTTAAAATTGGCTTTTTTCATTGTTTCAACATAATATTACTGAGCAGTTGCATGCAAGTAGTTGTATGCATCAAAAGGTTTCTCCTTTTCATTACTGAGTATTGTTCCAATGTATAGATATACCACAGTTTAGTCATACATTTACCATGAAGGACATTTGGCTTATCTCCAGCCTTTGCTATTACAAATAAAGCTACTTGGAATTTTTCATGAAGGGTTTCTGTGTGACTATGTCTTCATTTCTCTGGACTAAGCAGCCAAAGGTGCTCCTGGATTATAGAGAACTTCATGTTTAACTTTACAAGAAACTGCTATTTCTAAGATGAAATAGATGTATTTTCTATGTCTCTCATGCTAAAAACAACTAAAAACCCTATACATCATGTATAAAACAAACACAAGAAGACTCTAAAAAGTGGGTTAAGCACAGGCAGACGAGCCAAGGACCTCAAATTCAAAAAAGGACAAAGTATTGAGTCCCCTGGGTTTACTCCTGGCACTATATGCCCTCGACTTGGAGCTGAAGAATTTACTAATACAGAAATGTCAATGGATATAGGCACAAAACGTTTAACCTTTTAGCTTTTAAAAACTTTCAAAGTATTACAATTTTATCTTTATTATTAGCTACGTTTAAAATAACTTTTATTTTGAAACAGTTTGACTTGCAAAAATATTGTAAAATACATAGAATTCCTGTTGGCTCTTCACCCATCTTCCTCCAGTGCAGATAAGTATATGATGCACATAATTATAGCACATTGTCAAAATTAGGAAACTGATAGTGGTACAATACTATTCACTCAGCTGAAGATCTTAATTAGATTTCATCAGTTTTTACATATACTCACATATTTGTGTGTCGCTTTATAAAATTTCACTGAAGGTATAAATTTGAGTAAATATCACCACAACCAAGGTACAGAATTTTTCCATCACTACAAAGAAACTTGATTAATAGACATATCCTCCTCCCAACAGTAACTGTTGACCACTAGTGAAACCTAATTCAGTATAATTTTGTCACTTTGAGAATGTTATATAAATAAGAAACACACAGTATGTAACTATTTAAAATTGGCTTTTTTCATTGTTTCAACATAATATTACTGAGCAGTTGCATGCAAGTAGTTGTATGCATCAAAAGGTTTCTCCTTTTCATTACTGAGTATTGTTCCAATGTATAGATATACCACAGTTTAGTCATACATTTACCATGAAGGACATTTGGCTTATCTCCAGCCTTTGCTATTACAAATAAAGCTACTTGGAATTTTTCATGAAGGGTTTCTGTGTGACTATGTCTTCATTTCTCTGGACTAAGCAGCCAAAGGTGCTCCTGGATTATAGAGAACTTCATGTTTAACTTTACAAGAAACTGCTATTTCTAAGATGAAATAGATGTATTTTCTATGTCTCTCATGCTAAAAACAACTAAAAACCCTATACATCATGTATAAAACAAACACAAGAAGACTCTAAAAAGTGGGTTAAGCACAGGCAGACGAGCCAAGGACCTCAAATTCAAAAAAGGACAAAGTATTGAGTCCCCTGGGTTTACTCCTGGCACTATATGCCCTCGACTTGGAGCTGAAGAATTTACTAATACAGAAATGTCAATGGATATAGGCACAAAATAGCCCAACAAAATAAACTTTCTGTCAAACAAGACAAAATTCTGGACACCCAGTTTATTCCTCCTAAACAAAGCAGGAACAACAAAAAAGATGTGGCCCCACCTGTCAGCAAGCCCAAGTGAGGAACAAAGATTTCTTTTGCACGGCCGCAGAGAGTCATGGCAATTTCTCCTCCCTCACATAAGAAGTGGTCAGAGAAGGCCATTTACGGAGTTAGGACTTTCATGACCCCATAAGCTGATAAAGAGGCTTCCATTCACAGTATAAATGAAGACTTCTGTGGGGAGCCAAACCTACACTCTCATCCAGCAGTAGCAAGGAGGTCCATCCTTGGATATGAACAGAGGTGTAGTAGGGTACTTGGACGTCATCTGTCCAGCAGTATGAAGCAGTATCCCCTTTATCCCTGCCAGAGTTGCATCAGAGGAATTCAGTCAAAGCAGGAGGTTTACATAAGATCCAGAATTTCATAACATACTATGAAAATCTCCAGTTATCAATAAAAAAAAAAAAAACACTCATCGGACCAACGGCTAGGAAGATTTCAAATTTAATGAAAAATAACAACCTATAAATGCCAAAACGGAGATGACACAGATGTTATAATTATATAACAATGATTTTAAAGCTGCCATGATAAAAATGTTTCAAATAGCAAATATAAACATACTGGAAACAAAAATAACCTGAAAGGAATAAATGAAAAACAGCCTCAGCAGACAAGCAGAAAGTTTAGTGAATAAATCAATTAGAAATTTTAGAACTGAAAAATAGTATAACAAAAATAAAAAGATTAAGAAAGAGCTCAACAACACAAGGCAAGGGACAGAGGAAAGAATCAGTGAACTGAAAGACAGAACAATAAAATAATCATACCTGAATAACAGACACAAAAGAATTAAAAAAAAAAAAAAGACAGAGACCTAGCATTTTCATCATCTGAGTTCTTAAAGGAGAACAGAAAGAGGGAAGATCTAAAAGAGTATTGAGTCCCTGGGTTTACTCCTGGCACTATATGCCCTCGACTTGGAGCTGAAGAATTTACTAATACAGAAATGTCAATGGATATAGGCACAAAATAGCCCAACAAAATAAACTTTCTGTCAAACAAGACAAAATTCTGGACACCCAGTTTATTCCTCCTAAACAAAGCAGGAACAACAAAAAAGATGTGGCCCCACCTGTCAGCAAGCCCAAGTGAGGAACAAAGATTTCTTTTGCACGGCCGCAGAGAGTCATGGCAATTTCTCCTCCCTCACATAAGAAGTGGTCAGAGAAGGCCATTTACGGAGTTAGGACTTTCATGACCCCATAAGCTGATAAAGAGGCTTCCATTCACAGTATAAATGAAGACTTCTGTGGGGAGCCAAACCTACACTCTCATCCAGCAGTAGCAAGGAGGTCCATCCTTGGATATGAACAGAGGTGTAGTAGGGTACTTGGACGTCATCTGTCCAGCAGTATGAAGCAGTATCCCCTTTATCCCTGCCAGAGTTGCATCAGAGGAATTCAGTCAAAGCAGGAGGTTTACATAAGATCCAGAATTTCATAACATACTATGAAAATCTCCAGTTATCAATAAAAAAAAAAAAAACACTCATCGGACCAACGGCTAGGAAGATTTCAAATTTAATGAAAAATAACAACCTATAAATGCCAAAACGGAGATGACACAGATGTTATAATTATATAACAATGATTTTAAAGCTGCCATGATAAAAATGTTTCAAATAGCAAATATAAACATACTGGAAACAAAAATAACCTGAAAGGAATAAATGAAAAACAGCCTCAGCAGACAAGCAGAAAGTTTAGTGAATAAATCAATTAGAAATTTTAGAACTGAAAAATAGTATAACAAAAATAAAAAGATTAAGAAAGAGCTCAACAACACAAGGCAAGGGACAGAGGAAAGAATCAGTGAACTGAAAGACAGAACAATAAAATAATCATACCTGAATAACAGACACAAAAGAATTAAAAAAAAAAAAAAGACAGAGACCTAGCATTTTCATCATCTGAGTTCTTAAAGGAGAACAGAAAGAGGGAAGATCTAAAAGAGTACTGGAAAAAATGAAGATTGAAGATTTCCCAAAGTTGGCAAGAAACATAAACCTGCAGATTTAAGAAGTGAAATAAAACTCTAAAGAGGATAAACAAAACAAAACAAAAAAAAACCCATGCCATACCATATCATAGTTAAAACTCCCGAAAACTAAAAATAAGAGAAAAAAAATCTTGAAAACATATTAGAAAAACAGCACCTTACTGAAAGGGGAAAAATAATTGCAATGATGTTGGAATTCTCTTTTAAACCATGGAGGCTAGAAGAAAGTGGCATAGTTTATTTCAAGGGATATAAAGAAAACAACTATCATCCCAGAATCCTGTATCTGGTGAAAATGTTCTCTGGAAATGAAGAGAAAATGAGCACATTTGGAGATTAATGAAAACCAAAAGAATTTGTCAACAGTAGATCTATACTACAAGGATGGTTAGAGAAAGTTCTATAAACAGGAAAGAAGTGATGAAAAAAGGAAACCTGAAACATCAGGAAGGAAAAACATGGCAAGAACAAGTATGAGTAAATACAAAGGCTTTCCTTCTCCATGTGAGTTTTCTAAATTATAAATTATGATTGAAGCAAAAATAATAGCCCTGATACATCTAAAATACATGGAGAAGAAATATTTAAGATAAATATACATAAGGGCGGGCAAAGAGATATAAAAGGAAGGAAAAATTTTACACTTGAGCTGATTAAATGACAATCCTAGTAAAATATAATAAGTTATATATGTGTAGCTACACTAATTAACACTGGTCAGGGGATAGGGGGTAAGGTGGGGTATTAGTATACACACATGGATTCAAAACAGACCGTGGGACAGCAAGAATAAAGAACCCAGAATAAAAATCCACACAAATATGCCAAAGGGTTCTTGACAAAGGGCACAAGCAATTAAATAAAGAAAAGACAGACTTATCAAGAAATGGTGCTAGAGCAACTGGACACTCATAGACATAAAAATAAACCTTAAAAAAAAGAAAAAGAAAAAAAAAAAAAAAACCTTGACTAGACTTCCCTGGTGGTACAATAATTAAGAATCTGCCTGCCAATGCAGGGGACATGGGTTCAACTCCTGGTCCAGGAAGATTCTACATGCCACAAAGCAACTAAGCCTGAGTACCCTAACTGCTGAGCCTACTACGCGTTAGAGCCTGTGAACCACAACTAGTTCTTATGCTTGATATCAGAATCATAATCCTTAAAATGAAAACTAGATTTCATAAAATGTAAAACATTTGCTCTGTGAAAGATTTTTCTAAGAAAAAGTATTGGCAAACCACATATCCAACAAAGCATTGATAGTTAGAATCTATGAAGAGCTCCCAAAACTGAACAGCAAAAAAATAAGCAATTCAACTAGTAAATGGGCAAAAAAAATGTGAAGAGACATGTCACTGAAGAGGATATTCTAGTGACAAATAGGCAAATGAAAAGATCAGCCATTAGGAAAATGTAAATTAAAGTCACAATGAGATATTGCTACACACCTATCAACATGGCTAAAATAAAAAATATTGATTACACCAAATGCTAGTAAGAATGCAGAGAAACTGAGTCAATTATACTTTGTTGGTGGGAATGTAAAATGCTATAGTCATACTGGAAAATATTCTTGCAGTTTCTTCCTAAAGTAAACATGCAATTACCACATGATCCAGAAAGAGCACTTTCGGGTATTTAACTTGGAGAAATGAAGATTTTTGACACAAACATATATTCATGAATGTTTATGGCACCTATATTCACTGATGATCTTCAGTGAGTGAATGGTGAAATAAACTCTGTATATTTATACCACAGAATTATTGTTGTTCAGTCCTGAGTCGTGTCTGACTCTTTTGTGACTCCATACACTGTAGTCCATACCCCTGGATATTTCCAGAATTTTATGGCATAAAATCTTGGACAGCAAGAATAAAGAACCCAGAATAAAAATCCACACAAATATGCCAAAGGGTTCTTGACAAAGGGCACAAGCAATTAAATAAAGAAAAGACAGACTTATCAAGAAATGGTGCTAGAGCAACTGGACACTCATAGACATAAAAATAAACCTTAAAAAAAAGAAAAAGAAAAAAAAAAAAAAAAACCTTGACTAGACTTCCCTGGTGGTACAATAATTAAGAATCTGCCTGCCAATGCAGGGGACATGGGTTCAACTCCTGGTCCAGGAAGATTCTACATGCCACAAAGCAACTAAGCCTGAGTACCCTAACTGCTGAGCCTACTACGCGTTAGAGCCTGTGAACCACAACTAGTTCTTATGCTTGATATCAGAATCATAATCCTTAAAATGAAAACTAGATTTCATAAAAATGTAAAACATTTGCTCTGTGAAAGATTTTTCTAAGAAAAAGTATTGGCAAACCACATATCCAACAAAGCATTGATAGTTAGAATCTATGAAGAGCTCCCAAAACTGAACAGCAAAAAAATAAGCAATTCAACTAGTAAATGGGCAAAAAAAATGTGAAGAGACATGTCACTGAAGAGGATATTCTAGTGACAAATAGGCAAATGAAAAGATCAGCCATTAGGAAAATGTAAATTAAAGTCACAATGAGATATTGCTACACACCTATCAACATGGCTAAAATAAAAAATATTGATTACACCAAATGCTAGTAAGAATGCAGAGAAACTGAGTCAATTATACTTTGTTGGTGGGAATGTAAAATGCTATAGTCATACTGGAAAATATTCTTGCAGTTTCTTCCTAAAGTAAACATGCAATTACCACATGATCCAGAAAGAGCACTTTCGGGTATTTAACTTGGAGAAATGAAGATTTTTGACACAAACATATATTCATGAATGTTTATGGCACCTATATTCACTGATGATCTTCAGTGAGTGAATGGTGAAATAAACTCTGTATATTTATACCACAGAATTATTGTTGTTCAGTCCTGAGTCGTGTCTGACTCTTTTGTGACTCCATACACTGTAGTCCATCAGGTTCCTCTGTTCATGGGATTATTCTCCAGGCAAGAATATTTGAGTGGGTTGTATTCCCATAGAATACTCCTTGGGAGTCAGTTACTAATATATGCAACAACCTGGATGAATATATAGAAAAATATGTTGAGAAAAAAAATCCAATCCCAAATGTACATACTATTTTATTCATTTTATATGAAACTGTTGAAATGACATGAAGCCTAAGAAAGGGGTGGGGTACGAGGGAGAGGAACGTGGCTATAAAAGGAAAACATGATGAAGCCTGGTGTCAGAAGTATTTTGTACTTGGACTGTCAATTTCAGCATCTTGGAAATTATATTGTAGTATAGTTTCACAAAATGAAAAAATAGAACTTCTCTGCAAAGAAATATAATATTTTTTTTCTTAAAAAGAACTGAGTAGAAATTTATAGAACTGATATTCTAGCATAGTTCTGCCAAATGTTACTATTGGAGGAAACTGGGTAAAGCATACATGGAATCTCTCTGTATTATTCCTTACAACTGCATTTAAATGTATAATTAACTCAAAAATTAATTAATAAAAAAGAAACTTTCAAACTCTTTCACAAAATTTTGTACCATTTTAAACTCTCATCAACAATTATGAAAAATCCAGTTTATCTGAATTCTCTGCAAGTATTTGCTGTTTGTAATTTTTTAAAAACTTTAATACAAATTTTAAGGGTCTTTTATTATAAAATACTGGTTATATTCCCCATATTGTACAATATATCCTGAGGCCTATCTTACACCCAATAGTCTATGCCTATTGACAAGTGTGAGGTGTTATCTTGTGTGCTTTGACTTTTATTTCCCTAATAATTAGCAATGTTGAGCATCTTTTCATGTTCCTATTGAACATTGTCATTGCCTCTTCAGAAAAATGTCTATACAGTTCTTCTGCCTATTTTTCTAATCAGGTTGTTTGATTTTTGATGTGGAGTTAGATGGGTTGTTCATATATGTTGGATATGAATGAATCCCTTATCACTCATATAATTTGCAAATATTGATTTTTCTCTCATTTGGTAGTTTGTCTTTTTGCTTTGCAGATGTTTTCTTTTGCTGCACAAAGATTTTTAAGTTTAATTAGGTTGCATCTGTTCATTTTTGCTTCTGTTTCCTTTACTTTAGAAGATGGACTCCAAAAAATATTGTTATGATTTATGTCGAGTGTTCTGCCTATATTTTCCTCTAGTTTTATAGCATTTGGACTTATATTTTGGCCTTTAATCCATTTTGAGTTTATCCTTTTGGTGGTAGAGAATATTCTAATTTCATTCTTTTACATGTAGTGGTCCAGTTTTCCCACCACCACTTACTTAAGAGATTATACTTTCTCCATCATATATCCTTGCCTCCTTTGTCATAGACTAATTGATCATAGGTACTTGGGTTTATCTCTGGTCTTCCAATCTTGTTCCATTTATTTATATTTCTGCGTCTGTGTCAGTACCCTACTGTTTTGATTACTGCAGCTTTATAGTATAGTCTGAGTCAGGGAATCTGATTCTTCAGCTCCATTTTTCTTTTCCCTCAAGATTGCTCTGGCTATTTAAGTCTTTTCTGTTTCTGTATAAATAGCAAAATCTTCTATTCTAATTCATCATTTGGTATTGTGAATATTTTAAAAGTTTAACCTTTCTAATAGGTGTGCTTTGGTTCCTATAACTCTTAACCTTTAAATAGACTACTCATTGGAATAATGAGGAATTTTTCCTAAATATAAAAAAGATTCCAGTTCCCTTTTGGAGGGGCTACTTTTTTCCCTTGTAATCTGCTGTATTGCTTTCATTATACTCTTGAGTTCTTAATTCATCATGTCTTCCTCTTTAAATTTGACCCCCTGGAAACTTGTGCAGGGATTTTTCTCCTGCAAGGGATTAACCTACTCCAGCATTATGCCTTCAGTCAGTTATACAGGCAGAGGACGGAACAACCCTAGAAAAGATACTGGTGGAAAACAGACTAGGAACATTGGAGAGCAGGGTCAGAATTAAATTTAATTTCACCCTAGAGAAGGTCCATAATCCAGTGCAGTACAAGGAAGGTTGTGATTGTAGGTTCTGACTCATTATAGGCAATAATGAGATCCAAGAGAATTCTAGTAGAAGAGGAATAAGATACACATGGGGCTCACACATTACAGAACAACAACAACAAAAAATGGTCAGAATGATGCAGATGGCACCAAATTTTTCCAAGAGTTTCAAAGCAAAGCAAAAGATCAGCACAACAGAACACAGGTATCCCCCAGCATAGGGCTAACAAGAACAAGACAGGAAAAAGATCCAGAGAGTCTTTCCTTCAGAATCTTCCTACTCAGGTGGGAAAGAAAGAATAAAAGAGGATAGGGGAAAACCAGGAAACCAAAAGACTTTTACAGAATGGGGAAAGCACATCATTCACTTCAAACTCACCTAATTTGGGGGTCTAGAGTGTTAGAGTCACTGACATTCTCACTTCCTTTTATTTCCAGGAGAGGGACATGTCTCCAAAGGACAGCTGGACACCAGTTTTAAACAGTAAAATGACTCATGTTCAGAGACTGTGGGCTCAATTGTTACAGTCAATTATAGTTACTGTCTCTGACAAATGTGTTTTGATTTAATCATCATTTTGCTATTAAACATTACTTTGGTATTTTTTGATTACTGCAGCTTTATAGTATAGTCTGAGTCAGGGAATCTGATTCTTCAGCTCCATTTTTCTTTTCCCTCAAGATTGCTCTGGCTATTTAAGTCTTTTCTGTTTCTGTATAAATAGCAAAATCTTCTATTCTAATTCATCATTTGGTATTGTGAATATTTTAAAAGTTTAACCTTTCTAATAGGTGTGCTTTGGTTCCTATAACTCTTAACCTTTAAATAGACTACTCATTGGAATAATGAGGAATTTTTCCTAAATATAAAAAAGATTCCAGTTCCCTTTTGGAGGGGCTACTTTTTTCCCTTGTAATCTGCTGTATTGCTTTCATTATACTCTTGAGTTCTTAATTCATCATGTCTTCCTCTTTAAATTTGACCCCCTGGAAACTTGTGCAGGGATTTTTCTCCTGCAAGGGATTAACCTACTCCAGCATTATGCCTTCAGTCAGTTATACAGGCAGAGGACGGAACAACCCTAGAAAAGATACTGGTGGAAAACAGACTAGGAACATTGGAGAGCAGGGTCAGAATTAAATTTAATTTCACCCTAGAGAAGGTCCATAATCCAGTGCAGTACAAGGAAGGTTGTGATTGTAGGTTCTGACTCATTATAGGCAATAATGAGATCCAAGAGAATTCTAGTAGAAGAGGAATAAGATACACATGGGGCTCACACATTACAGAACAACAACAACAAAAAATGGTCAGAATGATGCAGATGGCACCAAATTTTTCCAAGAGTTTCAAAGCAAAGCAAAAGATCAGCACAACAGAACACAGGTATCCCCCAGCATAGGGCTAACAAGAACAAGACAGGAAAAAGATCCAGAGAGTCTTTCCTTCAGAATCTTCCTACTCAGGTGGGAAAGAAAGAATAAAAGAGGATAGGGGAAAACCAGGAAACCAAAAGACTTTTACAGAATGGGGAAAGCACATCATTCACTTCAAACTCACCTAATTTGGGGGTCTAGAGTGTTAGAGTCACTGACATTCTCACTTCCTTTTATTTCCAGGAGAGGGACATGTCTCCAAAGGACAGCTGGACACCAGTTTTAAACAGTAAAATGACTCATGTTCAGAGACTGTGGGCTCAATTGTTACAGTCAATTATAGTTACTGTCTCTGACAAATGTGTTTTGATTTAATCATCATTTTGCTATTAAACATTACTTAGTGAATGTTCATATTTTTATTATATATATGCTTTTTAGGGTGAAATCAACTCATCTCCTTTTTAGAAATGAGTGAATATATAAATAATAAATAAATCCAGTTAAACACAATGCTGAATTCAGAAAAAAAGCAAGCCACATGTTTGGTATAATAGATTTTACTAAAAAGTGAATTTGACTCTGTTTACATATTTGAATAAAATGAAAAATTTTGATCACTGCAGCAGAGTGATGTTTGAGGACACTACATTTCCTAATCTCTTTCCATGTACAGGAGATCATGGTCATTGGTTTTACACCCCAAATTCCAAGACATTAAAAAAGGCGGTTTTCTGCCAAAACATCTATCTAATCATTATGCCTTTCCCTCATCCAGAGGCACAGATTCTATTAGGATGTCCAGATGGCACTAGAGTAATGTGTTTCCTACTAAAATCAGTACACTGTTGATTATTGCTATAAGACTGGTAAGAGTTACAAAAATAAAATGACCAAGCTTCAAATGCTGGTTTACTTACTTTCTGGACCTACACTTGTAATTCTCATCAGAATAACTTCTTGGGCATTTTCTTGTTTCTCATCCCAGTTATTTTAGATATTAAAACTGATGGCAAAGCTCATTCTTAAAAAAATGAGAATGCCATGTAGTTTAACTTTTTAAAATGGTTTTTTAGAAAATTTGCCATTTTCAAATAACCCACATAAAGTGTCTGTCATTTTCAAGTAACCCAGGAAAAGATCCAGAGAGCTTTCAGAATCTTCCTACTCAGGTGGGAAAGAAAGAATAAAAGAGGATAGGGGAAAACCAGGAAACCAAAAGACTTTTACAGAATGGGGAAAGCACATCATTCACTTCAAACTCACCTAATTTGGGGGTCTAGAGTGTTAGAGTCACTGACATTCTCACTTCCTTTTATTTCCAGGAGAGGGACATGTCTCCAAAGGACAGCTGGACACCAGTTTTAAACAGTAAAATGACTCATGTTCAGAGACTGTGGGCTCAATTGTTACAGTCAATTATAGTTACTGTCTCTGACAAATGTGTTTTGATTTAATCATCATTTTGCTATTAAACATTACTTAGTGAATGTTCATATTTTTATTATATATATGCTTTTTAGGGTGAAATCAACTCATCTCCTTTTTAGAAATGAGTGAATATATAAATAATAAATAAATCCAGTTAAACACAATGCTGAATTCAGAAAAAAAGCAAGCCACATGTTTGGTATAATAGATTTTACTAAAAAGTGAATTTGACTCTGTTTACATATTTGAATAAAATGAAAAATTTTGATCACTGCAGCAGAGTGATGTTTGAGGACACTACATTTCCTAATCTCTTTCCATGTACAGGAGATCATGGTCATTGGTTTTACACCCCAAATTCCAAGACATTAAAAAAGGCGGTTTTCTGCCAAAACATCTATCTAATCATTATGCCTTTCCCTCATCCAGAGGCACAGATTCTATTAGGATGTCCAGATGGCACTAGAGTAATGTGTTTCCTACTAAAATCAGTACACTGTTGATTATTGCTATAAGACTGGTAAGAGTTACAAAAATAAAATGACCAAGCTTCAAATGCTGGTTTACTTACTTTCTGGACCTACACTTGTAATTCTCATCAGAATAACTTCTTGGGCATTTTCTTGTTTCTCATCCCAGTTATTTTAGATATTAAAACTGATGGCAAAGCTCATTCTTATAAATAAGATGAGAATGCCATGTAGTTTAACTATGGTAGAAAAGATATAGCACTATAAATAATGTCTGAAAGCATATTTTTTCTATTACATGATAATTTTTGATTTGCCATTTTCAAATAACCCACATAAAGTGTCTGTCATTTTCAAGTAACACACATGAAGTATTTCACATTTAACATGGTGTCCCTTCTTCAATACAATATATAGGTGGAACTTGCACAGACTGAGACAATACTAATAATACTATTGAGATTTATTCAGTGTTTTATTTATTACAAAAACAAAAATAAAAAAGCACCATCCCAATAAACAATAAAAATTCCTAGAGAAATCCTAAATTATTTTAAGAATAAAATTCCCATACGTAATTCTAAAAATCTAATATAGTGACCAAGGTCACTTCTCAAAAGTATGAACATACAAACTATTAGGAATCTAAAAGCCTCCGCAGTAATTATTCCAAAAACTTGCACAAACTTGTAGTAGTTTTTAGTCTATAATCATAAGGCCATTTATGACTAAACTAAAATGTCTCAAAGATCAAAGAGTTTAGAAAGAACAATTTGAAAACAGCAGTTTTCAAATTAGGTTACAAATCTCAAAATAAATCTAATAACATGTTTTTAAACAATACCTCTATCTTAGATTAGAAATAATTCCTCATATATAACTTATATGTAAATTATAACAATGGATAGAGATATTCCTTGGCTTGCATGCAGTATTACAAATGAACCATATACTTCTACCTAAATGCTACACTGTAAGACTGCCAGCGTCTAGGTGTTAATATATCTGGACAATATCTTAATTATTGAGTATTACCATAAAGCAACAAGACTTTATTGGAATCCGACAGTCCATCTGGTATTGCAGATGAATGAAAATAAATCAATTTATACTCCAGGAAAACAGTTTCTGAGGTTTCTTGTAGGTTAATAAATTAAATTCTAAAGTTTATTCAAGAAATAGAGGTAAAAGGGGAGATTAAAATTCAATATATTATATTAACTTGTTTGCTGTTATACAAACATTGCAGTGAAATGACTCTGGAATTAATGTTAAATTAAGTGTTGCCATTCACTGGAAATCGATTAATATTGCCTAAAAGTGATGGCCACAAGGGATGCACAAAATATGACCCACTCTGATGCACAAAGGCCTAGTGGTGGTCACAAAAACCACTGTGTAACAGTACTCTCAAGAATACCACTTGAGAAAAACTGTTCTTTATGACAGTCAAGCACAGGACGAACTGCTACTTAAATAGTACAGTTCGATGATAATCACTGACACGTTGTGACATTTAAAATTTTCATATTTCTCCCTGTTCTTATCCTTCTGAACCCGAGACAGGCTGTACTTCCTAATTTGTTGTTGTTGTTCATTTACCAAATTGTGTCCGATTCTTTGCGATCCCTTGAACTGCAGCTTGCAAGGCCTCCTTGTTCCTCACCATCTCCTGGAATTTCCCCAAGTTCATGTCCATCGAATGGTACTTCCTATACCAATGCCCAGATGATAAGCAGGAGACAGCCACAAATGGTGCCTGCTGTATATTCTGAGGACAGTTTTTTATCCCATTTTCATCTCCTGTGCAACCATGTTAGTGGTATGTGTATGTGTACATTACATATAGGTATACATTTCCAAGAAACAGTACAATTAGGAACAATTCTTCCTGCCAAGTATCTCAACCAAGCCTACCATCTTTCTGTTTTTAAGTAATTTCTTTACTTGCGTATGTTTTGGCTGTGCTGTGTCTTCAATGCTGCACGGGCCTTTCTCTAAAAGCAAGAAGAGCTTGCAGCAAGCAGAGGCTTTTCTGGCTGAAGGACTCTAGGGTGTGTGGGCTTCAGTAGTTGTAGTTCCTAGGCTCAAGAGCACAGACTCAATCATTGTGATGCATGGGTCTAGTTGTTCTGCAGCATGTGGGATATTCCCAGGGATCCAACATACATCTCCTGCATTGGCAGGAAGATTCTTTACCACTGAGCCACCACGGAAGGCCCTCACTATCTTCTTTTAGCATATCAAATGTTCCTTTAACAAAACCATAACAATCCTGTTTTTTTTTTAAAAAAAAAAAAAAAAAAAAAAAAAAAACCTCTCTCCAATGGGCTCTCTAAAATAAGAATCAAGGGCTTGTCCTCTTTAGCTCCAAAAAATCTTTGGCTAGTCAAAAAGCACAGATAGACTATCAATTATTAAGAACTAAGCAATAGAGCATGAAAACTTAATATGTAAATACAAATGCTCTTTAAAAGTTTCACATTAAGGAGGTCAAAACTGAGTAATGTGAATAGATAGAAGGAAAAAAAAAGCTCCAAATTGCAGTGTTAATTGGACCTTGAATCCTACTCGACACCAGAGCAGCACAGAGGGAAAGGCATTACTGTCTTCCTCTGATGACACAAGTGAAACTTCTGAGAATCTCAGCATTTCCCAAAGGGATCTACAAATCATGCATGATTCATAACTTAAGAAATCATTCCAGTTAACCTAACAAAATTCACTGTAAAAGGTTTGGAGGTGAGCCCTGTAGGCATTCAACATACATAAATAAACAAAAAATGGACAATATAAAGTAAACAAATATTTTTTCTTAGAAAATTTAGAAATAATTATATAATTTAATGCTTAAAGCTCATAAATCAAGTAGGGATTTGAGTATACATAATCTCAATCTATAAAGATTCCAAACAAAGAGCTAATCAACAAAAATTAGATGTCCAATGAGGGGTAATGGTGATAAAAGAAGCTATATAAGTATTCAAGACTCATCTTCTTCCATAGATGACTACTTTGGAGTTATTAATTGTAGTGGATAGGATTTACATAGGTAATGTGTTAATATTACCATAGCCTAGCTAGTATTAGTCTATAAAGAATTCAATTATTTATCCAAATTAAATTTATATATTATTTCATTTAATAAAAAACAGTCTCTTAGAATATTTAATTTGCATCCCTTTAGAAGAGTACATTAGAAAAAAATTATTTTACCTATGAGGTTCAAGGAGATAGCAGGCAAGTATGCTTCCATTTTACAGATATTCCTAACATAACTTATTGTTCCCACATACAAACACTGAAATTTGCCTTTATTTCTTAAGCTTATACTGTTTCTTTGGGTAGAGAGCCTTATTGGTCATATCAGTTAGTAAGAGATGTTGCTTTACAAGTTTACAGCATCAAAAATATGACCAGTATACATTTAAGGAATTGATTCTCTGCTCAGTGAATGTGTGTGTCATAAAAAGATAATTAAAAATGATCATATAACCCTAAATTCTAAGACTACTGAATCACTGACTTTGTCTCTATGGTGTAAAATACACACACAGACACACACATTTTAATACCTAACACAGCACTGTATTTCAAAGGTAAAAAGACACAGGCACCTCTTAGAAGAATTAGACTTAGGACAGATATAAAGATTTTCACTTATATTGCAATTGAATGCCTTTATTACAGATGCAGTAGGATTTAAAGAAGTTAATAATCCATGTAATGTTTCATTTTCCTTCAAAATTGTTGAGATCCCTTTAACTTCCTGGATCTACAAATCATGCATGATTCATAACTTAAGAAATCATTCCAGTTAACCTAACAAAATTCACTGTAAAAGGTTTGGAGGTGAGCCCTGTAGGCATTCAACATACATAAATAAACAAAAAATGGACAATATAAAGTAAACAAATATTTTTTCTTAGAAAATTTAGAAATAATTATATAATTTAATGCTTAAAGCTCATAAATCAAGTAGGGATTTGAGTATACATAATCTCAATCTATAAAGATTCCAAACAAAGAGCTAATCAACAAAAATTAGATGTCCAATGAGGGGTAATGGTGATAAAAGAAGCTATATAAGTATTCAAGACTCATCTTCTTCCATAGATGACTACTTTGGAGTTATTAATTGTAGTGGATAGGATTTACATAGGTAATGTGTTAATATTACCATAGCCTAGCTAGTATTAGTCTATAAAGAATTCAATTATTTATCCAAATTAAATTTATATATTATTTCATTTAATAAAAAACAGTCTCTTAGAATATTTAATTTGCATCCCTTTAGAAGAGTACATTAGAAAAAAATTATTTTACCTATGAGGTTCAAGGAGATAGCAGGCAAGTATGCTTCCATTTTACAGATATTCCTAACATAACTTATTGTTCCCACATACAAACACTGAAATTTGCCTTTATTTCTTAAGCTTATACTGTTTCTTTGGGTAGAGAGCCTTATTGGTCATATCAGTTAGTAAGAGATGTTGCTTTACAAGTTTACAGCATCAAAAATATGACCAGTATACATTTAAGGAATTGATTCTCTGCTCAGTGAATGTGTGTGTCATAAAAAGATAATTAAAAATGATCATATAACCCTAAATTCTAAGACTACTGAATCACTGACTTTGTCTCTATGGTGTAAAATACACACACAGACACACACATTTTAATACCTAACACAGCACTGTATTTCAAAGGTAAAAAGACACAGGCACCTCTTAGAAGAATTAGACTTAGGACAGATATAAAGATTTTCACTTATATTGCAATTGAATGCCTTTATTACAGATGCAGTAGGATTTAAAGAAGTTAATAATCCATGTAATGTTTCATTTTCCTTCATATATGTGTACCCTCTGTTGTTTGAGAACTCCACATTTACAGTACTTTCCTGATGGATTGATATTTTTTAATAATTAAGGAATGCCTTTCTTTGTATCTAATAATTTTCTTTGCTTTGAATTCTATTTACCTGATATTAATATAATAACTACTTTTTAGAAGTTGTTGTAAAGTATATGTTTTTCTACCCTTTTACTTTCAGCCAACCTATATTTTATTTGAAGTGAATACCTTCTAGACAGCATATTATTGGATCATGTTTTTTTATCCATTATGTCAAAATCTGTCTTTTAATTGGAATATTTGGAACATTTGCATTTTCAACAGCTTTGCTGATTCACATACAATAAAGTAGGCTCATTTAAATTACATATTTCACTGGGTTTTGTATATTCATAGGTTTGCTCAACCATTGCCCTGATCAATTTTGAACATTCACATCATCCCCCAAAGAAACGCACGCCAGTTAGTATTCCCTCTCTGTTTTCCCTAAAACCTACCCTGACCCCACCAACTCCTATCCCAAGCCCTAGGAAACCAGCAATCTGCTTCTTGACTCTACAGATTTGCCTATTCTGGACTTTTTATATAAATGGAATTATAAAATACATAGACTTTTTATGAATAGATCGTTTCATTCAGCATCAGGTTTCCAATGTTCATCCATGTCAGAGTATCAGTATTTCATTCCTTTTTTGTGAACAGTTTTCTATTTTGTGGATTATAATACAAATTTTCATACATTTATCAGTTGATGGACATTTGGGTTGATTCCATTTGGGCACTAGTATGAATGAAGCTGCTGTGAACATCCACATACAAGTTATTGTATGAATGCATGTTTTCGTATCTGTTAGGTATACAGCCAGGAGGAGAATTGCTGGGTCAAATTGGTAATTCTTTTTTCTGTTTTGTTTTTTTTTTTTTAATATAGTTATTTTACGATGTTGTGTTGGTCTCTACTGTAAAGCAAACTGAATCAGCTATATGTATGTATACCTGTGCAGGTACATACTATGTATATACCCTCTTTTTTGGATTTCCTCCCCATTTAGGTCACCACAGATCATTGAGTTGAATTTCCTGTGCTATACAATAGGTACTCTTTAGTGATCTATTTTATACATAGTTTTAAGAGTGTTTATATGACAATCCCGAATGGTAATTCTACTTTTAGCAAGGCCTGTAACACCATTTTCCACAGCAATGGTCACATCTCACATTCTCACCATCAATGAATGAGGGTTCCAGTTTGTCCATACCCTAATCAACAGTTGTTATTACCTGTCTTTTGATAATAACTATATAACCTAGTGGGTGAGAAGTAGGAACTCACTGCGGTCTTTATGCACAGCTTCTTTCAAGTATTCAATAGACATTTGCATAACTTCATGGGAGAGAGGTATATCTATTCAGAACTTTGCTCATACCAAAACTGTATTGTTTCCTAAGCTGTGAGACTACTTAACATATCTTGGATACAAGTCCCTTATCAGATCAGATATATGATCTGCATTGTTTTCTCCCATTCTGGGTGTTATTTTTCACTTTCTTTATGTTGTGCCTTTAACCATAAAACTCTTCAATTTAGATGAAGCCCAGTCTATCTATCTTTTGTTGTTTATGCATTTGGTGTCACATCTAAGAATCCCTTGTTTAATGCAACATTACAAATTTTACACCTATGACTTCTTCTAAGAGACTGAAGACAAAAGGAGAATAGGGCAGCAGAGGACAAGATAGATAGTATCACCATGACTCAATGGACACGAATTTAAGCAAACTCAGGGAAATAGTGGAGGACAGAGGAGCCTGACATGCTGCAATACCTGGTGTCACAGAGTCTGAAATGACTTAAGTGACTGAAAGACAACAAAATTGATATTTCAGGGCTTAGGTCTGTCATGTTATATAGCTTGCTTTCTGTTTCTTTCCTCTGTTTCTCTTTTATTACTTTCCTGTGGGCTATTTGATCATTTTTAAGGTCTCCATCTTTAATTTATTCATAGAAGTGATCCTCAACCTTTTTGGTACCAGGGACTGATTTTGTGGAAAACAATTTTTCCATGGATCAGGAATTGAGGGAATCATGGATATTTCAGGTGGTAATGTGAGCAATGGGAAGCCATGGGGAGCAACAAATGAACTCTCTCTCCCGCTGCTCACCTCCTGCTGTGCAGCCTGGTTCTAGTCCACAGCCCACAGGTTGCCTGATTTACAGTGTTTTTTTTTTTTTTTTTCTTTAGTATATTTCTGTGTATAGTTTCCTTAGTGGTTACTTTCTATATGTAACACAACACGATATATGTAACCTATCACAGTCTAATATTATGGTATCAACATTTGGAGGGTGCAGGGGATTAACTTCCTGCTCAACACTACAGAAATTCAAGAGGACTATGGGTTTCTTTGGGCGGGACTAACCTAACTTAGAGTCTAAATTCCACTTTGTGAAAGTTACTTAACATATCAGAACCTTAGTTTCTTTGTCTATAGGTGTGGTTTTATTCATTTTGAAAGACATTACTCCCAAATCTTAATGTTGTTATAGGCCACCATTTTCTTGATTGTTTGGCTAAAGGAAACAGAATTTTCTTAGAATGTTTTGATCTGCACCTGTTGGTGGTCATGGGTCAGAGATTTCTGCAGCCCCCTGTACAGGGTATAATAGAGGCAATAAGGAGAATGAAAGTACTCACTACTATTTAATTCCTCAAGCTTCTCAAGTCTCTCAGGTTCCTAGGCAGTCACCTCACATTCACTTCTGGTCTTTCAAAGTCTTCCAAAATGTATTTGTGGTGTGATAACTGGGAGTTTTAGTTGTAAGGGGGAGGAACTGGGAGGAATGGGGCTATTCCATCTTGCTGAACCTGAAAGTAATACTCATCTTAGTTTTAAAACGCTCACTTGACTCACTCTGGTTACATTCTCCTATATAAGCAAACTCAGGGAAATAGTGGAGGACAGAGGAGCCTGACATGCTGCAATACCTGGTGTCACAGAGTCTGAAATGACTTAAGTGACTGAAAGACAACAAAATTGATATTTCAGGGCTTAGGTCTGTCATGTTATATAGCTTGCTTTCTGTTTCTTTCCTCTGTTTCTCTTTTATTACTTTCCTGTGGGCTATTTGATCATTTTTAAGGTCTCCATCTTTAATTTATTCATAGAAGTGATCCTCAACCTTTTGGTACCAGGGACTGATTTTGTGGAAAACAATTTTTCCATGGATCAGGAATTGAGGGAATCATGGATATTTCAGGTGGTAATGTGAGCAATGGGAAGCCATGGGGAGCAACAAATGAACTCTCTCTCCCGCTGCTCACCTCCTGCTGTGCAGCCTGGTTCTAGTCCACAGCCCACAGGTTGCCTGATTTACAGTGTTTTTTTTTTTTTTTTCTTTAGTATATTTCTGTGTATAGTTTCCTTAGTGGTTACTTTCTATATGTAACACAACACGATATATGTAACCTATCACAGTCTAATATTATGGTATCAACATTTGGAGGGTGCAGGGGATTAACTTCCTGCTCAACACTACAGAAATTCAAGAGGACTATGGGTTTCTTTGGGCGGGACTAACCTAACTTAGAGTCTAAATTCCACTTTGTGAAAGTTACTTAACATATCAGAACCTTAGTTTCTTTGTCTATAGGTGTGGTTTTATTCATTTTGAAAGACATTACTCCCAAATCTTAATGTTGTTATAGGCCACCATTTTCTTGATTGTTTGGCTAAAGGAAACAGAATTTTCTTAGAATGTTTTGATCTGCACCTGTTGGTGGTCATGGGTCAGAGATTTCTGCAGCCCCCTGTACAGGGTATAATAGAGGCAATAAGGAGAATGAAAGTACTCACTACTATTTAATTCCTCAAGCTTCTCAAGTCTCTCAGGTTCCTAGGCAGTCACCTCACATTCACTTCTGGTCTTTCAAAGTCTTCCAAAATGTATTTGTGGTGTGATAACTGGGAGTTTTAGTTGTAAGGGGGAGGAACTGGGAGGAATGGGGCTATTCCATCTTGCTGAACCTGAAAGTAATACTCATCTTAGTTTTAAAAACGCTCATTGTGTCATTTGAACTCCACTCTGGTATACTCTATTTTCTCCCAAAATGTCTTAGGAGGGTTAGACTATTTGGGAAGAGGTACCAAATTATTCCTTTTGTTGCTCATACACATGCAAGCATTCATTTATATTTATCTAAAAAGTAATTGTAAACATTTGAAAATAATTATATGGTTAAGTCACTTCAATTAGTTAAAACAGTTGGATGAGAACACAAGAGAATATTTCAAGCAACAGCTGAGTAGAAGATTTTAATCTCATTGCAACTGATGTCAGCCTGATGTCAGCCTGCCTCTACCTGAGGCAAAAATAATTGCAGCAGCTTCCACCCACAACCCCAACTCATCACATACTAGCACTGGATAACCACGCAAAAGAAGCTGTGCCACGAAAGGGATATGGGGCATACAGAGCTGTTTTCTGGGGCCTCTGTAGCCATGTAGCAAGCTGGTGCATGATACAGTCAGAGCCTTGTGTACATAACAGGCATTCCAAGTCCTCTCTCGGTGCCAGCATCTGTGATGGAATGCCGGCTGCATGTGCTCCTGTGGGAATAAGATCATGGAATTGGGAGGATGAGATGAAACTAGGTCTCAGTTCCATCTTGGGTAAGTTACGTAACATCTCAGAATTTCAGTTTTTCATAGCATACGGGCTCCAAAAGCTATTAATTCTCTAGAAGAATTAAATGAAAGTGTGTAAAGCATCTTTCACCATACCTTGCTCCGCAGAAAATGCTAAGTAAATTTTTTTTGACCCCCTGATTTTTCACTGACCAAACAGTGGAGCTAGAGTTCACACACCTCAGGCCCACCAGAAATGGTTTTGACATTCCTCCATATTCTAATTTAAGAGGTAAAATTCCAATTCTGCAATAAAGAGTATCAACCAAAGACCATGTCAGTTTTTTTCACCTGTTGGTGGTCATGGGTCAGAGATTTCTGCAGGTACAGGGTATAATAGAGGCAATAAGGAGAATGAAAGTACTCACTACTATTTAATTCCTCAAGCTTCTCAAGTCTCTCAGGTTCCTAGGCAGTCACCTCACATTCACTTCTGGTCTTTCAAAGTCTTCCAAAATGTATTTGTGGTGTGATAACTGGGAGTTTTAGTTGTAAGGGGGAGGAACTGGGAGGAATGGGGCTATTCCATCTTGCTGAACCTGAAAGTAATACTCATCTTAGTTTTAAAAACGCTCATTGTGTCATTTGAACTCCACTCTGGTATACTCTATTTTCTCCCAAAATGTCTTAGGAGGGTTAGACTATTTGGGAAGAGGTACCAAATTATTCCTTTTGTTGCTCATACACATGCAAGCATTCATTTATATTTATCTAAAAAGTAATTGTAAACATTTGAAAATAATTATATGGTTAAGTCACTTCAATTAGTTAAAACAGTTGGATGAGAACACAAGAGAATATTTCAAGCAACAGCTGAGTAGAAGATTTTAATCTCATTGCAACTGATGTCAGCCTGATGTCAGCCTGCCTCTACCTGAGGCAAAAATAATTGCAGCAGCTTCCACCCACAACCCCAACTCATCACATACTAGCACTGGATAACCACGCAAAAGAAGCTGTGCCACGAAAGGGATATGGGGCATACAGAGCTGTTTTCTGGGGCCTCTGTAGCCATGTAGCAAGCTGGTGCATGATACAGTCAGAGCCTTGTGTACATAACAGGCATTCCAAGTCCTCTCTCGGTGCCAGCATCTGTGATGGAATGCCGGCTGCATGTGCTCCTGTGGGAATAAGATCATGGAATTGGGAGGATGAGATGAAACTAGGTCTCAGTTCCATCTTGGGTAAGTTACGTAACATCTCAGAATTTCAGTTTTTCATAGCATACGGGCTCCAAAAGCTATTAATTCTCTAGAAGAATTAAATGAAAGTGTGTAAAGCATCTTTCACCATACCTTGCTCCGCAGAAAATGCTAAGTAAATTTTTTTTGACCCCCTGATTTTTCACTGACCAAACAGTGGAGCTAGAGTTCACACACCTCAGGCCCACCAGAAATGGTTTTGACATTCCTCCATATTCTAATTTAAGAGGTAAAATTCCAATTCTGCAATAAAGAGTATCAACCAAAGACCATTATACTCCAAGATCTATTTTTCCCTAGGGAAATGTCTCTCCAAAAGTACTGAAAACAAAGAAATAAAATCTCAATCTCAAAACAGACATATTTAATTGGAACAAAGTAAAATGTCTAACCTTTTTTATTTTTTAAAATATTTTGGCCATACCATGCAGCATGTGGGATCTTAGTTCCCCAACAAGGCGTTGAACCTTCCCTTCAACACTGAAAGTTCAGTTTCTTAATTATGGGATCATCAGGGAATTTCCTAAAACTTTAATCTTCCAGATCAATCTTTCCCTATAAGTCCCTGAATTTCAAGTATACATTTCTAAAGATGTACTTAAGGGCAAATCTCAAATTTTTATTTTAATTCCATTTTTTTCTGAGAGTTGGTTAAGGATTAAACGAATTTTCAGATCATGTGTAGAAAAGGTAAAATTTTTCTACACACAGTCCCTTATATACAAGCAGCAGAACCACAATAATTCAATTATTGCTCCTCTCTTGCTTTTTACACTGCTCTCTTATCAACTAAAGGGCAATTTTGGGTTAAGTGGGGTTTCTCAAGCTCAGACTACTATGATTACTACCTCTTTGGCCTAACGGGACACAGAAACACTTGAAATTGTAAGTCCAGTTTATCCAAAGGGATGTTTTCTGAAAGGGTAAACCAGATTCTCCAGGTAATAATCTTGGTTCAGGACTGATGGGCTACACAGCCCTGGCACATCACTGAGATGCTAAGGCTTCGCCCTCCCAGCTAAGTGGAAGCTGCTGCTTAGCATTCCACATTCAACAAGCATTTTCTCATCTAGTCTGACCACACCCTTGGGTTTCAAAGGGCGAAGTTACGTAACATCTCAGAATTTCAGTTTTTCATAGCATACGGGCTCCAAAAGCTATTAATTCTCTAGAAGAATTAAATGAAAGTGTGTAAAGCATCTTTCACCATACCTTGCTCCGCAGAAAATGCTAAGTAAATTTTTTTTGACCCCCTGATTTTTCACTGACCAAACAGTGGAGCTAGAGTTCACACACCTCAGGCCCACCAGAAATGGTTTTGACATTCCTCCATATTCTAATTTAAGAGGTAAAATTCCAATTCTGCAATAAAGAGTATCAACCAAAGACCATTATACTCCAAGATCTATTTTTCCCTAGGAAATGTCTCTCCAAAAGTACTGAAAACAAAGAAATAAAATCTCAATCTCAAAACAGACATATTTAATTGGAACAAAGTAAAATGTCTAACCTTTTTTATTTTTTAAAATATTTTGGCCATACCATGCAGCATGTGGGATCTTAGTTCCCCAACAAGGCGTTGAACCTTCCCTTCAACACTGAAAGTTCAGTTTCTTAATTATGGGATCATCAGGGAATTTCCTAAAACTTTAATCTTCCAGATCAATCTTTCCCTATAAGTCCCTGAATTTCAAGTATACATTTCTAAAGATGTACTTAAGGGCAAATCTCAAATTTTTATTTTAATTCCATTTTTTTCTGAGAGTTGGTTAAGGATTAAACGAATTTTCAGATCATGTGTAGAAAAGGTAAAAATTTTTCTACACACAGTCCCTTATATACAAGCAGCAGAACCACAATAATTCAATTATTGCTCCTCTCTTGCTTTTTACACTGCTCTCTTATCAACTAAAGGGCAATTTTGGGTTAAGTGGGGTTTCTCAAGCTCAGACTACTATGATTACTACCTCTTTGGCCTAACGGGACACAGAAACACTTGAAATTGTAAGTCCAGTTTATCCAAAGGGATGTTTTCTGAAAGGGTAAACCAGATTCTCCAGGTAATAATCTTGGTTCAGGACTGATGGGCTACACAGCCCTGGCACATCACTGAGATGCTAAGGCTTCGCCCTCCCAGCTAAGTGGAAGCTGCTGCTTAGCATTCCACATTCAACAAGCATTTTCTCATCTAGTCTGACCACACCCTTGGGTTTCAAGGAAAGTGTCAGCACCCAATCCCGCCCTGATTTAGTAGGTCTGGGAAATGAAAGGTCTGAGAATCTTGGTGTTTCTCAAAGGAGGAGACACAAACTCTGGATGATTCAGAGGCAGCCTCTGAGACAGGAGAAATACTGACTTTGAGGGCTGAAGACAAAAAAAGAAAGGAAAAGCATAGGGAGATGAGAAATCTTAAAAGACCAAAAAAAACACTGCTGCCAGATATAATGCTAGCAGATGAAAGGATGAGGAGACAGCAAACAGTTGTCCAGGACTCGAGGAAATGAGACAGTCAAGGGAGTTGACTTCTCTGGACAGCTGACCCTTAGTGCCATCAAGGGTCAGGAATTTCAACACTGACTAATCACCTAAATTCTGTGACCAGTGGAAAAACATGCCTCAGAATTGTGAACTGACTTAAACAGTGGAAGGGTTCAGGAGATGTCCCCCATTTTTTACTTCAAATTGGGCTCATATATTGCTGACTTTGACGGATATTAGTCAGCTGCCCATGGCCTAGGATTCTAAATTCTGTTTCAGTTGGTTTGGAGAATATATATTTTAACAAGTCTCCCTGCCAACATTGAAACTTAGCAAAGTTTGGAATCTTTTATCCTAGACCTCAAGGCTTCTTTGTCCATGTGCATTTGACTCCTCTTGCCGATGAATCTTTTGGGGGAGTATTGGGTGCTTATTTCCTACTTTTCCAAGAAAGGAATGCCTTCTCCATAAACCGCATCTATCCCTTCCAACCCAGAGGATATAAATTATGCACATTTTACTTACTATAAAGATTTAAAAACACAAATCAGGAAGCATAAGAATTATAAAACTTAAAGGGCAACTCAAGTGTAAATGCATGAGAAGTGGAGTCATTTCTGAGAAAGTGATCTAGGACCCATTGCCACATTCCAAGGCCAGGTAAAATAAAGAATAAAAAACAAATGTTCTGATATTAGATTCAGCATGGGCAATTTTGGGTTAAGTGGGGTTTCTCAAGCTCAGACTACTATGATTACTACCTCTTTGGCCTAACGGGACACAGAAACACTTGAAATTGTAAGTCCAGTTTATCCAAGGGTTTCAAGGGTAAAGTTTCCAGCTTGGTTCAGGACTGATGGGCTACACAGCCCTGGCACATCACTGAGATGCTAAGGCTTCGCCCTCCCAGCTAAGTGGAAGCTGCTGCTTAGCATTCCACATTCAACAAGCATTTTCTCATCTAGTCTGACCACACCCTTGGGTTTCAAGGAAAGTGTCAGCACCCAATCCCGCCCTGATTTAGTAGGTCTGGGAAATGAAAGGTCTGAGAATCTTGGTGTTTCTCAAAGGAGGAGACACAAACTCTGGATGATTCAGAGGCAGCCTCTGAGACAGGAGAAATACTGACTTTGAGGGCTGAAGACAAAAAAAGAAAGGAAAAGCATAGGGAGATGAGAAATCTTAAAAGACCAAAAGAAACACTGCTGCCAGATATAATGCTAGCAGATGAAAGGATGAGGAGACAGCAAACAGTTGTCCAGGACTCGAGGAAATGAGACAGTCAAGGGAGTTGACTTCTCTGGACAGCTGACCCTTAGTGCCATCAAGGGTCAGGAATTTCAACACTGACTAATCACCTAAATTCTGTGACCAGTGGAAAAACATGCCTCAGAATTGTGAACTGACTTAAACAGTGGAAGGGTTCAGGAGATGTCCCCCATTTTTTACTTCAAATTGGGCTCATATATTGCTGACTTTGACGGATATTAGTCAGCTGCCCATGGCCTAGGATTCTAAATTCTGTTTCAGTTGGTTTGGAGAATATATATTTTAACAAGTCTCCCTGCCAACATTGAAACTTAGCAAAGTTTGGAATCTTTTATCCTAGACCTCAAGGCTTCTTTGTCCATGTGCATTTGACTCCTCTTGCTGATGAATCTTTTGGGGGAGTATTGGGTGCTTATTTCCTACTTTTCCAAGAAAGGAATGCCTTCTCCATAAACCGCATCTATCCCTTCCAACCCAGAGGATATAAATTATGCACATTTTACTTACTATAAAGATTTAAAAACACAAATCAGGAAGCATAAGAATTATAAAACTTAAAGGGCAACTCAAGTGTAAATGCATGAGAAGTGGAGTCATTTCTGAGAAAGTGATCTAGGACCCATTGCCACATTCCAAGGCCAGGTAAAATAAAGAATAAAAAACAAATGTTCTGATATTAGATTCAGCATGATGTCATGTTTTCTGATCTCCCTGATGAGAAGCCCTTGTCATTTTAAAGAAAAGATTAAAAGCATATATCCTTTTATACATGAAAAGGATTAGAGAAATTAAAGGTTTTTATTAAATGCAATATTCATTCAGAGCTATACGAAAAACAATTCAATGAACCAACTTTTAAAAAGTGTAAAAATAGAGTTTCAGCTTTAAAATTCCATATATATATATATATGTGTATATATATATATATATCTCCATGCATATAGAGTCATCAAAATATATAAAGAATATTTCTATACACACAAAAGAATATTGTAAAATTATAGTCAACTTTACAGCAGTTTTTGGATAACAGCTTATGAAAAAAGTCATCCAAAGTTTAATATGATTAAAGTTTAAATGAGAGGATATTAGATTGATTTTTTATCTTTCATAATTTTAATTTTACACAATATAAAGAAAATTCTCTTCTTATATATTCCTTTATAAAATGATCCAAGTGCACAGTCACATCTCAAATCATAATTCACCTCCAATGTTTATGTAAAGAAGTTAGTCTCTTCTACCTTGGACATCTGTGTAACAGAGACCACTGCAAAGGTGTGCGTGTGTGCTAAGCTGCTTCGGTCGTGCACTACTCATAGTGACCCTATGGACTGTAGCTTCCCAGGCTCCTCTGACCATGGGATTATTCAGGCAAGAAGGTGGGAGTGAGTTGCCATACCCTGCTCAAGGGGATCTTCTCAGTCCAGGAACTGAACCCAGGTCTCCTACATTAAAGGCAGATTTTTTACCTTCTAACCCAGAGGATATAAATTATGCACATTTTGGGGAGTATTGGGTGCTTATTTCCTACTTTTCCAAGAAAGGAATGCCTTCTCCATAAACCGCATCTATCCCTTCCAACCCAGAGGATATAAATTATGCACATTTTACTTACTATAAAGATTTAAAAACACAAATCAGGAAGCATAAGAATTATAAAACTTAAAGGGCAACTCAAGTGTAAATGCATGAGAAGTGGAGTCATTTCTGAGAAAGTGATCTAGGACCCATTGCCACATTCCAAGGCCAGGTAAAATAAAGAATAAAAAACAAATGTTCTGATATTAGATTCAGCATGATGTCATGTTTTCTGATCTCCCTGATGAGAAGCCCTTGTCATTTTAAAGAAAAGATTAAAAGCATATATCCTTTTATACATGAAAAGGATTAGAGAAATTAAAGGTTTTTATTAAATGCAATATTCATTCAGAGCTATACGAAAAACAATTCAATGAACCAACTTTTAAAAAGTGTAAAAATAGAGTTTCAGCTTTAAAATTCCATATATATATATATATGTGTATATATATATATATATCTCCATGCATATAGAGTCATCAAAATATATAAAGAATATTTCTATACACACAAAAGAATATTGTAAAATTATAGTCAACTTTACAGCAGTTTTTGGATAACAGCTTATGAAAAAAGTCATCCAAAGTTTAATATGATTAAAGTTTAAATGAGAGGATATTAGATTGATTTTTTATCTTTCATAATTTTAATTTTACACAATATAAAGAAAATTCTCTTCTTATATATTCCTTTATAAAATGATCCAAGTGCACAGTCACATCTCAAATCATAATTCACCTCCAATGTTTATGTAAAGAAGTTAGTCTCTTCTACCTTGGACATCTGTGTAACAGAGACCACTGCAAAGGTGTGCGTGTGTGCTAAGCTGCTTCGGTCGTGCACTACTCATAGTGACCCTATGGACTGTAGCTTCCCAGGCTCCTCTGACCATGGGATTATTCAGGCAAGAAGGTGGGAGTGAGTTGCCATACCCTGCTCAAGGGGATCTTCTCAGTCCAGGAACTGAACCCAGGTCTCCTACATTAAAGGCAGATTTTTTACCTTCTGAGCCACCAGGAAGAATTGATCACTTCAAGGCAATCTGTAACCCAGTCACCTGTTGTATGCATAAACAAAAGTCCTTTGCCAACTAATGTCTCTTTTTACCTCAGCATAACTTATAGTGTCAGAAATTATGAAGATTGAAAAAGGCTGTTTTTAACCTATGTCTTACATTGATTCAATTACAGGAGAAGGAAAGCATTTTCTTGACATTCATGTACTGTCATGGAAGCAAGGCATCTTTTCCAACATGCATAATTTAATATTTCTGTTTAAATCAGTATTTGAGAATAAAAAGGATTACTGAATCAAAACTTGATTGAATTTACATTATACTCTAAAACTGTGCACTGTTTTAGAAACCGATTCCATTACCTTATACTATTAGAGCCCTTGGCGGCATCAAATCTTAACTTTCAAGTTTCCCACAACAGTCTACATGATAAAACTGCATAGATAGAAAGGCAGACTAAGAATTCTACTGCATGCATTGACATTTTCTACCATAGAAGTTAACTTATCCAAAGCTAATAACAATTATACTGGGCATAAAGGGGGACATTTTTTTCTTGAGCATATCTTGCTTAAAAGGATAAGATGACAGTAAATAAAAGCAATTAAATAACACCAGTTTCATGAAAACCTCTAATTTGGAAGTGAGACTTACAAGGACCCTATAGCATCATTACTCATTAAAAGAAAACTATTAATACTACTACTAGCAGTAGTTTGATAGCAAATGAGGGTCTCAGTCAACCTTCAGCTTCATTCTACTATTTCATCTTTGCTTCCAATTCTCATCTAAGGCCTAACCACCTCATGACATGAGCTTCTTCCAGGTTTCCTATCAGCAAGGATCCCTTTGCCTCATGCATGTTTTACTCCTGCTATATATTCAGTCATTCACTCTTACCTGCCCAGCAAAAAGTAACCAAGAACTTCATTTGTGCTAAGCAAGGTACAAAGTGTTCAGGACCAAATAGATGAGTAAAACACATGCCTGCTGTCAGTGCATTTATAAGTCTTTTAAGATTGTAAAAAACTGTGAATCCACTTCACTGCAAGAAAGTGCTCAATACTGATAGGAACTTTCTGGTCGGCTACCTTAGAAGAATGACTTTCCCGCTGCTTCCTAGTAGTTAAGACTCTTCAGTTGTATCTCTAGCTGTGTTATTTCTATGAATATTCTCAAAAACATCTAAACAGCCAAAGGTGGCTTTCAAGAGAATATGCCTCCTTACTGACTGATGAAAGAACGCACTTACATGGGTCTGCACAAGTGTGACGGTCTTCAACTTACTGCTTTATCAGCTTCCTTTACTTATTTTTCCCTTAGAAAGAGATCTGAAAATTACCTGTAAACTTTGCTTTAATTGCAGCAGTTTTCTCTAAGCCAAAGTTTACTGTGCCCCAAAAAATATCTCAGATAAAATTAAAGAAGCAGGTGAAAACAGACAAGAGAATTTAATGAGCAAATGATGAAAATCACAAGTCAAAGCTTTTAAAAACTATAGACCTGAATCTCAGAAATTTAAGTTCCTTATCAACAGTCAGATAGCAAGAAAATGGCACGACATTATTTCACCACATTATTTTTCTACTCTCCTCTATTAATTTATTTATTGATCAAGTATGTATTGAGTATCTACTGTGATAAGAACTTTTCCAGACAATAGGGTTACAATGATGTGCAACAACAAACATAAATCCCACTTTTGCTGATCTCACCCAGAGTCTTCATGTTCCTTTCTAAATGTGAGAGAGGAGACCATCAGGGTTAGATAGCACATTTTGAATCTATTTCCTTTCTCTGAATACTACTTAGAAAAAAAGTAGTTTGATAGCAAATGAGGGTCTCAGTCAACCTTCAGCTTCATTCTACTATTTCATCTTTGCTTCCAATTCTCATCTAAGGCCTAACCACCTCATGACATGAGCTTCTTCCAGGTTTCCTATCAGCAAGGATCCCTTTGCCTCATGCATGTTTTACTCCTGCTATATATTCAGTCATTCACTCTTACCTGCCCAGCAAAAAGTAACCAAGAACTTCATTTGTGCTAAGCAAGGTACAAAGTGTTCAGGACCAAATAGATGAGTAAAACACATGCCTGCTGTCAGTGCATTTATAAGTCTTTTAAGATTGTAAAAAACTGTGAATCCACTTCACTGCAAGAAAGTGCTCAATACTGATAGGAACTTTCTGGTCGGCTACCTTAGAAGAATGACTTTCCCGCTGCTTCCTAGTAGTTAAGACTCTTCAGTTGTATCTCTAGCTGTGTTATTTCTATGAATATTCTCAAAAACATCTAAACAGCCAAAGGTGGCTTTCAAGAGAATATGCCTCCTTACTGACTGATGAAAGAACGCACTTACATGGGTCTGCACAAGTGTGACGGTCTTCAACTTACTGCTTTATCAGCTTCCTTTACTTATTTTTCCCTTAGAAAGAGATCTGAAAATTACCTGTAAACTTTGCTTTAATTGCAGCAGTTTTCTCTAAGCCAAAGTTTACTGTGCCCCAAAAAATATCTCAGATAAAATTAAAGAAGCAGGTGAAAACAGACAAGAGAATTTAATGAGCAAATGATGAAAATCACAAGTCAAAGCTTTTAAAAACTATAGACCTGAATCTCAGAAATTTAAGTTCCTTATCAACAGTCAGATAGCAAGAAAATGGCACGACATTATTTCACCACATTATTTTTCTACTCTCCTCTATTAATTTATTTATTGATCAAGTATGTATTGAGTATCTACTGTGATAAGAACTTTTCCAGACAATAGGGTTACAATGATGTGCAACAACAAACATAAATCCCACTTTTGCTGATCTCACCCAGAGTCTTCATGTTCCTTTCTAAATGTGAGAGAGGAGACCATCAGGGTTAGATAGCACATTTTGAATCTATTTCCCTTTCTCTGAATATAATCTTTAAAGATCCTGTGATAGGACCTGGGATAGTCATTATGGCTATCCAGGTAGGGGAAAGCCTTCCAGGTAGGGGAAGAGTTGAGTAGAAAAACAAGAGGCCAAGCAGGAAGGACAACAAGGATTTGTGTGACACTGCAGGTGAGAGGAGCAGGAAATGTGGATAGTAAGATGTAATCTCTCCTTTACTTTCCCCGCTCATAGTCCTAAGACTGGCTCCATAATTATGAATAATAATGACTACTGTGGCCCTTCTTTCCTTTGAACTAGTCAGAATGTTAAGAAAAACCACTTATATAGGGTAGAAAAATATCACTCATCTTTTAATCATGGAAGAAAGTAGATTTTTCAAAATATTTGCTTCTTTTTTCTCCCAGAGGAGTCTTTATTCTATTTTGGCAAACCTCTTATTAGTGAATAACATGTCTATTACTATGACTACATTGTATCTACTGAAATGCTGACCTCAATAGCTGATACTAT
Organism: Tragulus kanchil; assembly: GCA_022376925.1. Lineage (NCBI taxonomy): Eukaryota > Metazoa > Chordata > Mammalia > Artiodactyla > Tragulidae > Tragulus > Tragulus kanchil. Next base: position 78,334,491 of record JAIOJX010000031.1, read on the forward strand.
CAGTAGAGGAAAGGTTACAGAAATTATTTCACATCACCATCTGTGACAGATTTTTAGCATGTTTAAAGAGTTTCAATAATTCCTCATTTGTACAATGTGGGTGCACAGCATGTCATGCTTCAAAGATTAATAAGGGGATCTGTTCTCCTGTACTTATTTAAATAGAGCTATTGTTAACATATTCATTCCCATAATAATTTAGTCTCATTTTTTCAAAATAAAAACACAGAATATATTTATGCATTTTAAAAGAACTCTGCTTAGCATTTACTGTTTTGCCTTTGACACTGCAAACAATCATTGCAATTCCATCTTTGTTAGGTGTCTAGGACACGGCTGAAATAATATATGTGTACATGTACACAGCTATCTCTATACCTATATATGTAAATAATGGTTTATGGCTTGTATACCTTCCGAGATTTATTAAAGACACCTTCAGTGCCTCCCAAAGATAATAGTTACCTGAACGTTCTGTTCTAAGAGAGGTCCCTTATCTCGCTCCTCCACACCTTCAAATTAATAGTGTTTTCCTAACAACCACCAGTTTCTCAAAAGTGAACTTGAACAAACAAAGCATTTAATGTTATGAAACAGACTGTCTTAATGTTCACAAAAGCTACTGCTGACACCCCACATGATTGCTTAATTACTCTGATTCAGTAATGAGCAAAACAAAATGTAGAAAGCATATCTCACTTGCTCCCCTGCCCAGAAACCACATCCCATAATTAAATTGGAAGATGGTGGGATACCTCCTCAAACAATGCAAGCAAGTGGTGGAACTGCTTCTTCCTGCTCATTAGGTCTGGGTTACAGTTGAATCATAACCACTAAGGGAGGGATCCTGCAGGCGGTAATGAGAAGATCACCTCAGACCAAGTTTGCTGACTGAGACAGGTACAACTCTTCAGGAAGGAAGTGTAGAATAATGAACACTGGAGTCTCAGATCAAGGAACAGCCTCTAGAGCAAAAAACCCACCCAGAGCCAAACAGGGGATCCTGTGTACAGAGGAAACTTGTGGGAAAGTAAAATGACTCACTGGCCAACCCTGTCAGATAAAAGTGTGTGCAAGTAGTTAAGAGGTGCAGTGCCTTTATTCCCAGGCAGGCCTGTCCCTACATTTAATTATATATATTACATTTCATTTCTCAGAGAGAGAGATCATGTCCCACCTTCATCAAGTGGCTTCATCATCATCACATGGAAAGATGCCACAAGTGGTCTGTCCATACACCCCCAGCTCTGACCATTGCAGGCATGCCAGGCTGACTGCCAGCTGTCAACACCTGAATCACCACCTGAGCACCTCCTCCACCTGCCAAAGAGCACTCTGCCCATGCACATGGCAGGCTGTAAATGCCAAGGAATTAAGGTCCATTAGAGTAGCTCTCAACTAATGACTGGCAGGAACTGATCAACACTCAGCTCCCTTATCTCTCAGCCGGGATAACTCTGAGGTGCATGTTCTATATCGTGTCTCAGAACTCCTAAGTATCATCACTATCCAGTTGCCCAACCCGTTAGTGGCTTTCTTCCTTTTCTGTCCTCTGTTTTCACTTGCCTACAAGTGTTCCTTGAGAAAAGCTTCTACCTCAGATACTTACAGTAGAATCTGTCTCAGCTTTGATTCTCTATGAACCCAAATTAAAATCATCATTATCATCATCTTTATCCCTCATTCTTCTATATCCTCCTCCTCCTCATTATCATCACTCTCATCATTAGGACAGCAACAATAATACTTACCATGTATTGGGTTCCTTCAGGTCATGTAAGGACTCGAGATTTTTTATTCATTATACTACTAAAATTTTAATTTTCACAACAGGCAGGTATTCTGCCCATATCTTACAATTGATGAAGATAGGTATGGGGGACTTGAATATATCTGAAATCTAGGCCACTAATTTAATCAGTGAAGGACAGAAGTCAAGAGCTATTTTATTCTAAACCCATTCTGATCATTCTATTGTGCTATACTGCCATCCATAAAAACAGAAGTTAAAATGAATAAAAAACAAAATCCACATGCGGAGCTCTTCTCTTTCTTTTAAAACTCTATTAGATGGAAATTATTTTATTTCACTGCTTTGAAATAAATGTCGAGAATACATTTGTCAACCTAAAACACTTTCAAAAAGAGTCATCAGATAGACAGTGCTTAAATTCATCTAGAATATTCCTCCATTAAATATTAGGTTGTGTCTCCTTTTTGCCACAGCAGCATTTTATAAGAGCATGAAGCCTCCTCAAGTGCAGGGACCAGGCATTATTTGTATTTGCATTCCCAGAAGCCAGCCTAATAGCCATTCAGTGAATGTTAGATGAACTGACTGACCTGAGTTCTAGTAAATTTTAATGATACGGAAATGTTTAGGGAAAACCTGATTTCACTAAGACTCAACCTGGTTGCAGAGGAGATTGCTGTTCCTTGATAAAGAAATAGGGGATTGTCAACACCTGAATCACCACCTGAGCACCTCCTCCACCTGCCAAAGAGCACTCTGCCCATGCACATGGCAGGCTGTAAATGCCAAGGAATTAAGGTCCATTAGAGTAGCTCTCAACTAATGACTGGCAGGAACTGATCAACACTCAGCTCCCTTATCTCTCAGCCGGGATAACTCTGAGGTGCATGTTCTATATCGTGTCTCAGAACTCCTAAGTATCATCACTATCCAGTTGCCCAACCCGTTAGTGGCTTTCTTCCTTTTCTGTCCTCTGTTTTCACTTGCCTACAAGTGTTCCTTGAGAAAAGCTTCTACCTCAGATACTTACAGTAGAATCTGTCTCAGCTTTGATTCTCTATGAACCCAAATTAAAATCATCATTATCATCATCTTTATCCCTCATTCTTCTATATCCTCCTCCTCCTCATTATCATCACTCTCATCATTAGGACAGCAACAATAATACTTACCATGTATTGGGTTCCTTCAGGTCATGTAAGGACTCGAGATTTTTTATTCATTATACTACTAAAATTTTAATTTTCACAACAGGCAGGTATTCTGCCCATATCTTACAATTGATGAAGATAGGTATGGGGGACTTGAATATATCTGAAATCTAGGCCACTAATTTAATCAGTGAAGGACAGAAGTCAAGAGCTATTTTATTCTAAACCCATTCTGATCATTCTATTGTGCTATACTGCCATCCATAAAAACAGAAGTTAAAATGAATAAAAAACAAAATCCACATGCGGAGCTCTTCTCTTTCTTTTAAAACTCTATTAGATGGAAATTATTTTATTTCACTGCTTTGAAATAAATGTCGAGAATACATTTGTCAACCTAAAACACTTTCAAAAAGAGTCATCAGATAGACAGTGCTTAAATTCATCTAGAATATTCCTCCATTAAATATTAGGTTGTGTCTCCTTTTTGCCACAGCAGCATTTTATAAGAGCATGAAGCCTCCTCAAGTGCAGGGACCAGGCATTATTTGTATTTGCATTCCCAGAAGCCAGCCTAATAGCCATTCAGTGAATGTTAGATGAACTGACTGACCTGAGTTCTAGTAAATTTTAATGATACGGAAATGTTTAGGGGAAAACCTGATTTCACTAAGACTCAACCTGGTTGCAGAGGAGATTGCTGTTCCTTGATAAGAAATAGGATTCTTACAAAATAGGGAGAGGTGGGGTCTATGGTCTCTCCAATGGTGGAATTATAAATGATCTATGCTTCAAAGATATATGGTAAAGTAATGTAAATGGTGTTTTAATACAATAATTAATAACTGATCTATACTTCAAAGATGTCTGGTAAAGTTATGTAAATGGTGTTTTAATACAAAAAAATATCAAGAAAAGTTAAATTCAATCTAGAGTAATATGGGAAAAAATCTGGATTTCAGAATTCTAGGTATTAAAAAACTGATTCATTTCACTAAGGATAACCCACTGAAAATATTACAGGCTCTGTCAAAGAACCAGGGGTGAGTTTCTTTTCCAAAAAAGAGGAAACAGCCCTTTCTGAAGACTTCATAGTCAAGTTCTGCCCATGAACAATCCAAATGTTACCACTAATGACATATATTGCTTAATCAAAAAGTAGACTACTGCTAAGGACTGGGTAGCTGAGCTATCACCTCCAACACCTTGCTTTTTTAAATACTTAAAGTTACTTTTAATAGTGCCACAACTTTCTATTTATAATCATAGAATGTGTGTATGGGTGTGTGTGTTTTAGTTGCTAGGTTATGTCCACCTTTTTTTTGACCTCATGGGCTGCAGTCCTCCAGGCTCCTCTGTCCATGGCATTATTCAGGCAAGAATCCTGGAGCATTGCCATTCTCTTCTCCAGAGGATCTTCCTGACCCAGGGATCAAATTCGGGTCTCCTGCATTGGCAGGCAGATACTTTTTTGTTTGTTTGTTTGCTTTTTAACCACTGAGCCACCTGGGAAGCCCATAATTGTAGAATAGAAGTTTCTAAATGTAGGGAATAAACAGTCTGTGAGAGACAAATCATTTGTTAAATGATACCAAAATACTAATTACTTACCAAAAATTTATGAATTAAACATTCAAATCCTAAATGGCTTCATCTTGCAAAGTGTGGAATGAAACTACCATCAGTCGAAATGAATCCATACCCCACATATACAGTATGAAAAATCTGAAACTTAATGTAGCCCAGTGAATATTATTTGAGACATATTGATCATATGAAAACAGATAAAAGAAAGTAGAAGAAATTGAGCAAAGACAGTTTTCTACAGAATAAAAATATCCCATTATTACATTTCCAAATCACTTCTAATATAAAAGATTCTCTTAAATTTAATTCAAGAGAGGCAGAATCAAAAATTTATACTAATCTCCTGATTCTCTGCTTCATTAATCCATTGTGTAAAATTTTACAGCATTCACTTTGAAAAAAAATCTTTCTGAAAGCATAAACTGCATGCAAATTAGAGTTATATTAATAGCAGATTGTTTTCCCCAACATTTAATTATGAAAATGTTCAATCATACAGTAAAGTTGAAAGCACTGTAAAGTGAAATACCACCTACCCACTGCTTAGATTCTACCATTACTATCTGACTGTATTTCTATTACATGGCTAGGCATCTATACATACCTCCACACATTCTTTGATCCACCCTGAAGCACTACTAAGCAGTTTTCAGACATTAGAGAAATTCTCCCTAAATGTTTCTGTATGTATATGATTAAACATTGTTCAATATTTGCTTTCATATTATAACATTTGCATGCAATGAAGAGTGAAAATCGTGTTCATTCTCTAAGTTGTTTTCTTTTTTTTTTCTTTTTTTTTTGGTCACTTCTGTTGGCCTTTCATTTCTATTTTCATCCATCGTTGTTCTTTGGCCTGTGTGGGCCTCCCATCACAGTGGCCTCTGTCGCTGCAGAGCACTGGCTCTGGGTGCATGCGCTCCAGAGCTCCAGCTCGGTAGTTGGACACACTGGTCCAGCCACACGGCACGTGGGATCTTCCCAGGCCAGGGATTGAATCAGTGCCCCTTGCACTGCAAGGTGGCGTCCTTACCCACTGGACCACCAGAGAAGCCCCATTCTTTGAGTTTTAACAAACCTTCTCAAGATACAGAACACTGAGGAACAGATCATTTCAAGAAAGAAAATAAATATGCAGTGTAGCTTTTATTTTTTAAAAATCGAATATATTAATAAATTTTAAATTAAAACAAATGATACTACTTTTTCCCCTTAACTTCAATTTTTTTTTTCAATTCCCTCATAGCAACTAAACAGCAGCATGTGACATGATCCCCAAGGATGAGTTTGGCTCAAAGCAGGGATGCTTTGCCAAATGCCAGTAATGCCTAGACTGGCAAGATAAATGTAGGAGTTAAGGTGATAAAAATACAAAAAGGGATAGAGGAGACTGTGATCAGCACATTAACACTTAGCCCCAGCCTTGTCAGACTTTCAGATCATTCAAGAAGGAGTATAAATACAGATTTTCATAAACAATATATTGAATTTCTAAATGTTAACAATTAACATAAAATCTACAAAACCATGATGTGGTTCAAATTGAGCCTATATGTTTTCCCCTCCCCAGTCTGCATTCTCTGGCTTGGAGTTTCATGTGATTCCACGACTTGTGCTTCCCTGTAGATACATAATTTTTATCAGATCATTCTATGAGTCAACAGGTGAGACTCAGAATGAAGACTTTTAAATGATCTATTTATCAATGTTTTCTTTTTTAAAAAACTTTTTTTTCAACTTCATGCCACAAACTCTTATTTCTTTATTTTCATTCATCTTTATTCCTTGGCATGTGTGCCTCTCTCAATGCAGAGCACTGGCTCTGGGCATATGTGCTTCAGAGCGCTGGCTCATAATTGGACACACTGGTCCAGCTGCTCTGTGGTATGTGGGATCTTCCCAGGCCAGGGATCAATCCGGTGCCCCTTGTACTGCAAGGTGGACTCTTTACCCACTGGACCACGAGGGAAGCCCTGTTTTCTTTTTTTAAATTTATGACATGAATAGCGAGGTACATCAGATCCTTTTATAACAGATATGAGAATCAAGAGAAACCAGAAGAAAATAGTAATACAGTCTTTCTCCAAGTAATACAGTCCCTCCTTATCCACAGGGAACTGTATCTAGGATCTGCCTCTGAGAATATCAAAATCTGAGGATGTTCAAGTCCCATAGTGGCCCTCTGTATCTTCAGGTTCCACATCCAAGGATGAGAAGGGCTAACTGCATATTTATTTAAAATAATGTGTTTATATATGGACTTGTGCAGTTCATACCTGTGTTGATCAAGGGTCAAACATACACCCATATACACTCCTGCAAAATGGGCCAAATAATATCAGGTCTTTTATAGACAGCATTTCCTCTTGATCTCATCATTTGTTCACTTATGCATTCAGTCAATAAAGACATTGTGTGTGGGGTGAGGGGGGGGGGGCGGGGGTGGTGGTGCCTGACACTGTTTGAGGCCCAGGGACAAAAGAGCAAGTATTTAAATAAAAACCTAGATTTCCTGGAATTGAGTTCAGGAAAGAAAGACAATGAATATAAAATCTATCATGTGACAATAGTGACAGGAGAAAAAGCAGAGCAGGTTAGGGTGAGAGGTACCTAAGATGACCTGAGAAGCAAGAGCTCCCTGACAAGATGCCATCTGAACAGAGGTTCAGATAGTGAGAGAGAGAGAACCCTAAGAATACCCTGGACGAGAAGAGTGTGCACGCAGAAAGAACTTGCCAGACCAAACAGAAAGACCTCAAATCCATGTCACAAAATTATGTTACCAAATGCAAACTAACATGTGTGCTTTCCCTTAAGAATATCAATCCTCACATAAAGTATATACAAAGCATATCCAAACCGAGAGAGCAATCCACTATTTGGGACTTTAAGATACGAAACTCTAGCAAAGATTTTCCAAAGGCTTTATATTCAGAGGAGTCAGTGCTGTAATAAAGATGTAGTATGATTTACCTATTTGATTTACACTAGTTGAGGAATGCATTCTTTACATGAGGAAGGTCCTTCCTATCTTGAGAATTCACACTGCAATGTGGAACAAGAAGGGGCTAATTATGTATGACTAGCAGATCATTTTCAAATAAGAAAATGAAATCTAGATGAAGTATAAAAGTGTGAGCTTAATATAGAGTCTTTAGAGATTCTGTCTGATTTTCTTTCTTTGTGCCCCTTTGAACAGAGAGTAGAACTGGGAAGTTAAAGAACCTGCCTCTTGCCAACCGTTCAAGGGGCTGTTGTCAGGTGGTGCTAATGCTCCTTGACATAGGATTTTCTTGTTCAGGAGCTCCCAACAGGGAAAAGGGATTATGACAGTATCACCTGACCCAGCCATGTCTCTGACTTTTGTTACCCATCATGCCAGTTTCAGAAAAGTCAGTCAGGATAACATTTCAATCAGAAACTGGAAGAATTTGCCTTTCTTACACCTGTCAACACTGAGTGTAATTGTGCTCCCAGGGCCATCCCACTGAAAGAAATACATGGAAATTAGACATATAGCATATTTTCAAGAAACTGCTAGTTTCTGGGTACCTTTGAGAACTCCCCTTTTTTCCTGTTTCATATAAAAAATATAAAAATAGAAGGGAAGAGCATGGAAATGGAAAGTTTGAAGCACACAGTAAAATAGGTTCAGCTGTCTGCAAAGTTACCATATCAAAAATTCCCCTGTTTCTTGCCTTGACATAAACACTTGATAGTCTCCAATTATATTAATTGCTCATGTGGTAAAACACCATCTGGGTAATAAACACAACCAAGTTCACAGACTAGATAAATTTGTAAATGTCCTTAATGTAAACAAGGACAATATGAAGATATTTTCCCAGCATTTTTTTTGGTTTTAGAAGTTTTGTTGTTTTTCAGTCACTAAGTTGCATCTGTCTCTTTGTGACCCCATGACTGCAGCATACCAGGCTTCCCTGTCTCCCCGGGTGTGCTCAAACTCATGTCCATATAGAATTTTATTCTTAATAAATTGGGACTTTTTGAAAGTCTAACTCAGGTAAATATTAAGATGTTGACTCCGTTATTAGTCAAGAGCACTGCCATAACATCTTGTCCTTTAACATGTATGTGAAGCTATTTATAGGATTCCAGATAACTGAATGTAAAGCATAATTATCTGAGTCATCAAAAACTACGAGGACCTTTGAAAGAACAATAAGACAGTTACCTGATGACAAAAGAGCCCCAGGACATTCACGCGTGAAGCAGGCTCCTTGCATTCACAAACTGGCCACAGCAGCCTTTATATGTAATCCTTCCTCCCAGCCCACCTTCACTCCATTAACCAGCAGGAAAATGCGGTTAACAGGGCTTCCCCTGGTGGTCCAGTGGATAAGGACACTGCCTTGCAGTGCAAGGGGCGCCAGTTCGATCCCTGGCCTGGGAAGATCCCACGTGCCGCAGAGCGGCTGGACCGATGTGTCCAATCACCGAGCCAGAGCCCTGGAGCGCATGCGCCCTGAGCTAGCGCTCTGCGACAACAGACGCCACTGCGATAGGAGGCCCACATGGGCCAAAGAACAAAGACGGATGAAAATAGACAAATGAAAAACCAATAGAAGTGGCCCACCGCCCCCCTCCCTCCCCACCCCACTCTCCCGCCCGCCCCCAAAAAAGTGCGGTTAACATCTGACCAAAACTTACTCTTTCTGCATTTGGTAACAAAGCAAGACCGAAGGCCTCAATTTCTTTGCTTTTTTTTTGGCCTCGTTTATTGGTTTTTTTTTTCTTTATTTATTTTCATCCATCTTTATTCTTTGGCCTGTGTGGGCCTCCCCTTGCAGTGGCCTCTGTCACTGCAGAGCACTGGCTCTGGGCGCATGTGCTCCAGAGTGCCAGCTCCTAATTGGACACACTCGTCCAGTAGCTCTGCAGTACGTGGGATCCTCCCATGTCAGGGATGGAATCCGTGCGCCCTGTACTGCAAGGCAGACTCTTTACCCACTGGATCACCAGGGAAGCCCCTAAATTTCTTGAAAAGAAAGCTAAGCAACCTGTCCTGATAGCAGCAGCATTGTTTTCCAGTTTCCAAAGCTTATAAAAGTAAAAGATTCATGGTATGCATGCCAGATCCATCTTAATTCTATTTAAAGTTACTCACTAGGGAAAATTAGATCTAACTCCTTTTTCTGGTGAAGCATTTTATTAAATATCTCAATAGTGTGAATACTGAAATATTCACCTGTGCAAAAATGGGCCCAGTTCTTAAGAGCATCCACTGATACTCCATCCCTTTGGGCTTTTACTCTGCCCTCCTTCCCTAAATATGGGATCATATCATTTTCATACAATTTGTTGGCTTCTTCCCCCTACACTCTCTCTTGTTCCACTACCACCCCACCTCTCCAGGCTCCTGGGAAAGCAAGAGTCAAGGCAAAATGGAGGGAGAGGACATCTCTTAAGTTTTGTGTCTGATTACCAAAATTTGGTCAGGAAAGTTAACTGAGGTGTCACCCTGCAGGTACTCTCTCCTCTCCCCAAAATGGTCATGTCCTCTTCCCTCCCTAGGTAAAACATAACAGGAATTTGAGAGGAAAAATGTGTTTGGCTCAAATATTACACAAAATGGAACAGCAAGTTCTGGGCACTATGGACCCAACAGTGAACAAAACACACAAAGTCCCAAATCTCACTAAACTTACACGTGGAGGGAGACTGGAGTCAGCGAGTCAGAGAACAAACATGCAAACTCAAAGATAAATGAAACAATCTTTCAGATTGTGACCCACATTATGAGGAAAAGCAAGGACAGTTATGGACTGAGATTCCTAGGGTAAGGGAGGAAGCTGGTCAGCAGAGGAGGGAACTTCTGAGCTAACATCTGTATAACAGGGGGCCAGCTGGGTAAGAGCACAGCAGGAAAGGGAACCCAGGCTTGGTGCTGGCATCCTGAGGAGGGTGACAGTCCCATGTGAGCCTGGAAGAGGAAGCAGGCCTGTGCGGATGGCACTGAGGGAGCCAAGGGCAGAGGGGTGGGAAGTGAGGGCTAGGAGATGGGCAAGAGCAGTCTCAGAGGCAGCTAGGCTCTCATGAGCAAGAATCAACGGCATAGAATTTGCTCTCAGTGCAGTGGGACCCCATGAGAGGGTTTAGGCAAGGGTGGTAGTGTTATCTGATTGGTGGAGTTAAAAGATTACTTTGGATGCTATGTGGAGAATGGTCCATTTTGAGGTCATCTAACACATGCTCAGAGAACTGAGTCCCAGTCACGTATATCCTTAACCTGATCATTAAAATATCCTTTCTTGGGGAGGCGCACTGATTCACTCTCCTTGCCCTCACCCCTGTTTCCTAAGATTATCAAATAAGCTTCACATCTGTGTGAATACTCCAAATCCCTTTGGGCTTTTTTACTCTGCCCTCCTTCCCTAAATATGGGATCATATCATTTTCATACAATTTGTTGGCTTCTTCCCCCTACACTCTCTCTTGTTCCACTACCACCCCACCTCTCCAGGCTCCTGGGAAAGCAAGAGTCAAGGCAAAATGGAGGGAGAGGACATCTCTTAAGTTTTGTGTCTGATTACCAAAATTTGGTCAGGAAAGTTAACTGAGGTGTCACCCTGCAGGTACTCTCTCCTCTCCCCAAAATGGTCATGTCCTCTTCCCTCCCTAGGTAAAACATAACAGGAATTTGAGAGGAAAAATGTGTTTGGCTCAAATATTACACAAAATGGAACAGCAAGTTCTGGGCACTATGGACCCAACAGTGAACAAAACACACAAAGTCCCAAATCTCACTAAACTTACACGTGGAGGGAGACTGGAGTCAGCGAGTCAGAGAACAAACATGCAAACTCAAAGATAAATGAAACAATCTTTCAGATTGTGACCCACATTATGAGGAAAAGCAAGGACAGTTATGGACTGAGATTCCTAGGGTAAGGGAGGAAGCTGGTCAGCAGAGGAGGGAACTTCTGAGCTAACATCTGTATAACAGGGGGCCAGCTGGGTAAGAGCACAGCAGGAAAGGGAACCCAGGCTTGGTGCTGGCATCCTGAGGAGGGTGACAGTCCCATGTGAGCCTGGAAGAGGAAGCAGGCCTGTGCGGATGGCACTGAGGGAGCCAAGGGCAGAGGGGTGGGAAGTGAGGGCTAGGAGATGGGCAAGAGCAGTCTCAGAGGCAGCTAGGCTCTCATGAGCAAGAATCAACGGCATAGAATTTGCTCTCAGTGCAGTGGGACCCCATGAGAGGGTTTAGGCAAGGGTGGTAGTGTTATCTGATTGGTGGAGTTAAAAGATTACTTTGGATGCTATGTGGAGAATGGTCCATTTTGAGGTCATCTAACACATGCTCAGAGAACTGAGTCCCAGTCACGTATATCCTTAACCTGATCATTAAAATATCCTTTCTTGGGGGGAGGGGCGCACTGATTCACTCTCCTTGCCCTCACCCCTGTTTCCTAAGATTATCAAATAAGCTTCACATCTGAGTCATTGTCTCAGGTTGTATTTTTGAACTATCCAAAAAAGGATATCATCTCATGCACCTCTAAACTGTGTAGTACTCACATGAGCTCTCTTCCACAATGGAGCAGAATTTCCCAACCATTATCCCCATCATCAATCCAGGAGTGAAAGGCGAGTGGACAGAAAATGGAGAGGTGGGAGACGGAAGACTTAACACATGCAGCAGAAACTCTAAGTTACATCAGGGCCAAAACACCCTGACCACCTCTGACTAGACCCACAGTCACAGAGATAGGCACTTCCATAAGAAGGATACATAAAATGTATGTGACATTAACCATTATCTGACTCAAAATTTTGACAGAATTTAGTTAAAAACTGAACATGTTGAGACAGGCTCTGGCATGAAGCCCCAGCCTAGTCAGATGTACATCCTGATTTACTGCAGATGGGCACCAAGTCATTTTGCCAATTTGGATGTTCCCAATAAGGTTTCACAAATAGATCTGTCCTCCAACAATCTCTGCCTTCAGTCAAAAGTGGCACAAATAAAAGAAATGAGACTTAATTCACACACACACACACACACAGAGCAAGGTTAAACCCAGTTCTTCAAAGTTAATAGTAGTTCTATTATTTTGCTACTAAAAACTTGCATTTAGCCATTTTATACATGTTTATAAAGCTAATCCTTCCCCATGAAAAATAAAATAATTACCATCTGTCTTACATACATTCTCTATATCCCTAATTCTCATATACTATCTTTTATAATATTTGAAACTCAGTTCAGTCTGAAACTAAGTTCAATTCTCTTCTGTTCATGCTATGATTTTTCCTCATTCTTCTGTACTCAAAGAAATCCTCTACTTGAGATATGAAAGTTTAAAAATATTGACCAAATTCCAACAGCATTAATGGTGAATACAGTTTTAAAGAAATAAGAATAGAAAATAACTTTATGTGGAGAATGGTCCATTTTGAGGTCATCTAACACATGCTCAGAGAACTGAGTCCCAGTCACGTATATCCTTAACCTGATCATTAAAATATCCTTTCTTGGGGGGAGGGGCGCACTGATTCACTCTCCTTGCCCTCACCCCTGTTTCCTAAGATTATCAAATAAGCTTCACATCTGAGTCATTGTCTCAGGTTGTATTTTTGAACTATCCAAAAAAGGATATCATCTCATGCACCTCTAAACTGTGTAGTACTCACATGAGCTCTCTTCCACAATGGAGCAGAATTTCCCAACCATTATCCCCATCATCAATCCAGGAGTGAAAGGCGAGTGGACAGAAAATGGAGAGGTGGGAGACGGAAGACTTAACACATGCAGCAGAAACTCTAAGTTACATCAGGGCCAAAACACCCTGACCACCTCTGACTAGACCCACAGTCACAGAGATAGGCACTTCCATAAGAAGGATACATAAAATGTATGTGACATTAACCATTATCTGACTCAAAATTTTGACAGAATTTAGTTAAAAACTGAACATGTTGAGACAGGCTCTGGCATGAAGCCCCAGCCTAGTCAGATGTACATCCTGATTTACTGCAGATGGGCACCAAGTCATTTTGCCAATTTGGATGTTCCCAATAAGGTTTCACAAATAGATCTGTCCTCCAACAATCTCTGCCTTCAGTCAAAAGTGGCACAAATAAAAGAAATGAGACTTAATTCACACACACACACACACACAGAGCAAGGTTAAACCCAGTTCTTCAAAGTTAATAGTAGTTCTATTATTTTGCTACTAAAAACTTGCATTTAGCCATTTTATACATGTTTATAAAGCTAATCCTTCCCCATGAAAAATAAAATAATTACCATCTGTCTTACATACATTCTCTATATCCCTAATTCTCATATACTATCTTTTATAATATTTGAAACTCAGTTCAGTCTGAAACTAAGTTCAATTCTCTTCTGTTCATGCTATGATTTTTTCCTCATTCTTCTGTACTCAAAGAAATCCTCTACTTGAGATATGAAAGTTTAAAAATATTGACCAAATTCCAACAGCATTAATGGTGAATACAGTTTTAAAGAAATAAGAATAGAAAATAACTTTATATTAAAGGGGACTCACCAAAAGTCTATGTTCATATACATGTTCCTGAGTACTGTGAAAAAGTTCTCTGTGAGAGCTCTGTGAAATTATAGGTGATTTCTCCCAATGACCAATAGTTCAAAAGATTTTACTTCTAAGAGTTGCTATATCCCAGCTTCTATTTTGTGAAGCCATGACATGTTTCTCTCCAGTAACCAAGACAATTTATTTCTATCAGATTGAAATTACTTCATACATTCTAATAAGTAAACACTATTCCATAAACAAAGAATTACATTAGTACTGATCTTTATACTTTCTATCTATAAAGGTAGGTATTCTTAAATAATTAATAAAAACTCCCATTGAGAGAACAATAGCAAATGAAACAACTCACAAAGGATCAATTCCCAAAATATACAAGCAGCTCATTCAAGTCAATACCAGAAAAACAAGCAACCCAATCAAAATGTGGGAAAGAGACCTAAACAGATGACATGCAAATGGCTAACAAACATTTGAAAAGATGTTCAACATCACTCATTATTAGAGAAATGCAAATAAAAACTACAATGAGATATCATCTCACGCAAGTCAGGATGGCCATCATCAAAAAGTCTACAAACAATAAATGATGGAGGGGGTGTGGAGAAAATGGAATCCTCTTGCACTGTTGATGGGAATGTAAATTGATACAGTAATTATGGTAGACAGTATGGAGACTGCTTAAAGGACTAAGAATCAAATCACCATATGACCCAGCAATCCCACTACTAGGCATATACCCTGAGGAAACCAAAAACTAAAAAAGACACATGCGCCCCAATGTTCAATGCAGCACTATTTACAACAGCTAGAACACAGAAGCAACCTATTCATCAAGAGATGAATGAACAAAGAAGCAGTGGTACATACATACAAGGAAATATTACTCAACCACAAAAATGAACCCACCTGAGTTTGTCCTAATGAGATGGATGAACCTAGACCCTATTATACTGAATGAAGTAAGTCAGAAAGAGAAAAATATTGTATAGTAATGTGTGTGTGTGTGTGGGTGGGTGGGTGTGTGTGTGTATGGAATCTAGAAAGACTGTCCTGATGAGTTTGTTTACAGGAAAGCAGTGGAGATAGACTTAGAGAAAAGACTTATGGATACAGGGTGGGGAGGAAGGAGAGGGTAAGATGTACCAAAGCAGTAACAGTGAAACTTAACATTACCATACGTAAAATAGATAGCCAGTGGGAATGCTGTATGACTCTGGGCACTCAAACAGAGGCTTTGTAACAACCTAAAGAAGCAGGATGGGGAGGGAGATTGGGAGGAAGGTTTAAGAGGGAGGGGGCATATGTATACCTATTGGCTGATTGATATTGATATTTGGCAGAAAATAACAAAATTCTGTAAAGCAATTATCCTTCAATTAAAAATAAATTTTTTAAAAACTCCCCAAAATTCAATTCTAGAATACCTTTTTAAGACACAATATGACCAATTTAGTCCCTCAGGCTTAAGCTTGTTAGTATAAATTATTTGAGTACTACCTAGCTATTTAGTTCAAGAAAAGTGAGGGTCTTAGCTTTAATGAAAAAACAATAGCAAATGGCTAACAAACATTTGAAAAGATGTTCAACATCACTCATTATTAGAGAAATGCAAATAAAAACTACAATGAGATATCATCTCACGCAAGTCAGGATGGCCATCATCAAAAAGTCTACAAACAATAAATGATGGAGGGGGTGTGGAGAAAATGGAATCCTCTTGCACTGTTGATGGGAATGTAAATTGATACAGTAATTATGGTAGACAGTATGGAGACTGCTTAAAGGACTAAGAATCAAATCACCATATGACCCAGCAATCCCACTACTAGGCATATACCCTGAGGAAACCAAAAACTAAAAAAGACACATGCGCCCCAATGTTCAATGCAGCACTATTTACAACAGCTAGAACACAGAAGCAACCTATTCATCAAGAGATGAATGAACAAAGAAGCAGTGGTACATACATACAAGGAAATATTACTCAACCACAAAAATGAACCCACCTGAGTTTGTCCTAATGAGATGGATGAACCTAGACCCTATTATACTGAATGAAGTAAGTCAGAAAGAGAAAAATATTGTATAGTAATGTGTGTGTGTGTGTGGGTGGGTGGGTGTGTGTGTGTATGGAATCTAGAAAGACTGTCCTGATGAGTTTGTTTACAGGAAAGCAGTGGAGATAGACTTAGAGAAAAGACTTATGGATACAGGGTGGGGAGGAAGGAGAGGGTAAGATGTACCAAAGCAGTTAACAGTGAAACTTAACATTACCATACGTAAAATAGATAGCCAGTGGGAATGCTGTATGACTCTGGGCACTCAAACAGAGGCTTTGTAACAACCTAAAGAAGCAGGATGGGGAGGGAGATTGGGAGGAAGGTTTAAGAGGGAGGGGGCATATGTATACCTATTGGCTGATTGATATTGATATTTGGCAGAAAATAACAAAATTCTGTAAAGCAATTATCCTTCAATTAAAAATAAATTTTTTAAAAACTCCCCAAAATTCAATTCTAGAATACCTTTTTAAGACACAATATGACCAATTTAGTCCCTCAGGCTTAAGCTTGTTAGTATAAATTATTTGAGTACTACCTAGCTATTTAGTTCAAGAAAAGTGAGGGTCTTAGCAATGTCACAGGAGTTAATGGAAGATGCTGGGGAGACCTCAGTGACTAATTAATTCTTGCTTCTGCTTCCTCTTCTTCACTATTTATTCAAGACTCTGGTGACTTTTAAGTCATAGCTTCCCAGATACCTAATCAAACCAAGGCCCAAGTCTCTGATAAGACTCCTCCTAGGATAAGTATGTTACCCTTACAAAGCATGCATGGGTGTTCAGTCGCTAAGTCATATCTGACTATTTTTCCCACCCTATGGACTGTAGCCCACCAGGCTCCTCTGTCTATGAATCTATGCTGGCATGAATACTGGTACATAGCCATTTCCTCTTCCAGGGAATCTTCCCGGCCCAGGGACTGAACCTGTGGCTCCTGCACTGGCAGAACAGATTCTTTTTTTTTTTTTTAAGATTTATTTATTTATTTTGGGGGGGTGGGGTGGGGAGGGAGGGGAGGTGGGCTACTTCTATTGGTCTTTCATTTGTCTAGTTTCATCCATCTTTGTTCTTTGTCCCATGTCGGCCTCCCATCGCAGTGGCGTCTGTCGCTGCAGAGCGCCGACTCGGTAATTGGACACATCGGTCCAGCCGCTCCACGGCACGTGGGATCTTCCCAGGCCAGGGATCGAACCGGTGCCCCTTGCACTGCAAGGCGGTGTCCTTACCCACTGGACCACCAGGGAAGCCCAGAACAGATTCTTTATCTCTGCACCACCTGAGAAGCCCACCTTTATAAAGATGCCTAGCTAATTCCAGAGTATAATGGTTTAATTTTAAATTCAGGAAAGATGATGGAGGTTTCTTTAACTCTCCAAACCAATGTAATGGCACTCTGAGATAAAATCATTCCTTCAATGCTTAAATATTTCTAACTTGCTAACTCCAAAGTGGGCATCATTCCACTTTTGGATCACTTTGGTTATTAAAAAGTTCTTTTTGATAATAAATCAAAACCTTTCTCCTTGCCTCTTTCATCCATTGGCCCTAATTTTGTCTCCAAGGACAACAGAGCATATTTCATTGCTGTTTAGTAATTGTCTCTTATTTATCTCTTTCAAAACTTTCTTCTCTCCTTTCCATTAATTACCTTTGGTCCCTTGGAGCATGAATAAATTGTTTTAATTATTTTTGGACATTGAAGGCTTAGCACAAAGTAGATGCTCAAAAAAATGTAAGCTAAAAAAATTATCAATATCCATGCCCTTCTAAAAGATATCCGTATGAGAAGACATTCTTGATCAACAGACTTACCCACTGATTTCAAGACATACAATAATACTGATTATTAAGTAAGAAGATTAATTTTTTCATATTCAAGTCAAATTTTATATCACTGGAGGAAAACAGGAGAATGGATAAAACAAAAGTTAGAATATGCTATATGCTTAAATTTGAACATCAGCATATCTATAAATCTTAAAATTTACCATATTTAAAATAAAACTTAAGACAGAGAATAAAAATTCAACCATAAGACCTTGAACGCATTCCTGATTTCCCATGTGGTCTCTACCACTTAGTTACTCTTTGCTTAGTCCTCAGTCTGAAGAGGATGAAACTACCTTTAAGGATAAAGCAAATTCTAATTTGACAATGCTGTCCTTTCTGTGCCTTGGACTTTCTTTGTCAGAATTCCATTCAGCCCTCAAGAAATACAGGTATAATTGACAATTTCATTTTTTTTTTCCTTTTTAACTGAGTTTCCTATTTTTTTTTTCAACTGGTATTTGTTGAAAACAGATGATGATAACTGAAAATAGCAACGCTTTTGCAGGGGAAAAACTAATTTTACAGGGACTGACCATCAAATTAGTACATGACCCATTTAAGAATCTTTAATGTAGTCACTATTGCTTCAAGCTACAGTTTATATATGTTGACACATCAAACCATGTCCAAACACAGGAAAGAAGTCTCTTAACTTAAATTCTTTATCTTTAACTGTAAGGGAAACTATGACTTTGCTAGGGTTTCCAATGAAAATATTTGCAAAGAAAATGACTATTCTGCTTGAAGAGATATATAGCAGGATGTAAGAGTTTTAAAACAATATTATTTGAGGTTAAAGATAAAAGAGAATCTCATAATATGACCAGATATTTAGGAAGCAAGTGTGAATGCATTTTTCTTCCATTTCCATTCTCTTTTTCTTCTTCCAAGATCAAATGATTCACTGTCTGGCTTACCATAAAGCTAGCAGTTGGAGCTTCCCTGGTGGTCAAGTGGGTAGAGAGTCCACCTTGCAGTGCAAGGGGCACAGGTTCAATCCCTGCACAGGAAGATCCCACATGCTATGGAGCAGCTGGACAGGTGTGTCCAATTACAAGCCAGCACTCTGGAATGCATGTGCCCAGAGCCGGTGCTCTGCAACAAGAGAGGCCACTGCAATGGGAGGCCCACACATGCCAAAGAATAAAGATGGATGAAAATAAATAAATGGAGGACCAATAAAAGAGGTCAAAAATTTATTAAAAAAAGCTAGCAGTTAGTTATTTTGTATGAATTTGTGAGAGTCTTAATAATCAAGAAATTTTAGTTACAATATATACAAATATATAATCATAAGTCATGTGACTACATGTCCTTTATAGATTAAATATAATTTTACAGTGTTTGTTCCCTCCCACAAGATAGAAGGTATAGCAAGATGCACAGGCTCAGCACACACATCAGTAATCTCTGCTGCAAAGGTCTAATTCCAATACATCAACCAGATCCAAAACTTCAAGCCCACATTAATAGTTCAGCACTCTTGAGCAGTATATGCAGTAAATTCAAGCAGATGTGAAGTGATTGACATTCTAAGAAAATACCAGCAGCATGTATTTGAGCAACTGGTATTCAGGTCACCATACTTGCAGCATGTACTCTCTTAAGAGGAAACACGTTAGAAAAACAAATAAAACCTACTAAAGAAAACCAACTTGCTCTAATATTGAATGGTTATGCATGACCTCAATCACATGGTACATGGTTTTTAATACTGTAAAAATTTTACACTAAATTTTTTTGAATTATAAGAAGTTGTTTTTTGCATAAAACATCAAAGGCACACTTCTTACAATCCCCAGATCTTAAAATCACTATATCACTATTTTCCTTTAGAGTAAGCTAGGGTCGGCCTTCAAATGGGCTTCCCTGGTGGCTCAGTGGTAAAGGAGCTGTCTGCCAATGCAAGAGACCCAGAAGACATGGGTTGATCCCTCAGTTTGAAAAATCCCCTGGAGGAGGAAACAGCAACCCACCTCAGTATTCTTGCCTGTAAACTTCCATGGACCAAGGAGCCTGATTAACTACAGTCCATGGGGTCACAGAGATGGACACAACTAAGTGAATGAGCATGCATGCATGTAGGTTCCTAGTAGGTACTAAGGGAATGTTCATTCAATGAAGAAACCAATGATTCTACAGTGAGCACAAACTGAAATCATCACATAATAAAGAAAAGAATTAATTGGGGTATGTCCACACAGTGATGTGGAATGCTAAGGGGAACGATCAGTAAGAAACTGAGGCACAGCTTTTATAAGACCAGCTGAAGAAGAAGAAATCTAGGCAGGGAGATATAACTTTCCATCAGACTTGAGTAGCTCTTCAAAACCTTCTGCCATAGAGGTGGCCTCCTGTGGGTGATTCTGTGTCTGGAGCTCATGGCCATAGCTGGGGGACTCATTTACCTTCTCTGAACCATTCAGCTCACCATCTGGCTGTGAGGATCACAGATGAGAGATCTGGTAAACTATAGGCAAAGTATGCATAACACCTGCATTATTGGTTCTACCACTAATAAAGAAACAGCTGCTGTATTCGTTTCTAGGCCTATTGTAACAAATTACCATACACTTAGTGGCCTAAAACAATAGAAATATATCCTGTCAGAGTTCTGGAGGCAGATGTCTAAAATCAAGATGCCAGCGTGGGCATCTTGTGTGCTATGTTCCTCCACAGGCTTCAGAAAACAACCTTTCCTTGCTTTTCCAGGCTTTGGTGACCCCAGGCATTACTTAGCTTTGGATTATACGTTTCCTATCTCTGTATTCACGTTACATGGTCTTCTTCTCTGTGGATCCCTGTGTCTCAGATCTCCCACAGACTTTAGACCCACCCTAAAGCCAAGAGATCTAATCTTGTAATCCTGAATTATATTTGCAAAGATCCTTTTGCCAAACAAGGTAACCTTTACAGGTTCCAGAGAAGAAATGTTTTGGGGGCACAGCACTGAACCTACTACTCTTTTCCTTCCCTCCTGGCTCCTATCTGCAGTTCCTAAACTACAAATGGAAAATAAAATGATTTCCAGAGCTTTCATTTAGTTCTGGCTAACTGGTTTGTATTTCAGGGAAAATAAAAAGAGAAAATAATAAAAATGCTAACAGAGAAAATATCTTGCCAAGCAGGTGTATATGCTGATTATTATGTTATCATCAACAACCTTTTGCTACTTGGATGCACACGTTTGCTTCTCTAGAATGTGATATTTGTAGGAGTTAAGTGAAGCATAGCCCACTGATTTGAAGAGCAATTCTCTTACTTTTAGATTTAATAATTGCCATTCTGTTATATATGGCATAAATGAGAAAATTAAACACACACTCAAAAATTGAAGATAAATTGCATTTCATAACTCTTAATCAGCTTGGAAGTTTGGAAGGATACCAGCATTTAAACCAGTGCTGTAACATCAAAATGTACTCAGCTAACAATTAGAGCTAATATTCTTAATGTAAGGTTTCAACTCTTAAGCTGCTCTAAGTAAGCATCAAAACAAATCCTGCAGGTGAGAACATCTATTTTTGGAGCTATGAAAATCAGCAGAATATTTGAATGTAAGCAGGGTGCAGGGAAACAGCTCACTGTAGCACATATATGAATCACACGGTTTTAGAAAGGATCCCTTTTGAGAGCTAACTGGAAAATAGGAAAGGCCCTCCTCCCTTCTGACAAAACAATTTCCAATAGTTTTGCATGCTTTCTGACATTTCTGCTTGTGATCCTGTTTTTATGGACATAAAGGATTGTAGTAGTTGCTGTTCAACCTCAGCCCATATCCCTCAAGTCTCGTCACTTCCCTGGGCCGTCTAATTTCTCGTATCTGTCTCGCGACCTGAGAGGTTTCCCCACAAACTGCAATCACACCACAGGGGGCCTGGGGACATTAACACAATCTCTTGAATTTCTCAACAGACAACTGACAGAGGTTCGGGTACAAATACCCCAGCTCCCTTACTCCTTATGTGGCATGACTTGAGTGCTTTGTTTCCCAGACTATCCCTATGGCTTCTGTCACCCACAGCGGTAACTGTCTTGACAATGCATCCCTATAGACAGTTACCTTCCCTGAACCCCTGGATCAGGTTCTATTCTCCCAAAGCTTGAAAACAAACTACTTACACTCAAACCTGACTGAGACTCTGCTTCTGAGGCAATCCAACCAAAAACAGGGAACAAGAAACATTATTACCTTTCAAAAAATAAAACAGAAATTTGCTTTAAAAATGACCTCAAAAGTGAATCTTTCTGAAACCACTGCCACATGCTACATATGGATGTACCAACATTAAAAATAAGAACTCATAACGGTATAGTCCTGTGGCAGGCAGAGCTCATTAAAGAAAAAGTACATCCCAATTCATTCTTCCTTCACCAGATTCCCAATTTCATTAAAGCACTGAATGATTATGTGCTTCCAGCTAACTCAACTCCTCCACAGGTCCAGAGAGCAAACCGATTAAATGAATCTTATTCATTTAATTTCCATTTCATTGACTGCTTAGGAATGGACAGGAGATGTACTTCTGGCTGATAGGACCAGACAGAAAAAAGGTTTTGTTTTTGTTCTTTTATTTTTAAATTTTGACCTCTTTTTATTAATTAATTAAGTTATTTATTTATTTTTCATCCATCTTTATTCTTCAGCCTGTGTGGGCCTTCCACTGCAGTGGCCTCTCCCATGGCAGAGCACCAACTCCAGGTGCATGCACTCCAGAGCACTGGCCCGCAATTGGACATATCAGTCCAGCTGCTCCATGGCTCGTGGGGTCTTCTAGGGCCAGGGACCAAACCAGTACCGCTTGCATGACAAGGTGGACTCTTCACCCATTAGACCACCAGGGAAGTCCTAGAAGAAGTTTACTGGGAAGCTTCTGAGAATTTATATCTGAGTCTTTAAAAAGGATACAGAATCAGGGCTTCTCTGGTGGTCCAGTGGGTAAGGACACCGTCTTGCAGTGCAAGGGACATTGGTTCGATCCCTGGCCTGGGAAGATCCCATGTGCTGCAGAGTGGCTGGACCGATGTGTCCAACTACCAAGCCAGAGTTCTGGGGCGCATGCACCCAGAGCTGGTGCTCTGCAGCGACAAAGGCCACTGCGATGGAAGGTCCACACAGGCCAAATAACAGGGATAAATGAATGAAAGATAAATAGAAGTGCCCCCACAAAAAAAAATCTTAACTTAAAAAAAGGATACAGAATAATTCTCTCCCTTGGCCTATATATATTGTCTAAAGAGGTGGTAACAAAAGGGAACAAGAAACATTATTACCTTTCAAAAAATAAAACAGAAATTTGCTTTAAAAATGACCTCAAAAGTGAATCTTTCTGAAACCACTGCCACATGCTACATATGGATGTACCAACATTAAAAATAAGAACTCATAACGGTATAGTCCTGTGGCAGGCAGAGCTCATTAAAGAAAAAGTACATCCCAATTCATTCTTCCTTCACCAGATTCCCAATTTCATTAAAGCACTGAATGATTATGTGCTTCCAGCTAACTCAACTCCTCCACAGGTCCAGAGAGCAAACCGATTAAATGAATCTTATTCATTTAATTTCCATTTCATTGACTGCTTAGGAATGGACAGGAGATGTACTTCTGGCTGATAGGACCAGACAGAAAAAAGGTTTTGTTTTTGTTCTTTTATTTTTAAATTTTGACCTCTTTTTATTAATTAATTAAGTTATTTATTTATTTTTCATCCATCTTTATTCTTCAGCCTGTGTGGGCCTTCCACTGCAGTGGCCTCTCCCATGGCAGAGCACCAACTCCAGGTGCATGCACTCCAGAGCACTGGCCCGCAATTGGACATATCAGTCCAGCTGCTCCATGGCTCGTGGGGTCTTCTAGGGCCAGGGACCAAACCAGTACCGCTTGCATGACAAGGTGGACTCTTCACCCATTAGACCACCAGGGAAGTCCTAGAAGAAGTTTACTGGGAAGCTTCTGAGAATTTATATCTGAGTCTTTAAAAAGGATACAGAATCAGGGCTTCTCTGGTGGTCCAGTGGGTAAGGACACCGTCTTGCAGTGCAAGGGACATTGGTTCGATCCCTGGCCTGGGAAGATCCCATGTGCTGCAGAGTGGCTGGACCGATGTGTCCAACTACCAAGCCAGAGTTCTGGGGCGCATGCACCCAGAGCTGGTGCTCTGCAGCGACAAAGGCCACTGCGATGGAAGGTCCACACAGGCCAAATAACAGGGATAAATGAATGAAAGATAAATAGAAGTGCCCCCACAAAAAAAAATCTTAACTTAAAAAAAGGATACAGAATAATTCTCTCCCTTGGCCTATATATATTGTCTAAAGAGGTGGTCAAGAAGTTACAGTAGCCACAACACAAGTATGAACTGACCAACCTGAAGACAAAAGGCAAAAGGCTAAGGGTGTCTGGGCATAAAGATGAAATGAGAATTTGATCTTTGATATTTTCCAACAATTGAATTGACTAATCCTGGAAAAGACATATCTCTAGACTTGTAATGTGAAATAATAAATCCTTTTGTTTAATCTTTTTTTATATAAATATATGTATACATTTTTGGCCTCTAAGTCATCGCTTATTTTTCATCCATCTTTATTCTTTGGCATGTGTGGGCCTCCCATTGCAGTGGCCTCTCTTGTTGCAGAGCACCAGCTCTGGGCATATGCACTCCAGAGCAATGGCTTGTAACTGGACACACCGGCCCAGCCACTCCTTGGCAGGAGGGATCTTCCCGTGCCAGGGATCGAACCCGTGCCCCTTGCACTGCAAGGTGGACTCTCTACCCACTGGACCACCAGGGAAGCCCTTGCTTAATCTCTTAATCTTCTGCTATTTACAGCCTAAAGCTAATACAAAGATTTGCCCCCATTTGGCAAAATGTTTTAACATAGAGTCTTTCATCTCTCCAGATACGGACAATCTAACTATTAACATTTGTATTAATCTCTCAGCCACAACTTCATTTAATGCTCTTTCCCGAGAAGTCACTGATGGGAACTGGATAAATTAATTACAACTAGTTATACATGGCACAAAAAAAGCAGAGGAGGGAAAGTTAACAAAAAACCAGGAGATAATCTGTGCTCCAGTTACTGTTATGTAAGACCCATCCTCAAACACCTGCCTCGTAGGTTTCGTATAGGGGTTAAATGGGACAATACATACACAGGTTTTACCAAGATCTTGTTATATTTCTCTGTAACTGCTGATTATACCTTGCTACTGGATCAGAGAAGAGGGCTCAAATCAAGTCTAAGCAATGATCAACATCTGTTTTCTGGGCAATAGAAAAATCAACTGGCTCTTGAAATAATCCACAAGTGAACTGAAGAGGAACTGGAATGAAAAAGGTATTTCAGGGATAAGCAGCAATATGACAAAGGCAAAAAGTAAGGAAGAACAAAAGACTAGTGAGGAACTATTAGTAATCAGACTGCAAAAGACTGATTGGTGACAGTAGCCACAACACAAGTATGAACTGACCAACCTGAAGACAAAAGGCAAAAGGCTAAGGGTGTCTGGGCATAAAGATGAAATGAGAATTTGATCTTTGATATTTTCCAACAATTGAATTGACTAATCCTGGAAAAGACATATCTCTAGACTTGTAATGTGAAATAATAAATCCTTTTGTTTAATCTTTTTTTATATAAATATATGTATACATTTTGGGCCTCTAAGTCATCGCTTATTTTTCATCCATCTTTATTCTTTGGCATGTGTGGGCCTCCCATTGCAGTGGCCTCTCTTGTTGCAGAGCACCAGCTCTGGGCATATGCACTCCAGAGCAATGGCTTGTAACTGGACACACCGGCCCAGCCACTCCTTGGCAGGAGGGATCTTCCCGTGCCAGGGATCGAACCCGTGCCCCTTGCACTGCAAGGTGGACTCTCTACCCACTGGACCACCAGGGAAGCCCTTGCTTAATCTCTTAATCTTCTGCTATTTACAGCCTAAAGCTAATACAAAGATTTGCCCCCATTTGGCAAAATGTTTTAACATAGAGTCTTTCATCTCTCCAGATACGGACAATCTAACTATTAACATTTGTATTAATCTCTCAGCCACAACTTCATTTAATGCTCTTTCCCGAGAAGTCACTGATGGGAACTGGATAAATTAATTACAACTAGTTATACATGGCACAAAAAAAGCAGAGGAGGGAAAGTTAACAAAAAACCAGGAGATAATCTGTGCTCCAGTTACTGTTATGTAAGACCCATCCTCAAACACCTGCCTCGTAGGTTTCGTATAGGGGTTAAATGGGACAATACATACACAGGTTTTACCAAGATCTTGTTATATTTCTCTGTAACTGCTGATTATACCTTGCTACTGGATCAGAGAAGAGGGCTCAAATCAAGTCTAAGCAATGATCAACATCTGTTTTCTGGGCAATAGAAAAATCAACTGGCTCTTGAAATAATCCACAAGTGAACTGAAGAGGAACTGGAATGAAAAAAAGGTATTTCAGGGATAAGCAGCAATATGACAAAGGCAAAAAAGTAAGGAAGAACAAAAGACTAGTGAGGAACTATTAGTAAATCAGACTGCAGAAAGTACTAGACTGATTGGTGAACAAAGGGGCTAAAAATGCAGACGGGACTAGATCATGAATTTTGTAGTCAATGTCAAGAAATATAGACTTTATTCTAAAGGGCAGTTGGATTTATTAAAGGTCAGACTGTATCTTACATTAAGACTAACTAAGATTATATAAGATGTTAGTTTATATCATACTGAAGGCTAATGAGGATAGAATTTAGAAAGGCAGGACTAAAGGGAGCCTCATCGCTTTTCCACTGAATCAAATCCATTCTTTGTGAACCAGGTTGTTTATTTTATTCAGTCTTCCTAAAGACACTTATTTAATCAACCCTTTTCCCTAAACCATAATAATAGGGATAATTGCCCCCTAAGTGGACATAGACAATAATACAAAATTCAGAGGCACTCATTTAATTCAAAACAGAGTGTCATCAAAGCACACGAATTCAGTTGAACCACATGTGAAAAACATTAGGACATTCTGGGATGTGTCTAACAGATCATTAAGGAATACTTTTTCAAAACATGTACTCTTTCTTAGCTTTTTAATGAAAATCACAGAAAACGAAACTGCTGAAATTCATGATTTCACAATGCACAGTGTGAGTCATTGTCCCTAGAGTATTCTTTCTGTAGAAATGGCATGTTAGCATATTTTCCTATAATGTTAGGAAAATCTATTGATATATATTTTATTTGTGGCTTTCAGGTTATTGTTCACTAGAGCCTGTTTTTTTGTTTTTTTTTTAAATGCCTATGTAATCAGGCTTGGTTTTAAGCATATTCTGGAAAACTAGCTGATGTAAGTTATCAGTGTCTGTGAAAGGCTGAATTCGAAATCGTAATCTAAAAAGAAATATAGGGCTTCCCCTGGTGGTCCAGTGGATAAGGACACCGCCTTGCAGTGCAAGGGGCGCCGGTTGGATCCCTGGCCTGGGAAGATCCCATATGTCGCGCAGCGGCTGGACTGATGTGTCCAATCACCGAGTCGGAGCTCTGGAGCGCATGCGCCCAGAGCTAGCGCTCTGTGACAACAGATGCCACCGCGATGGGAGGCCCACAGGAGCCAAAGAACAAAGACGGATGAAAACAGAGAAATGAAAGACCAATAGAAGTGGCCCACACGCTCCCCTCCCTCCCCAACCTGACCCCCGCCCAAAATAAATAAATAAATAAATCTTTAAAAAAAAAAAAAGAAAAGAAATATAAATTAAACTTGAAAGACTTGTCTATGAAAATTCCAACCCCAAATGTTAATGATAACTGACAGTTTAATTTGAAACATAAAGGAAAGACAACATGGCTGTCTTCTTTTACTAATGCTTTTTTAAAAGCTAAAAACATACTGAAGGCTAATGAGGATAGAATTTAGAAAGGCAGGACTAAAGGGAGCCTCATCGCTTTTCCACTGAATCAAATCCATTCTTTGTGAACCAGGTTGTTTATTTTATTCAGTCTTCCTAAAGACACTTATTTAATCAACCCTTTTCCCTAAACCATAATAATAGGGATAATTGCCCCCTAAGTGGACATAGACAATAATACAAAATTCAGAGGCACTCATTTAATTCAAAACAGAGTGTCATCAAAGCACACGAATTCAGTTGAACCACATGTGAAAAACATTAGGACATTCTGGGATGTGTCTAACAGATCATTAAGGAATACTTTTTCAAAACATGTACTCTTTCTTAGCTTTTTAATGAAAATCACAAAAAACGAAACTGCTGAAATTCATGATTTCACAATGCACAGTGTGAGTCATTGTCCCTAGAGTATTCTTTCTGTAGAAATGGCATGTTAGCATATTTTCCTATAATGTTAGGAAAATCTATTGATATATATTTTATTTGTGGCTTTCAGGTTATTGTTCACTAGAGCCTGTTTTTTTGTTTTTTTTTTAAATGCCTATGTAATCAGGCTTGGTTTTAAGCATATTCTGGAAAACTAGCTGATGTAAGTTATCAGTGTCTGTGAAAGGCTGAATTCGAAATCGTAATCTAAAAAGAAATATAGGGCTTCCCCTGGTGGTCCAGTGGATAAGGACACCGCCTTGCAGTGCAAGGGGCGCCGGTTGGATCCCTGGCCTGGGAAGATCCCATATGTCGCGCAGCGGCTGGACTGATGTGTCCAATCACCGAGTCGGAGCTCTGGAGCGCATGCGCCCAGAGCTAGCGCTCTGTGACAACAGATGCCACCGCGATGGGAGGCCCACAGGAGCCAAAGAACAAAGACGGATGAAAACAGAGAAATGAAAGACCAATAGAAGTGGCCCACACGCTCCCCTCCCTCCCCAACCTGACCCCCGCCCAAAATAAATAAATAAATAAATCTTTAAAAAAAAAAAAAGAAAAGAAATATAAATTAAACTTGAAAGACTTGTCTATGAAAATTCCAACCCCAAATGTTAATGATAACTGACAGTTTAATTTGAAACATAAAGGAAAGACAACATGGCTGTCTTCTTTTACTAATGCTTTTTTAAAAGCTAAAAAACAAAAAAACTAAGTGTGAATGAGCAGAATAAAATTCTGAAAGACAATACTAGATCTTCATAAAGTCAGTATGCTCTCAAAATAGTTATATCTTCTGCAGTGTCAAACCTGTGTCATTTTTTCCCATCTTAATTTAACTGATAAATAAAAAAGATAACAAGAAAGGAAATCAGGATTTAGAGACAGTGTGAACAAATGTATTGTCTATGCAATTTAAGTTCCACAAGAGTCACAAAAGGATTGAAACATGAAAAAACACTGACGTCAGAGTCATTCTGGTGACCTTCATTCTAAGCTATGCAAGATATTTGATTACAACCATCATAACAGTAGAAAGGGTTTTTTGTTGTTGTTGTTTTATTTTTTTAGAATCAGCATCCTAATTTCACTCTTACCTACTGCCTTATACTTAGAAGTTAATTTAGTGGTAAATGTTGCTCCCACCCTCCTCAAACTCCTTCAAACCACAAAGATCATGATCACAAGAAGCGTAGATTTATTTAGTCTAGTAAACAACATGGATCCAACACATTTTGTTGGATCCATTGTATGGAAACCAGCAGGAACAGGAGGAGAACATAACAGGCAACTTGAAATTAATGTGACTACACAGTTTATTTGACATCTTTATTTATCACTCTCTAGAAATGCAAACGATATAAAAAGTTATGTGAAGTGCTTTAACATCCAACTGTCCTAATTAACATGCCTAAATGCCATTAAAAATGCAAACAGAGTATGTCACCTCTCTAAAATTGCTCATAATCTAAAAAGGCACAGCAATATGGTAAACCATGGCCAGGTACAAGCAACCACATGGCACAGAAGGGAGGTATCAACTGCAGAGTCCGACAAGCTTAGGCTTGAAGCTTAACTTCGTCATTTACTCATTGTGTAACTTTTAACCCCTCACTCTTCCTCTCTGTGCCTCACCTTCCTCATCCATAACATGGAAATAATGCTTTCATTACAGTAAAGTTATGGAGAATAACAATAACATACTGACTAACACCGTACCTGCTACATGGTAGACGCTTACTAACACTAATGATCATCATTATCATTAACACTGCTATTTTCAACATCTTTCAACAGAATGCCTTCAAATGACAAACAGCAAAAAGTGTTTAGATAGACATAATTATAAACAGATCATATTCCCAAAGTTCATCCAAGCAATCTTGGAGAGTTAACCTCAAATTTTTGTATAGAAGTATTACAATAGTTGGTAAATAAGTCGACAAATCAGAGCTTGGTGTCTAAACACCAATATACCCAAAGGGTAGTACTCTAAAGCCAAATGACCAGTTTTAAAGGAGTTTCAATTAGAGAATCAATTCAAAAATTCTAATCTTGGATGCCAATACCACATCTTTTTTACCTGCATTCTTTTTTTTCTTTTTAATCTTTAATTTTTTTTTGGCTACTACTATTGGTCTTTCGTTTATTTATCTTTTGTTCTTTGGCCTGTGTGGGCCTCCCATCGCAGTGGCCTCTCTCGCTGCAGAGCAGTGGCTCTGGGTGCATGCCCTCCAGAGCTCTGGCTCTGTAGTTGGACACATTGGTCCAGCTGCTCCGTGGCACATGGGATCTTCCCACGCCAGGGATCGAACCAGCATCCCTTGCACTGCAGGACGGTGTCCTTACGCACTGGGCTACCAGGGAAGTCCTTTACCTGCATTCTTGATAAGAAAAGAAAATTGGAGATCTTCCCAATTCTTCAAACTTTCATCCATAAAAATATGAAAATGGGGTTCTCCAAGCTACAAGCTTTCACCCCTAGGAGGGTAAGGGAGTTCTTGCAAGATGAAAACAATCCAGAGAGAGCATGAGCCATGAAAAGAAGCAGCACAGGGTCTCTGTTATGAGAAGCAGAGCTCAGTGCTCAGGCCCAGGAGGAAGGGCTGGGGAAGCTAAGGAAAAGGTCAAGGATTTGAGGAGCATCAGTGAAGGGAATGAAGTAAGAGTGAAGGAGAGTATTCTGATTATGCCATTCCTTTCCCCTTTACTGGAATCCTTGCAGTGATCAAAGGAGCAGTGAGTCAAAGACTAACACGAGCAGAAGACAAGAGCACAACCATAGCAAGTAAAATGCACACCTAGGCATCATGCATCCTTCTTGAGCCTAGCCTCCTTTCTCATCTCTCCTGGCATGCCACCACAAGTCTACATTTAGCACAGGGACAAAATGAGAGTGAAATTCCAATTGACTAATAAGATAAATTAGAAAAGAAAACCTCCACTTGTCCAGTCAGCTTCTTTACATTCAAGAAGGAGTTGAGGGCATCTCTAAAGCCCCTGACAAATTTGGAGACTAAGGTGGAGAAGGCTATAAAGAATACAAACTGGAAGGGGCAGTTGAATTTGGACCAGATAATTATTTTGTAAATGACACTGGTAGGTCAGAAAAAGTGAACCCTTAAGGTGACACACTAACTCAGAGGAGTGTTCTGAAAGAATTTCACCGTATTTGTTGAAATAAATTGGAGATCGGCTTTTTGACCAGAAAATTTCAGCCATAACCAGAGAGACTGCATGTCCTGGGCTATGACTTCAGGCCCAATGCAATTATAAATACCATTTCTCTCAAAGTGTCATGTTTTAAATAATAAATTATATACTCAAACCTAGCCATAACCTATACAACTTATTCATCAACCTTATAAGACTAAAGATGTTTTAGAGTTACTGTTTTTATTTGCAGTTTATCAAGAACATATAAAGGACTCTCTCCACAGTGACCTGTGAGCGAGGCTTCATTAAGCCCCTAAAAACGCACCCAGCGCAGACTGAAGACCCCGATGTGTCTGTATTAGCAGGATGCACTGCTTTCCATCTGATGGAATCACCCCATACTGGTGAACAAAGATATGTCAGAAGGTACAAGACATTTCAATGTAAACAAAGAGAATCTTGATTGAAAAATCTCCCATGGAATAATTAGCTGTAAGAATACGAGAACTGGCAATATCTACGGAGAGCAAGTGAAAGTCAGGGCCTGTACCGATCACAAGGACAATTAAGCAGAGGAGAACCACGGTGAGATGAAAACAAAAAGCAAATATGACTAAGGGTATTGGGCTAAGGGTATTGGGAACAGGCTGATGATTCTCCCCACCAATTAGATTACATTCATACACATTCTACTTATTCATCCAACAGGCATTTAAGTGCTCACTATGTGCCAGAAATGTTGCTAGGTATTAAGAATACCAAGAAAAATAATATACAGTCTTCACTGCAAAAATGCTCACGGTCTCCTATAGGAGAAAAAACTATAGGTACAGAATATAAAGAGAATTTTACTTAAATGTTTATTTAAATGTCAACTTAAATTTTATTAAAAATTTAAACTATTTAACTGTTATTAAATAAAGTATTAGTGTAGTATTCAGATACTATATTAGTAGCCACCTGCAATGCAAGAGACACAGTAGACATGGGCTTGATTCCTAAGTCAGGGAGATTCCCTGGAGGAGGGCATGGTGACCCACTCCAGTGTTTTTTTTGTTTTTTTTTTTTTTTTGGCCACTTCTATTGGTCTTTCGCTTATTTGTTTGCATCCATCTTTGTTCTTTGGCCTGTGTGGGCCTTGCATCACAGTGGCTTCTCTCGTTGCAGAGCACGGGCTCTGGGCACACGCACTCCAGAGTTCTAGCTATGGGTGCACGCACTCCAGAGTTCCAGCTCGGTAGTTGGACACATCGGTCCAGCCCCTCCACGGCATGTGGGATCTTCCCAGGCCAGGGATCGAACCGGCACTCCTTACATGTTAAGGCAGTGTCCTTACCCACTGGACCACCAGGGAAGCCCACCACTCCAGTACTTTTGTCCGGAGAATCCCATGGACAGGTGGGCCTGGTGGGCTATAGTCCATAGGGTCACAAAGAGTCAGGCGCGACTGAAAAAACTGAGCACTCACATTAGTATAGTGCCTGGCATAGGGTAAACCAAGAATAAATGTTACCTATTATTAACAGCTTAATCCTCTATTCCCATTCATTGACACTCCCCCAAAAAGGGTGAATTTTCAAAGAGTGAAGACTTTGATAAGCAACCTAAGGTCAGGGAACAGGTAGCCAAGGGCATAAACTTTAGAAACAAAATAAGGTTTTTCTCCAGTGTACAGTTTATGCAAATTGAGGGTGACAATGAACTTGCTTAAGGTAGAGAAAACCTTGTTTGAAAAGATACATGGAAAAGACAGTACTATGAGAAAGAAAAGTATGAGCTATTCTGATTGGGGGAAAAAGGTATGCAATCCACTTTTATAAATCTCTTCTTTGTAAGGCATGATGGAAATTCTTTTTCCTGTCTTCTTTAGAAATCCTCACTAAAACCTAAATTGGAGTGTGTATATTTGTGTGTGTGTTGTGCTAAAGACTGACCCTGGGTTGAGGCGAAAAGATGCTTCTGGAGGAGAAAATGGAGAGAGGAGGGACCAATCACAACAAGGTCCGTAAATGAAATAAGACAAAACAAGCCAAAAGCACGTCATTACAGGTGGAAGATAAAGGAAAGGTGAAAGTATAATGAGAGCAGAAAAAGGGAGAGTAGTCAGCTGAACATGGAGAAGTCAGGAAAGGATATACAGAGTAGGTGGTATTTGAGCTGAGACACAAAGAATGGGTAGTTCACCAGGGAAGATGGAGGGATGGGAGCCAGGACTAAGGGATTCACTTGCAGAGGAGTATGTAGACTGTGGCACCAATTCTGTCAAATAAAACTAGTTCAACATATCTGGAGAAGAAGCTGCAGAGAAAGCAATAAAGAACTCAAATAATATAGCATCTTGAGCTCTTTATACACATCGGTCCAGTCCCTCCACGGCATGTGGGATCTTCCCATGCCAGGGATCGAACCGGCCCTCCTTACATGTTAAGGCAGTGTCCTTACCCACTGGACCACCAGGGAAGCCCACCACTCCAGTACTTTTGTCCGGAGAATCCCATGGACAGGTGGGCCTGGTGGGCTATAGTCCATAGGGTCACAAAGAGTCAGGCGCGACTGAAAAAACTGAGCACTCACATTAGTATAGTGCCTGGCATAGGGTAAACCAAGAATAAATGTTACCTATTATTAACAGCTTAATCCTCTATTCCCATTCATTGACACTCCCCCAAAAAGGGTGAATTTTCAAAGAGTGAAGACTTTGATAAGCAACCTAAGGTCAGGGAACAGGTAGCCAAGGGCATAAACTTTAGAAACAAAATAAGGTTTTTCTCCAGTGTACAGTTTATGCAAATTGAGGGTGACAATGAACTTGCTTAAGGTAGAGAAAACCTTGTTTGAAAAGATACATGGAAAAGACAGTACTATGAGAAAGAAAAGTATGAGCTATTCTGATTGGGGGAAAAAGGTATGCAATCCACTTTTATAAATCTCTTCTTTGTAAGGCATGATGGAAATTCTTTTTCCTGTCTTCTTTAGAAATCCTCACTAAAACCTAAATTGGAGTGTGTATATTTGTGTGTGTGTTGTGCTAAAGACTGACCCTGGGTTGAGGCGAAAAGATGCTTCTGGAGGAGAAAATGGAGAGAGGAGGGACCAATCACAACAAGGTCCGTAAATGAAATAAGACAAAACAAGCCAAAAGCACGTCATTACAGGTGGAAGATAAAGGAAAGGTGAAAGTATAATGAGAGCAGAAAAAGGGAGAGTAGTCAGCTGAACATGGAGAAGTCAGGAAAGGATATACAGAGTAGGTGGTATTTGAGCTGAGACACAAAGAATGGGTAGTTCACCAGGGAAGATGGAGGGATGGGAGCCAGGACTAAGGGATTCACTTGCAGAGGAGTATGTAGACTGTGGCACCAATTCTGTCAAATAAAACTAGTTCAACATATCTGGAGAAGAAGCTGCAGAGAAAGCAATAAAGAACTCAAATAATATAGCATCTTGAGCTCTTTATACAAGGATAAAACCCAGCCAAGAAATCACAGTAAATAAAGTTACTTTTCTTGAATTTTCTTTCTTTTTTGTTGGATTTAAAAGGCAGAACATACAAATTGACTTTATATGCCACTAACTTTAGAAAAAAATGTCTCTTAGGACTTCCCTCATGTCCAGGGGTTAAGACTTCACCTTCCAATACAAGCAGCGCAGGTTTGAAAACTGGTTGGAGAGCTAAAACCCCACACACCTTGGGGCCAACACCCCTCGCCACCCCCGCCCCATAAAACAGAAGCTATACTGTAATAAATTCAATAAAGACTTTAAAAATGGCTCACACACACGAAAAGTCTTTTAAAAAGTCAGAATAAAATAAAAGACATCTATTGTTTGTGTACTTCTATGATGTTTTGGTTCTAGCAACCTACCTGTAGATTTTGATCTCTTCATTGCCTACAATGTTGCATGCCTAAGAGTTTCACAAATAAACTGATCACCAACCGACAGAACTGTTACTTGATTTCTAAATATATTCCATTAAAATCCATGAATCTTGACTAGAAAAGGCCTACTCATCTCTGCTTACTAGAATAAAAATGGGAAAATTTCTAGAATTGCAATAAACTTAATTTTGGGTAAAACATTTCAGTGATTAACAATTCCCATTGATTTTCCTTGTTATGCTTGGTAAGTTTAGTCATTGCCCTTGTCAGTCTCCAGTGAAGAAAATCAAATTATCTTCTGTATCATATTCATATACTTAAAATCACCCTAATTTTCATTTCCAGAGGCTGAATAATGTTTTAACCATTCCTCACATATACAATTTTCTGTGCTTTAATCCCATCTCTGCTTTTGTAACTTCATGAATAAGCCTGTCCTATCTTGTTCCAGATTCTTATTCCTTACAAAAGCTTTCCTGTGAAACCCAGAACTCACTTCCTTTTAACTGCATAATTTCACACGAACCCCACTATCCTTTTAGAAGTCAGGAAAGGATATACAGAGTAGGTGGTATTTGAGCTGAGACACAAAGAATGGGTAGTTCACCAGGGAAGATGGAGGGATGGGAGCCAGGACTAAGGGATTCACTTGCAGAGGAGTATGTAGACTGTGGCACCAATTCTGTCAAATAAAACTAGTTCAACATATCTGGAGAAGAAGCTGCAGAGAAAGCAATAAAGAACTCAAATAATATAGCATCTTGAGCTCTTTATACAAGGATAAAACCCAGCCAAGAAATCACAGTAAATAAAGTTACTTTTCTTGAATTTTCTTTCTTTTTTGTTGGATTTAAAAGGCAGAACATACAAATTGACTTTATATGCCACTAACTTTAGAAAAAAATGTCTCTTAGGACTTCCCTCATGTCCAGGGGTTAAGACTTCACCTTCCAATACAAGCAGCGCAGGTTTGAAAACTGGTTGGAGAGCTAAAACCCCACACACCTTGGGGCCAACACCCCTCGCCACCCCCGCCCCATAAAACAGAAGCTATACTGTAATAAATTCAATAAAGACTTTAAAAATGGCTCACACACAGAAAAAGTCTTTTAAAAAGTCAGAATAAAATAAAAGACATCTATTGTTTGTGTACTTCTATGATGTTTTGGTTCTAGCAACCTACCTGTAGATTTTGATCTCTTCATTGCCTACAATGTTGCATGCCTAAGAGTTTCACAAATAAACTGATCACCAACCGACAGAACTGTTACTTGATTTCTAAATATATTCCATTAAAATCCATGAATCTTGACTAGAAAAGGCCTACTCATCTCTGCTTACTAGAATAAAAATGGGAAAATTTCTAGAATTGCAATAAACTTAATTTTGGGTAAAACATTTCAGTGATTAACAATTCCCATTGATTTTCCTTGTTATGCTTGGTAAGTTTAGTCATTGCCCTTGTCAGTCTCCAGTGAAGAAAATCAAATTATCTTCTGTATCATATTCATATACTTAAAATCACCCTAATTTTCATTTCCAGAGGCTGAATAATGTTTTAACCATTCCTCACATATACAATTTTCTGTGCTTTAATCCCATCTCTGCTTTTGTAACTTCATGAATAAGCCTGTCCTATCTTGTTCCAGATTCTTATTCCTTACAAAAGCTTTCCTGTGAAACCCAGAACTCACTTCCTTTTAACTGCATAATTTCACACGAATTATCTCCTCTGCAGTGCCAATATGAACTCTTTAGTCCTATCTCCATATTTGCTGAATGTTTCACAAAGGCACGAAGTAGGCTTTATACTTTCATATGAAGTGCCACTTAATTCTTAATTTTTTTCTCTCTTAGATTCTGTAATATCAGAACATCATCTAACAGGAAAACAATTATATTAACAAATACCTAAAAAGTATTTGATAGCATTCATACACCATCTTCAATAAAACTCTAACAAAAGGATAATCATGTCATCTTAAAGACTAACAAACTTCAACAGTAACACCAAATATAGGGGAACATTAAAACCATTTTCATTCAAATAAAAAAACAGAGATTCTTGCCTCATTACTAATGTATTTCAACATTGCCTTTGAAGTTCTAGCTCATAAAATAAGACACTCAAAGTATACAATTAACAAAAACATTGGAAAGAAAAAAAATGTATTTATTTCAAATTAGGTAAACAAGAGTCAATGAGATAATTCAATATGGTAGCTGTATTTGAATAAAAATACCAAAAAATTAACATTTTACTAAAATAGTAGATTTTAGTGGATATAGGAAAAATAAATACAAAAGCAATATAAACTATAAAAATGTAAGAATGAATTCATAATAAATTTACACAGAAAATTAAAACATCAGGTAAAAATAAAAAACAAAAAGCAATATTAATATTCCATTAAAATCCATGAATCTTGACTAGAAAAGGCCTACTCATCTCTGCTTACTAGAATAAAAATGGGAAAATTTCTAGAATTGCAATAAACTTAATTTTGGGTAAAACATTTCAGTGATTAACAATTCCCATTGATTTTCCTTGTTATGCTTGGTAAGTTTAGTCATTGCCCTTGTCAGTCTCCAGTGAAGAAAATCAAATTATCTTCTGTATCATATTCATATACTTAAAATCACCCTAATTTTCATTTCCAGAGGCTGAATAATGTTTTAACCATTCCTCACATATACAATTTTCTGTGCTTTAATCCCATCTCTGCTTTTGTAACTTCATGAATAAGCCTGTCCTATCTTGTTCCAGATTCTTATTCCTTACAAAAGCTTTCCTGTGAAACCCAGAACTCACTTCCTTTTAACTGCATAATTTCACACGAATTATCTCCTCTGCAGTGCCAATATGAACTCTTTAGTCCTATCTCCATATTTGCTGAATGTTTCACAAAGGCACGAAGTAGGCTTTATACTTTCATATGAAGTGCCACTTAATTCTTAATTTTTTTCTCTCTTAGATTCTGTAATATCAGAACATCATCTAACAGGAAAACAATTATATTAACAAATACCTAAAAAGTATTTGATAGCATTCATACACCATCTTCAATAAAACTCTAACAAAAGGATAATCATGTCATCTTAAAGACTAACAAACTTCAACAGTAACACCAAATATAGGGGAACATTAAAACCATTTTCATTCAAATAAAAAAACAGAGATTCTTGCCTCATTACTAATGTATTTCAACATTGCCTTTGAAGTTCTAGCTCATAAAATAAGACACTCAAAGTATACAATTAACAAAAACATTGGAAAGAAAAAAAATGTATTTATTTCAAATTAGGTAAACAAGAGTCAATGAGATAATTCAATATGGTAGCTGTATTTGAATAAAAATACCAAAAAATTAACATTTTACTAAAATAGTAGATTTTAGTGGATATAGGAAAAATAAATACAAAAGCAATATAAACTATAAAAATGTAAGAATGAATTCATAATAAATTTACACAGTCTTCATACACAAAACTTTAAAATCATACAAAAAACACAGAGTAAAAATTGAAAAATACAGTTATTAATAAAATGTCAATGTTTTGTGGTGACCATGTAAACTGGTAAATAACTCTAATATTTATGTGATGACTAGAAAGCCAAAAATGATTATTAAAAAATACTGAAAGAATACTTCCCTTATCAGATATTTTAATAGTCCATAAAGATGCCATAATCAGTATGGCTACTGGAAGAGATAAAATATCAATAAAAAAGAACAGAGTCCAGAGAATAGGTAACTAGAAGATGTAACAGATGACAAAAGTTCTAGTTCACATCAAGGAGAAAAAATACTCGATTTGTTAAATGGTACAGAAGCTGGCATCCATGTTGGAAAAAAGCTAAGCTCCTATCTTGTGCAAAATACAAAAAGCTATATTTTAAAAAAGAAATTTCAAAAAGTAAAACAACAACATTAGAAAATAAAGCATTTTAAGAACACTGATGGGAGGAATATATTTTTAAGCAAGTCAGGATACTCAGATGCTTGCTTAAAGTGTATGTAAAATTTGCACTTTGCTTTTCACATATATTTCACATAATTTTTCCAAATCAGTTCTATAATCAAATGAATTTTATTTCTATTTTTATATGATACTGTATAATACTTTGCTTGATGTTCTGTAACATTAATTCTGCATGATAAGCAGCAGGATTTTCTTTTTCAGTTCATCTACTGAATTTGGTAGAATTTTTTTTTTTAAGATTTATTTATTTTATTTATTTTGGGGGGAGGGGTGGGGAGGGAGAGGAGCAGGCGGGCTACTTCTATTGGTCTTTCATTTGTCTATTTTCATCCATCTTTGTTCTTTGGCCTGTGTGGGCCTCCCATCGCGATGGCCTCCATTGTCGCAGAGCACCGGCTCTGGGTGCATGCACCCCAGAGCTCCGGCTCGGTAATTGGACACATCGGTCCAGCCACTCCGCGGCACGTGGATCTTCCCAGGCCAGGGCTCGAACCGGCGCTCCTTGTACTGCAAGGCGGTGTCCTTACCCACTGGACCATCAGGGAAGCCCAGTAGAATTTCTATTTTAATTTTTCTTTTAGCTTCAGAATACTTTGGGGTATTCTGAGTACACTTCTTCAACCTTAAGAGGAAGCATTCCTCTTCTTGATAAAGTTCTTTTCCAATTTTTTCATTATTTCTGACTTAATGGGAGTTCATTCATCTAAGTGACCAATGTTGTTCCTCATCTAGAATATTCTTAAAAGAACTGTGAAGAGCCTTTCTCTCTCTTGCCTGGATATTTCTTTAACAAACATACTGGCTAGACAGATTCCCTTTTCCAGGCAATGGGGAAACGCACCATGGACATCCCAGCTGCACCTGTTCTGGGTTCTGTAATGAGTATTTTATGGAAGTTGTTAAGGGCATCTATTATATCCTAGATCTTTTGGTAGATTTCTCCAATTCACAAAGTATAAACACACTAAAGCAACTTTCCTCCAATTCTGGGATCAACAAGATTAGAAAGTCTCTGCAAGAATGACTAACAACAAGATTTCTTCACCTATATTGGTGAAGGTAACATTAGCTGCTATAAAAATTTAGCGGTTTAACACAACAGAACTTAATTTTGTGGTCAAGCAGTTGTCCAATGTAATTCTTTTCAGTCTACAGCTTTCCTCCATGTGGTGATACAGAGACCCATACTCCTTCAATCTTGTGGCTCTGACATTTCTTATGTCCTCAGAGGCTTCTACAATCAGCCAGCAGAGAGGAAAAGATACAGGACAAGTCACACCTGCTTCCTGACAGCCTTGGTCTACACACATCATTCTCTTTTACATTCCATTTATGGAAACTAGGTACAAAGTCCCCCTGAGATGTCAGGAAGCCTGGGGAACGTCATCTGGTGGAGTAGCTGCTTCTTGGCAATAATTCTCTATTATTTATGGGGAGCTCACATTTCAGTGAACTGTATTAGATGTCTGTGTCATATTATCCTAGCTCTCAGAGAGAGTTAAGGCTTCTCCTCTGCCCCTTACATCCCTCACAATATAATGAGGCAAGAAACTTTTTTTTTCATATAAGAAATGACAAAAGAGCAAGCAGTAATCAATTTATGACTAGGACAGTAAGGAAGAGATTCCTTACAGCATTTGGGAAAGCATAAAAGCCATAAAAGTTAAGAGTTAAATGAGAAAGCCATGGATAAGAAAGTATCAGAAGTTAAAATAAAAACAGCATATTATCTTAGAATTTTTTAAGAAAAAAGGGGAAGAAGAAATTTAAAAGTATCACATTGTTATGTAAAAACTAGAACAATGTAAAGGTGGCTTGTAGAGGAACATTAGGGAAGACAGAGATTGAGACACAAAGTAAATGACCAGTCCATAGGAGGGTCATAAAAATTCTTCACTTAAATATTATTTCATTCAATTAGGATCAGACATACAAAATCATTCATCCAAGTAACCAGTACTTAGTGCGTTGCAATGGGGAAACGCACCATGGACATCCCAGCTGCACCTGTTCTGGGTTCTGTAATGAGTATTTTATGGAAGTTGTTAAGGGCATCTATTATATCCTAGATCTTTTGGTAGATTTCTCCAATTCACAAAGTATAAACACACTAAAGCAACTTTCCTCCAATTCTGGGATCAACAAGATTAGAAAGTCTCTGCAAGAATGACTAACAACAAGATTTCTTCACCTATATTGGTGAAGGTAACATTAGCTGCTATAAAAATTTAGCGGTTTAACACAACAGAACTTAATTTTGTGGTCAAGCAGTTGTCCAATGTAATTCTTTTCAGTCTACAGCTTTCCTCCATGTGGTGATACAGAGACCCATACTCCTTCAATCTTGTGGCTCTGACATTTCTTATGTCCTCAGAGGCTTCTACAATCAGCCAGCAGAGAGGAAAAGATACAGGACAAGTCACACCTGCTTCCTGACAGCCTTGGTCTACACACATCATTCTCTTTTACATTCCATTTATGGAAACTAGGTACAAAGTCCCCCTGAGATGTCAGGAAGCCTGGGGAACGTCATCTGGTGGAGTAGCTGCTTCTTGGCAATAATTCTCTATTATTTATGGGGAGCTCACATTTCAGTGAACTGTATTAGATGTCTGTGTCATATTATCCTAGCTCTCAGAGAGTTAAGGCTTCTCCTCTGCCCCTTACATCCCTCACAATATAATGAGGCAAGAAACTTTTTTTTTCATATAAGAAATGACAAAAGAGCAAGCAGTAATCAATTTATGACTAGGACAGTAAGGAAGAGATTCCTTACAGCATTTGGGAAAGCATAAAAGCCATAAAAGTTAAGAGTTAAATGAGAAAGCCATGGATAAGAAAGTATCAGAAGTTAAAATAAAAACAGCATATTATCTTAGAATTTTTTAAGAAAAAAGGGGAAGAAGAAATTTAAAAGTATCACATTGTTATGTAAAAACTAGAACAATGTAAAGGTGGCTTGTAGAGGAACATTAGGGAAGACAGAGATTGAGACACAAAGTAAATGACCAGTCCATAGGAGGGTCATAAAAATTCTTCACTTAAATATTATTTCATTCAATTAGGATCAGACATACAAAATCATTCATCCAAGTAACCAGTACTTAGTGAGTTTTTATGCATTCCTTACTTATGTAGCAAGTATCTGCATTTTCTTTATTCTGCCAGAGGAGTTTATTTTAAAGAAGCTGTGTGGGGAAAAAAGACCCCACTTACCAAGCTGTAGACTTATCTTAAACCTTAAAATGTTTCATCAGTAATGTCAAGCACTTAGAAGATTTAACACAATTATATTTCCTTCACTTAATTTCTTTAATTCAAGAATTTGGAGGGCTTCCCCTGGTGGTCCAGTGGGTAAGGACACCGCCTTGCAGTGCAAGGGGCGCCGGTTCCATCCCTGGCCTGGGAAGATCCCACGTGCCGCGGAGCAGCTGGACCGATGTGTCCAATCACCGAGCCGGAGCTCTGGAGTGCGTGCGCCCAGAGCCGGGGCTCTGCGACAACAGGCGCCACCGCGATGGGAGGCCCACAAGAGCCAAAGAACAAAGATGGATGAAAATAGAGAAATGAAAGACCAATAGAAGTGGCCGTCGGCTCTCCTCCCTCCCCAACCCGACCCCCGCCCAAAATAAATAAATAAATAAATCTTTAAAAAAAAAAAAAAAAGAATTTGGAAGAAAACATGTGAGGGTTAGAAAGGAAAAAATGCAAGAGGTACTTTAGTTT
This sequence comes from Tragulus kanchil, assembly GCA_022376925.1. NCBI lineage: Eukaryota > Metazoa > Chordata > Mammalia > Artiodactyla > Tragulidae > Tragulus > Tragulus kanchil. The sequence goes on from JAIOJX010000031.1 coordinate 78,377,501, forward strand.
GCCTTCTTTTTTTTTTTTTTTTTTTTTTTAGTAACTTAACTAATTACTATATACAGTATTTAAATCCTATCAATTAGGACCTGTTTAAACATTTGCCATGCATCTTCAAAGTACTCTGTCAAAACAGGCATGTGCTCAGAGTTTATGATTTCATTTCATATGGTAACTGAAAAGTCTCTAAGACAACTTTAAAGAAACAGAAAAAAAAAAAAGAAAACCCTTGCAAAGGAACGATGCTTCTCATTCATGTAAAATGATGAAAAGCTTACAGTCAACAAATAAGAGACCTCACAAGGACTCCACACAGCATTCATCACAGTCTCTCTCACCAGGCCCAGACCCACTTTAAAACCTTCAAACCAAAAGAAGCCCAGCGAGGGAAGTTTGCCAACTCTTCTCGCCAAGTTGGCACAGCCCTAAAGGCTTGAATAAGCTTCTCGATGTATAAGATAAAGGCCGGCATTCGGAGCCTGAGAAGCCTCCCTGGGCATAATGGGACCTGAGGAAAAATTCCATCAACTTCTGCTACTTGCATAGGAAGTCAGGTATGTGGACAACACAACCTAGGGCTCTGGCTACGTGAATAGTTGTGCTACAAAATAAGACTGAAAGACACCTTAAAGTAAATATGAAGTAGGAAAGGGTTCTTCCCCTCAAGATGGTCTTTTTCAACTTCAATCCCTCACCTCTGGCTACTATATAATGCGAGGGAAATCTGGGTCACTGGAAAAGGAGGGAAATCTGGGTCACTGGAAAAGAAAAACTCCTCTGAGTTCAAGTACACTTTCACTTATGAAAGGGGCAAGAATAGACTCAGGGATCTGAATTCCTCCTTGTCTGCTGCTTTACCAACCGGAAAACATCACTTCTGAGCTACTTCTAGCTTCTGGGCAGCTGAGTCTCCATTCATTTCCAAATGAGTAAGCAATCAGACTTCTTGACTGACTTTAGCTTTTCCTCACTCACAGCCCCACTCCCTCCTATACTCTATGGATCCCTCCACCATTAGCCTTCACCCAGCCCTGTGGTTATCCACAGTATCTTATTCCTTCACAGTGGGAGCTCCCTGACTGAGAATTCAGTGCTCTTTCTCTTCATCTGACAAACACAGAATGTTTCCTCATGCACTGGAAAACAAAGGACAGCTCACATGTTTGGTGATTTCTACAAATTACTCCCAAGGTTCACCTTGCATTTAATTTCTCTTTAAATACATCCTCCTATTGGGAAAGAAAATCTGTCTTTTTGCTCTGGTTAATATCATGGGCCTTCACAGATTTCCTTCCTGCTGCCTCTGTATTTTAAATTCATTTTAATCTATCCTCCTCTTGACCTCCTTGGGAATTCCTGCCAGCTAGAACAGACTTTCTGTATCTTTATGTCTCATTAACTCTTTATCTCATTTCAAATCCAACTGAAATTTTCATTTTTTTTTCTCCCCAAACTGTATATCTTAAATAATAAGTAAGCTGACAGAAATTAACTCTTTCTTGAATTGTTTAGTATAGCTCCATGGAACAAGTCAGGGTAGAGTTGCCATGGAAAGCTCTATACAGAAGAAACTTTATTGTACCTCATGACTGTTGAAGTTCTGTGCCCTGGAAAAAGATGATTGAATCAAACATGCAACAATATATACAAGTTTTTTTCTATGCCAGTATTGTGGAGATCTGTAATTTTATAATTTTCATGGAGATTCTTATACTATAAAATTTAAAAAACAGTTGGAGAGTCACTGGAATTGGGCTTTTTCATAAACCAAACTCAACAGACATTATGCTTAAATATGTTATGTGGTGTGAAGCTAATTATTTAATTTATATTTCAGAATATTTCACATTATCTCTAAAGCCATTTTCAGGATAAAAAATTCCAAAATAGGGCTTCCCTGGTGGTCCAGTGGGTAAAGAGTCTGTCTTGCAGTACAAGGGGCATCAACTCAATCCCTGGCTGGGGAAGATCCCACATGCTGAGGAGCAACTGGGCCGGTGTGTCCAATTATGAGCCAGCACTCTGGAGTGCATGTGCCCAGGGCTGGTGATCTGCAATGAGAGAGGCCACTGCCATGGGAGGCCTACACATGCCAAAAAATAATAATGGATAAAAATTAATAATAAATTTTTTAATTAGCTATAAAAAAATACACTTAAAAAAAAAAAGTCCAAAATAACCAAAAATACTAGCTTGACTAAGAATAGTCTTTTTTCCAACGTTTTATATGTACATATATATGTAAATACACACATATGTATTTAAATATATAATTAAAGAACATACATATACAATTTTTCTTATTCAAAAAATAACTCTAAGTTCACTCCTATCAACTCTTGTCTTAATCACTATCCATTTTTCCTAGATAGCCAAATGCACCAGCTCTAAGGAAAAACAGTTCACTAACAGTTAACTAACAGTTAAGATTTCATTCTGTCATGCCAAGTACATGAAAGGATGGTGAGGAACAGAGCAATCATGGAGGTAATCTTAAATTATCTTCTGATCTACCAACAAAAAAAACTTTACCAGCCTGCAGTTCCGGTACTGGCCCCCTATAGTCTTACTGCAGCAGTCACACCCTGTCTCTGTTTTTTCCCCAGAATTTGTCATGTAAAACCAGGTTATTAAAAGCTCACTTCTTTTAGTTTCAGAGTTTCTCTGTGAAACTCACATAAAAATAACACACAATAAATAGGACAGAGGTTCCAAACCTTAACTTCCACTTTGTGAAAAGAAACTTTTTAAGAGGACTTTATGTATGGAATAGGGAAACTAGATGGAAGTTCTTTCTGCCCTCCTGAGAATCAAAACTCTATGATACAGGCTAGAGGGTCTAGTGAAGATAAAGAGGTCATTCCATTTTTATCTTTTCATAAACCAAACTTAAAAAAACGGGACATTTTTATGCTTAAATATGTTATGTGGTGTGAAGCTAATTATTTAATTTATATTTCAGAATATTTCACATTATCTCTAAAGCCATTTTCAGGATAAAAAATTCCAAAATAGGGCTTCCCTGGTGGTCCAGTGGGTAAAGAGTCTGTCTTGCAGTACAAGGGGCATCAACTCAATCCCTGGCTGGGGAAGATCCCACATGCTGAGGAGCAACTGGGCCGGTGTGTCCAATTATGAGCCAGCACTCTGGAGTGCATGTGCCCAGGGCTGGTGATCTGCAATGAGAGAGGCCACTGCCATGGGAGGCCTACACATGCCAAAAAATAATAATGGATAAAAATTAATAATAAATTTTTTAATTAGCTATAAAAAAATACACTTAAAAAAAAAAAGTCCAAAATAACCAAAAATACTAGCTTGACTAAGAATAGTCTTTTTTCCAACGTTTTATATGTACATATATATGTAAATACACACATATGTATTTAAATATATAATTAAAGAACATACATATACAATTTTTCTTATTCAAAAAATAACTCTAAGTTCACTCCTATCAACTCTTGTCTTAATCACTATCCATTTTTCCTAGATAGCCAAATGCACCAGCTCTAAGGAAAAACAGTTCACTAACAGTTAACTAACAGTTAAGATTTCATTCTGTCATGCCAAGTACATGAAAGGATGGTGAGGAACAGAGCAATCATGGAGGTAATCTTAAATTATCTTCTGATCTACCAACAAAAAAAACTTTACCAGCCTGCAGTTCCGGTACTGGCCCCCTATAGTCTTACTGCAGCAGTCACACCCTGTCTCTGTTTTTTCCCCAGAATTTGTCATGTAAAACCAGGTTATTAAAAGCTCACTTCTTTTAGTTTCAGAGTTTCTCTGTGAAACTCACATAAAAATAACACACAATAAATAGGACAGAGGTTCCAAACCTTAACTTCCACTTTGTGAAAAGAAACTTTTTAAGAGGACTTTATGTATGGAATAGGGAAACTAGATGGAAGTTCTTTCTGCCCTCCTGAGAATCAAAACTCTATGATACAGGCTAGAGGGTCTAGTGAAGATAAAGAGGTCATTCCATTTTTATCTCTCCTCCTTCTGCATCTTCTTCCATAAACACCATTCAGTTATGGGTTCTCCTGAGACAGGACAAAACTTGCTCCAAAGTCATTGCATCACTCCATCATTTCCATCCTAATCTTGTATGTGGTCCAAATTATTCCCACTTAATGGCACTAAGATATTCAGAGAGAAGAGAATTAAAAACTGGCAACTTTTTCACCTTGAATTCGTTACAGAAAGGAGGTAAAAATACAAAAATAAGTATCTTTTCGTTTTGATTATTTGTGACTAAGCATCTAAATTTCCATGTATTTCCCCCTTAACCACAAAATATTTATATTAGTTTTTAATCAAAGAATTATATAACATATTTGAAACACCCAAGAGACATTTCTTCTTTTCAATATAGTTTCCTACTGGCAGTAAACTCAGAGTACAGAGAAACTGCTTTAAATCTGACCACATGTTCTGATCAAATGCAATCCATAAGGAAGTTCAAAAGGCTACTATAAATCTAGACAACTTAAGCACTACTGTTAAGATACTAGAAAGCATAAAGCTTTCTCAGGCCTTCAATCTGTATTCTAAAATAATCATAAATACATTTTTAAGTCAGAAATGGACTTGTCCTAACATTTCTAAATAGCTGTTATGCCAATAAAGATTTTTAAAAGGGCATGTAAATATGTCAGTTTGAAGTAAAATGCACAGTTTTAATGTCTAAACACCTAAAGATAATTATGTTATCATTACTTGTTTATTAAAGTATATGGATTAAAATACATGATTCATAGAAGTTGAACAAGAATCTAACATTTCAGAATTTTCAAAATAACACATTAATATTAAATGGTAATAACCACCAATATTTTAATACTTATCACGTGTCAGATATTATTTTAAGCATTAATCCTCACAGAAATCCAAGAAGTAGGAAGTATATTTAACCTCATTAAAAATGAAGAACTGAGGGAAAGAAATGTAACTTGTCAAATATCAAACAGGTGGTATGATGGTATGAAATGAACTCTGGAAACAAACATAGGAGGTCTGGGTTCAGAGCACACTCATTAACCATTATGTAATATACACAGCATAATCGCTACTCATCATGTAGTTTTTCTTTTAAGAACACATACTCTCCAACATATTGGAAGCTTCTAATGGGAAAAAGCCCCTTTTATTCATCTTCATGTATGTAGGCACTAGAAAATACTCAATATAAAATTAGTTAATAAAAGACATGACAATTTATGCTCTGCTAAATAATTTTAAATACACATCATAGATAATGATTGTATTGTCCTAATTTTAAAATTTTAAATGTGTGTAATGAATAGAAGATGCACCAACTTTAATAAAAACCAAAACAAAGGGAAAGGGGAAAGGAGCTACAAAAATTCCACTACTGTAACAGATCCAGTATCTTTCAGTGTTGGATAGCCACTTATAGTTCTTTTCATTTGTATAATTCGTGTTAAGGCACAGTGAACAGTTTCATATTCTATTATTATCTTTGTCATTAGATACAGGATTTTCCATAGTCAAAAATGACAGAGTTGAATAGTTGCATGTAAGTCCTTTGAATGGAAGTGCATTAATGTATTTAAGTAATTCCCTTTTGTTGGACATTTGGTTGTTTCTATTTTGTAGTCAACTATAATGCTCTAAGAAAATAATGGACTGACTCATAGCTACATGACTATGTGGAGAGAGACATGATAGGACAAGGGTAAGATCTGAGGTAGATATGTAGGGGTTCACTGTGAAATTCTTTCAACTTTTCTATGTGCTTAAAAACTACCATGATAAAATTCTGAAAAAATAATACCTTAATGAATAAAAATTTTACTTAAACAATATCTAATTTACAGGGACAAGAATTTTGTCTGATTTATTTTACTAAGGCCTAGGCCAGGGCCTGTAACACAGAGGTTCCTGCTTCATAATATTTTGTTGAATGTGAACAATTTGAATACTATAATGATAAAAGAAACATATAAGAAATAAGGATTATCTCCACCCATCTGGGTTTGTACTTGCCACTTGTTATGGGTTGTAGTTGTTGAGTTGTTTAGTGATTTTCCTCAAAGACTTGTGTGAAGGCTGCATTTTTTGTCATATATGTCCCTGAGGTTTCTGCTCTGTTGGCTACTGATTTAATAGAGATTTCTTTAAATGTTGAGAGCTAAAAAGTAAGTAAAGAAAAAGAAAGGAATGGAAGAGAAAGAAAAAAAGGAAAAAGTACTCTCTCAAGTTTGCAGGTTGGCTCCTTTGGGGCTCTTCAACACTTCTATTCACAACTCTGCCTTAGCCTTCCCTTCCTTCCTCCACTGAGCCTAAAGTTGAGCCAGAGGCGAAAGCCAAACATATTCTCAGGTCTATCCTGGCCATATATAAAGCCCTGGGCCTGTGCATGGCTTTCTAGAAATACAGGCTTTCTCTGTATACACAGAAGCCTTTCCAAGCATTTATTCTCCTATGTATCTCCTTTCTAATCCCCTCCTTCCCAGAGCTTTTGGTCTGATACTTGTATAATCTCTTGTCCCTGTCCTAGGTGACCACAGCTCTTATAATTGCCTTTAAACACTTTCTACTAACACTGCCTGGGAGACTACCCCAGCCCTGGGAAAGTTCTGAGGTAAAACAAAGACAAAGCTTTCAGGTGACCCTCAGAGAGGCAACAAACAGATCAACACACAGAACCATAACTCTCAGAGAACAGTCCATAGTGCTCCCTCTGGCATCGACAAGCTGCGCTAGAAACCTGGGCCACTGTCATCAGGACCACGGCTGTCCCAGGAAGTGAGGGATGGTAGGCAAGCGAATTAAAACCCAACAATGTTCTCTCACCAGATTTCAGATATTTCCTTTTCTTTAAGCATTCCCCTGGTTATTGTTAGATTTGAGAGATCTGAAAACTTTGATTTTGACTGGTAAATCATTGCTTTACTGGAGGGATGGAAATTTGGAATTCTCTACTCTGCTACTTTTTTGGTAATATCCTTCATGGGAAGACCTTATTAGCAATTTATTCCTTTACATGTCATAGACCTATTCAGACAATGATTCTTCTTGAGGCAGGTTTGGAAATTTATATATTTTTCTAGGAATTTTTCCTCTTTACCTAAATTGACTAGTATTTTGGCATACATTGTTTGTAATATTCCCTTGTGATGGTAGTGGTGATTTAGTAGAGATTTCTTTAAATGTTGAGAGCTAAAAAGTAAGTAAAGAAAAAGAAAGGAATGGAAGAGAAAGAAAAAAAGGAAAAAGTACTCTCTCAAGTTTGCAGGTTGGCTCCTTTGGGGCTCTTCAACACTTCTATTCACAACTCTGCCTTAGCCTTCCCTTCCTTCCTCCACTGAGCCTAAAGTTGAGCCAGAGGCGAAAGCCAAACATATTCTCAGGTCTATCCTGGCCATATATAAAGCCCTGGGCCTGTGCATGGCTTTCTAGAAATACAGGCTTTCTCTGTATACACAGAAGCCTTTCCAAGCATTTATTCTCCTATGTATCTCCTTTCTAATCCCCTCCTTCCCAGAGCTTTTGGTCTGATACTTGTATAATCTCTTGTCCCTGTCCTAGGTGACCACAGCTCTTATAATTGCCTTTAAACACTTTCTACTAACACTGCCTGGGAGACTACCCCAGCCCTGGGAAAGTTCTGAGGTAAAACAAAGACAAAGCTTTCAGGTGACCCTCAGAGAGGCAACAAACAGATCAACACACAGAACCATAACTCTCAGAGAACAGTCCATAGTGCTCCCTCTGGCATCGACAAGCTGCGCTAGAAACCTGGGCCACTGTCATCAGGACCACGGCTGTCCCAGGAAGTGAGGGATGGTAGGCAAGCGAATTAAAACCCAACAATGTTCTCTCACCAGATTTCAGATATTTCCTTTTCTTTAAGCATTCCCCTGGTTATTGTTAGATTTGAGAGATCTGAAAACTTTGATTTTGACTGGTAAATCATTGCTTTACTGGAGGGATGGAAATTTGGAATTCTCTACTCTGCTACTTTTTTGGTAATATCCTTCATGGGAAGACCTTATTAGCAATTTATTCCTTTACATGTCATAGACCTATTCAGACAATGATTCTTCTTGAGGCAGGTTTGGAAATTTATATATTTTTCTAGGAATTTTTCCTCTTTACCTAAATTGACTAGTATTTTGGCATACATTGTTTGTAATATTCCCTTGTGATGGTAGTGGTGATTTAGTTGCTTCAGTCCTCTCTGACTCTTGCAACCCCATGGACTGTTGCCTGTCAGGCTCCTCTGTCCATGGAATTCTCCAGGTAAGAATACTAGAGTGGGTTGCCATTTCCTTCTCCAGGGGATCTTCCCGATTCAGGGATTGAACCCTATTCTCTTATGTCTCCTGAATTGCAGGAGGGCTCTTTACTAACTGAGCCACAAGGGTAGTCCAACACTCCTTTGTAATATTTATTACCTTAGGGTCAGTAAGGATGGCCCTTCTTTCATTCTTGGTATTCATAATTTGTGCCTCCTATTTCTCTTGATTAGTTTAACATATGGTCTATGTTGAAAATATTTTGTGTTGCTTAGGAAAAATGTACATTCTGCATTCATTTGAGTGGAGCATTTATATATTCATAAGTTACAGTGAATTCGCTCATAGTATTGTCCCAATTTTCTTTGTCCATGATAATTTTATGACTCCTTGTTCATTCAATTGTTGAGAGTAAGATATAAAAATTTCCAGTTATTATTACTGACTATACTATTTCTCCTTTCAATACTGTCTGTTGTTACTTCATTTGAGGCTTTGTTATTGGGTGTATATACCTTTATAATTGTTATTTCTTGCTGTTGTATTGACCCTTTCAACATGATAAATTATATTTCTTTGTCTCTAATAATATTTCTTGCCTGATAGGAACTACAACTCTCACGGTTACTGTTTGCATGCATATATTTCTCCATCTTTTTACTTTCAATATATTTGTATCATTGAACATAACATGTGTCCCTCATAGAAAATAAAGCTGCACCTTGCTCTTTACATGCAACCTGATCATCTCTGCTTTTGATTGGGCATTTAGAATGTATATATGTAATAGAAGTTTTATATGATTAGATTTATATGTTCAATTTTGCCTATTTATTTTCTATAAGGTTTCTGTCCGCTGTTCTTCCCATATTACCTTCTTTTGCATTACATATTTTCAGTTAACCATTTTAATTGTGCTTTAGATTTTTCACCTTTTTAAAAAGGTGGTTTTCCTATTGGTTACTCCAGGGATTAGGGTATAAATATTAATTTATCACAATCTATTTCAGATCAATATTAACCATATTTTAGTAAAATGTATAACCTTTGCTGTAATGCATCTTCATTTTATACCTTCTCATTTGTGCTACTGTTGTCAGATATTGTCCATTTATACATGTGATAAGACAAATAACTTAAATCTTCTAAAGAAGTTAATAGAAGAACTGTGAAAAAATGTATTCAATAGTCTTTTATTAACATATAAAAACACATTTATCATTTTGGTACTTGTTTGTTTGTTTCACATTACCATCTAGTGAAGCTTTCCTTCAGTCTAAGCAAAGATTATATTTCTTTTAAGTATTTTTTAAAAGTATTGTTTATCTGGAAATAACTTTATTTCACCTTTATTTTTTAAGGAATTTTGGTTACTACTGGATCCATGAATGGAAGGGTTTTTTGGTTTTGTATTTATTTTGTTAGTATTTCTTGGAGTTTTCTAGATGCATGGATTAATGTTCCTCATCAAATTTGAGAAGATTTTGGCCATTAATTTTTCAAACATTTAACCTTTCCCTTTTCTGTTTTCTTCCTGGGACACCCATTACACACATATTGGTATACTTATTCTTGTCCAACAGCTCTATGGTGCTTTGGTCATTTTTCTGCAGTTGTTTTCTCTGTTCTTCAGATTGGATAATTTTAACTGATCTATCTTCAGGCTCACCAATTCTTTCTTCTGACATCTTTAATCTGCTATCAGCCCCTGTCAGGGCTTTTCATTTCAGTTATTGTACTCTTTAGAATGTTAAAATTTCTACCTCATTATTAAGAATCTGTATTTGTGGATTCATTATTGTCATGTGTCTGCCATTCACTCAGTCGTGTCCAACTCTTTGCAACCCCATGGATTGTACCTCACCATGCCCCTCTATCCAGGGATTTCTCCAGGTAAGAATACTGGAGCAGGTTGCCATTCCCTTCTCCGGGGGATCTTCCTGACCCAGGTTTCCCACACTGCAGGCATATTCTTTACTGTGTGAGCCACCAGGGAAGCCCAATTATTTCCATACTGTCCTTTAATTATTTAAACATGTTTCCTTTAGGCCCTTAAGTATACTTACAATGCTGTTCTGAATTCTTTGTCTGCAATATTAAACATTTGGAGGCACTGAGTGACAGTTTCTATTAAATGCTTTTCTTGTGCACTGGGAAAATATTAACATGAAACTTACCATTTAACTGTAAATGCACAGTTCAGTATCATAACAAGGCTTTGGAATTCCATTTATACATGTGATAAGACAAATAACTTAAATCTTCTAAAGAAGTTAATAGAAGAACTGTGAAAATGTATTCAATAGTCTTTTATTAACATATAAAACACATTTATCATTTTGGTACTTGTTTGTTTGTTTCACATTACCATCTAGTGAAGCTTTCCTTCAGTCTAAGCAAAGATTATATTTCTTTTAAGTATTTTTAAAAGTATTGTTTATCTGGAAATAACTTTATTTCACCTTTATTTTTTAAGGAATTTTGGTTACTACTGGATCCATGAATGGAAGGGTTTTTTGGTTTTGTATTTATTTTGTTAGTATTTCTTGGAGTTTTCTAGATGCATGGATTAATGTTCCTCATCAAATTTGAGAAGATTTTGGCCATTAATTTTTCAAACATTTAACCTTTCATTTGTCTGTTTTCTTCCTGGGACACCCATTACACACATATTGGTATACTTATTCTTGTCCAACAGCTCTATGGTGCTTTGGTCATTTTTCTGCAGTTGTTTTCTCTGTTCTTCAGATTGGATAATTTTAACTGATCTATCTTCAGGCTCACCAATTCTTTCTTCTGACATCTTTAATCTGCTATCAGCCCCTGTCAGGGCTTTTCATTTCAGTTATTGTACTCTTTAGAATGTTAAAATTTCTACCTCATTATTAAGAATCTGTATTTGTGGATTCATTATTGTCATGTGTCTGCCATTCACTCAGTCGTGTCCAACTCTTTGCAACCCCATGGATTGTACCTCACCATGCCCCTCTATCCAGGGATTTCTCCAGGTAAGAATACTGGAGCAGGTTGCCATTCCCTTCTCCGGGGGATCTTCCTGACCCAGGTTTCCCACACTGCAGGCATATTCTTTACTGTGTGAGCCACCAGGGAAGCCCAATTATTTCCATACTGTCCTTTAATTATTTAAACATGTTTCCTTTAGGCCCTTAAGTATACTTACAATGCTGTTCTGAATTCTTTGTCTGCAATATTAAACATTTGGAGGCACTGAGTGACAGTTTCTATTAAATGCTTTTCTTGTGCACTGGGAAAATATTAACATGAAACTTACCATTTAACTGTAAATGCACAGTTCAGTATCATAACAAGGCTTTCAGGCAATTCTGGTGCACACTAAAGGTTAGAATTACTGATTCAGATCTTATTTAATAATAATTATTATTGTTGGAGTTCTCTATTTCAAGGGAAAATAGCCCACTATAAGAACACTTTTAGGTGTCTTACCAAAGGCATTTGGTATTATTTGACAAAGGATTAAGTTTTGACATATTCTTTGAACTAGAATCCAAAGACTGGCATGAATATTTTTCTATTTTTACCCTAAAAATTAGTGTCACGATGTATACAAAGAAATACTAGACAGAATTTAAGAGCACCAATCTGAATGTTATCCAGATATACTTATTGTGCTACATTCAAACTTCTGGAAACTGAGATTTAGTACTATTGCCTTTCCAAAAATGTATACATCCCACTATTAACCATCTTTCTTCACCAAAAAGACCTCAGTGTACCAGGATAATGAAGGTATGTTTTTTGTACAACTGGTATGTATGTTCCTAAAACCTACATTATTTATGGACCTGCATTTGAAAGGCATAAAGCCATTCTTCTTCAACTGTAAGCATCCTTATAGCAACCATTTTGTAATTAATGAACTCTAAGCAATGATTAGCGAAAAACAAACTTTAGAATACCTGTAACATATAATGGACTTATACAACGTTTTAAAGCAATGTTGCCTGCTGTTCACAGATTGATATATACACAGAGAGAACTATGACAAAGAAACAGAAAGTTGCATGCCAAATGCAACAAACAAATGATTGTTTCTTTGTGGAGAAGAAATAAAATTGGGAAGAGAAGTCAAAAAGGTTTTCAACTTTATAGTGTTTCATTTCTTTTTATTTAAAAATATTTTAAAAATCCAGGGCTTCCCTGGTGGTCCAGTGGCTAAACAGTCCACTTTGCAGTGCAAGGGGTACTGGTTCGATCATTGGCCCAGGAAGATCTCACGTGCTGCAGAGCAGCTGGACCCGTGTGTCTAATTAGGAGCCAGTGCTCTGGAGTGCTTGTGCCCAGAGCAAGAGCTCTGCAATTAGAGGTCACTGCAATGAGAGGTTCATATAGGCCAGGAATAAAGATGGATGAAAATAAATGGATAAAAATCAATAAAAAGAGGCAAAAAAAAATAAGAAAATTCCAATTTTTAGAGGCAATTCTGGTGCACACTAAAGGTTAGAATTACTGATTCAGATCTTATTTAATAATAATTATTATTGTTGGAGTTCTCTATTTCAAGGGAAAATAGCCCACTATAAGAACACTTTTAGGTGTCTTACCAAAGGCATTTGGTATTATTTGACAAAGGATTAAGTTTTGACATATTCTTTGAACTAGAATCCAAAGACTGGCATGAATATTTTTCTATTTTTACCCTAAAAATTAGTGTCACGATGTATACAAAGAAATACTAGACAGAATTTAAGAGCACCAATCTGAATGTTATCCAGATATACTTATTGTGCTACATTCAAACTTCTGGAAACTGAGATTTAGTACTATTGCCTTTCCAAAAATGTATACATCCCACTATTAACCATCTTTCTTCACCAAAAAGACCTCAGTGTACCAGGATAATGAAGGTATGTTTTTTGTACAACTGGTATGTATGTTCCTAAAACCTACATTATTTATGGACCTGCATTTGAAAGGCATAAAGCCATTCTTCTTCAACTGTAAGCATCCTTATAGCAACCATTTTGTAATTAATGAACTCTAAGCAATGATTAGCGAAAAACAAACTTTAGAATACCTGTAACATATAATGGACTTATACAACGTTTTAAAGCAATGTTGCCTGCTGTTCACAGATTGATATATACACAGAGAACTATGACAAAGAAACAGAAAGTTGCATGCCAAATGCAACAAACAAATGATTGTTTCTTTGTGGAGAAGAAATAAAATTGGGAAGAGAAGTCAAAAAGGTTTTCAACTTTATAGTGTTTCATTTCTTTTTATTTAAAAATATTTTAAAAATCCAGGGCTTCCCTGGTGGTCCAGTGGCTAAACAGTCCACTTTGCAGTGCAAGGGGTACTGGTTCGATCATTGGCCCAGGAAGATCTCACGTGCTGCAGAGCAGCTGGACCCGTGTGTCTAATTAGGAGCCAGTGCTCTGGAGTGCTTGTGCCCAGAGCAAGAGCTCTGCAATTAGAGGTCACTGCAATGAGAGGTTCATATAGGCCAGGGAATAAAGATGGATGAAAATAAATGGATAAAAAATCAATAAAAAGAGGCTAAAATAAATAAATTAAAAATATAAGAAAATCCTCACCAATTTTGCATTCTGGCAATATTGTTTGCTCAGGATAAAAAAAGTATAAGGACATTCTTTACAGTTAAAGAATAAATATAGGGCTTCCCCTGGTGGTCCAGTGGGTAAGGACACCGCCTTGCAGTGCAAAGGGCGCCGGTTCGAGCCCTGGCCTGGGAAGATCCCACGTGCCGCGGAGCGGCTGGACTGATGTGTCCAATCACTGAGCCGGAGCTCTGGAGCGCATGCACCCAGAGCTAGCGCTCTGCAACGACAGACGCCACCGCGATGGGAGGCCCGCAGGAGCCAAAGAACGAAGACGAATGAAAATAGAGAAATTAAAGACCAATAGAAGTGGCCCGCCCACTCCCCTCCCTCCGCAACCCGACCCCCGCCCAAAGTAAATAAATAAATAAAATCTTAAAAAAAAAAAAAAAAAGAATAAATATAGAATCACCTCTTATTTGAACTGAGGGGTGATTCTCAGACAGGATCGATAACTTTAGAAATTACTGATTCTTCTGTCCCAGAAAGTAACTCTGAGGGTTAAAAGTTATTTCCAGAGAATGCGGGTTAGACATAGGGATGAGACATGGGAATTTTATTCTCAAAGAATCTAATTTGTTATTCAGAGAAATCAGAAAAGGAGAATTTGAAAACATATAAATCTATTGCTACATCCTTATTCCCTTAATTAATTCCAAGTTAATTTAAGTTACTGAATTCACGGTGCAATGATTAAAAGATGGGGTACAGAGTCTGAGAGTCTTCATTAAAATACTGAGGGTCTACAAATGTTTTGTCATCCTAACCTCTCTGAATTTTTTCTCTTCCATCTTCAAAGTGAGAATGATAACAGGACCCATCTCCGAAGAGCACATATGGGATTAAAGGAGATAGTGCATGTACCAACCTTACCCAGTACCCAACTCAGAGCCATTAACCCATAAAGGTTGGTTGCCACATTATCATTCCTTTGTTCATCCATCCAGCACTTAGTTGGTATGTAGCTACTGTATCGCAGACCTTCTGCTCAGTTCTAAGGATACAGAAAATGAATAAGACATAGTCTATGCCATTATAGAACCTATAAAATTTGTTAGGGATAGGAGACAGTTCCTAAGAATATACACTAACTTTGGTGAACTATACTAACAGCAGGTAAGATGATTAGTCCTGATGTGTGTAGGGCACGCAGAAGGGTCTGCTGAAGGATTACTTAAAGATTACCTAAGAGGAGACATAAAGGATGAATAGGAATTCATGTGAAGAAAGATCAGGAGTTTAGGACTAATATAGATGTAGAATTAGTCCTGGTTTAATGAAATCCAACTAGTGAATTATGTTTTTTCTGATTATAGGAGAAATGAAATTTGGAGATATATATGGATGCCTTTCTGATGTATGTCCTACAAAGCTGACCCTGCAGGCACAGACATCATATATAACCTATCTGTGAGTCTGAGGCCTTGGGTGTGCTCAGCCTCCAGACCAAGATGCAGATGGGGGTGAATATTCAGCTTAGCGAAAGGCTTTGTACCCCGTGCAGTCATTTCTGAAAACTGGGAGTTTTGTTGTTGTTGTTGTTTGTTTGTAGGGTTTTTTGGTGAGAAATAAAGAGGAAGCAGTTTAGCTACCAGCTCCTGACACATCACCTCTTGCTTACTGTCTTCTAGAGAATGCTCCAATATTATGAATTTCTCAGTCCTCCCACCTCATCTCCCAAGTTGTTCACAGTTGAATCCATTTGCATTCGCCATATATATGCTCAGTTCATCCCTATTTCCAAAGCCAGTTTGGAGATTCAGATACTTAAGTGGCTTCTACCTTCTCTGAGCTGGAGCTTGACATGTTTTACTTTTTCAGGGCAGTAGTCTGGATACCAACCTCAGCACTGACTGGGCTCCAGATTGTTGCCCAGATTCCTGCTGCTGCCATTCAAACAGAGGGCCGGGGGCCCCATAAGAATACATGGTCTTCTCTGCCACTCTCAGGTACCCCCAGCCTACTTTCGATGCTCCAGATTTTCGGGAGTAAAGGAGATAGTGCATGTACCAACCTTACCCAGTACCCAACTCAGAGCCATTAACCCATAAAGGTTGGTTGCCACATTATCATTCCTTTGTTCATCCATCCAGCACTTAGTTGGTATGTAGCTACTGTATCGCAGACCTTCTGCTCAGTTCTAAGGATACAGAAAATGAATAAGACATAGTCTATGCCATTATAGAACCTATAAAATTTGTTAGGGATAGGAGACAGTTCCTAAGAATATACACTAACTTTGGTGAACTATACTAACAGCAGGTAAGATGATTAGTCCTGATGTGTGTAGGGCACGCAGAAGGGTCTGCTGAAGGATTACTTAAAGATTACCTAAGAGGAGACATAAAGGATGAATAGGAATTCATGTGAAGAAAGATCAGGAGTTTAGGACTAATATAGATGTAGAATTAGTCCTGGTTTAATGAAATCCAACTAGTGAATTATGTTTTTTCTGATTATAGGAGAAATGAAATTTGGAGATATATATGGATGCCTTTCTGATGTATGTCCTACAAAGCTGACCCTGCAGGCACAGACATCATATATAACCTATCTGTGAGTCTGAGGCCTTGGGTGTGCTCAGCCTCCAGACCAAGATGCAGATGGGGGTGAATATTCAGCTTAGCGAAAGGCTTTGTACCCCGTGCAGTCATTTCTGAAAACTGGGAGTTTTGTTGTTGTTGTTGTTTGTTTGTAGGGTTTTTTGGTGAGAAATAAAGAGGAAGCAGTTTAGCTACCAGCTCCTGACACATCACCTCTTGCTTACTGTCTTCTAGAGAATGCTCCAATATTATGAATTTCTCAGTCCTCCCACCTCATCTCCCAAGTTGTTCACAGTTGAATCCATTTGCATTCGCCATATATATGCTCAGTTCATCCCTATTTCCAAAGCCAGTTTGGAGATTCAGATACTTAAGTGGCTTCTACCTTCTCTGAGCTGGAGCTTGACATGTTTTACTTTTTCAGGGCAGTAGTCTGGATACCAACCTCAGCACTGACTGGGCTCCAGATTGTTGCCCAGATTCCTGCTGCTGCCATTCAAACAGAGGGCCGGGGGCCCCATAAGAATACATGGTCTTCTCTGCCACTCTCCAAGGTACAGTCTGCTCCCCATTCTCTGCCTCACTTGTGCTTGATTAGCTCCTGTTAGAGTCCTCCCTCCCTCCTTTCACTTCCAGGCCCAGGTGCCTGTTGCACATGCCTGCACAGTATACAGGCCACCAATTCTGTTCTGTGGAATTCCTTAGCTCTTCTCCAGTGCCAAGTAATTGCTGGAACAAGGGAAAGCTGCTGTTTCTTGTTCTTCTGGCTTTGAGTGACAGCCTCAGCAAATGCCTGGCCCTAAAGGATGTCCTTAGCTCACTTGCTCTTGACTTGGTAAGCTTGCATAAGCGAGAATATATCATGTTTCAAGATATAAAAATTTCTGACTCTGGGTATTTAAATGCTTGAAAGAAAGGTTCCTTATAACTAATACTGCACAGGATGATTTGGGCTACTATTAGGATAATCTTCTACCTATATTTACATGTAAAACCCTTTAGCTTATTTGGGGTTAACTAAGGCACCACTATCTATATTAGCTTCCCACAACAGAAACTCTCCTCTGCCACACACACACATTCGGACTTCCATTATCCAACAATTCAGGTTATTCCTCTTTATTTGGGTATAACATCACCACATCTTACAATTATCCAGCACTTTCATCTTTCAGTTTGAGACTATAATGATAATAATGATAACTACAGTAATAACCATTTATCTAACACCTTGTATTTGAAAAACACTTTCCAATGAGCAATTAGTTATTCCACCTCTGTAAAATAGTTACATATCATTATAGCCATCTTTTCAGAGGAGAAAACTAGGACGCAAAATAATGAATTTATCCTAACTCATTAAAAAAATTAATGACTTTTTGGTCAAAGACAGTCCTCCCACCTCATCTCCCAAGTTGTTCACAGTTGAATCCATTTGCATTCGCCATATATATGCTCAGTTCATCCCTATTTCCAAAGCCAGTTTGGAGATTCAGATACTTAAGTGGCTTCTACCTTCTCTGAGCTGGAGCTTGACATGTTTTACTTTTTCAGGGCAGTAGTCTGGATACCAACCTCAGCACTGACTGGGCTCCAGATTGTTGCCCAGATTCCTGCTGCTGCCATTCAAACAGAGGGCCGGGGGCCCCATAAGAATACATGGTCTTCTCTGCCACTCTCCAAGGTACAGTCTGCTCCCCATTCTCTGCCTCACTTGTGCTTGATTAGCTCCTGTTAGAGTCCTCCCTCCCTCCTTTCACTTCCAGGCCCAGGTGCCTGTTGCACATGCCTGCACAGTATACAGGCCACCAATTCTGTTCTGTGGAATTCCTTAGCTCTTCTCCAGTGCCAAGTAATTGCTGGAACAAGGGAAAGCTGCTGTTTCTTGTTCTTCTGGCTTTGAGTGACAGCCTCAGCAAATGCCTGGCCCTAAAGGATGTCCTTAGCTCACTTGCTCTTGACTTGGTAAGCTTGCATAAGCGAGAATATATCATGTTTCAAGATATAAAAATTTCTGACTCTGGGTATTTAAATGCTTGAAAGAAAGGTTCCTTATAACTAATACTGCACAGGATGATTTGGGCTACTATTAGGATAATCTTCTACCTATATTTACATGTAAAACCCTTTAGCTTATTTGGGGTTAACTAAGGCACCACTATCTATATTAGCTTCCCACAACAGAAACTCTCCTCTGCCACACACACACATTCGGACTTCCATTATCCAACAATTCAGGTTATTCCTCTTTATTTGGGTATAACATCACCACATCTTACAATTATCCAGCACTTTCATCTTTCAGTTTGAGACTATAATGATAATAATGATAACTACAGTAATAACCATTTATCTAACACCTTGTATTTGAAAAACACTTTCCAATGAGCAATTAGTTATTCCACCTCTGTAAAATAGTTACATATCATTATAGCCATCTTTTCAGAGGAGAAAACTAGGACGCAAAATAATGAATTTATCCTAACTCATTAAAAAAATTAATGACTTTTTGGTCAAAGACAGAGCTACAGCAATAAGTGATCATGTAAAGCAAAGGAAAGGATATTGGGGTTCATAGGTCCACAGTGTCTGTGACTGGACTCCTGAGATCTCCATGGATTTACTATCATTCAGAACTGTCCAAGTTCATTCCTCCCTATCTCCCACTTCTTATCTCCAGTTTAGAGGTAAATGAAAGCAGCTCCAAATAGGGGGAAAAAGGATTCTTAATAGTGCTGAAATTGAAAAGTTTATAAAAGTGGCTTTCAAAGAAACTGCCCCACCTTGTACTTCTATGAAGACACAACATACATGGTAAAAAAGGAAAAAAAAATCTCCCCCATAAACTGAAGGGATATAACCAAGTGATCCCAGAACACAAGAGACTTGACCTACAGTATTTCGCTTGGACTTTTACTTCCTACTGTGTACTTACAGGTCACATTCAGAGTCTCCTTGGGGATGAGGGATAGATATTTAAAACAAGAGCTCAATAAAATTTTCTTTTGTATAGTTTTGAAAAGATTTTACCTTTAACATAAGTAGATAAGCTACACAAGTGTAATAGTATATCTACTATTTAATTAGGTAGGTATATATATATAGACATATCCTGGCAGCTGTGTAAAGTACTTCCTAATATTAAACTATTTCCTTTTAGATGTAAATCTATGCTTCTGAGCATTTAGGTCCCATTTAGCTAGCTAAACATAGTGAGAGCATTCATAAAAGTCCAGAATTTTTATGAAGGAATTTCCACTTCTGTAAAAAGAGCTCTCATTTTTAAAAAAAAAATTCTTTGTAATTACTTTTTCCCTATCTTTGAGCATAATTTCCCTATCTAAATATTTCTTGGCAGATTTATTTAAACTTCACATTTTTACAAAAGTTAACCATCAAACAAAAATAGAAAAGTAATGCAAAATAATATTCACCAATTATAAAACTATATTTTAAAATGCTATCTCCCAAATCAAAAACAAAATGGAAACGAACTTAAATGAGTATCCAGTTGAGAGCATAAACACATAGAAACTATCTCTTAGAGATAGATATTAAGATCAGTTATCAAGGCTCTCCTTGGTGGTCCAGTGGGTAAAGAGTCCGCCTTGCAGGGCAAGGGGAACCAGTTCAATCCCCGGCCGGGGAAGATTCCACATGCTGTGGAGCAGCTGAACCAGTGTGTCTAATTATGAGCCCGCACTCTGGAATGCATGCGTCCAGAGTCAGTGCTCAGCAATGAGAGAGGCCACTGAAATGGGAGGCCCACACATCTTTTTACTCTTTGGCAAAGAATAAAAAGATGGATGAAAATAAAAATACAAGTTAAAAAAAAGAGAGGCATAATGGGGATAAAGAAAAAATAAAAAGATCAGTTATCAAGGAGAAATCCATAAATTGAAAGGGACATAAAAGACATATTAACAAAGCATCCTATAAACATCATTTGCATCATAATTCAAGCAAACATACTGTAAAAATAAAATAATAAATTGATACAAATAGTATAAACACTGGCCATTTGATGATACTAAGGAAAATTTTTAGGTTTTAAAATGATATTTTTATGATGCTAAGATAAAACTAAAGAAAAATACAGCTCCTGTCTGAGAGGTACACATCAAAATATATATGTATAAAATTATATGATTCTTAGGTTTGCTTCAAAATAATCTATGTGTTTGAGAAGATGGAGGTGTAGATGAAATAAGATTGGTTACGAGTTGGATTCATAATACTATTTTAATCTACATGAGCACATGTTTAAAATGTTCTATCTAAAATACTTTCAAAAATAACAACAGCTAGCTAGTGGGGAGTTGCTGCATAACACAGGGAGCTCAGCCCAGTGCTCTGGGACAACCTAGAGGGGAAGGATGAGGGAGGGGGAGTGAGGTTCAAGAGGGAGGGAACATATGTATACTTAAGGCTGAAACCAGCACAACATTGTAAAGCAATTATCCTCCAATTTAAAAGAAATTTTTAAAAAAGAAAACTTTACTTGTCTATTTTATTTACTATAACTTCTGTGTCCATTTCTTGATTTAATATTTTACTCATTAGAAATCAATAAAGTATATTTTTGAGATAATTTATTTCTACAGCAATTGTGATTTTTCAGTTACTTTCTCTTCAAACGTTGCCTTTTTTGCAGTCCAACTTCTGGAATTCCCACTGCATATATGTCAAATGTTTGCCCTGTGTCTGCCTTGTTTCTTTCCTTCCCTTTCATATTTACTATCTGTTTATCAGTCCACACTTTTTAATCCTAGGATTTCTATTTGTTTCTTTTTAACATCTGCCTTTTCTTGGCCATGATATTTTATAACTTACTTAGAATTTGGATTTTCATTTTTATACGTCTGTGCAAAATACATTTATTGGTATCTTCTGTTCTCTTTTAGGATGCTGTCTAGCTACCTTAAGCTCTTGCAAGTCTAAGCCTGATATTCAGTGGAACTCTTCCATATTTGGGGCGGATACTGGACTCTCCTTTTTCTTAAAAATAGATTATTTTCAGAAGAGTTTTAGATTTATGGAGAAATTTAGAAGATAGTACAGAAAGCACCTATGTACTTCATATCCAGCTCCCATTACTGTTAACATCTTAAACAAATGTGGTACACAATTACAATTAATGAACCAGCATTGACATAATTATTAACTAAGGTCCACAGTTTATTCATAGTTCCTTAGTTTTACATAATGACTTCCATTCCATGATATCATCCAGGATAGTACATTAGAGTTAGTTGTCATATTTCCTGAGGCTCTTCCTAGTTGTGAGAGTTTCTCAGATTTCTCCTTTTTAAATGATATCAAAAATATGAGAGATTCAAAGTTATACTGATCAAATATTTTCTTTGCCCTGCTATTGGAACTTGTCTGATAGTTTACTTATGATTAGATCAGAGTTATAGATTTTGAGAAAAAATAACAGAGCTAATGTTGCATCTTCAATATATCATATCAAAGGTATATCCTATCAATATAATACAGCATTGTTGTTTGTGACTTTCATTACCTAACTGAGGTAGTGTTCATCAGGTTTATCCACTGTAAAGCTGGGATTCTGTGTTTGGGATTCTCAGATACATAGAGATACATAGGTAGTGAAGATTTAAGTACCAAACACAAAGAAGCTTCAGGATCAAGATATAAACTTTTTAGAGGAGTCTTGTTCGCAGTTTTCTTGACCCAATGGATTTTATTTTTTCAAAGCCACCCTTCTGTTGAGATTAAAACAACTTAAAGAATGTGGCTTTAGGTAAGGAGCTAAGCAATCTCTAACCTCCTACTTTATGCAGTCCTTTTTCTACTTCCCAAATGAGAACTAGCCTCATGGCCCCTAGTGTCCAATGCCCCATCACCATCTACACTACCACAAGGCACCTATAGTATCCATAACTTACATGAGTTTGTTGCCAGGGAGAGTTTCTGATTTCCTCAGTCTACCATATTTTTATAATTGAAAGTCCTTTCCTCAATTTAGTTGGGTCTCTCTCTCCTAGTAACACATGTGTGAAAAATTCCTACCTATGTTACCTGTTCTGTGATGATATCACTCTTTTATTCAAAATTTTCTAAGTCTCAATAGTTTATATTATTAATAGGCAAAACAGCTATCACAATGAACATACAAAATCTTTTATTGGGTTGTGTGGAGAAATATTAAACAAAGATAAAGTATATCATTTTAACTTAAGTGTAATTTAAGTTAATTTAACTTAAGTAGTTTAAGGGTAAAAATTGAACTTCAGCCAGGAAAACTTAAGAGTAAATTGTTTTACTTTATTTTTCCTCTAAAGATTGAACACACTGATCACACAAAGGCTTTATGGAATGTCCAAAAGATAATGAAATGAAGCATATGTCAGAGAAGAGAACCAATTATCTTTAATAGTGCACAAAATTATAAACCTAAAACATGATTATTTACTGTAACTAAACATAAAACAGAAGTTATAGCTTCAATGCCTACACTGCTAGTTCTAAGCAGTCTACTGTTTTATGTGTTAATATTTTGAATTACAAGTATATTACAAAATTGATTCATTGTTTTCTATGAAAAACCTAAATCAAATAGCATAGTAAGAGATTACTGCCCATAATCCTCATTTTCCATTACTTTTCAAGCCTGAACTAAAGAGTTCAACAGCTAAGTCAACCTATATAAAAACTTTTCCTAAGGCATATCTTTGATTCTATTTCTTGATAAAAGTTAAATCTTATTAACTAGCACATTAGCACTTTAAAATTTTGCCAACAGGTTTGAACAAGGAAATCCGTAGTGACAATATTTCTTATTGAAAATATAACTGGTTAAATAATTGCAGTATGCCAAACATGAATGGGACAACAGCCTTTCTCTCTTTCCATGTAATACAAATCATTTCAAAAACGTTGAGATTAAAACAACTTAAAGAATGTGGCTTTAGGTAAGGAGCTAAGCAATCTCTAACCTCCTACTTTATGCAGTCCTTTTTCTACTTCCCAAATGAGAACTAGCCTCATGGCCCCTAGTGTCCAATGCCCCATCACCATCTACACTACCACAAGGCACCTATAGTATCCATAACTTACATGAGTTTGTTGCCAGGGAGAGTTTCTGATTTCCTCAGTCTACCATATTTTTATAATTGAAAGTCCTTTCCTCAATTTAGTTGGGTCTCTCTCTCCTAGTAACACATGTGTGAAAAATTCCTACCTATGTTACCTGTTCTGTGATGATATCACTCTTTTATTCAAAATTTTCTAAGTCTCAATAGTTTATATTATTAATAGGCAAAACAGCTATCACAATGAACATACAAAATCTTTTATTGGGTTGTGTGGAGAAATATTAAACAAAGATAAAGTATATCATTTTAACTTAAGTGTAATTTAAGTTAATTTAACTTAAGTAGTTTAAGGGTAAAAATTGAACTTCAGCCAGGAAAACTTAAGAGTAAATTGTTTTACTTTATTTTTCCTCTAAAGATTGAACACACTGATCACACAAAGGCTTTATGGAATGTCCAAAAGATAATGAAATGAAGCATATGTCAGAGAAGAGAACCAATTATCTTTAATAGTGCACAAAATTATAAACCTAAAACATGATTATTTACTGTAACTAAACATAAAACAGAAGTTATAGCTTCAATGCCTACACTGCTAGTTCTAAGCAGTCTACTGTTTTATGTGTTAATATTTTGAATTACAAGTATATTACAAAATTGATTCATTGTTTTCTATGAAAAACCTAAATCAAATAGCATAGTAAGAGATTACTGCCCATAATCCTCATTTTCCATTACTTTTCAAGCCTGAACTAAAGAGTTCAACAGCTAAGTCAACCTATATAAAAACTTTTCCTAAGGCATATCTTTGATTCTATTTCTTGATAAAAGTTAAATCTTATTAACTAGCACATTAGCACTTTAAAATTTTGCCAACAGGTTTGAACAAGGAAATCCGTAGTGACAATATTTCTTATTGAAAAATATAACTGGTTAAATAATTGCAGTATGCCAAACATGAATGGGACAACAGCCTTTCTCTCTTTCCATGTAATACAAATCTTAAGCATTTCATTTCCACATCTACACAAATATATACTGTTCTCCTTATCCTTCAGAATTAAAAAATATAATCATAGTATTTAAAGAAAATGATAATATCTTAGCTATATAAAATGTTTGGAAATAAGAGGTAATAGAGTGCTTAAAATAATTATTGCATAAATATGCATATGCTCATCACTCTATAAGCATTTTTTAGTTTTATCTTTTCATTTAGATCATTTAAAGATAGAAACATCTTTCTAGAGCAAACTAGCCAAAACCAAAATATCTAAACCTGTTAAAAATCAAGGACTTAAGATAGCTGCACCTCACAATTAAAATGGAATACCTACTACCTGTGGTAGAAGCTGCCAAGGCTGTAAAAATGAGTAAGAAAATCTTGTTGTGATGGACCTTTGTTGTCAGCAATACTAGTATGAAAGTTCCTTTCTTCATTTCTAGCACTGCTCACTCAATTTTAAGTGGCATGCCTGAATGATCAGAGGAAACTGTTTAACCAATGTCTGAATAATATGACTGCAGAAGAGTGAGAAGAACCATTGAGGGACAGTAAGATATCCATAAGGTATATCTACATCAAACAGTGAAAAATACCACTGGGTGGGGTCATTTCTTTCCTCTCCTAGAAAACAATAACTCATCCTCCAATTGCTCCAGTGTCAGCTCTTCCGGGAAACCTTCTCTGATCACTCTGACATGCTGGCTTTCTGATTCATTTTTTCCTATATTAAGAACCTTTCGAGTTCTTATGATATTAATTTGTAAATAAATATTTATATTAATACCTCAGACAGAACTTGACTATAAGAATATTTCCTACTTCAATGTCAAGACTAGTATATAATAAATCAATATATGCTATTGACTGAGAAATAGCAAAAAGAAAGAAGGTAAGAAGGAAGAGGGAAGTAGGAAATAAAGAAGGAAGAGAAAAGGGAGGGAGGGAGGACATTGGTAGGCTGGCTCGGTATGTAACTGCAGGTTGTCAGACCTAACCTGGTTCCTGGTCCTTGCATCCCTGGTGCCCCTCCTTCTGAACCTCCTGCTCAGCCCTAGCAGGCTCACCCATCTGCAGTGCCCAGGATCAATCCCACCTGACGCAGTAAGAACTTAAGTTGCTTTGTTTAAAAAAAAGTTTGGACTCTTTTTTATCATTTTATTTATTTATTTATTTATTTATTTATTTTCATCCATCTTTATTCTTTGGCCTGTGCGGGCCTCCCATTGCAGTGGCCTCTTTCGTTGCAAAGCACTGGCTCTGGGTGCATGTGCCCCAGAGCACTCACTCGGTATTAGACACACTGGTCCAGCCTCTCTGGGCCCAGGAGCGAACCAGTGCCCCCTGGACTGCAATGTGGGCTCTTTACCCACTGGACCACCAGGGAAGTCCAGATCTTAAGTTTTGTTTTCCATATTTCAGCATCACATCCTTTTCTGAAGTTCTACTACTGAGATTGGGTCCCCAACAACATAGCCAGGTCGGTTAAGTTTCTTTCATGGTGCCACTCTCTCCCCAGGCCCATGGCTGGGACCCTTCCATCTGCCAAGCAGCAGCTAGCAGGTTAACTCACTGCCAGACAAACTGGCCTGACTCTCATGAAGGGCCACCCTGAGACCCTACCTGCTTTAACTTGGTCCCTCAGTGCAGATCACTCTTCTAGATATACACTCAGCATGCTTAAATTAAGCCCCAGACAGATCTCAAGGTTTAACAAGAGGGAAACACAGGATCACAGTGGGGATTCTGTTCTGTAGGCCTGTAAATGTTTAAGAAGATATTTATGAAAGTAGTCCCACTTAAACACACCTGAAAAGTCCTTTCAACATGTTGCTTTTCATACTAGGAATGCTTCATAGAAACTCAGGATTTTTGTGAAAAATGTATTTTTTTAGGATATCTGTTCTGCTTTTTAAAGAAGGAATATGATAATTGAAGCCCATTCTATTGATATTAACATGTCTTTTTAATTGAGAAGATCCATGGAAGGAAAATCCTTGGAACACCTGAATGGACATGGGGAGTGATAACTGTCAGATAACTCAGTCAAACAGGGACCATGATTCGTCACAGGTAAAGGACTGTGTTTAC
Source organism: Tragulus kanchil (assembly GCA_022376925.1). Taxonomy (NCBI): domain Eukaryota; kingdom Metazoa; phylum Chordata; class Mammalia; order Artiodactyla; family Tragulidae; genus Tragulus; species Tragulus kanchil. Next base: position 78,404,063 of record JAIOJX010000031.1, read on the forward strand.
TGCCAAATCAATAACTTATACTATTACCATATGTAGAATTAGACAGCCAGTGGAAATTTGCTGTATGACACAGGGAGCTCAAACAGGTGCTCTGTGACCACCTAGAGGGGTGAGAGGGAGGTTCAGGAGGGAGGGGACATATGCATACCTATGGCGGATTCATGTTGATGTATGGCAGAAATCAACACAATACTGCAAGGCAATTAGCTTCCAATTAAAAATGAATAAATTTAAAAATAATACTGACACGCACTAGTTATTAACTTAGTATTTAGCAGTTACTATTATATAAATTACTAATATAAGTTACCATTTGTTAAATGAATGAACATGTGCTTATACGTGGGTTCATACGCAGACGCAGATGATGGGTGAGCAGAGATACACTAAGGGCATATATTGTACAACATCAAATGGTTTCATGATTTTGCTGCTTTTGAGATGCATTTAGCATCTCACCATGTTAAACTCTGGGCCCACTTTAAGGGTTACAAGGAGAGCAAGAAGCCTCTAGAGGCAGAAAAGGGCATTATATATGCTGTGTTCTCATTCTAGAGAAGCAACTTTCCCACGCATTCCATCTGGGGCTGAGTGTTTATTTAGCAGTAGTTTCTTATGCTTAGAGATTTTAAAATTAACCTGCCACAGAATCACCTCAAGGATAAGGTCTAGAATTACAGTATTGATACAAATATATGCTACATCTATACATATGTATGTATGTGTGTGCATAATTAAAAAAGCAGCCCTACAAATTTATGCATATAAAAAGTCAGCCATAAATTGCTACTCTGTCAGAAAATGTCATTTTAAATGTCTAACATTATGCCTCAGGCTACAGCACGCAGGAACTTTTGACAGCCTAAAAGAGGAAGCAAATCCCATAAACCAGGTCTTACTTGGATTCTACCAGCAGGTTCCGGTCTTATGTTAATTATTGTGACAATGAAAAGGAAAGACATTATCTAAACAAAGAGATTGTAAATTTTGTTCTGGTCTGCTACATAATGTTCTGAAAGGAATCAGGGAAGTAGCTCTTTAATTCTGCTTTTTTTTCTGTATAATTCTGCTTCTTGACATAATTTAAGACTGGCTGCAAAGGCCTTTTTTATTATATATTCCCAAAGTACATCACCACAGGACTTTGTGCATGTAAAATGTGCTTATTACAGATGAGTGAATGTGTATTTAAAATGCAATGTGCTCTAGGACTAAACATCAAATACACAAAAAAGGTATATGAATCTGGATGGCAATTCATAAGTACTGTAAGATAGTGCTATCGTATGTACTTTCAAATTATCAACTGAGCTTAAGAATTGTAAAAATAAGTCAAGGAAAGCATCATCCATATCTCAGCTGTATGTTTTCCTTTCCTCTCCTTAATTTCTTAAGGTAAATAGTTACCAACTCATGCACAGAAAAGGCAAATCTAAAGATTAAAGATACATTAAAAATCACAGGGCTTCCCTGGTGGTCTTGTGGGTAAATAGTTCACCTTGCAATGCTAGGGGAACCAGTTTGATCCCTGGTCCAGGAAGATCCCACATGCCACAGAGCAGTTGGACTGGTGTGTCCAATAACGAGCCAGCACTCTGGGGCACATGCGCCCAGAGCCAGTGCTCTTCAACGAGAGAGGCCACTGCAATGAGAGGCCCACACAGGTCAAAGAATAAAGATGGATGAAAATAAATAAATAAATAAGCCAATAAAAGGGGCCAAACATTAAAAATAAATCACAGATCAATAATGGTATGAGCCCTATGTAGGGATCAAGAACCCTGTCTTCTCATTGAACCTTTGCATTTTATAAGCTGTGTGACCTTGAAGAAGTCACCAAATCTCCCTGTCCCATTTCCCTCAAGCATTAAGATAATAATAAACACTGATCTCATTTGTGTACTGTGGCTTATAAAGTGCCATGTATTTACCACACCATTTCCTCTGCCCGGGTATGCTAGAAGACTTCATTCTTCTCAGGCTTTCTTATAGTTGGTTTGGGGCTCACCCATCTGAATTCTGACCCATAAAGTATGAGCAGAATTCAAGCCATTCACAAACTGCTCTGTACATAAAACCCACTAGATTCACCAGCTCTCTCTTCCCATTTTGCAATGGGAGCCTTCTATTGCATACAGTAGTTACAAGATAAGAGAGTAACCTGAGCCTCTGTGCCACCACTTGTAGGAGAGCCTGAGTAGGAGAGCCACCAAGCTACTCAGACTATGATGTGAGAAAGAAATGAACCTTATTGTGTTAAGCCACTAGGACAGCTTAATAGCCTTCCCTCACTAATAAAAGCACTAAATAAGAAAATAAAATTTATTTGTTTTACATATCAATGTACTATACGGCCATGTAGATGAGTACCGGGAGCAATAATAGCAAGCTGGTAAAACATTAATAGGACTTTGAAGGTTTTTATACCACTACACAGACAATATAAAGGCTTCCTGAAATATAGAATCCAGTCACTATACACCAGACAATTACTACTTAAATATTAACATATTTATTTGCATTTAACATATCTAGGAAATATACACAAAGTTGATCCATTTTACCAAGTGTTTTAATTGAAATAACTAGGTAGTTGAAATCCCATCACTTATGTTCATTACCATGACACTAAGTAATACAAAGTTCCTAGTGACCTCTGGCCTGAAGATGGAAATGCACACCTAGGTGAAAGGATTCTTTCACTTTAAAACCAAATCTGAGAGGGTAACTACAAACATTTTTAAAATCTCCTTTTAGGAGATCTCTTATCTTGCTTATAAGCACTCAAAAAAGAACAGCAAAATGCTAACATTATGGATAATACAATTTAGTATAGATTGATTTTGCCTAAATTTCAAGTACAACTTACAAGAATTGGAGGGAAGCCCTCTTGAGAACCTGAGAAAATGGTACTTAAGATATCATTATTATTTTTATATGGTGCCAAATTTTCTTGATCAGTTTGTTCAATCAATCAAAAAATTATTTCCTTTAGAGGTTTTTGAAGGGATATTAATTCCAGTCAACAAACGGAATCATTGATCAAATTCAAAAGGATTATATCAGTTCAATGGTTCTTTATTGGATGATTATTAGCTGTTGCTGTACAAATATCACTGACAGGATTCATAAGATTTCTCATAGAATCAAAAGGCCAAAAACAAGTTTGAAGAAAGCTAAAAATATCCCTTAAATTTAATGTTTAAATGCAGCTTTCCAAAAACCAAACATGTATTTTAGTGTAATCTTGACATCTCCAAAAGTGCATAAATGAATTTAAACCTGTCAATGACCCACTTTAATGAAAGAAGTTATAGTCATCTTAAATGCTTATAATCTCTTTTTATAATGATACTGAGTTGCTAATTTTAGAACTCAGAAATGAGAAATTATGGCAAATAAATTTATTTTGCAAAATAAACCATCTAGAGGACAGAAAAGTCAAGACCTTTTTCTTTCAGGTAAAGAAAAAAATGAGTTTGCCTATTCTAAATGTCTTCCCATTTCTGAAAATTTACAATTTATCTTCCCACAGAAGGTGAAGAAACCACAAGGAAATACAGACTAAATCACTAGAGCTAACTCCACATCAGTCATGCACACACATACTGAAACAAAACAGCTTGACAAGGGTCCTTGAACAGTTCCTGCTTTCCCACCACGGCAGAGACTGCTCATGGTCTGCCCAAACCTCCACCCTCCCCTTCCTTCACAGAAAATAGAACACTGCTTCTTTTTTTTTTCGATGAGCATATTGTTTCCTGGAATAAAACTATATTACCCATGAATGAACATTTGATCAATTCAAGGAAACATGGTAAGGCTGCCTAAAGAAAACTAGCTTGATTTTGACAGGTCACTTTTTTTTTATTTTTTGTCATACTGACCCTCATATTTTTTTGTCTTTTTTTTTTTTTGGGGGGGGGGGTTGGGGAGGGAGGGGGGGGGGCGGGCCACTTCTATTGGCCCTTCATTTATCCATTTTCATCCCTCTTTGTTCTTTGAGCCTCCCATCCCAGTGGCCTCTGTTGTCGCAGAGCACCGGCTCTAGGCGCATGCGCTCCAGAGCTCCAGCTGGGTAATTGGACACATTGATCCAGCCGCTCCGGGGCACGTGGGATCTTCCCAGGCCAGGGATCGAACCGAGGCCCCTTGCACTGCAAGGCGGTGTTCTTGCCCACTGGACCACCAGGGAACCCCTGACCCTCATATTTTTGATAGTTAAGGTCCAGCAGCCTTCATGGACCCAGAGTTCCATGGAATAGGAAGGAAGAGCAGAAAGGCAGAGTTTGAGCAATGGATGACAGGACGGAATTACTGCACAACTGGTCTAGCCTACATTTTGGCTACTTTTACAAGAGAAAGAAATATATTCTTCTTTCTTTCAAGTCACTTTTATTGTGGGGTTTTCGGTTATGAGTAGTTAGAACAATTCTAACTTATATAATTAGTCAATTCAGTTTACTTTAAATAGCCAAGAAGTATAAGTTAACTGTCTGGATTTGTATTTGTAGATTCAACTTTAACATTTTTATCCTACTTAACAGAAGTAGTCAAATTTGGTAAAATACTAATATATCATGTAAGAAAATCAACACTATGAACAAACTTATTTTAGTATTCCTTCATATAGTATAAGAAACCTAGAGATATGGGTTTACCAGGAAACCAATAAATCCTTAAGGAAAATTTCCCCTCTAGTTCCCGAAGAACACCAGAAAAGAAGAAGAACAATGATAAACCTTGTCAGTGTATATACATATACATATTTTTCTAAAGTAATTTGGGAAAGAATAAAAATACTTTGCTATTTAAAATAACACTGCTTCTTTTTTCGATGAGCATATTGTTTCCTGGAATAAAACTATATTACCCATGAATGAACATTTGATCAATTCAAGGAAACATGGTAAGGCTGCCTAAAGAAAACTAGCTTGATTTTGACAGGTCACTTTTTTTTTTATTTTTTGTCATACTGACCCTCATATTTTTTTGTTTTTTTTTTTTTGGGGGTTGGGGAGGGAAGAGGGTGGGCGGGCCACTTCTATTGGCCCTTCATTTATCCATTTTCATCCCTCTTTGTTCTTTGAGCCTCCCATCCCAGTGGCCTCTGTTGTCGCAGAGCACCGGCTCTAGGCGCATGCGCTCCAGAGCTCCAGCTGGGTAATTGGACACATTGATCCAGCCGCTCCGGGGCACGTGGGATCTTCCCAGGCCAGGGATCGAACCGAGGCCCCTTGCACTGCAAGGCGGTGTTCTTGCCCACTGGACCACCAGGGAACCCCTGACCCTCATATTTTTGATAGTTAAGGTCCAGCAGCCTTCATGGACCCAGAGTTCCATGGAATAGGAAGGAAGAGCAGAAAGGCAGAGTTTGAGCAATGGATGACAGGACGGAATTACTGCACAACTGGTCTAGCCTACATTTTGGCTACTTTTACAAGAGAAAGAAATATATTCTTCTTTCTTTCAAGTCACTTTTATTGTGGGGTTTTCGGTTATGAGTAGTTAGAACAATTCTAACTTATATAATTAGTCAATTCAGTTTACTTTAAATAGCCAAGAAGTATAAGTTAACTGTCTGGATTTGTATTTGTAGATTCAACTTTAACATTTTTATCCTACTTAACAGAAGTAGTCAAATTTGGTAAAATACTAATATATCATGTAAGAAAATCAACACTATGAACAAACTTATTTTAGTATTCCTTCATATAGTATAAGAAACCTAGAGATATGGGTTTACCAGGAAACCAATAAATCCTTAAGGAAAATTTCCCCTCTAGTTCCCGAAGAACACCAGAAAAGAAGAAGAACAATGATAAACCTTGTCAGTGTATATACATATACATATTTTTCTAAAGTAATTTGGGAAAGAATAAAAATACTTTGCTATAGTATGTGTATTGACATGGGATAATATGAAGAGTACTTTCTAGATTAAACTGTTTTCTATCTTTTCTATTTTCAACATTCTATTTTTTAAAATCTACTGATTCTTATATGGGAACAATAGTTAAAGTTTTAATTTTAAAATAAAATTTACAGGAAACCTCCTGATGTCAATTTATACAGAATCACATTTCTTAGAAGCTGAGGATCAAGTAAACAAGTTCTAACTTGTCTGTTGAAAACCCAAAGTTTTTTATAATCATATCTACTTCAACCAGGTACATGAAAAGAAGGAACAAAAGGAAGAAGGAGAGAAAACAAACCTATTTATGTCTATCTAGGTCCTAAATGAAAAGGACCCTAGTCTATTGTATATGCTTTTACTCCCTCACTATGTAATATATACTGGGGCTAGGAATGCTCTCATCTTTCAACCTAGAAATAAAAAATAATAAATGGTTTCAAAATTTAGTATCAGAAAAGGATTCCTAGTACAGGAATCTCTCTCGTCTTCACCTTACTTTGATCTCTTTCTCCTCTAAAAAAGAAGAAATATAAAGCAAAATGTCAATTCTAATTTCTTTTTTTTTGTTTTCACAGTATGTTGCTGATACATGAGGCCTCCAGGCTACAAAGTTATTTTTTTAGTCATTATGATGAAAAAAAGGACAACCACAAGTTTTCAGATTTATCGTTTTAAAACTCATACTAAAAGTGACTCTAAAAAAAGTAACTCTATCTTGCAGCCACTATGGAAAACAGTATGGAAGTTCCTCAAAATAACTAAAAATAGAGTGGTCATATGATACAGCAATTCCACTCCTAGGAATATATCTGGACAAAATTATAATTCAAAAAGATACATGCATCCCTACCTTCACAGCAGCACTATTTACAATGGCCAAGAATTGGTAACAACCTTAATATTCATCAAAAAAGAAATGGATAAAGAAGATGTGGTATACATACACAATGAAATATTACGCAGCCATAGAAAGAATGAAATAATGTCATTTGCCACAATATGGGTGAACCTAGAGATTAGCATACTAAGTGAAGTAAGTCAGAAACAGGAAGACAGATGCCATATGCTATCACTCGTATGTGGGATTGAAAATATAACAAAATGAACTTATCTACAAAATAGAAACAGACTCACAGAAATAGAGAACAGACTTGTGGTTGACACGATACAGTGAAGGTGAGAGAGTGACTGGGAGTTTAGGATTAGCAGATGCAAATTATTCTGTTGGTTGCACTGTTTGGTTGCTCAGTTATGTCTGACTTTGTATGACCCCATGGGCTGTAGCCTACCTGGCTCCACTGCCATGGGATTTCCCCATCAAGAATACTGGAGCAGGCTGCTATTTCCTTTCTAGGGGATCTTCCTGACCCAGAGATTGAACCACATCTGCTGCAGTTCCTGCACTGCAGATGGATTGTTTACCACTGAGCCACATGGGAAGCCCACACACTATTACATATAGAATGAATAAACAACAAGATCCTACTGTTAGCACAGGGATCTACGTTCAATAGCCTACAGCATAATGGAAAAGAATATTAAAAAGTATATATATATATATATATCACTCTGCAATACAGCAGAAGTTAACACATTTTAAATCAACTATACTTCAATAAAGAAATTTGTTAAAGTGACTCTATTATCTACAATATGTGTATTCATCTCAACAGCTTATTGCTGCTACATCTTATGCCAAAGGCAGAAATTCAAAGCTTCATGAGAAGAACAAAAATACTCTGCGTGTTTTGAAGTCAATTAAAATAACACTCAGGCAAAACTCAAGATATTTCTATTATAAATTATTTTCTGGAAGATTATAATTTGCATGGTTGATGATTATAGCAAAATTAATTTTCAAAGTATCATGTAACTTACTAATAAACAGCTTACAGTTGGTGTAGTAATAAAATATATTTTAAGTATTTAGGACTTACCACCTCCACCTCCAAGAAGACTGGCATTTGCTGTTTAAATGAAAACAAAACAGAAGGTGTTAAATAATATATAAAATATGTATATGCAAGACTATTTCAATAAAAAGTCAGTAATGATTATGTCATACATATGACACACATATACCACAATATGTACTTTTATATAAAGATCGACTCTATTACTGTTCTATAATGTCTGAAAATTAAAATATTCATTTTTTAAATCTATTTCTCTTCAAATGACTATTTTACAATGTGCTTCCTTCTAAAAAAATTAAATATATATTATTATCCTTATATTTCCATTCTTTATCTAAAGTAATCTTCTGTTTTATCTATTTTATCAAGTATGGATAAAACAATTTAAGCAATTTCAAAGGACAATGTAACAAAAACGTATAATGATAATTTTAATTAAATTAAATACTATCAAATAAACTTTTACTGTTTGGTTGCTCAGTTATGCGGTATTGGGCTGTAGCCTACCTGGCTCCACTGCCATGGGATTTCCCATCAAGAATACTGGAGCAGGCTGCTATTTCCTTTCTAGGGGATCTTCCTGACCCAGAGATTGAACCACATCTGCTGCAGTTCCTGCACTGCAGATGGATTGTTTACCACTGAGCCACATGGGAAGCCCACACACTATTACATATAGAATGAATAAACAACAAGATCCTACTGTTAGCACAGGGATCTACGTTCAATAGCCTACAGCATAATGGAAAAGAATATTAAAAAGTATATATATATATATATATCACTCTGCAATACAGCAGAAGTTAACACATTTTAAATCAACTATACTTCAATAAAGAAATTTGTTAAAGTGACTCTATTATCTACAATATGTGTATTCATCTCAACAGCTTATTGCTGCTACATCTTATGCCAAAGGCAGAAATTCAAAGCTTCATGAGAAGAACAAAAATACTCTGCGTGTTTTGAAGTCAATTAAAATAACACTCAGGCAAAACTCAAGATATTTCTATTATAAATTATTTTCTGGAAGATTATAATTTGCATGGTTGATGATTATAGCAAAATTAATTTTCAAAGTATCATGTAACTTACTAATAAACAGCTTACAGTTGGTGTAGTAATAAAATATATTTTAAGTATTTAGGACTTACCACCTCCACCTCCAAGAAGACTGGCATTTGCTGTTTAAATGAAAACAAAACAGAAGGTGTTAAATAATATATAAAATATGTATATGCAAGACTATTTCAATAAAAAGTCAGTAATGATTATGTCATACATATGACACACATATACCACAATATGTACTTTTATATAAAGATCGACTCTATTACTGTTCTATAATGTCTGAAAATTAAAATATTCATTTTTTAAATCTATTTCTCTTCAAATGACTATTTTTACAATGTGCTTCCTTCTAATAAAATGAAATATATATTATTATCCTTATATTTCCATTCTTTATCTAAAGTAATCTTCTGTTTTATCTATTTTATCAAGTATGGATAAAACAATTTAAGCAATTTCAAAGGACAATGTAACAAAAACGTATAATGATAATTTTAATTAAATTAAATACTATCAAATAAAGCTATCTCAAGATACTTGCAAAAAGAATGAACTCAAATAGCAACAGATTTATTCCTCCTGGCATTAATTTTGAGGTTAAAAAACACATTTTAAATATTTGGCAAAACAGGGCTTCCCTGGTAGTTCAGTGGTAAAGAGTCTGCCTGCCAATGCAGGAAACAACGGTTTGATCCCTGATCCAGGAAGATCTCACATGCTGCAGAGCAACTAAGCCCGTGAGCCACAACTATTGAGCCTATGCTCTAGAGCCTTGGAGTCACAACTATTGAGCCCATGTGCCGCAACTACTGAAGCCCATGTGCCCTAGAGCCCGAGTTCCACAATAACAAAAGTCACCGCAACCAGAAGCCTGTTCACCTCAACTAGAGAGTAGTTCCCACTCCCTGCAACTAGAGAAGAGCCTGTGGCAGCAGTGAAAACCCAGAATTGCCAACAATAAATAAATAAAATTTAAAGAAATAAGAAATGATCATATTCTTAAAAAAATATTTTGTAAAACAATGATGTGTCACTTTTTACACATTTATCTATTAATCTAGCAATATAGTTATAGAAGTCACATAATAAGCAAAATATAAGACAATTCTGTTTAGATTTTTAAGAGATCAACTTTTCAGAAGGTTCTACTTCAATTTTCTGCTAAACTATTAAGCAAACTTATACCCAAGATAATCTAGTCACTACAAAAGTCAGGAAATAGAAGTCCTGTAGCAACAGAAAGAAAGTATGTCACAACCAAGGTGTCCTTCTTTGTGGAGAAACCTGAGCTACCAAAGAATAAAAGAATCATTTAAAAGGAATATTAGGAACCTTTAATTTGAATTTTAGTGTGATGCCCATAGATCATGCACTGCAATAAAAGATCGACTCTATTACTGTTCTATAATGTCTGAAAATTAAAATATTCATTTTTAAATCTATTTCTCTTCAAATGACTATTTTACAATGTGCTTCCTTCTAATAAAATGAAATATATATTATTATCCTTATATTTCCATTCTTTATCTAAAGTAATCTTCTGTTTTATCTATTTTATCAAGTATGGATAAAACAATTTAAGCAATTTCAAAGGACAATGTAACAAAAACGTATAATGATAATTTTAATTAAATTAAATACTATCAAATAAAGCTATCTCAAGATACTTGCAAAAAGAATGAACTCAAATAGCAACAGATTTATTCCTCCTGGCATTAATTTTGAGGTTAAAAAACACATTTTAAATATTTGGCAAAACAGGGCTTCCCTGGTAGTTCAGTGGTAAAGAGTCTGCCTGCCAATGCAGGAAACAACGGTTTGATCCCTGATCCAGGAAGATCTCACATGCTGCAGAGCAACTAAGCCCGTGAGCCACAACTATTGAGCCTATGCTCTAGAGCCTTGGAGTCACAACTATTGAGCCCATGTGCCGCAACTACTGAAGCCCATGTGCCCTAGAGCCCGAGTTCCACAATAACAAAAGTCACCGCAACCAGAAGCCTGTTCACCTCAACTAGAGAGTAGTTCCCACTCCCTGCAACTAGAGAAGAGCCTGTGGCAGCAGTGAAAACCCAGAATTGCCAACAATAAATAAATAAAATTTAAAGAAATAAGAAATGATCATATTCTTAAAAAAATATTTTGTAAAACAATGATGTGTCACTTTTTACACATTTATCTATTAATCTAGCAATATAGTTATAGAAGTCACATAATAAGCAAAATATAAGACAATTCTGTTTAGATTTTTAAGAGATCAACTTTTCAGAAGGTTCTACTTCAATTTTCTGCTAAACTATTAAGCAAACTTATACCCAAGATAATCTAGTCACTACAAAAGTCAGGAAATAGAAGTCCTGTAGCAACAGAAAGAAAGTATGTCACAACCAAGGTGTCCTTCTTTGTGGAGAAACCTGAGCTACCAAAAGAATAAAAGAATCATTTAAAAAGGAATATTAGGAACCTTTAATTTGAATTTTAGTGTGATGCCCATAGATCATGCACTGCCATAATAAGAGAAGCAAATACAAGAGTGTTAATGATTCTATCAATAAATAATGGATCATTTTAATAATAAATGCATATATTCATATGTGATAGTTTATTAATTTTAGCAACATTAAAGAGAACATCATGAAAATGCATGGAAAACAAATGTCTTTAAAGACATGTCAATATTAGAACATCAGATCTTAACTCATATTATCTTCCAAGTACCGTAATTAATAATCACTGCTCTTGGCTTCCCCTCAGTGCTTTTGTCACAAATATGGACTGTATAGCAATGACATTAGTCAAATAAAACTCACTTCAGGTATTATAAAGTCACCTGCCACTCTGTTACCTCAAGGCCCCCAAATGGTACTAACTTCACACTAAAAATATGTAGTATTTACTTAGATGGTATTCAAGAGTTAATTTCTTGCCCAACATCAAATTTTGTAACTGCTGAAGTGGTACTTGCTGAAGGAACATGAGCAAGGATGTTTCCATTCTATCTTGGTTCCATACCCTTTGGTGGATGTGGGACATTTCATGATGTCGCTTTGCAAATCCAAGCACTTTCTTAAAAATCTTAGCTACGTGCATTTTTAAAACTGCATGGCATTTCACACTCTTGCCGATTTTTTATTTTTAAATTTGACTGAGAGCTCCTTTCCTGTCTACAGGTTTTCCAGATCCTTGAAACTCCATCTGTTGTCCGCCAATTTATACATATTCATTCATAAAGAGAAACTTGTTTCCAACAACAAACAACAACAGTAATGAATAGTAGCTTTACACTCAAATTATCATGCCCAGAAACACAATAACACAATATAACCTATTCTGTTTAGATTTTTAAGAGATCAACTTTTCAGAAGGTTCTACTTCAATTTTCTGCTAAACTATTAAGCAAACTTATACCCAAGATAATCTAGTCACTACAAAAGTCAGGAAATAGAAGTCCTGTAGCAACAGAAAGAAAGTATGTCACAACCAAGGTGTCCTTCTTTGTGGAGAAACCTGAGCTACCAAAAGAATAAAAGAATCATTTAAAAAGGAATATTAGGAACCTTTAATTTGAATTTTAGTGTGATGCCCATAGATCATGCACTGCCATAATAAGAGAAGCAAATACAAGAGTGTTAATGATTCTATCAATAAATAATGGATCATTTTAATAATAAATGCATATATTCATATGTGATAGTTTATTAATTTTAGCAACATTAAAGAGAACATCATGAAAATGCATGGAAAACAAATGTCTTTAAAGACATGTCAATATTAGAACATCAGATCTTAACTCATATTATCTTCCAAGTACCGTAATTAATAATCACTGCTCTTGGCTTCCCCTCAGTGCTTTTGTCACAAATATGGACTGTATAGCAATGACATTAGTCAAATAAAACTCACTTCAGGTATTATAAAGTCACCTGCCACTCTGTTACCTCAAGGCCCCCAAATGGTACTAACTTCACACTAAAAATATGTAGTATTTACTTAGATGGTATTCAAGAGTTAATTTCTTGCCCAACATCAAATTTTGTAACTGCTGAAGTGGTACTTGCTGAAGGAACATGAGCAAGGATGTTTCCATTCTATCTTGGTTCCATACCCTTTGGTGGATGTGGGACATTTCATGATGTCGCTTTGCAAATCCAAGCACTTTCTTAAAAATCTTAGCTACGTGCATTTTTAAAACTGCATGGCATTTCACACTCTTGCCGATTTTTTATTTTTAAATTTGACTGAGAGCTCCTTTCCTGTCTACAGGTTTTCCAGATCCTTGAAACTCCATCTGTTGTCCGCCAATTTATACATATTCATTCATAAAGAGAAACTTGTTTCCAACAACAAACAACAACAGTAATGAATAGTAGCTTTACACTCAAATTATCATGCCCAGAAACACAATAACACAATATAACCTATTTTCACCCAATGTTTTGCTTAAATGATGGAGTTTTACTGTTTAGAGAGCACAGCCCAAGACCCATCTGTTTAATCAGGCACTAGTCCAATAGATGTGGGAGGATGAGTAGGAGTAGGTGTAGGAACTGGAATTCCAGGCCTGGAGAACCATCAAGTCCATTTATCTCAGATGTGTGCTCATGTCTAGATGAGCACTGCATCTAAATAGTGCAGAACCACTTTTAAGATAATTTCATATGCATTATCATTCATATAATAGAATCCTTTTTTAAAAAGATTTATTTATTTATTTATTTTGGGCGGGGGTCGGGTTGGGGAGGGAGGGGAGCGGGCGGGCCACTTCTATTGGTCTTTCATTTCTCCATTTTCATCCGTCTTTGTTCTTTGGCTCGTGTGGGCCTCCCATCGTGGTGGCCTCTGTCGTCGCAGAGCACTGGCTCTGGGCGCATGTGCCCCAGAGCTCTGGCTCGGTAATTGGACACATCGGTCCAGCCGCTCCGCAGCACGTGGGATCTTCCCAGGCCAGGGCTCGAACCGGCGCCCCTTGCACTGCAAGGCGGTGTCCTTACCCACTGGACCACTAGGGGAAGCCCCCATATAATAGAATCTTAATCTAAGCTATTTAAATATACTGAAAGCAGTGATAATAACTATAATCCTGATAATGATTTTTCTAAAGAATTCATCAAATTTAAGTCTGTTTTATCAATGTCGCTTGCAATCCAAGCACTTTAACTAAGGATGTTTCCATTCTATCTTGGTTCCATACCCTTTGGTGGATGTGGGACATTTCATGATGTCGCTTTGCAAATCCAAGCACTTTCTTAAAAATCTTAGCTACGTGCATTTTAAAACTGCATGGCATTTCACACTCTTGCCGATTTTTATTTTTAAATTTGACTGAGAGCTCCTTTCCTGTCTACAGGTTTTCCAGATCCTTGAAACTCCATCTGTTGTCCGCCAATTTATACATATTCATTCATAAAGAGAAACTTGTTTCCAACAACAAACAACAACAGTAATGAATAGTAGCTTTACACTCAAATTATCATGCCCAGAAACACAATAACACAATATAACCTATTTTCACCCAATGTTTTGCTTAAATGATGGAGTTTTACTGTTTAGAGAGCACAGCCCAAGACCCATCTGTTTAATCAGGCACTAGTCCAATAGATGTGGGAGGATGAGTAGGAGTAGGTGTAGGAACTGGAATTCCAGGCCTGGAGAACCATCAAGTCCATTTATCTCAGATGTGTGCTCATGTCTAGATGAGCACTGCATCTAAATAGTGCAGAACCACTTTTAAGATAATTTCATATGCATTATCATTCATATAATAGAATCCTTTTTTAAAAAGATTTATTTATTTATTTATTTTGGGCGGGGGTCGGGTTGGGGAGGGAGGGGAGCGGGCGGGCCACTTCTATTGGTCTTTCATTTCTCCATTTTCATCCGTCTTTGTTCTTTGGCTCGTGTGGGCCTCCCATCGTGGTGGCCTCTGTCGTCGCAGAGCACTGGCTCTGGGCGCATGTGCCCCAGAGCTCTGGCTCGGTAATTGGACACATCGGTCCAGCCGCTCCGCAGCACGTGGGATCTTCCCAGGCCAGGGCTCGAACCGGCGCCCCTTGCACTGCAAGGCGGTGTCCTTACCCACTGGACCACTAGGGGAAGCCCCCATATAATAGAATCTTAATCTAAGCTATTTAAATATACTGAAAGCAGTGATAATAACTATAATCCTGATAATGATTTTTCTAAAGAATTCATCAAATTTAAGTCTGTTTTATCAATTTCTGTTCTCCAAAAATTAAAAAAAAAAATAGTGTTTATTAGGGAAAACATCAAGGCAATTTTCTTCAGTAAAAGTGACATACATGCATGCTCAGTCACTTCAGTGGTGTCCAACTCTGTAATGCCATGGACTGAGCCCGCTAGGCTCCTCTGTCCATGGGATTCTCCCAGCAAGGATACTGGGGTAGGCTGCCATGCCCTCCTCCAGGGAATCTCCAACCCAGGGGTCAAACCCACATCTCCTGCATTACAGGTAGGTTCTTTGCCACCGAGCCACAGGGGAAGCCCCAAAGTAACATAACTTTATGCAAATAAAAGTGAATCTTTATTATTATTTCTAATATTATTCTATCTTCACAAAGCACTCTCTATATAACAGTAATGTAACTGATTTTCAACATTTATTGTTCAGGTGGGTTAATAGTATTTCTTCCATTTCACAAAAGTGAAAATCACTTTTATGTGTCTAAAATTAACAGTCATTTAATTTTACTTATTTCCAAAAATTGAGGTATATCCCAATTAGATAGGAAGGTCTTAAAGACAAAATCTGAGTTTAATGGTTTGGTCTGCATTTAGTAAGTTCTCAATATATGTTTTCTAATAGTCAGGCAATTGGCAGGTTTAGACCCTTTTCTTTATTGACATAGAAGACAGGTTTTGTTTATTGAAGTGTGTAAAAAGAGAAAACTTTGGTCCTTATTCTTCCCGTAAAATCAAGAACTGTTAAATTCTTAAAATTTATTTGAAAATAGTGATTAAGTATGTATTAAACTGAAATTAACATATCACTGTTAATCAACTATACTCCAAAATAAAATTAAAAGTTCTTTAAAAGAATGTACAAAAACGTTTACATATTTATTTCTCTGTAAGTCCCTTGCTGAAGGGAATTTTGGATATGCCTCTTGTTATTCCTAGAATTTCACAGGGAAGAAATGGAAAAAGGAACTAAGAAAGCTTGAAGTTGATAAGCATGATGCTATTGCTTCCAGAATAAGATTTTAAATGAGTATGCTGGCACCATGGCTTAGCTGGTTAAAGCACCTGTGCAGAGAACAAGATATCCTGGCTTCAAATCTCAGTGGTGCCTGGGACATGATATTATAGGGCTTCTCAGGTGGCGCAGTGCTGAAGAATCCACCTGCCAGTGCAGGAGACACTAGTAACACAGGTTCAAAGCCTTGGTCAGGAAGATTTCCTGGAGCAGGAAATGGCAACCTGCATGCTTTTCTCCAAATGGCAATCTGATTTCTCCAAGCACACTTACTAACTAAGGAACACTATCTTCGTTCATATTTTCCTAAATAAAATGCCCCTATTACCAGAGGAGGTAGAGGAAAATATCAATCTACAGTAACTGTCTCAAAGACTGATTTAATGAGAAGCTAAAATAAGCCTGTACAAATTAATATATTGCACTTTTTCCTCCCAAAATAACAATTCAATGAAATGAATAGTTTCACTATTTAAAAAGTAAAAGCAACATGGAACATAAGATGAGAGTACTAAGCAAATGATTTTTTTTTTGAAGCTTAGGAGAAATTCTTTTCTGCCAATTAAGCTCAGTTTTGAATTTTTAAATTAAAATTATCAAATTATACATAGGGATAAATAATCCTTATAAAATTATCAAAACCAAAACAAAAATAATTAAATACAAAGCAGGAATCTTTTTCATGGAATAATTAGCCTAAATAAAAAATAATCATGGAAACTGATAGTAGCATCATTATTTTATGGTTTTCTAAAGATATAAATGGAACATTAAAATACTGTACTGTCGGGCTTCCCCTGGTTGCCTAGTGGGTAAGGACACCGCCTTGCAGTGCAAGGGGCGCCGGTTCGATCTCTGGCCTGGAAGTCCCCACGTGCCGCAGAGTGGCTGCACTGATGTGTCCAATTACCGAGCCAGAGCTCTGGCGAGCGTGCGCCCAGAGTCGGTGCTCTGCTACGACAGAGGCCACCGCGATTGGAGGCCCACAGGAGCCAAAGAACAAAGACGGATGAAAATAGATAAATGAAAGACCAATAGAAGTGGCCCGCCCCCTGCCCTCCCCACCCCACTCCCCCTCCAAAAAAAAAGATAAAAAATATATATATATACTGTTCTGTCTTCCTTTAAAAAATTCCCTCTTCTACATGGGTGTCTCTTTTAAAGAATATAGTTATAATTAAATTATAAATTAAATGATGAACAATACAATTACTATATAAGTAGTCTTGTATCACTCAACAATCTTAGGTGTAATATAGACCATGACATTATTAGAAACACAAAACAAAGCTTTAATTTATCAGATACTTAAAAGGATTTTTCCTCCTAAGAGATTAAAATCTGTTTCAGTCCATATAAGATAATAAAAAGGATACTGAACTAATAACTGAGAGCCAAGTAACTATTCATGTGCTATTTAGTTAATGAAGGAGAATTAAAATAAGCCTGTACAAATTAATATATTGCACTTTTTCCTCCCAAAATAACAATTCAATGAAATGAATAGTTTCACTATTTAAAAAGTAAAAGCAACATGGAACATAAGATGAGAGTACTAAGCAAATGATTTTTTTTTTGAAGCTTAGGAGAAATTCTTTTCTGCCAATTAAGCTCAGTTTTGAATTTTTAAATTAAAATTATCAAATTATACATAGGGATAAATAATCCTTATAAAATTATCAAAACCAAAACAAAAATAATTAAATACAAAGCAGGAATCTTTTTCATGGAATAATTAGCCTAAATAAAAAATAATCATGGAAACTGATAGTAGCATCATTATTTTATGGTTTTCTAAAGATATAAATGGAACATTAAAATACTGTACTGTCGGGCTTCCCCTGGTTGACTAGTGTGTAAGGACACCGCCTTGCAGTGCAAGGGGCGCCGGGTCGATCTCTGGCCTGGAAGTCCCCACGTGCCGCAGAGTGGCTGCACTGATGTGTCCAATTACCGAGCCAGAGCTCTGGCGAGCGTGCGCCCAGAGTCGGTGCTCTGCTACGACAGAGGCCACCGCGATTGGAGGCCCACAGGAGCCAAAGAACAAAGACGGATGAAAATAGATAAATGAAAGACCAATAGAAGTGGCCAGGAAAAAAAAAAACCAAAAAATATATATATATACTGTTCTGTCTTCCTTTAAAAAATTCCCTCTTCTACATGGGTGTCTCTTTTAAAGAATATAGTTATAATTAAATTATAAATTAAATGATGAACAATACAATTACTATATAAGTAGTCTTGTATCACTCAACAATCTTAGGTGTAATATAGACCATGACATTATTAGAAACACAAAACAAAGCTTTAATTTATCAGATACTTAAAAGGATTTTTCCTCCTAAGAGATTAAAATCTGTTTCAGTCCATATAAGATAATAAAAAGGATACTGAACTAATAACTGAGAGCCAAGTAACTATTCATGTGCTATTTAGTTAATGAAGGAGAATTAAAATAAAAAATCTATTTCTATTATACCTATTTATATTAAAATTGAAATCTATTTTTAATTCTCCTTCATTAACTAAATAGCACATGAATTGGGCAAATAATAGTCAACTATCATACTTATCTTCTTCCATTAGAAAATTTAGAGTCAATCAGGGATGGCAAACAGGTTTAAAACAATTCAGATTCATTAATTATGAGAGAATATCTGTACTACTGATTGGAAAGGATTCTGAGGTTAACTCTAAACTCAGTGGAAAAGAGAACCATGATCAATTAATTAAGAAAGTAGGGATCCATTAGACCACTCAGGTACAACCTAAATGAAGTCTTTTATAACTATACAGTGGAAGTGACAAATAGATTCAAGGGACTAGATCTGCTAGACAGAGTGCCAGAAAAACTATAGATGGAGGCCTGTAACACTATAGAGGAGGCAGTCATCCAAACCATTCCCTAAAAAAAAGGAAATGCAAAAAGGCAAAATGGTTGTCTGAAGAAGCATTACAAACAGCTGAGAAAAGAAGAGAAATGAAAGGAAAAGGAGAAAAGGAAAAATATATCCATCTGAATGTAGAGTTCCAAGGAACAACAAGGAGAAAAAAGAAAAGCTTCTTAAGTGAACAGTGAAGAGAAACAAGGAAAACAATGGAATGGGAAAGACAAGAGATCTCTTCAAGAAAATTAGAGATACCAAGAGAACATTTCATGCAAAGATGGGCACAATAAAACACAGAAACGGTCTGGACCTAACAATATTAAGAAGAGATGGCAGGAATACATAGAAGAACTATACAAAAACACAGTCTTAATGACTTGTATAACCATGATGTTGTGATCACTCACCTAGTCCAGACAACCTGGAGTACAAAGTCAAGTGGTCCTTAGGAAGCATAACTAAAAATAAAGCTAATGTGGAGGTGAAGGAACTCCAGCTGAGCTATTTCAGATCCTAAAAGAAGATGCTATTAAAGTGCAGCACTCAATATACCCCCAAGTTTGGAAAACTCAACAGTGGTCACAGGACTGGGAATGGTCAGTGTTCATTCCAATACCCCCCAAAATGCCCAAACTATTGCACACTTGCACTCATTGCACATGCTAACAAGGTAATGTTCAAAATCCTCCAAG
This sequence comes from Tragulus kanchil, assembly GCA_022376925.1. Classification (NCBI taxonomy): domain Eukaryota; kingdom Metazoa; phylum Chordata; class Mammalia; order Artiodactyla; family Tragulidae; genus Tragulus; species Tragulus kanchil. The sequence goes on from JAIOJX010000031.1 coordinate 78,423,760, forward strand.
CTAGAGTTCAACAGTATGTGAATCAAGAACTTGCAGATGTACAAGCTGAATACAGAAAAGGCAGAGGAAACAGAGATTAAATTGCCAACATCTATTGGATCATAGAAAAACCAAAGAAATTCCAGAAAAGCATCTATTTCTGTTTCACTGACTATTGTAAAGCCTTTCACTGTGTGGATCACAACAAACTCTGGAAAATTCTGAAAGAGATGGGAATACTAGATCACCTTACCTGCCCTCTGTGAAACCTGTATGCAGGTCAAGAAGCAGTTAGAACCAGGCATGGCACAATGGACTGGTTCAAAATTGGAAAAGGAGTACGTCAAGGATGTATATTATCACCCTGCTTATTTAACTTGTATGCTGTGTACATCATGTGAAATGCCAGGCTGGATGAAACACAAGCTGGAATCAAGATTTCCAGGAGAAATATCAATAACCTCAGAGAAAGAAAAACAATGGTTGTCTGAAGAAGCATTACAAACAGCTGAGAAAAGAAGAGAAATGAAAGGAAAAGGAGAAAAGGAAAAATATATCCATCTGAATGTAGAGTTCCAAGGAACAACAAGGAGAAAAAAGAAAAGCTTCTTAAGTGAACAGTGAAGAGAAACAAGGAAAACAATGGAATGGGAAAGACAAGAGATCTCTTCAAGAAAATTAGAGATACCAAGAGAACATTTCATGCAAAGATGGGCACAATAAAACACAGAAACGGTCTGGACCTAACAATATTAAGAAGAGATGGCAGGAATACATAGAAGAACTATACAAAAACACAGTCTTAATGACTTGTATAACCATGATGTTGTGATCACTCACCTAGTCCAGACAACCTGGAGTACAAAGTCAAGTGGTCCTTAGGAAGCATAACTAAAAATAAAGCTAATGTGGAGGTGAAGGAACTCCAGCTGAGCTATTTCAGATCCTAAAAGAAGATGCTATTAAAGTGCAGCACTCAATATACCCCCAAGTTTGGAAAACTCAACAGTGGTCACAGGACTGGGAATGGTCAGTGTTCATTCCAATACCCCCCAAAATGCCCAAACTATTGCACACTTGCACTCATTGCACATGCTAACAAGGTAATGTTCAAAATCCTCCAAGCTAGAGTTCAACAGTATGTGAATCAAGAACTTGCAGATGTACAAGCTGAATACAGAAAAGGCAGAGGAAACAGAGATTAAATTGCCAACATCTATTGGATCATAGAAAAACCAAAGAAATTCCAGAAAAGCATCTATTTCTGTTTCACTGACTATTGTAAAGCCTTTCACTGTGTGGATCACAACAAACTCTGGAAAATTCTGAAAGAGATGGGAATACTAGATCACCTTACCTGCCCTCTGTGAAACCTGTATGCAGGTCAAGAAGCAGTTAGAACCAGGCATGGCACAATGGACTGGTTCAAAATTGGAAAAGGAGTACGTCAAGGATGTATATTATCACCCTGCTTATTTAACTTGTATGCTGTGTACATCATGTGAAATGCCAGGCTGGATGAAACACAAGCTGGAATCAAGATTTCCAGGAGAAATATCAATAACCCCAGATATGCAGATGACACCACTCTAATCACAGAAAACAAAGAAATAGAGAGCCTATTCATGAAAGAGGAGAGTGAAAAAGCTGACATAAATTTCAACATTCAAAAAATGAAGGTCATGGCTTCCAGTCCCATTAGTTCATGGCAAATAGATGGGAAAACAATCAAAACAGTGACAAAGTTTATTTACTGGGCTCCAAAATCACTGTGGATGATGACTGCAGCCATGAAATTAAAAGACACTTGCTCCTTGGAAGAAAAGCTATGAGAAACCTAGACAGCATATTAAAAAGCAGAAATAAGACTTTGTCAACAAAGGTTTGTATAAGTCAAAACTATAATCTTTCCATTAGTCATGCACGATGACCATAAAGAGGTCTGAACACTGAAGAACTGACACTTCTGAACTGTGGTGCTGGAGAAGACTCTTGAGAGTCCCTTTGACAACAAGAAGACCAAACCAGTCAATCCTAAAGGAAATAAATCCTGAATATTCACTGGAAAGACTGACACTGAAGCTGAAGCTCCAGTACTTTGGCCACCTGATAGGAAGAGCTGATTCACTGGAAAAGACCCTGGTGCTGGGAAAGATCAAAGCCAGGAGAAGGGGACAACAGAGGATGAGATGGTTGGATGGCATCACCAACTCAATTTACATGGGTTTGGGAGATTGTGAAAGACAGAGAAACCTGGCATCTTGAATTCCATGGGATTGCAGAGTTGGACACAACTGAACAATACATGCCATATACTGAGGATCTCTGGATCAGAGGACTTCTCATAGATTTGACAGTTTTGATGTAATCAAAATAGATTCAATTATCTTAAAAAAAACTACATGTTAGTTTTGTTTCACTGATTTGTAACCCCAACAAACTCTGGAAAATTCTGAAAGAGATGGGAATACTAGATCACCTTACCTGCCCTCTGTGAAACCTGTATGCAGGTCAAGAAGCAGTTAGAACCAGGCATGGCACAATGGACTGGTTCAAAATTGGAAAAGGAGTACGTCAAGGATGTATATTATCACCCTGCTTATTTAACTTGTATGCTGTGTACATCATGTGAAATGCCAGGCTGGATGAAACACAAGCTGGAATCAAGATTTCCAGGAGAAATATCAATAACCCCAGATATGCAGATGACACCACTCTAATCACAGAAAACAAAGAAATAGAGAGCCTATTCATGAAAGAGGAGAGTGAAAAAGCTGACATAAATTTCAACATTCAAAAAATGAAGGTCATGGCTTCCAGTCCCATTAGTTCATGGCAAATAGATGGGAAAACAATCAAAACAGTGACAAAGTTTATTTACTGGGCTCCAAAATCACTGTGGATGATGACTGCAGCCATGAAATTAAAAGACACTTGCTCCTTGGAAGAAAAGCTATGAGAAACCTAGACAGCATATTAAAAAGCAGAAATAAGACTTTGTCAACAAAGGTTTGTATAAGTCAAAACTATAATCTTTCCATTAGTCATGCACGATGACCATAAAGAGGTCTGAACACTGAAGAACTGACACTTCTGAACTGTGGTGCTGGAGAAGACTCTTGAGAGTCCCTTTGACAACAAGAAGACCAAACCAGTCAATCCTAAAGGAAATAAATCCTGAATATTCACTGGAAAGACTGACACTGAAGCTGAAGCTCCAGTACTTTGGCCACCTGATAGGAAGAGCTGATTCACTGGAAAAGACCCTGGTGCTGGGAAAGATCAAAGCCAGGAGAAGGGGACAACAGAGGATGAGATGGTTGGATGGCATCACCAACTCAATTTACATGGGTTTGGGAGATTGTGAAAGACAGAGAAACCTGGCATCTTGAATTCCATGGGATTGCAGAGTTGGACACAACTGAACAATACATGCCATATACTGAGGATCTCTGGATCAGAGGACTTCTCATAGATTTGACAGTTTTGATGTAATCAAAATAGATTCAATTATCTTGAAAAACAAAACCACTAATCTAACATGTGCCAGCATTGTTCCTTAGCATAGCTAACATCTGCTGTGCCTCTGAGCCTGAAATAATTCATTCTATGAAATAGTCCACAGGTAGGAGAGGTAACCCATTCACTATGAGTCAAACTGGCCTGATAAGTGTTTGGAACAATTTTTTATTCCATTTGTCCAGTAATTTCTATTATCTCTACTTAGTAATTGTATAGTTTCCCACTCCATCCCTACCTCCACCCAAGACTATCAGTCAAATAAGCAAAAGCCTGAGAGACTAGTCTTTAAACATTGATTATACTTTTTTATGCAGGATTTTTGTTTGCTTTTCATCATTACAAAGGAAATTATAGTTGCTTTCATCCTAACAGGATTCTTGTTTAACAGGACCACCTCGTTTAGCTTATTTATTTTGCTTTCTTATTAAAACAGAGCACATGGGATGTCAACATGACTATTGGCAAAAGCCTTCCCCCAGGGGCTCTATTTAAAACACCACTTCATTCACAACATGTTATCCTAAAAATATATAAAAGCCAAACTATCACCTTCAGAATGGCACACATCTCATTCCCTAGACTTTGAAACTCAAAGCAGGAAGGGCTAAAAAAAGTCTGTTAAGATGAAAATCCCAAGTCTGTGCACAACTCTAGACCCACTTTATACAGGGAGATACCACCTCAGCCAACAGATGTAGAAATACAATCTACACAGACAAATATAGCTATCAACTTGGCAACAGCTCTACACCTCCTAAACAAAATAAGGACTGCCACAGGTTTTGAGGCAATGGTATGATTTCCTGTCTTGAAGCTCACAGGGAGAGAAAATTAAGAATAGCCTTAACTATCTCACATGTAGAAGTCATACATAAACATGACTGAAAAACACATGATGAATAAGAACACATCATACACAGCATAATTCAAAAGAACTATTGATTATTCCAGGTCTGTGTGGTTATACAAACTGTAACCCACCTTGAAGCCAAAAACAGAATACAATGAGTCTTGCTATGAATAAATAAGTGAAAAGGCACCAGAAATTGGAAAACTTACTTGGAAGTATTAACGAATGAAACAAAATGGAATTATTCTGGTTGAACTATGAAAGAGGAGCTAGAGTTGTCCTGTTTTGCCAATCTGATGTCATCTGATGTCACCAGCTATCCCTCTGGGTACTCAAGGATTTCTACAAATACTGGAACATGGGAATAAAACCACATATTTTGTCGAACTCCTTCATTTTACAAAACTGGAAGGCTGAAGAGGATCAGAGATGTTAGGTAACTTGTCTTGATGAGAAGAACCCAGGCCAATGAGAAGAACCTAGGACCTACCAAACAATAATGCCAATTTCAAATTGGAAATGTATACATATACATACACACACATAGGGCTTCCCTGGTGGCTCAGTGGTAAAGAATCTGCCTGCAATTCAGGAGACACGGGTTCAATCTCTGGGTTGAGAAGATCCCCTAGAGGAGGGCATGGCAACCCATTCCGACTTTTTAACAGGACCATGTTTAGCTTATTTATTTTGCTTTCTTATTAAAACAGAGCACATGGGATGTCAACATGACTATTGGCAAAAGCCTTCCCCCAGGGGCTCTATTTAAAACACCACTTCATTCACAACATGTTATCCTAAAATATATAAAAGCCAAACTATCACCTTCAGAATGGCACACATCTCATTCCCTAGACTTTGAAACTCAAAGCAGGAAGGGCTAAAAAAAGTCTGTTAAGATGAAAATCCCAAGTCTGTGCACAACTCTAGACCCACTTTATACAGGGAGATACCACCTCAGCCAACAGATGTAGAAATACAATCTACACAGACAAATATAGCTATCAACTTGGCAACAGCTCTACACCTCCTAAACAAAATAAGGACTGCCACAGGTTTTGAGGCAATGGTATGATTTCCTGTCTTGAAGCTCACAGGGAGAGAAAATTAAGAATAGCCTTAACTATCTCACATGTAGAAGTCATACATAAACATGACTGAAAAACACATGATGAATAAGAACACATCATACACAGCATAATTCAAAAGAACTATTGATTATTCCAGGTCTGTGTGGTTATACAAACTGTAACCCACCTTGAAGCCAAAAACAGAATACAATGAGTCTTGCTATGAATAAATAAGTGAAAAGGCACCAGAAATTGGAAAACTTACTTGGAAGTATTAACGAATGAAACAAAATGGAATTATTCTGGTTGAACTATGAAAGAGGAGCTAGAGTTGTCCTGTTTTGCCAATCTGATGTCATCTGATGTCACCAGCTATCCCTCTGGGTACTCAAGGATTTCTACAAATACTGGAACATGGGAATAAAACCACATATTTTGTCGAACTCCTTCATTTTACAAAACTGGAAGGCTGAAGAGGATCAGAGATGTTAGGTAACTTGTCTTGATGAGAAGAACCCAGGCCAATGAGAAGAACCTAGGACCTACCAAACAATAATGCCAATTTCAAATTGGAAATGTATACATATACATACACACACATAGGGCTTCCCTGGTGGCTCAGTGGTAAAGAATCTGCCTGCAATTCAGGAGACACGGGTTCAATCTCTGGGTTGAGAAGATCCCCTAGAGGAGGGCATGGCAACCCATTCCAGTACTCTTGCATGGATAATTCCATGGACAGAGGAGTCTGGCAGGCTAGAGTCCATAGGGTCACACAGAGTCAGACACGACTGAAGCAACCAAGTAGCAGCAGCAGCATACATATACATGTGTGTGTATCTATCTATCTATCTATCTATCTATCTATCTATCTATCTATACACACACACACACACAGTTGTTGTTTGTTCCTTTGAAATCACACCCAAAGATGCCAACAGAATGCAATGTGCATGGGGTCTACCAAATGCTACTCGAGTGAAGATCACCTAACTTAGTTATCAAAGAGTGAACTAAAGCATTGGTAGTTTCTACAGCTTCACAGTGCAATGCAGAAAGAAGAGGAATCAGCACATGCCTCTGTTAATACATACAGTCATCCTTCTTGACACTGTGCTCTGAATCAGTTGTAATTTCGATAATGATAACACTGGCTCAGTTACAAAAATGGGATTACTCAAGTAACCTAATCTGGGGCTTTCCAAAGAGTGAACAAGCATGTCTAAGTAGGAGCCTGGGGGAATGAGTTCAGATGTACATTAGCCTTGTAGTTGTAATGATACCAGACACTTCAACAGAAATTTTAACCTGTCTTTCACAAAGAAGATTTTGAATGCAGATCAAGTCTCAATTTGGAAAAAAATAGAACATGCATTTATTTGAGGGAATATGATACACTTTATTTTGATGAAAATATAAGCCTGAACATGCACCCTCATTTACACACTCTTGGGAAGGCTAATTTGTTTTAATAAAACCAGACAGTACATTAAAAACAACCTATTTTACATAGTTTCCTTATTTCATCTTCCTTATAATATTATGGAATGTGTGTGTGTCACTTAGTTGTATCTGATTCTTTGTGACTCCATGGACTACGTGCAGCCTGCCAGGCTCCTCTGGTCATGGGATGGCATCTTTATTTCTCTTCAATAATGAAATAGCAAATGAGTTTTTACAAAATGTTTATTTTAGGTTATATTTAATGTAAACAAATAAGATAAAGGAATAATTTTGTCATGGTAAATAAATGAGAAAATTGAGACAAGAACTTCAAAGGTCTAGGGTTAAAGAAAATGAATAGGATTACTACCTTAAGAACACATATGAAACGAAATTCATGAAGATAATGACCATGTTTGTTGGTATCAACAGTACCATGTGCTGTTCTTATTGCAGAGTAGGGACTGAATAAATACCTGCTAAAAACACAACAGAGCTTCCCTGGTAGCTCAGTAGTAAAGAGTCTGCCTGCCAATGCAGGAGACACTGGTTTGATCCCTGATCCAGGAAGATCCCACATGCTGCAGAGCAACTAAGCCCGTGAGCCACAACTATTGAGCCTATGCTCTAGAGCCTTGGAGTCACAACTATTGAGCCCATGTGCCACAACTACTGAAACCTGTGTGCCCTAGAGCCCGAGTTCCACAAGAAAAGTCACTGCAACCAGAAGCCTGTTCACCTCAACTAGAGAGTAGTTCCCACTCCCTGCAACTAGAGAAGAGCCTGTGGCAGCAGTGAAAACCCAAAGAAAGCCAAAACACACACACACACACAGACACACACACACAGACACACACAACACTAAGAGAATGAATATAAGACAGCGGAATGAGAGAGGAAAGGGAAAGTCATATTTGTGGGATAGATTAGAGAACTACTATAATTGATAATGATGCCTTCACAATTTCACAGTTAACTGAGGCTAGGCCAGGAGGGAGCCCAACAGACTGAGATCCAATTTCAGACACTATCATTGTCCTTGAGGAAGTTCTTTAAACTTTTATTGATTATCTAATCACTTGTATTAATCATCCAGTTGGTAAAATAATGGGCACAGCAGAGGTTAACTGAGAGGAGTAAAGGGTGATAATCTATGTGAACACACTTATGGCTCTTAGAATATGCTGAGGCTCATTGATAGTTCCTGACCTATGACCTTGATGACAGCACTACTTCCAGAGAACATACTAGAGGTTAACAGAAAAACATACACTAATAGTGGGGGGGGGGGGGTACTAAAAGCATTTAGACCAATCTTCACTTTGCAGGGATTGGGGCCATGTTTGTCACAGATAACTACCCACTCTGTATAACTGTCTCTATTCCCTGCCCAAAGTGATTTAATTATACAAATGACATCAATGGGTCCTCTGGCTCTGATTGAGTTCAGTCAATAGGGAGACCTGGCAGTAGCTGCTGGGAGAGTTGAGAATAAGCTGAAGATATTTATTTCCCTGGTTCTCTTTCTGTAAGCTTACCTTGCCATGTCAATGTCCCTTGAATACAGTTCATTTCGTTCATAACATGACTTTCTCTCCTTTTGGGTTCTGACATGTCTCCCTTTACTTACCTCTTTGAGCTTAGAGTTGTAACAGCTATGCTGTTGGTAGCCTCTGGTTCCTGAACAAACCTTGAGTTTCTCCTATACTATCTCTATTTCCAACCCTTGAACTTATTCCCTTTATAAATAAACTGTCCTTGAAGTATCCTGATTTGATTGTGCCAAGGTTCCTATTGGGACTTGGACTGAATAGATATGGCTTATACAGACTGGTCACAACTGATGCCTAGTCTAAATCACACATCCTTTCGCAGACTAACTCTCTTAGTGAGACTGGTTTAGGGAATAATCAATAAAGTAGACTAAAGTTTTCTTTATTAAAAATATAAAATATATTTTAAAAAATAAAGGAATTTCCCTGGTGATCCAACAGTTAAGACTCCATGAATTATTGTTTAAAAAACAATGGATTCTACTATAAAAATTACTGTGCAACCTAATTTTCTAATGTATCAATATACCAAGGATTATACTAATAAAATAATATACGACATAGTATAATTTTCACAAGTTTTGAGTGAAACCATTCCCATTATTGATGGGTACTTAGGTTTTTTCCAGTTTTACAATCATACAAAAAGCTCTAGTGAAAATCATTGTGTGGGGCTTCCCTGGTAGCTCAGTGTTCAGAGCTCACTTGCCAATTCAGGAGTCATGGGTTCAATTCCTGATCTGGGAAGATCCCACATGATGCAGAGCAACTAAGCCCGTGAGCCACAACTATGGAGTCTGTGCTCTAGAGCCTCAGAGCTACAACTATTGAGCCCATGTGCTGCAACTATTGAAGCCGTGTGCTCTGGAGCCCAAGGTCCACAACAAGAGAAGTCACTGCAACAAGAAGCCTGCTCACCTCAACTAGAGAGTAGCCCATACTCCCTGCAACTAGAGAAAAGCCTGCAGCAGTAGTGAAAACCCATAATATCCAAACATAAATAAATAACATGCATTAAAAAAAAAACATTGTGTCTATGTATTACAAAATACCAATGCTTCTAACGTATAGAACAAATCCTCCAAAGTATTTATGGATAACAGAACATATGCATTTTTCAAACTTAAGAGTTTAATAATTATTAAAGTTTCCATATTAAAATAAGTCAAAAATGGCAAAAATATAACATTGATAAGTATACCCTGTACCCTGGGAAGCACATAAATCCTCAATAATAATCAGAAGCAAAATGTCTTAACATGTAAATGAAGTCCAGTGGACTCTTTCTGATTTAAATGTAAAATACATCAGTGAAAAGTTCTCACACCTGAAAAGATATTCAGTCTGCATTTCTGATTGATTTCAAATATATAAATTTTAAAATGGTCTGTTTTTAATGTAAAAATAATAAATCCATCTCAACTGATGGTGAGCCTCTTTAAGCACTTTCTTTTCATGTTTACTAGACAGAAACCATGACAGGTCTTGAACTTCAAAGCAAACTAAAAACTTGGCTGGAAAAGATTACAGAAAGTTTTCTCTACTTCCTAATTAAGTTCCTTGCAAATTTAAAGTATACTTTGGAATTTTAAAGATAAAGAAATTCAGTAGATATTAACTCATTAGAAAGAGATGGAAGGAAAACTGAACAAAAACATAAAGAAATCTAAGAATGTTTCAGTTCAGTATGAACTTCAAGGCTAAATACAACTATTTCTTTTCTAAATTATTATAGTATATGAGAACTTTTTCTGCAGGGCCAATTCTACTTATGCTATATAAATGAAAACTCAATATAGCTATGTTTTCATTTACCAATCTAAACATATCATTTTAAAGCAACATTCTTCCTCCAGTTCACTGAAGTCTCACTACACAGCTAAAGCGTGCAGGGGACAGAGCAGCTGACCCAGCTCTCCATTCATCCTCATGTAATACTTGGATCATCAAGCAGCTCTGATCTAACTACCTGCACCAAATGTGGCCCTGTGACATGATCGACTTATATTAACTTTAAAATGAGCTCTTGTTTGATTCATCTCTATCAGAAAGTCATCCTCTGAATCATCAAGCCAGTGAACAAGCTGACACATACTTTAGTAAGCTTACCAAGGCAGAAAATATACCCGTTATCACAACCAACTGAAGTAATATATAAATAGATCATAATGACAATTTCTAAGCATCTATTATTTATTAGGCAATGTTTGAGAGTGAACCTGTATGATACCTGTCATCATTTAAACAACCTTGCAAAGTGGGAATCTTACTTTTCCTATAACATATGAATAAATGAAGCCTATAGTGACACTAAATTGACCCAAAGTTGTGAGTTGGTAAGTTAGTATTCAACTCAATATCTGAGCCCCTTAAGTAAATATCTAACCAATTATCTTTATAGCATGCCAGATTCTCTCTTAAGGAATTACTTCATTTCTCTCATATTATTTCAAAATACATGGATATTCAATACTCATGATAAACAATGATTTCATATAATATCAATGTCAAGGTAGTATCACTAGTTTTTTAATCTAGATAATGACCAGAATGGACAGGATTTACGTACATCATACAACTTAAAGTTATAAGCAGTTAAATATCTTTAGTTATACTTTCCCCATGTCACTTACTAACACTAGTACAATAATCAGTATCTTAGCTCTCATAAAACCTGAAAATGTCTACAAGGGAAAACTCACATTTAATGTTTTGATAACATTGAAAAATGGCACTCAAGACAATGAAAATTCTCAGTATTTTAGGAAAATGAATAATTATAAATATATTGATATCACTGAGGCTATATATTTCTTAAGCAACAATGGCTTTTGACTTGAACTCTGTTAAATTTATCAAAACAATGATAATATGTTAAAGTTTGGTTTTCACCAAGTAAATGCAAACTAGCTAGTCTAACATTTTATATACTTATAGTGAAACACATAAAATGAAAATAAGTATATGCTTTTATTTGTCCTAAAATTTCTAACATTAGCACTCCTCATCCTTGAATTTAGGGTCAGCAATTAAAGAATAATTTTGATAACTTGAAAAATCATAATGATTTTTCTCCTTCTTAAATTACACATATTTAATAACTATTTCAAAGCTCTTGTTTGATTCATCTCTATCAGAAAGTCATCCTCTGAATCATCAAGCCAGTGAACAAGCTGACACATACTTTAGTAAGCTTACCAAGGCAGAAAATATACCCGTTATCACAACCAACTGAAGTAATATATAAATAGATCATAATGACAATTTCTAAGCATCTATTATTTATTAGGCAATGTTTGAGAGTGAACCTGTATGATACCTGTCATCATTTAAACAACCTTGCAAAGTGGGAATCTTACTTTTCCTATAACATATGAATAAATGAAGCCTATAGTGACACTAAATTGACCCAAAGTTGTGAGTTGGTAAGTTAGTATTCAACTCAATATCTGAGCCCCTTAAGTAAATATCTAACCAATTATCTTTATAGCATGCCAGATTCTCTCTTAAGGAATTACTTCATTTCTCTCATATTATTTCAAAATACATGGATATTCAATACTCATGATAAACAATGATTTCATATAATATCAATGTCAAGGTAGTATCACTAGTTTTTTAATCTAGATAATGACCAGAATGGACAGGATTTACGTACATCATACAACTTAAAGTTATAAGCAGTTAAATATCTTTAGTTATACTTTCCCCATGTCACTTACTAACACTAGTACAATAATCAGTATCTTAGCTCTCATAAAACCTGAAAATGTCTACAAGGGAAAACTCACATTTAATGTTTTGATAACATTGAAAAATGGCACTCAAGACAATGAAAATTCTCAGTATTTTAGGAAAATGAATAATTATAAATATATTGATATCACTGAGGCTATATATTTCTTAAGCAACAATGGCTTTTGACTTGAACTCTGTTAAATTTATCAAAACAATGATAATATGTTAAAGTTTGGTTTTCACCAAGTAAATGCAAACTAGCTAGTCTAACATTTTATATACTTATAGTGAAACACATAAAATGAAAATAAGTATATGCTTTTATTTGTCCTAAAATTTCTAACATTAGCACTCCTCATCCTTGAATTTAGGGTCAGCAATTAAAGAATAATTTTGATAACTTGAAAAATCATAATGATTTTTCTCCTTCTTAAATTACACATATTTAATAACTATTTCAAATTGTGACTGCCTTCTATTAATGTGCAACAAAATTTTACATGCTCAAGGACATAAAAAAATATACCATTATGCTTATGCAAACTACAAACATCAAAAACTTCTCTGAAACAACTTAATCATTTAACAAAAAGACCCACTTTTTATGTGCAAGGGGACAAGTTATAACCTGCATCCTGTGAATATCAAAAAATAACAATTACTTTTGTTATTACAATTCCATCAGGCCAGCTGTGGAGAATGTAATAAATGTAATAAAGATTAGTTTTATTCTGATGCGCTGAAAAGCATTGATATTAATCTCAGACAAAAGTATTATCATTGGTGAGATGCTGATTACTAACTATAGAGGTTTTTAAAAATTATTATTACTTAGCAAATCTCACAGGACAACCAAAAAATAATTACTGAAAATAGTTACTTTTCTAATGTCAGTCTGAGACATTCAAATATCAGGAACAGAATACAAGCAGCAACAGAGAACATATATGTAGTATTCCAAACGCAATGTATTTGGGGTCTACCAGAAAAATATTTAATATTAATCCAAATTGTCCCAGTAATTGGTTATATAAGTTTGGGCAAGTCACTGAGACCTCTGTGCCTCCATTTAACACTTATAAAGATATAGATTATAATTATTTAACAACCACCTATTAAGCAGACACTGTCTGGGTGATCTGAGATAAGGTCTTAGAATAAATAGAAAGTAAAATAAACACACTAAATAATTACATTTAAATAAATAAATCTATAAACTATAAATATTATATTATAATTAATACATATTTAAACAGTAGAACCATGATGCTGAAGTAAAAAAAAATAATAATTTTACAAGTTGATGGTACTTAACGATATTGTATTTTCCAAAATTTTGTCTTCTCAGATTTCTAGTTCAAGCCAGATAGCATAGGTTTGTTTCTTCCTATTCTAATCCTTCTCCCCACTGCCTCCCTAATTACATCTATGCATGCTAGAAATAATGCAAAAGGCAACAAAAAAACCTCTGAAAGGTGTAAGGAGGAAGATGAACTGGAAAATCATAATGATTTTTCTCCTTCTTAAATTACACATATTTAATAACTATTTCAAATTGTGACTGCCTTCTATTAATGTGCAACAAAATTTTACATGCTCAAGGACATAAAAAAATATACCATTATGCTTATGCAAACTACAAACATCAAAAACTTCTCTGAAACAACTTAATCATTTAACAAAAAGACCCACTTTTTATGTGCAAGGGGACAAGTTATAACCTGCATCCTGTGAATATCAAAAAATAACAATTACTTTTGTTATTACAATTCCATCAGGCCAGCTGTGGAGAATGTAATAAATGTAATAAAGATTAGTTTTATTCTGATGCGCTGAAAAGCATTGATATTAATCTCAGACAAAAGTATTATCATTGGTGAGATGCTGATTACTAACTATAGAGGTTTTTAAAAATTATTATTACTTAGCAAATCTCACAGGACAACCAAAAAATAATTACTGAAAATAGTTACTTTTCTAATGTCAGTCTGAGACATTCAAATATCAGGAACAGAATACAAGCAGCAACAGAGAACATATATGTAGTATTCCAAACGCAATGTATTTGGGGTCTACCAGAAAAATATTTAATATTAATCCAAATTGTCCCAGTAATTGGTTATATAAGTTTGGGCAAGTCACTGAGACCTCTGTGCCTCCATTTAACACTTATAAAGATATAGATTATAATTATTTAACAACCACCTATTAAGCAGACACTGTCTGGGTGATCTGAGATAAGGTCTTAGAATAAATAGAAAGTAAAATAAACACACTAAATAATTACATTTAAATAAATAAATCTATAAACTATAAATATTATATTATAATTAATACATATTTAAACAGTAGAACCATGATGCTGAAGTAAAAAAAAATAATAATTTTACAAGTTGATGGTACTTAACGATATTGTATTTTCCAAAATTTTGTCTTCTCAGATTTCTAGTTCAAGCCAGATAGCATAGGTTTGTTTCTTCCTATTCTAATCCTTCTCCCCACTGCCTCCCTAATTACATCTATGCATGCTAGAAATAATGCAAAAGGCAACAAAAAAAACTCTGAAAGGTGTAAGGAGGAAGATGAACTGGTCAGAGACCCCATAATAGCAAGAATAATCTAGTTACAACGTATCTTACATCCTACCACCCAAAGGAAGAAGACAATCCAGGCCTAGCATCTCTTGACAAAATATAGAAACAGAAGGTGGTGCAGGTAGATCTCTTCTTCCCTGAATCAATAGGACTCTCACTGACAATAAGCTTTCTGTAAAAGTGCTCACTCACTTCTTCAGGGCTCAAGACCCTCCTCCTACAGCAAGAGACACTGGATGACTGGGGGCATCAGCAAAGGTTATCTTAAGACAAGCACCCAAACTAGGAAGGCTTTACCATCCCCCACAAGCAAGGGACATCTGTCACAATAAGCTCTGGCTTAGCAAGTGCTTTTCCTCCCCACTAAGCCTAAGAATCTTTCTCCCACCAAAACATTCAGGGAGAAGGTGGGCAAAGGAAAGCTGTCTAGGGAAGGGATCCCCAGCAAAATAAGTGGTCAAGCCCAAAAGCACTCTTCACGCTGTCATGCCAGAGACTTGCCTTTCCCCGTCTAGAAGCACTAGGAAATCTCTCTGTCCCCTCAGGCAGAATCAGTAAGGACCACTTGGAGTCCCACCTATGTCAGTTACATTGAACCAAAAGCATAACATCACAAAGGCTATGAAAACTAAACTGTCATTGGAACTAGAGTCCACTATGGTAGTTCCAGGACCTGTAAACTAAACCTAAACAGAGTCAGTTCCTACTAAAACTGGAGATTTAAATAGGAACGTGAGTCTCCTAAAATGAACAGAGACTTAGGAACCCATGGGACAAAAGCAATAGATCCAAGAGACTGGAAAGCTAGAGAAAGGGGTCGATGGATTATCTAAAGAAAGAATGACTGCAAACTACACAGATTTGGTGAAAAATATAAACCAATAGATTCATAAGGTGAATGTCAAATAAGATGAACCCAAAGAAATCCATGCAAAGACACATCATAATTTTCTGATAACTAAAGACAAAAAAATCTTGAAAGCAGTCAAAGAAAAATAAAAAGAACATAATCTATAACCTTTAGGGGAATGCCAGTTCAAATGACAGGTCAGCTGGTCGCATCCCAAAGGGCTATCTCAGCTAAAGAGCTATCTCACTTAGGTCATGCCCCCTTTCCGTGTGGCTCACATCTCATTATCTGGGGATATAAAAGCTTGGTCACATGTCCAATGATTGACGTACATGAAGATATTAAGGCCCTGCCTTTGTCTCAACTCAAGACAACTCTGAAGGGCTATCTCAACTTCCTGTATGTTCAACCTAAGCATTTTTTGAAACATAGCACAG
Organism: Tragulus kanchil; assembly: GCA_022376925.1. NCBI lineage: Eukaryota > Metazoa > Chordata > Mammalia > Artiodactyla > Tragulidae > Tragulus > Tragulus kanchil. The sequence goes on from JAIOJX010000031.1 coordinate 78,439,796, forward strand.
TTCAACTTCTTCCCTGTTCAATTTTGTGTGTTTCCCCTTTCTTACACAGATTTTGATTTTTTTTAATCCCTAAAATGCTTCCTATTAAATATGCTGCTTATTCATTTCTATTTGAGTCTGCTTCCTGGAGAACCCAATCTGTTCTGGAGAACATTAGTCATGGAGCAGGGTTACAGCAGGACAGTATAGTGTGTTCAGGAGGTATTTATCATTAAATGGGGTGAGTCTTTGACCATCAACTGTTACAGGCTCTCTTTATAATGTGGGCAACTGATGCTTCTTGGTCCTTAGCTTTAGGTCTTAGTGTTCAATTCCAGGTCAACAAGAAAAATATCTTCCAACATTTTATTATATTAGTCTAGTTTAAACCTTGAATATTGAATATTAAGTGCAGATTTAAATTAAAATTCTAATAATTCAATTTTTAAATTAGATATCAAAACTTCAATAAATACAATTCAAATAAATAAAATTTAGCATCAATGATAACAGTGCCAGATTATGAAGCCAATGTTGGAGCAAAGGAGAGACAGTGTAAAATACTCTGAAATAATTTTATTAAAAAATTTTTAGGGGCTTCCCTGGTGGTTCAGTGGGTAAGGGCATTGACTTGCAGTGCAAGGGGCGCCGGTTCGATCCCTAGCCTGGGAAGATCCCATGTGCTGTGGAGCGGCTGGACGGATGTGTCCAATTACTGAGCCAGAGCTCTGGAGTGCATGCTCCCAGAGTCAGTGCTCTGCAACAAGAGTCCGCCACAATGGGAGGCCCACACGGGCCAAAGAGCAAAGATGGATGAAAATAGATAAATGAAAGACCAGTAGAAGTGGCCCGCCTGCTCCCCTCCCTCCCCAACCCTCCACACACCCCCACCACACACACAAAAAAATTTTTCTAATACCCTGGAAAAAATAGGCCTATACAAATCTGTGAAGAGGAAGCAAAGAAACAAATTCCTGGACATAGAACTTCAGTGTTCTTATAATTCTGAATAATGTAAATATCAAGAGTCTGATGTTTTCTATGCAAATTCTTATATTATAACTTTAAACTTCAAAGTCTATTAACAGTTTACCTTTTGTTCAATCATCAGTGTTGTGATGGCCAGAAGAACTTGCCGAAATCATCTCACAGACCACTTACTTTCTTTCAGAACTCACTGCTCTCAGGGTATAGAGTTCTCACAATCCACTCCTTCACTGATCCCAACTTTTGTATATTTTGAGTAAACTTCCTAGAATGCCAAGGCTTCCTGTTCATCCTGTGTATTTTAACTCCTGATCACTTAATGAACACTACCTGCCAGGTCCTTCCAGCAGCCTAACTCTGTCCAGTCCTAATAAATTCAATTTCCTCTTAGTTCTTAAACATGATGAGCCACTGAAGAAGGATTATTCTGACCTTAAATTTCATTGTTTATCAGTCACCTCTACCTCCTCCATGGTACTTGAGGGACTGACGGTCTCAATGAATGTTCAGCTGAGCAAAATGACTTAACACACAGTCAGTGGGTAATGATTCTGCCAATGGCAGAATGGACAGACACAGCCAGTGACATGTGACTTAATCTGTTAATGAAGAACAAAAGCGAGGTGGATTAACTAAATAGACTGGAAGATCTAGTATGATCTATCTATAGATATAAGATGGTCAAATCCACTCATCCTTCTTACTAAGAAAAACTTCTTTTATAAAGAAAGGACACATTCAACACTCTTCTTATCCACACCTTACTCATCTTTGGAAGAATCAGAGTATGACCAAGAAACAGATGAAAAATTAGGTCATAGAAGTAAGGGCCAAAGAGCAAAGATGGATGAAAGTCAGTGCTCTGCAACAAGAGTCCGCCACAATGGGAGGCCCACACGGCCAAAGAGCAAAGATGGATGAAAATAGATAAATGAAAGACCAGTAGAAGTGGCCCGCCTGCTCCCCTCCCTCCCCAACCCTCCACACACCCCCACCACACACACAAAAAAATTTTTCTAATACCCTGGAAAAAATAGGCCTATACAAATCTGTGAAGAGGAAGCAAAGAAACAAATTCCTGGACATAGAACTTCAGTGTTCTTATAATTCTGAATAATGTAAATATCAAGAGTCTGATGTTTTCTATGCAAATTCTTATATTATAACTTTAAACTTCAAAGTCTATTAACAGTTTACCTTTTGTTCAATCATCAGTGTTGTGATGGCCAGAAGAACTTGCCGAAATCATCTCACAGACCACTTACTTTCTTTCAGAACTCACTGCTCTCAGGGTATAGAGTTCTCACAATCCACTCCTTCACTGATCCCAACTTTTGTATATTTTGAGTAAACTTCCTAGAATGCCAAGGCTTCCTGTTCATCCTGTGTATTTTAACTCCTGATCACTTAATGAACACTACCTGCCAGGTCCTTCCAGCAGCCTAACTCTGTCCAGTCCTAATAAATTCAATTTCCTCTTAGTTCTTAAACATGATGAGCCACTGAAGAAGGATTATTCTGACCTTAAATTTCATTGTTTATCAGTCACCTCTACCTCCTCCATGGTACTTGAGGGACTGACGGTCTCAATGAATGTTCAGCTGAGCAAAATGACTTAACACACAGTCAGTGGGTAATGATTCTGCCAATGGCAGAATGGACAGACACAGCCAGTGACATGTGACTTAATCTGTTAATGAAGAACAAAAGCGAGGTGGATTAACTAAATAGACTGGAAGATCTAGTATGATCTATCTATAGATATAAGATGGTCAAATCCACTCATCCTTCTTACTAAGAAAAACTTCTTTTATAAAGAAAGGACACATTCAACACTCTTCTTATCCACACCTTACTCATCTTTGGAAGAATCAGAGTATGACCAAGAAACAGATGAAAAATTAGGTCATGGAAGACAAAAAGTAATGAATGAAGCTTCCTATATGATCTACAGTCTGATTTATTTGTTAGGAATCAAGTCTAGGTAACAATGAGGTTTCACAATATTGGGGAAACATCCATATTCAGTGTTAAAAGAATCTGAACCAGCAATATATCTTATTTACATTTCTAGACATTAACTCTGTAAACATAGCTTCAATAATTCATTTTATAAAGTAAAAGGTATTTCTAATTAATCATTTTCAAATAGGGGTTGTTGCTACTGTTTAATCGCTAAGTCACGACTGACTTGCGACCCCATGGACTGTAGCCTTCCAGGCTGCTCTGTCCACAGAATTTGCCAGGGAAGAATACTAGGGTGGGTTGCCATTTCCTTCTCCAGAGGATCTTCCAGACTCAGGGGCTGAACCACACCTCCTGCATTGACAGGCAAATTCTTTAACACTGAGCAACCCAAGAAGCCCATGTAAAATATGGGAGTAAACTTCAAAAGGATATTTGACAGACACATTATGCAATTGATTAAATTTGGCTATACTCAAGTTGGTACTTAGGACTTTTAAAACCTTTTTAAGCTTTGCTTAAATCGTGGTATGGCTCTTCTTTCATTCAAATTGACCATCAAATTCCAAACTTTGGGCAGGGGGAAGCATTTTACCACGAGAATCCATACCGCTACTTCAGCCACAACACCCCACCCTCCTAGCCCCTCAGACCTTCCAGGCCCAAACTGTGCGCATGTATGCATACCCACACACTCTCACACCCACACATATGCACACATATACACAAACAACTGAGCCTCCTGTCAGAGTTAATCAACCAGAACCACCAGTTACAAGGCCCCTTCATCACCTCATGACTTGGTATAAGTCATCCTTCTGTCTTCATTCCCTGGGAAAACGTCATTTCCTTTGTGACATATTATCTGACTTTTTCACACACAGATATTCTTTTTCTGAAGGTTCTTGACATGGAAACAAACTTTTCTACCATAAACCTGGAATTAGCTGATTTTCTGGGTCATACTCCATTAGACTATGAACTTATCAAAGACAAAGATTATGAAGTATTCATCTCTTTTTACTCAGTGCCCCATCAATATAATAGGTTATCTCTCAGTTCAGGATTGTGAGGATTAAAAAAGAAAATTAACTGAAGCACTAAGCAGCACATATAAAGTGTTCAACCTATGTTAGAAACTGTTTTTTAAGGACCCAAAACAATGCCTATTTTGTAGCAAGTATTCTATAAATGCTCATGAAATTAATAAAATAGGAACAAAGAACTGATTGTTTTAAAATACATTCAAACAGACTTTAATAAAAATCAAGCAAAAAATATGAATGTGATAATCCTCCCCATTACAAAATTCAATGCTCCTTACAAAGAGTGAAAGGAAGGCGTATTCCAAACAACAATCAGTTACTGAATGATTACATTCAGAGAAAAATCAAAATATTAAAATAAATGAGAATTATAGAGAAATGTATTAAACCAGAACTCAAGATTTGATGAAACCCTCCTAAATGTTAAGATTTTCTCAGTTGGTACTTAAGGGAACGCTCTTAACAACTAAACATAGACCAATACTTGCCTGTCCTACAAACTCTAAGTCATTTAAATGATGCTGAACATCAGAGCAGACAGAAAGAAAAGAATGCTAATCTTATTTGTTATTTCTCCTGAGCAAACACAATTGATTATTCTTAAAGCCTTGATGTCCACTTCTCATGTATTTTCAAGATTACTATAATAATTTGATCATTTTAGAAAAGATTTTTCATGTTTTTCCCCAAACAATGTTCCACCCTAAGGTACATTCCTGCTTCAAAAAACTACAAGGAATCTCAGAGGTACTCTTGAATTCAGTTAGTGATTTATGACATTTTCATTTTATAACGTTATAATACTTGATTCATAAAGTAATGAAGCAAAAATTAGTAAAAATCAGCATGAACTATTTTTTTTTTTAATTTTTGGCCTCTTTTAATTTATTTATCATACATCTTTATTCTTCAGCCTGTGTGGGCGTCCCATTGCAGTGGCCTCTCTTGTTACAGAGGACCAGCTCCAGGACGCTGGCTCTTAACTGGACACACTGGCCCAGCTGCTCCAGCATGTGGGATCTTTCCAGGCCAGGGATCAAACTGGTACCCCCTGCACTGCAAGGCAGACTCTCTACCCACTGGACCACCAGGGAACTGAATTTTTATTTTGTACCTCAAATTCTGTGCCATGCATCATGATAACAGCACCATCAATTAATAGAAGCAGCAGAGATATTTCTTGAGAGATCATTCCAAATGTCAATAATGTCCCCAAAACCTTCTAAGAACAAAGAACTGATTGTTTTAAAATACATTCAAACAGACTTTAATAAAAATCAAGCAAAAAATATGAATGTGATAATCCTCCCCATTACAAAATTCAATGCTCCTTACAAAGAGTGAAAGGAAGGCGTATTCCAAACAACAATCAGTTACTGAATGATTACATTCAGAGAAAAATCAAAATATTAAAATAAATGAGAATTATAGAGAAATGTATTAAACCAGAACTCAAGATTTGATGAAACCCTCCTAAATGTTAAGATTTTCTCAGTTGGTACTTAAGGGCGCTCTTAACAACTAAACATAGACCAATACTTGCCTGTCCTACAAACTCTAAGTCATTTAAATGATGCTGAACATCAGAGCAGACAGAAAGAAAAGAATGCTAATCTTATTTGTTATTTCTCCTGAGCAAACACAATTGATTATTCTTAAAGCCTTGATGTCCACTTCTCATGTATTTTCAAGATTACTATAATAATTTGATCATTTTAGAAAAGATTTTTCATGTTTTTCCCCAAACAATGTTCCACCCTAAGGTACATTCCTGCTTCAAAAAACTACAAGGAATCTCAGAGGTACTCTTGAATTCAGTTAGTGATTTATGACATTTTCATTTTATAACGTTATAATACTTGATTCATAAAGTAATGAAGCAAAAATTAGTAAAAATCAGCATGAACTATTTTTTTTTTTAATTTTTGGCCTCTTTTAATTTATTTATCATACATCTTTATTCTTCAGCCTGTGTGGGCGTCCCATTGCAGTGGCCTCTCTTGTTACAGAGGACCAGCTCCAGGACGCTGGCTCTTAACTGGACACACTGGCCCAGCTGCTCCAGCATGTGGGATCTTTCCAGGCCAGGGATCAAACTGGTACCCCGTGCACTGCAAGGCAGACTCTCTACCCACTGGACCACCAGGGAACTGAATTTTTATTTTGTACCTCAAATTCTGTGCCATGCATCATGATAACAGCACCATCAATTAATAGAAGCAGCAGAGATATTTCTTGAGAGATCATTCCAAATGTCAATAATGTCCCCAAAACCTTCTAAGAAAACAGAAGCCCATTGAATTTCACTTGTAAGCCATACCACAAGCATTTAAACAAAAAACAGCTCATAATGCTGTCATTCAGTAGTTCAAAATCTACCAGCTCTATGAAATAATTTCTTATAGGTTTGAGATTAGTATTTATAATTTTTATAAACAAAAACCTAAAATAAAAATGTGAATTGGTAAAATTATGTGACACTCGAAGTTTTTTAAAACGGGAAACTTTTCAAGTCAAGCAACTAACTTGGCTTTCATAGATAGACATATATACATACAAACACATACATAAATCTGGTAATATGTCATAATATTTATATGTAAATATATTTCAGATATGTATATATATAATTTACTTAGATTTCTAATACACAGATATATGTACTCTCCCTTCATAATCAGTTCTTTTGTATATTTTTCATTCCTGTGACCTAGAATGATCCTATCATTTATCTTCTTTTGAATGACACAATTTTTCAAAAATCCCTTTTTTTGCAAGGCTAATATATTTAATCTCTCTGTTTGAGCCCCTAAACAATCATTTCAGATGAATATACAGAAAAAGCCTTAATTGCAGAAGCATCTAAAGAAAACAGAAAATTTTATTAAAAGATAGACCTTACAAATTTCTTATCATTAATGATACTCAGAGCTCTTGGGTTAGATATCTTCTTTTGATAATGTCAGTAATTATTAAAATTACTGGGGGGGATGGATTATATATATATATATACATATACATACATACATATATATACATATACATGCATACATATATATATATATGCATATATATTTGTGTGTACATGCATGCTGAGTTGCTTTAGCCATGTCCCACTCTGCGACCCCATGAACTGTAGCCTACCAGGCTGATCTGTCCATGATCTTAGTTTTCTAAATGTTGAGTTTCAGGCCTGCCTTTTCACTCTCCTCTTTATCAAGAGGTTCTTTACTTCCTCTTCACTTTCTGCCATAAAGGTGATACCATCTGCATACCTGAGGTTATTGATATTTCTCCTGGCAATCTTGATTCCAGCTTGTGCTTCATCAAGCCTGGCATTGCGCATGATGTACTCTGCATGTAAGTTTTTGTTTTTGTTTTTTTGGGGCGGGTGGGGCTTGTGGGGAGGGAGGAGGGCGGGCGGGCCACTTACTTTGGTCTTTCATTTATCTCTTTTCATCCATCTTTGTTCCTTGGCCCCGATGGGCCTCCCATCGCAGTGGCCTCTGTTGTCACAGAACACCGGCTCTGGGCGCATGCGCTCCAGAGCTCCGGCTCGGTAATTGGACACTCGGTCCAGCCGCTCCGTGGCACATGGGATCTTCCCAGAACAGGGACTGAACCGGCTCCCCTTGCACTTTAAGGCGGTGCCCCTACCCACTGGACCACCAGGGAAACCCTGTATGTAAGTTATAAGCAGAGTAACAAAGATAAACCTTTGTTTATCCTTGGCTTTTAAAGGGATATAAACAGGAATTCAAATATTTTCCTCTTCTCTTGTCAATGAGATTTGCTACGAACACACACACACACACACACACACACACACACACACACACACAGAAACACACATTGAACAATCACCATTTCCCAACTTTTATCGACAAACAAGGCATCTTAGAAGGTTCCCCATGCATAGTAACAAGAATTCCTGATTTGCTTCATTGAATACATTTTTTATTTCAAAGGGAATGAGGGAAATTATGACAAATGTTATTGCTTTGTTTGTGAAGGATAAATGTGTGCACATGTATGAATACAATAAACAACTAGGATGAGGAATATAAATAAATAAAGAACTTCACTGACAGAAATAGATTCTACAATTAGCAAAGTCAAGGAAAAAAAGGGGAATACTTCTTTGGTATCTCCTAACAAGTTCAAAAGTATGTCTTTAAAATTTTCTATGCACTTACACTGCACCAGTCCCAAAGATGGAAAGCACAGGGTAAACCCAGACAGCTCAAATAAAATTGAATTTAGTACCCTAAACTCTAAAGCCCACTGTGCTAATGAGACATTTTTAAAAGTTGCCATCATTCAGGATCAAAACTAAAAGAAAAAATCAGAAAGAAGTTCATCAAAAATCTCATTTACTTTAACTTTAATTGTCTCACAACCACAACTGTTCACAACACTTTCCCAAATTAGAAATAGGAAGAAAAAGCCCCTGAAATTTCCACTGTCTGATGCTGTAATAACATATTTAACAAACTCTTCATAATCACTCTTATCTGACAGATAGAATTAAATAAACTATATTATATAACACTGGGGCCACAGAAGATCAGATGTAGCAAACTGGAAAATTAAAGACTTATTAGGGAGACAAGAATAATAGCTGCAAAATAAAGCAAACAGAAAAGAGAGACAGAAAAACTTAACACCACAGAACCTGATGATAGTATGGTGTAATGGAGACTCACAAATGATGACCCCAAATTATAAAGAAAATGTATTTTATATTTAGTATTATTGGTTTAAGAAGGAAGGGAATAATACATTTTAGAAAGATCTGCATCGCTTCTCGGTATTTTGACTAAGATCAAGTGTAGTATCTTTTCTTATCAGAAAGATTTCCACTCAAAATTGGTAACATTGTTAAATGTTTCCCTTTAATACACAGTGTGCATATTATGAGTTAATGGATATCTCTAACTATAAACTGAATTCTAAATTTTGTTATATTTGGTTAAGAAGGCTGCTTCCCCAAATCTTTCAATGATTCTTCAAAATTAGCTGAAGATACTTCTTTAGGCTTATGTGTCTTCAATCATGAATGATGAGTTCCTTTTGAAGTATGTGAATTGCTTTTAGTAAGGTTTGCAATCATTCTGAACAAATTATAAAGCAGCCTAGAAGAAATAATGTACTAGGCCATATTAATGCATTTCTGACTTCAATAGATTAAGTGAAGATGATTATAAAAGTGAAATGTGTAACCTTATTCACTCCTGGGATCTATTACTGAAAGATTAAAAATGAAACTAAAGTCTTTTCAACATTTATGAAAGGCTATTATTTGAAGGCTATTTTTAAAGCTAAATTGTATAAAATATATACTTACACCAAAGAAATTCTTATTAATATGCTATATGTGACAGATAATATACCTGAGCCATAATTTTGATCATGATCTTAGAGAAGCAAAAGAATTCTTTAAGTGTCACTACAAATTTGTTCTATTGTCTCTTACCTAAACTTGACAGTAACTGGTTGTATTAGCCAGTGCTTCTTAAAGATTGAGACATACGATGATTTTACGTGGTGCTTGGAGATCATTTTTTATTTCAATAGATCTATATTTATTATTAGGTGTTAAAAAGAAGTATAGCTTTAAAAGGATACCTAGAACATGAAATGCATAGGTTCATGGGTATTATTATTTTAAAAGAAGTTAACTTTTTTTTTTTTTTAAACATTTATTTATTTATTTGGAGGGCGGGTTGGGGGAGAGGGGTGGGCGGGCCACTTCCATTGGTCTTTCATTTCTCTATTTTCATCTGTCCTTGTTCTTTTGGCTCTTGTGGGCCACCCATCGCCGTGGCCTCTGTTGTCACAGAGTGCTGGCTCTGGGTGCATGCGCTCCAGAGCTCTGGCTCGGTAATTGGACACATCCGTCCAGCTGCTCCACGGGCGTGGGATCTTCCCAGGCCAGGGATCGCACCGGCGTCCCTTGCACTGCAAGGCAGTGTCCTTACCCACTGGACCATCAGGGAAGCCCTATTTACATCTTTTATTTAAAATTATTGCTCTTTTCTCTCACATGATTTATAAGGTCACTTATCACTGGTCAGCTTGAGTGCTTTGCACAGGTACAATCCTCATCATGTCCAGTATATTCTTCCCTAAATATTTTGGCCATAAGAAGTTGCAACACATAACTAATTGACCTTATGTGTCTTCAATCATGAATGATGAGTTCCTTTTGAAGTATGTGAATTGCTTTTAGTAAGGTTTGCAATCATTCTGAACAAATTATAAAGCAGCCTAGAAGAAATAATGTACTAGGCCATATTAATGCATTTCTGACTTCAATAGATTAAGTGAAGATGATTATAAAAGTGAAATGTGTAACCTTATTCACTCCTGGGATCTATTACTGAAAGATTAAAAATGAAACTAAAGTCTTTTCAACATTTATGAAAGGCTATTATTTGAAGGCTATTTTAAAGCTAAATTGTATAAAATATATACTTACACCAAAGAAATTCTTATTAATATGCTATATGTGACAGATAATATACCTGAGCCATAATTTTGATCATGATCTTAGAGAAGCAAAAGAATTCTTTAAGTGTCACTACAAATTTGTTCTATTGTCTCTTACCTAAACTTGACAGTAACTGGTTGTATTAGCCAGTGCTTCTTAAAGATTGAGACATACGATGATTTTACGTGGTGCTTGGAGATCATTTTTTATTTCAATAGATCTATATTTATTATTAGGTGTTAAAAAGAAGTATAGCTTTAAAAGGATACCTAGAACATGAAATGCATAGGTTCATGGGTATTATTATTTTAAAAGAAGTTAACTTTTTTTTTTTTTTAAACATTTATTTATTTATTTGGAGGGCGGGTTGGGGGGGAGACGGGGTGGGTGGGCCACTTCCATTGGTCTTTCATTTGTCTATTTTCATCTGTCCTTGTTCTTTTGGCTCTTGTGGGCCACCCATCGCCGTGGCCTCTGTTGTCACAGAGTGCTGGCTCTGGGTGCATGCGCTCCAGAGCTCTGGCTCGGTAATTGGACACATCCGTCCAGCTGCTCCACGGAACGTGGGATCTTCCCAGGCCAGGGATCGCACCGGCGTCCCTTGCACTGCAAGGCAGTGTCCTTACCCACTGGACCATCAGGGAAGCCCTATTTACATCTTTTATTTAAAATTATTGCTCTTTTCTCTCACATGATTTATAAGGTCACTTATCACTGGTCAGCTTGAGTGCTTTGCACAGGTACAATCCTCATCATGTCCAGTATATTCTTCCCTAAATATCTTGGCCATAAGCAGTTGCAACACATAACTAATTGACCATAAGGCAACTGTGTTGTTAAAATAAATGGTTTGTTTGCTCTGACAGTTTGGTTTCAACTGGTTGACACTTGTCTGGTCTTATATCTCCATTGATATAGTATCCCCATTTTTATATTATATACATCTCAAACCTCATAATATTCTATACAGTGATGAGTAGACATGGCACTCTTAAATAGTGATTACAATAAAAGGTGTCTCAGAGCTGGGGTCAGACTGCTGGAGAGGGCCTGTCTAGTGCTGGTTTGGAGGAGCCAGGTCCCAAGGTCTCTGGCTGCAGGATACTAGAGGTTCCAGACCTAGTGATGGCCCACTGGTAGGCAGGATCAGTTTCTGAGAAGACTGGCTACAGAGAGCAGTGTGTCCTGAAGCTGGTGATGTCCTGCTGATTGGTTAGGTCAGATTCCAAGGTAGCTAGCTGAGGGTCCCAAGATGTTCCAGAGTTGATGTTAACCTGCTGGTGGGTTGTCTGCGTACTGACAATGCAGACTATGAAGTATGAATGTATTCCAGAGGCTGGTATCCATCAACTGCTGTGAGGCTGGCCCCAGGGCTAGAGCTAGCCTACTGGTGGGTGAGGCCAGGTCCTGGGGCGGTTAGGAGCTCAAGGAGTCCTGAGGCTGCCAGCCTACTGTTGGGTAGGAAGGTGTCCCCATCCTCTGGCTAGCTGCTTGGCCTGAGGCATCCCAGTACTAGTGCTGACGCTGGTGGGCACAGTCAGGTTCCAGTGCCAACAAGACAGAGGGTGGATTGTAAAGTAGCACTTCCCAGCACAGCATCCATGTGGCAGAACAAATGGCCCCAAATGGCTGCTTCTAGTGTCTTTGAGCCTAGGGTGAACTCCAGCTGTCCTCTGTCTCCCTGAGAGACTGTCTAGATTAGCACAGGGGCTCAACTTAGGCTCCTTTCAAATCACTGCTTCTGTGCCGGACTTTAGACTGTGCGAGATTTTATGTACATGCTTACAGAGTCGCAGTTTCCTACAGGTCTCTAGCTGTCCCAGAAGTGAGTCCTGCTGATCTTCAAAGCCAAACATTTTGGCTGTTTATCTTCATGGTGCAGAACCCCCTGGGCTGCAAGCCCAACATAGGGCTCCTGCCCCTCACCCTGTGGTGAGAACATCTGTAATTATAATCATCCTCCTGTTTGTGGGTCACCCACCCAGGGGTACAGATCCTGACCATACTGCTTCTCTTCCTCTCCTACTTGTAGCACCATCTTTATGTCTTTATTTCTATAAGATCTTGTCCTTCTTTCTAATTCCTTGAATAGCTAGAAGATTAGCTCAGGGTTTTTTTCCCATTGGTCTTTACTAGTGCTGGTTTGGAGGAGCCAGGTCCCAAGGTCTCTGGCTGCAGGATACTAGAGGTTCCAGACCTAGTGATGGCCCACTGGTAGGCAGGATCAGTTTCTGAGAAGACTGGCTACAGAGAGCAGTGTGTCCTGAAGCTGGTGATGTCCTGCTGATTGGTTAGGTCAGATTCCAAGGTAGCTAGCTGAGGGTCCCAAGATGTTCCAGAGTTGATGTTAACCTGCTGGTGGGTTGTCTGCGTACTGACAATGCAGACTATGAAGTATGAATGTATTCCAGAGGCTGGTATCCATCAACTGCTGTGAGGCTGGCCCCAGGGCTAGAGCTAGCCTACTGGTGGGTGAGGCCAGGTCCTGGGGCGGTTAGGAGCTCAAGGAGTCCTGAGGCTGCCAGCCTACTGTTGGGTAGGAAGGTGTCCCCATCCTCTGGCTAGCTGCTTGGCCTGAGGCATCCCAGTACTAGTGCTGACGCTGGTGGGCACAGTCAGGTTCCAGTGCCAACAAGACAGAGGGTGGATTGTAAAGTAGCACTTCCCAGCACAGCATCCATGTGGCAGAACAAATGGCCCCAAATGGCTGCTTCTAGTGTCTTTGAGCCTAGGGTGAACTCCAGCTGTCCTCTGTCTCCCTGAGAGACTGTCTAGATTAGCACAGGGGCTCAACTTAGGCTCCTTTCAAATCACTGCTTCTGTGCCGGACTTTAGACTGTGCGAGATTTTATGTACATGCTTACAGAGTCGCAGTTTCCTACAGGTCTCTAGCTGTCCCAGAAGTGAGTCCTGCTGATCTTCAAAGCCAAACATTTTGGCTGTTTATCTTCATGGTGCAGAACCCCCTGGGCTGCAAGCCCAACATAGGGCTCCTGCCCCTCACCCTGTGGTGAGAACATCTGTAATTATAATCATCCTCCTGTTTGTGGGTCACCCACCCAGGGGTACAGATCCTGACCATACTGCTTCTCTTCCTCTCCTACTTGTAGCACCATCTTTATGTCTTTATTTCTATAAGATCTTGTCTTTTAATCTTTAGACATTTCTCATCACAGTTGCTCTGTAAATAGTTATAATTTTGATGTGTCTGTGAGGGAAGATTAGCTCAGGGTTTTCCTATTCCACCATCTTGGCCGCACAAACTTTACATTTAAATGGAGAACACCCTACTGCTGCTTTGTAAAGTCATATAAACAAAGATAAAGGGGAAGAATGCAGGTTGCTGACATTCAAAACAGCAGTAGATTCATGTACTCAAAGCATTTGATTAACTTCCCATCATTAAAGCATTTGCTTATGCCTCAGTTTCAGAAGACTAGGAATGCAAAGATAAGAGATTTAACACTGTATAAGTCATTGCTTACACAGTGAGAGGAGATGAACTGGAATAATGACGTGCAAGGTAAGCACAGGAAAAAAAAAAAAAACTACTCTAAAGCAACTCAACCAGACAGCCTGAAGCCGAGGATTATGGGAAAATGATAGCAGTGAGCAAAGATAAATGGTACCATATCAAGACAAGGACCCTAATCCCATGGGTCTAAGCAGTCATGAGCATCAGACAGAAACGGTAGCCCCTAAATCACTGACAAACTACAAGCTTCCTCAGGGCTGAATTTCAAGTCACAGGAAGGCCTTGGTGATCTAATGTTCACAGACATGCAAAAACACTATCAGCACTAACACCTATTCATGTAGATGAATATGATTTTCATGTTAGAATATGAAAACCTCCATCTGCACTTGAGCACAACTTTCCATTAAAAAACTTTTTTTCAGAGTTGCATTTTTCAGTTCTTATCCTGAGGAACGAGATATGGTAATAGAAATCAATCACTGAGAAATTATATCAACCAGTACACACTATGCAGTAGACTGCAGCAAACGAAGGTGGGGAAGAAAAGGAAAACTGGACCTGAGATTGCACAGGTCCAACTCTTGGATCAAAGAGGGATTGCACTCACTCAATGACCTCCTTCAACAATGACGAGAAGAAAATGACAGTCAGCTTAGTGCTCTGTGACGACTTAGATGGGTGGGGTTGGGTGTGGAGTGGGGGCGGTGGGACGGAGGAGTAGATGCAAGAGATATATGCATACATATAGCTGCTTCATATTGTTGTACAGCAGAAACTAACACAACATTGTTAAGCAATAATACTTCAATTTAAGAAATAAACTTTTTAAAATGTCAAGATGGGAGAGGCACACTAAGAGATAAATACAGTCATTTACGAGGCAAAAAATGACAGAATTCATCACTTTTAGACAAAACAAATGTGAAAAATCCTTATTAGGACCAAAAGTATGACAGTTCAGTTTACAGAAGGATTCACAATAAGAGAGCTTTGAATAACCAGCTCGCTAGTGCTAGATATGTACTCATTTAAAACAGCATAGATTGCACAAGGTGGCTCAGATGGTAAAGAATCTGCCTGCAATGCACAAGACCTGGGTTGGGAAGATTCCCTGGAGAAAGGAATATCTACCCATTCCAGTATTATTGCTTGGAGAATTCCATGGACAGAGGAGCCTGGCAGGTTACAGTCCATGGAGTCACAAAGAATTGGAACACAACTAAGCGACTTTCACTCACTCAAAGGCACAAAGGGCGTTGCACCTGCATTTCACAAATGAATTCTGAGACAACACAGTTCTCGACCCAGACTTGTCACTGATGAACTGAATCATGCCAGACAAGCCTATCTGAACTATAGCTTTCTCATCTATTATATGGTAATAACAGTATCCTTACCGGTACATCAGAATTATTGCAAGGATTCACTGAAATTAATTTACTATTTTATTTTGTATAATGAAAGTCCTATAAGAAAAATACAAGGTGACAGTGCTATGACTGCTATTATTATATTGGCTGTATTAAGATTTCGAGATTACCCATCGATCTACTAGAAACACTGTCATATCATTGAGAATATTGTCCTCCAATGTTAAGAATTTTCTATGTTCTATATATCCTCAAAATAAGCATTTAAAAAGACAAGAACTTCATTACTTAATGCATTACAAATGAGAATGTAACTGGCCATATGCCATTATAATAAGGAGAAAATCAATTCCTTAATAAAAATAAAATATAAATAAAAAACAAAGCATGATATAAATTATTACTTTCTATTATCCAGACTTCCATTTTCCTGTTTCATTAGCAGAAAAAGGATCAGAGCTTTCTGAGTCAGAAATACCTGGGTTCAAAACTTGACTCTCAATTCTAACTCTAATATGACTTAGCTGTGTGACCTTCTAAATATTACCAAACTTTTCTGAGGGTGAGTTTTACCCACTATTAAACACTAAGAGAATCTCTACTCTGAATTCTTATCATAGGAATCAAGAGACCATAGTCATTCAAGGCACATGATAGACACATGGAAATGTCAGTCTCCTTCATCTACAAAATGGGCACCTTTCAAAAGATCATATAGCAGGTGCTGTGGATGTTCCCCCATGCCCCTTTGGCATTACTCCTTCACTGCACATGACCCTATTTCAATAGCCAATACCTGTATTGTTTTGCCTGCAAGCTTTGTTTAACCTCAGACACTGCTTTGTTGCCCATAGAGAATCAATGTGCCCTATAAAAATCTTTCAACCAAATACTAGTGGAAATAGGACTCTAAACACCCTGATTTCTGTGTCCATCGATGTGATAACCCAAAGGCAAAGATTCTGTATTTGCTCCCAGATTTCCCTAGTGGAATTAAAGCTCGAGTAAACACACTATAGTTTCCTTCATAAACACACTCTTTATCACCTTCCTTCTCTCCCATGCCTCACTTCACCATGTTCCTCCACCAGTGTGTGCCGGGAACATCCTCCAAATAAACTCTCTCACTCAAATCCTTTTACCAGGCATTCTTTGGGAGACTAGATCAAATTAAGTCATATTTTCAATGCCCCACTTTTCTCCTGAGAAGTCCAAATCAAGTCCTCTCTTTGGGAACACGAAGCTTTTATGTGGCTTTCTGATTTTTCCAGCCTCCAAGTCCTCTTATCACGAGGACTTCATACTCTAGTTGATCTGTATCTTTACTCCTATTTCTGCATCTCTGATTTGATTCTTAATCCATTTGGCATTATATCCCACCATCTATCTCCACTTTCTCCATACACTTTTATAACATTCTCAATAGTAATTTTTGTTCAAATCTTTCACAAACTTAAATCCCTGGGTCCTCAATGTTATATTTAAGTATAATTATAGAGTATATATATATATATATATATATATATATATATATTCTTATTTAAATACATACTAATTTAAAATGGTATGAATAGCTTTGGTTTATAACACGTAGGCAAGTATAAAATCAATGAAAACTCATAAACTTTGTCCAAAGTACAAAGTTACAAATATCAAAATTATAGAGCCAAAGAAGTTCCAATTCATGTTAACTCCATGAAATTTTCATTTTAGTTAATTAATATCACTGAAGGTGTGGCTCTGGTCCCTAGAGGTTTGGTGTGCCTGCCTTGTGTGCTATGGGATCATCTGGGTCTCTCACCCTCTGCTTCATCCTAATTAGCATGAATGCTTCATTTGTTCAGTGTGTGCACTCTGCTACCATTGATATTCACTTCTTAAAACAGTCTAATTTACACATGAAATATGCTTCTGTTCTATTCTTATTACCCCAATGAGTACCTCTTAGCACCAACATGCTTATAAACACAAAAATAAATACCGTTACTGCGCTGCTCAATTATAAGATGATTTGAACTGTACTTCTTAATAATGCCATAGAAATAAGAGCACAATTTTTTAAAATTACACCTAGAAACACTGAGTTACAACAAACAATTAGCACTTGTTACATATTGTCATTGTTTATTTATCCTTTTTATAAAAATAAAATTTGTCAGTGGCTTCTCATTATGTATCTAGAATTAAGCCCAATTTCTTAGAATGGATGAGGATCTTCTACAATATACCTGAAGTCTTTCCAAGCCACCTAAGCCATGTCCAACCACAATAGATAATCTATCTGTGAAAGTTTTCTTCTTGAGTCTATAGTTCTACTTTAAAGCTCCTTTTAATCCGGAAGGATCCTCCACAAACTCAGATATTGTAGAGTAGCTAAAGAGTATACAGGCTTTGAAATCTAACAGACCTGGATTCTAAGTTTCTGGTTTTGTAAACTATTCACCACATGATTTAGACAAGCTGCTTAATCTCTCTGAACCTCAAATCAGAAGAATGGGAATATATATTATAGGTATCCCAAGAAGCCTTTTAAATACAAATTTAGAAAAGGCTTAAAGAGTGTTTGAACTATCCTGGGTTATCAATAAGTAATAGCTATTATTATTTTTTATTCCTTAACCCTTCAGTTAGAATGAATCATTTCCTCATCATTATTACCACTCAGCTTAGTTTGTTCTCCAAATTTGACTTTCAGATCATTAGACAGAGTGTTATATTGTATATTTATTTCACAACCAGGCTACCTGTCATGGGTTTAAATATTCAGGTTAATTTTCTCAGGGCTTAGCACAGTTGTTGACATGGAGAGTACTCAATAAAAATAGACTGAATTTACTTTAACTTAATTCTAACCCTTGTAGTGCCAAGCATGGTGTTATGAACTTAGTGGATGCTCAAAAACGATGTCTGTTGATTGATCCATTGCATGACACAACCCAAGTCCATGAAAACAAATGCCAAGCCATTTTGCAAAAAAAAAAATATATCTATTCATAGCTCTAGTTTCAAGCAACGTTTTCAGTTGAGCAACAGAAAAAAATCAATCCATCAAGCTCTTAACATACACTGAAAATACCCTTTCTTTTTCAAGGGACTTAGATGAAGGAAGAAACAGCACAGAAAAATAACCTCTGCAGTTGAGGCAACTCTTGGCCACATGTAGGCTCAAAAACTGCATATACTTTCTTTAACCTCCTCAACTAGAACCTCAACTTTCATAATGACAGAAAGATGAGTCTCTAAGTGATGGGTATAGTTTATAGGTTAATCATAATTCTCAAATTATTTGAGATTAAAAGTACATATCAATCAATCACTAATCAATGAATTAAGTAACAACTTCAGTATCCTCTAAAAGGTACAAAAGTAATACATCCAAATATCCATACTGAAATAAATATTAGTCATATTAGAAAATCTGTATTTACTGAAGAGCAACATTTTCCTTATAAACACAATCAATATATTACACAGTGGAATAGAATCATGGAATTTAAGTCATGCAATCTAAAAGCAATTTATATTTATCTCTCATTGATTTTTTAAAATAGCTTCATTGGGGCAATTTTTTCCTTACCAGTGAATGAAAACTCTAGCAAGTCCTGTGATACTTCTGAACACTCTTTAGGTAACAGAAAATTGCTTAGTTGCAGAATGGAACCTCAATTTGGCAAGTAAAAATTTCAGTCTAATTTATTAAGCAATATTTTTATCTTTCTTCAAAACTTAGATTATCCCCTTTTCCCCTAGATAGGGACCAGTGCCTGTTTGCAGCCTTGATAAAAGAAGGGAAGTAGAGAAAGTGGGCATGCAAGGTTTTCACCTGACTGGTACTATTGTAAAATAGCTTCAAACTCTCAGCTTTGCAGATATGTAAATCAATCAGTATCTACCTCTTCCTCTAACATTTTCATGATTTCTCAAAGGCTCTCTTTCTGGTCTTCTTTGAATCTATTTACAGTGATATGAATGACCATCTATCCCACCAGCAGCTGATCCCTCTCAGCCCCTGGTTTCCTGGTGGTCCACAACTCTGGAACTCTGCTAGTACTCCTCTGCCTTGTCCAGCAGTCCTCGCAAGCAAANGCCAAGCCATTTTGCAAAAAAAAAAATATATCTATTCATAGCTCTAGTTTCAAGCAACGTTTTCAGTTGAGCAACAGAAAAAAATCAATCCATCAAGCTCTTAACATACACTGAAAATACCCTTTCTTTTTCAAGGGACTTAGATGAAGGAAGAAACAGCACAGAAAAATAACCTCTGCAGTTGAGTCAACTCTTGGCCACATGTAGGCTCAAAACTGCATATACTTTCTTTAACCTCCTCAACTAGAACCTCAACTTTCATAATGACAGAAAGATGAGTCTCTAAGTGATGGGTATAGTTTATAGGTTAATCATAATTCTCAAATTATTTGAGATTAAAAGTACATATCAATCAATCACTAATCAATGAATTAAGTAACAACTTCAGTATCCTCTAAAAGGTACAAAAGTAATACATCCAAATATCCATACTGAAATAAATATTAGTCATATTAGAAAATCTGTATTTACTGAAGAGCAACATTTTCCTTATAAACACAATCAATATATTACACAGTGGAATAGAATCATGGAATTTAAGTCATGCAATCTAAAAGCAATTTATATTTATCTCTCATTGATTTTTTAAAATAGCTTCATTGGGGCAATTTTTTCCTTACCAGTGAATGAAAACTCTAGCAAGTCCTGTGATACTTCTGAACACTCTTTAGGTAACAGAAAATTGCTTAGTTGCAGAATGGAACCTCAATTTGGCAAGTAAAAATTTCAGTCTAATTTATTAAGCAATATTTTTATCTTTCTTCAAAACTTAGATTATCCCCTTTTCCCCTAGATAGGGACCAGTGCCTGTTTGCAGCCTTGATAAAAGAAGGGAAGTAGAGAAAGTGGGCATGCAAGGTTTTCACCTGACTGGTACTATTGTAAAATAGCTTCAAACTCTCAGCTTTGCAGATATGTAAATCAATCAGTATCTACCTCTTCCTCTAACATTTTCATGATTTCTCAAAGGCTCTCTTTCTGGTCTTCTTTGAATCTATTTACAGTGATATGAATGACCATCTATCCCACCAGCAGCTGATCCCTCTCAGCCCCTGGTTTCCTGGTGGTCCACAACTCTGGAACTCTGCTAGTACTCCTCTGCCTTGTCCAGCAGTCCTCGCAAGCAGGAATCACAGTTACTCAGGACAGTCCTGTCTCCTTCCCCTAGTCCTACTTCTGGTCCTCAGAATTCATATACTTTTGTTCCTTTCGAAATGGAATTCAGATTCTGTCCAAACATTACTTAGCTTCCAAATGTCATTTAGCCAGCTTTTCATTGTTGGATACCTCACATGGGCCTCAGACACTAGCTAAATGTGCTCCTCAGAGTCCAGGACAGTCATCAAACTCTCATGTGGTCTCCTTCGAAGCCTCTCTCTCTGTGGAGTGGGTGTGAATGAAGTCATTACACAGAGAGAGAGAGGCTTCAAAAGAGGCCACCTGAGAGTTTGATGACTGTCCTGGATCCTGAGGAGCACATTTAGCTAGTGTCTGAGGCCCATGTGAGGTATCCAAAAGTGAAAGTATTAGTCATTAAGTCTTGTCTGACTCTTTACAAGCCCATGGAATTCTATCCATGGAATCTTCCAGGCAAAAATACTGGAGTGGGTTGCCATTCCCTTCTCCAGGAGATCTTCCTCATCCAAATTGAAGCCAGGTCTCCTGTACTGCACACTGATTCTTTACCATTTGAGCTACAGAGAAGTAACTTGTAACCGGGAAATATCTAGTAAAATCATGGTATCTTATACCTCACTTTGGTGTCTGACAATCTTGGTGGCTTAGATAAAACTAAAAATTTCAGTCTAATTTATTAAGCAATATTTTTATCTTTCTTCAAAACTTAGATTATCCCTTTTCCCTAGATAGGGACCAGTGCCTGTTTGCAGCCTTGATAAAAGAAGGGAAGTAGAGAAAGTGGGCATGCAAGGTTTTCACCTGACTGGTACTATTGTAAAATAGCTTCAAACTCTCAGCTTTGCAGATATGTAAATCAATCAGTATCTACCTCTTCCTCTAACATTTTCATGATTTCTCAAAGGCTCTCTTTCTGGTCTTCTTTGAATCTATTTACAGTGATATGAATGACCATCTATCCCACCAGCAGCTGATCCCTCTCAGCCCCTGGTTTCCTGGTGGTCCACAACTCTGGAACTCTGCTAGTACTCCTCTGCCTTGTCCAGCAGTCCTCGCAAGCAGGAATCACAGTTACTCAGGACAGTCCTGTCTCCTTCCCCTAGTCCTACTTCTGGTCCTCAGAATTCATATACTTTTGTTCCTTTCGAAATGGAATTCAGATTCTGTCCAAACATTACTTAGCTTCCAAATGTCATTTAGCCAGCTTTTCATTGTTGGATACCTCACATGGGCCTCAGACACTAGCTAAATGTGCTCCTCAGAGTCCAGGACAGTCATCAAACTCTCATGTGGTCTCCTTCGAAGCCTCTCTCTCTGTGGAGTGGGTGTGAATGAAGTCATTACACAGAGAGAGAGAGGCTTCAAAAGAGGCCACCTGAGAGTTTGATGACTGTCCTGGATCCTGAGGAGCACATTTAGCTAGTGTCTGAGGCCCAGGGAGGTATCCAAAAGTGAAAGTATTAGTCATTAAGTCTTGTCTGACTCTTTACAAGCCCATGGAATTCTATCCATGGAATCTTCCAGGCAAAAATACTGGAGTGGGTTGCCATTCCCTTCTCCAGGAGATCTTCCTCATCCAAATTGAAGCCAGGTCTCCTGTACTGCACACTGATTCTTTACCATTTGAGCTACAGAGAAGTAACTTGTAACCGGGAAATATCTAGTAAAATCATGGTATCTTATACCTCACTTTGGTGTCTGACAATCTTGGTGGCTTAGATAAAACTAAAAAAATCTATTGTATCAGTATACAGATTTATGGGCTTTGTTTTTTTCACAGTTAATATCATTAGCAACTGGTAAGGTACAGTATATAGATTGCTTATAGCTAGTATCAGTGCCTCTTTTTGCAAAGGAGTTCATTTTAAGTAGGACTTCTCTGGTGGCTCAGATGGTAAAGAATCTGCCTTCAGTGCAGGAGACGTGGGTTCTATCCTTGGGTTCGGAAGATGCCCTAGAGAAGGGAATGGCTACCCATGCCAGTTCTTTTGCCTGGAGAATTATATGGTCAGAGGAGTCCGGCAGGGTATAGCCAATGGGGTTGCAAAGAGTCAGACATGAAAAAGAGACTAATACTTTCACTTTTCTTTATATATTGTATGTACTGTATTGCTTGTAGTATTGTTCGGATAATGTTTTTCAATTAAGAGGGTTAGGAACTGTAAACAGCACCATATGAAAGGCTCTGAGAGAATTTTCACACAAACAAGGCTCTGCTCGATTATCCTGTCCTTTAGCCTCCACTTGTTACTCTGTGTGGGTGCAGTGATCTAGAAGTGGGAGGCCTTGAGTAATTCTATTTAGGAATTAGAGACATTAGTATCAAATTAGCAAATTAACTGTTTTATTGTGGCTCCTCAAGAAGTAATATAATGTGGGATAAGTCTTCTTAATCCCTTCAAAACATGGGAAACAATACAGTATGCTTGTTAAATAGGTGAACTCTGAGATCAGACAGCTTGCCTCAATTTCCTCATCTATAAAATCGTAATAACAGTCCTAGCTTACAATTCTTTTTAAGAATTTAAAAATACAATCGGTGAAAATCAGAGAGTTTTTTCATGATAGGGAGTTATTTATTACTGTTGTTATTCTTCTTTAAATTTATTTTTTTAATTGGAGTATAATTGCTTTACAATGTTGTGCTAGTTTCTGCTGTACAACGAAGTGAATCAGCTATATATGTACACATATATCCCCTCCCGCTTTAAGCCTCCCTGCTACCCGATTCAGTGATCTGTTATTATTCCTATGTATAGTACTAAGTAAAGAGAGAATCCTTAGGGAGGTATAATTAAGGAGTGAGAAATAGAAAGTAAGCCAATATGATGTATGGCTCTAGACTGGTCATCATCAAATTTGTTTCTGCTTCTTTCTGAGCATACAGGTGAATCATGCTGTCAGCCTTGCCAGAATTCAGCTATCAGCTTATGACTACTGAGTGGGTTCCAGGCAGTAGGATATGAGTAGGAGTGATGGATATGTGAAGGCCTGTCTCACAGAAACATCCTGAAATAATCCTTTATATTATTTACCTCTTTTATGGTAAAACTGCATGATGGGAGGCTTGTAGGATGGAAAGAGCCATGTAGAAGCACAGCGATTAGAAACACCCATTTGGGAATTTATATGAATGAGAGGGAAAGTGATTATGCTAAACCACTAAGATTTGGGGAATTATCTATTACAGCAACTGGCGCACGTCCTTTTACTTTTACCTCTAGATCTTTCTTGGAGATTATTTTAAACATCAAATATGAAAGCACTATAATAAAGAAAGGGGAACAAGAAAACTTGTTTTGTTCCAATGTTTTTTTCCCAAGCCATGTAGCACATTTTGATGGACCTAGTCAAGGTTAGGGAACAGACACTGAATAAAAATTGAGGGGAATCAAGTTCTGGGAGGGGGAATCTTGAGGGAAAAAGAAACAGAGTAATAGTATGATGAAAAATCTCATCATTACCCCAGATTTGTAATAAAGACTGATACAAGCATCAATGCTTTGTACAACAGCCTTTGTGGGAAAGTATGTAGAAACAGAAATAATCACGAATCGAAGAAATATTTAACAAGTGCACACTGTCCTAGCTTACAATTCTTTTTAAGAATTTAAAAATACAATCGGTGAAAATCAGAGAGTTTTTTCATGATAGGGAGTTATTTATTACTGTTGTTATTCTTCTTTAAATTTATTTTTTTAATTGGAGTATAATTGCTTTACAATGTTGTGCTAGTTTCTGCTGTACAACGAAGTGAATCAGCTATATATGTACACATATATCCCCTCCCGCTTTAAGCCTCCCTGCTACCCGATTCAGTGATCTGTTATTATTCCTATGTATAGTACTAAGTAAAGAGAGAATC
Organism: Tragulus kanchil; assembly: GCA_022376925.1. Classification (NCBI taxonomy): domain Eukaryota; kingdom Metazoa; phylum Chordata; class Mammalia; order Artiodactyla; family Tragulidae; genus Tragulus; species Tragulus kanchil. The sequence continues at coordinate 78,464,202 of JAIOJX010000031.1, forward strand.
CTTAGGGAGGTATAATTAAGGAGTGAGAAATAGAAAGTAAGCCAATATGATGTATGGCTCTAGACTGGTCATCATCAAATTTGTTTCTGCTTCTTTCTGAGCATACAGGTGAATCATGCTGTCAGCCTTGCCAGAATTCAGCTATCAGCTTATGACTACTGAGTGGGTTCCAGGCAGTAGGATATGAGTAGGAGTGATGGATATGTGAAGGCCTGTCTCACAGAAACATCCTGAAATAATCCTTTATATTATTTACCTCTTTTATGGTAAAACTGCATGATGGGAGGCTTGTAGGATGGAAAGAGCCATGTAGAAGCACAGCGATTAGAAACACCCATTTGGGAATTTATATGAATGAGAGGGAAAGTGATTATGCTAAACCACTAAGATTTGGGGAATTATCTATTACAGCAACTGGCGCACGTCCTTTTACTTTTACCTCTAGATCTTTCTTGGAGATTATTTTAAACATCAAATATGAAAGCACTATAATAAAGAAAGGGGAACAAGAAAACTTGTTTTGTTCCAATGTTTTTTTCCCAAGCCATGTAGCACATTTTGATGGACCTAGTCAAGGTTAGGGAACAGTCACTGAATAATAATTGAGGGGAATCAAGTTCTGGGAGGGGGAATCTTGAGGGGAAAAGAAACAGAGTAATAGTATGATGAAAAATCTCATCATTACCCCAGATTTGTAATAAAGACTGATACAAGCATCAATGCTTTGTACAACAGCCTTTGTGGGAAAGTATGTAGAAACAGAAATAATCACGAATCGAAGAAATATTTAACAAGTGCACACTGTAGCCTAGGTACTTTTCTAGGTGCTGGATATATAAAAAGAAAAAAAAAAAAAAAACAGACAAAAACCCTGTCTTCATGGAGCTGGCGTTACAGTACAAGAGAAGAGGTCAGTGTGGCTGGTGCAGAATGAGCCAGAGAGACAGAGGTAGGAGAGGAAGTCAGAAAGGTAATAGGGCAACAGATGACAAAGCTCCTCAAAAGGATTTGGACTATGAATGACAGAAAGCTATTGATAAATTTTGAACACAGAAGTGACATGATCTGACTTAAATTTTAACCCTTCCACTTGGCTGCTATCTTGAGAACAAAGTGTAGGGGTCAAGAGTAGAAGCAAGGAGATATCTAGGAGACTATTTAAACAATCCAGGAGACAGATGATGATGTCTTGTCCCAGGATGATGGTTGTGGGCGTGGTGAGAAGTGGTGATGAATTCTCATATTCCCTTTCTCTCTCCCCCACCTCACCATACACACACAAACACACATGCTGATGGAAGAACTCACAAGGTTTGTTGATAAACAATGTGATGTTACATATGAGTGAAAGAGAAGCATCAAGGCTGACAAAAAGTTGTAATTAACTGATGACGATGACCACAAAGGAGCTAATTTTGAACATGTGGAGTTGGACATTCGTGTAAAGATATAAAATGGGCATTTGGTAAGTGAACCTTGAATTAAGAGGAGATATGCACTAAAGATATAGAATTTGGGAGTGTCATGTGTGTGTTTTTTTACCTCTAGATCTTTCTTGGAGATTATTTTAAACATCAAATATGAAAGCACTATAATAAAGAAAGGGAACAAGATATCTTGTTTTGTTCCAATGTTTTTTTCCCAAGCCATGTAGCACATTTTGATGGACCTAGTCAAGGTTAGGGAACAGTCACTGAATAATAATTGAGGGGAATCAAGTTCTGGGAGGGGGAATCTTGAGGGGAAAAGAAACAGAGTAATAGTATGATGAAAAATCTCATCATTACCCCAGATTTGTAATAAAGACTGATACAAGCATCAATGCTTTGTACAACAGCCTTTGTGGGAAAGTATGTAGAAACAGAAATAATCACGAATCGAAGAAATATTTAACAAGTGCACACTGTAGCCTAGGTACTTTTCTAGGTGCTGGATATATAAAAAGAAAAAAAAAAAAAAAAACAGACAAAAACCCTGTCTTCATGGAGCTGGCGTTACAGTACAAGAGAAGAGGTCAGTGTGGCTGGTGCAGAATGAGCCAGAGAGACAGAGGTAGGAGAGGAAGTCAGAAAGGTAATAGGGCAACAGATGACAAAGCTCCTCAAAAGGATTTGGACTATGAATGACAGAAAGCTATTGATAAATTTTGAACACAGAAGTGACATGATCTGACTTAAATTTTAACCCTTCCACTTGGCTGCTATCTTGAGAACAAAGTGTAGGGGTCAAGAGTAGAAGCAAGGAGATATCTAGGAGACTATTTAAACAATCCAGGAGACAGATGATGATGTCTTGTCCCAGGATGATGGTTGTGGGCGTGGTGAGAAGTGGTGATGAATTCTCATATTCCCTTTCTCTCTCCCCCACCTCACCATACACACACAAACACACATGCTGATGGAAGAACTCACAAGGTTTGTTGATAAACAATGTGATGTTACATATGAGTGAAAGAGAAGCATCAAGGCTGACAAAAAGTTGTAATTAACTGATGACGATGACCACAAAGGAGCTAATTTTGAACATGTGGAGTTGGACATTCGTGTAAAGATATAAAATGGGCATTTGGTAAGTGAACCTTGAATTAAGAGGAGAGATATGCACTAAAGATATAGAATTTGGGAGTGTCTGTGTGTGTGTCTGTATATGTGTGAATGGCCTTGGCATTCACTGTTCACTCCCTTTTCAGGGAAGACTTTAGGTTAAAAGAAAGAGAGGAAGGAGAGAGAGAAGGAGGAAAGGTAAAAGAAACTTGTGTGATTCTAATATAACCGTGCTTTTCAACTTGGCATCAAAACTACTGGTTCTATATGTTTCAAAACTAAAAAAAAATGGAAAGAAAATTTTAAAAAATAACACTTAAAAAAATCGTAAGATAGTGAAATTGAACAAAATATAAATATTCAATGGTTCATTTAACTTTCCTTATTATTAACTACACATAATTTATTTAAAGTTTCACTTTTACTGGGCATTTAACTTTCTAATTTCTCTTAAGATTCCTGCTGTAGCTTTACTAGCTCATCACATGTAAGAGTCTAGTTCATGTGGAATATTCTTTTTTGAATATGGACCATTACTTTTGACAATGTATCTCAGTCATGACAGTGACTGGAACTAGGCAGGGACTTAGCAATTCTTCATTTTTAATATTTCCAAGTCTTTTATTAAGTCTTCTGGAGACACACATTGACTAGAAAGGCAATCAGCCAGAAGACATTTCTAGGCCATATGTGTTATCAGAAAACCTAAAATTCTCTGTCAACATTTTTTCTGCTCCTATAAAACAAACTGATCTATGCAATACAGTAATACTTCTTTGCATGAAGGAAAGATGTTCCGACTCAGTGTCTCATCATTGGAAATGTCTTTACTGGAAGCTGAGAGAATACAGGAATTAGAGATGAATTTTATTTATTTATTTTTGGAAGCCACACAGCAAGGCATTCAGGATATTAGTTTCCCAACCAGGGATCGAACTCATGTACCTTGCAGTGGAAATATGGAGTTTTAACCACTGGAACATCAGGGAAATTCCAGAGATGAACTTTAGATTCCAGAGATGAGCTTTGGGAAGTCATTCTTCTCGTGTTGCCTGGGAGCACTCATGAAGATGCAGCCTCCAGGGCTGCCAGCTAGGGCACTTCTGTTCCCCTCCACATGACCTCTCATCCTCTAGTAGGTTAGATTGAATGACCTCAGAGCACACTTCCAAGAGGATAAAAACAGAAGCTTCAAAGCCTTTAAAGATTTAGCCTTAGTAGTCAGATAGTTACACCCATCACATTCTAGTAGTCAAAATAATTCATGGGGTTAGCAAATAAATACAAATGATGGACATGTTATCTGGCTGGAAGGATTTTTCTAATACCAAATGATTTTCGGGCAGAAGTGTTTGGTTGTATAGGGTGCATCCTTCCCAAAGATGTCTGGCCAAGGCGGGTAGGGTCCTGGGCTACTCTTACTGAGCCATGCACCCTACTATAGGGCTATATATCTCTAGAGAAAATGATACCTTTTTACAGTCTGCATAAAAGTGTCCTATAAAATAGGGCTTTGGATATGATCCTCTACTTATGCCTCAGGTTTTCCAACTGCCTTGAAAGGCCAGAGGTTCCACAGTACCAGTTCCTGGAAGCTCAGAAATAGCTGTATAACTTCAGCAATGACCTTTCCCAGGCCAACCTTCTGAAAAATCATCACTCTTATACAAACCTCTCATTCTCTCTCTCTTTACATATGGAAGTTTAGGTAGTTTCCTTTTGCCTAGAATTACATAAAGCTCCACAGATCCGATCACATCACTCCACGGCTCATAATTTATAATAGCTAATTTCTACTGGGTATTACTATTAACCAGACAGTGTTCTAAGTATATTATCTGCATTACCTCATTTAATCCTCATAACACCCTATGTACAGGAATCATTATTATAAATGATGAAATGCAAGTACAAAAAAGAACTAAAATTCAGTTTCAGGATATTTGGTGATATGTACACCTATGGCTGATTCATGTTGATACATGGCAGAAACTAACACAATATTGTAAAACAATTATCTTCCAATTTAAAAAAATTAAAAAGGTATAATCAAGGATACAAACATAAAAAAAAAAAAAAGAAAAGAATCCCTCCCTTCCCAGAAAAGTCCATGTACTGGACTCTATTATCTTCAACATTTCCCTTTGTCTATAGATTAAAGTTCAAATCCTCACATGTTCCCATCAGTATTTTCAAAGATGGCCTGTGTGATCCGGCCTGTTCTGGCTCCTCTTCTGGAATGTGGAGGGAAGGATCTCTAAGACCTGGATCCAGAATCATTCTCTCAATTCTCCTGATTGGTATCCTTACCCTGGAAACATCCCATGAATTCCAGTCTCTGTGATTTGTCCATGTTGCCCTCTCAAAAAAATCTCTTCCCCAATCTCCGCTTAATAATCTTTTTTTTTTTTTTTTTTTGAGGTGGGGGAGTGGGGAAGGAAGAGTGGGGGAGGGGATGGAAGGGGGCCGGTGGGCCACTTATATTGGTCTTTCATTTATCTATTTTCATCCATCTTTGTTTTTTGGCCTGTGTGGGCCTCCCATCGCAGTGGCCTCTGTTGTTGCAGAGCACCGGCTCTGGGCACATGTGCTCCAGAGTTCTGGCTCAGTAATTGGACACATCAGTCCAGCCGTTCTGCGGCATGTGGGATCTTCCCAGGCCGGGGATAGAACTGGAGCCCCTTGTACTGCAAGTTGGTATCCTTACCCACTGGACCACCAGGGAAGCCCTCTGCTTAATAATCTTTAAGGACTAATTTTATTCTTCAGTTATTTCTATGTCTCAGGCACTGCTTTAAAATTATTTAACTAATTCAGTCCTCTGAACAACTCCATCAGTAAATAGCATCTTCAATTTACAGATGAAAACACTCACACACGAGAGATTCAGCACTCCCACCCAAAGTCTCACAGCTATAAGTAGCAGAGTCTATGTCCAAGTCCCAGAAGACTGGTTTGGAGCTTAGGACCTTAACCCACATCCAATGAGTTTGTATACTCATTGAACACTCAAAACTCTCAACAGTTTGTATATAGGCATAACTTGGAGGGACTATGGTTCCATTCTAGATGACCACAATTATAGACAGTTACATGATTTTTTGGGTTTTCCAGTGCATATAAAAGTTGTATTTATACAATATTGTAGTCTAGTAAGTGTGTAACAGCATTATGTCTATAAAAGTACATATCTTAATTTAAAACACTTTTGAAAAAAGTTAAAAAATCCTCCTTCCCAGAAAAGTCCATGTACTGGACTCTATTATCTTCAACATTTCCCTTTGTCTATAGATTAAAGTTCAAATCCTCACATGTTCCCATCAGTATTTTCAAAGATGGCCTGTGTGATCCGGCCTGTTCTGGCTCCTCTTCTGGAATGTGGAGGGAAGGATCTCTAAGACCTGGATCCAGAATCATTCTCTCAATTCTCCTGATTGGTATCCTTACCCTGGAAACATCCCATGAATTCCAGTCTCTGTGATTTGTCCATGTTGCCCTCTCAAAAAAATCTCTTCCCCAATCTCCGCTTAATAATCTTTTTTTTTTTTTTTTTTTGAGGTGGGGGGGGGGGGGAGGAAGAGTGGGGGGGGGGGGGGAAGGGGGCCGGTGGGCCACTTATATTGGTCTTTCATTTATCTATTTTCATCCATCTTTGTTTTTTGGCCTGTGTGGGCCTCCCATCGCAGTGGCCTCTGTTGTTGCAGAGCACCGGCTCTGGGCACATGTGCTCCAGAGTTCTGGCTCAGTAATTGGACACATCAGTCCAGCCGTTCTGCGGCATGTGGGATCTTCCCAGGCCGGGGATAGAACTGGAGCCCCTTGTACTGCAAGTTGGTATCCTTACCCACTGGACCACCAGGGAAGCCCTCTGCTTAATAATCTTTAAGGACTAATTTTATTCTTCAGTTATTTCTATGTCTCAGGCACTGCTTTAAAATTATTTAACTAATTCAGTCCTCTGAACAACTCCATCAGTAAATAGCATCTTCAATTTACAGATGAAAACACTCACACACAGAGAGATTAAGCACTCCCACCCAAAGTCTCACAGCTATAAGTAGCAGAGTCTATGTCCAAGTCCCAGAAGACTGGTTTGGAGCTTAGGACCTTAACCCACATCCAATGAGTTTGTATACTCATTGAACACTCAAAACTCTCAACAGTTTGTATATAGGCATAACTTGGAGGGACTATGGTTCCATTCTAGATGACCACAATTATAGACAGTTACATGATTTTTTGGGTTTTCCAGTGCATATAAAAGTTGTATTTATACAATATTGTAGTCTAGTAAGTGTGTAACAGCATTATGTCTATAAAAGTACATATCTTAATTTAAAAACACTTTTGCTAAAAAATACTTTCACCTGAGCCTTCAACAAACTATGGTCTTTTTGCAATAGTATTGACAAAGATCACTGATCACAGATAACCATGATAAATATAATATTTAATGGTGAACTTCTTAGACTTTAGATTTAGAGAACAAACTGATGGTTACTGAAGGGGAGAGTTGGGAGGTGATATAGATTGGGGGTTTGGGATTGACAGGTACACACTACTATCTTTAAAACAGATAACCAACAAGGACCCATTGTATAGCACAGGGAACCCTGCAGGGGGAAAAAAAAGGTGAAATGTCAGATAGGAAATATAAAATAATGGGAAAAGTTAAGGATAACATCCATTCAAAGAGAGTAGCTTGTGAAAAACAAAGAAAGTTTAGAAAACATCACCACTTTATTTTTATAAAAATATGTGATTTATGTAGACAATTCTTTCAAATCATGTCACTAAAACAGCTAATTTAATGGCTTTTAAATTTTGAACCAGTAACTATGCTTTCTACTTATTATGCAGCTGTTTCAACCTTAGGCCCTGCCAAAGTGAAACTTCCATGTTTTCCAATTAAAAGTTATTTACATAATATGAAACTCCATTGTATTATCAGCATACACTTCTTTTTTGATGGGGTGCCATGCAGGATCTTATTTCCTCAAGCAGGGATCAAACCCCATCTTGTGCGCCCTTAAGTGGAAGCACAGAGTCTTAACCTTTTAATCACCAGGAAAGTCCATAGATATATGTTTAAATCAATAATAGTAAAAACAACAACAAAGCAATGTTTTTTATTTTTTGGGTTTTTTTTTTGCCACTTCCATTGGTCTTTCATTTATTTCTTTGTTCTTTGGCCTGTGTGGGCCTCCCATCGCAGCAGCCTCTCTCATTGCAGAGAATTGGCTCTGGGCGCATGTGCTCCAGATCTCAGGCTCAGTAAACACATTGGTCCAGCCGCTCTGCAGCACGTGGGATCTTCCCAGGCCAGGGATAGAACCGGCACCCCTTGCGCTACAAGGTGGAGTTCTTACCCACTGGACCACCAGGGAAGCCCCAAGCAATGCTAATGACTAAGATTTATTGAGTACTTACCATAACTTAGGTACACTCTAAATGCTTTATAAGAATTGGGGCCTGTAAATTATACTGCTTCATAAGTCCTTTCATTATTATTTTTCCATTTTTCACAGATGAGGACACAAAGTTAAACTGGGAAAGAAGGATTCAATCCCAGACAGACGGTTGACTCAGCAAGGTCATGCACCATCCAAGCAATCCTGTTTCTGGTAGCTGCCAAGCCTATATTTGACTAAATTTAATGCATCTGTAAGTATCTACTATGTGTGATGTATTGCTTTAAGCACTGGGCAACTGAAACAGAAGAAATTAACAAGATGTTGCCCCTCTTCTTAAGGAGCTCATTGTTCTGCATGGGGCACATTTAGGATGCACCAATGCCTAGACATATAGGAGGTGCTCAGTGTTAATAGGAATAATCACGTATACACAGTTTAGAACTAGTAGAAAAGAAAGCATAATCATCCTTTAGAAAAGGAGAAAGCAGGGAAGGTTTTCAAAAGAAACAGAAGTTAGTTTGAAATTGGCTTCATGATACGGATAGTAGGAGGTTTACATCTATTTTAATTAGACTAATAATGTGATATAAATAAAACATTAATGAAGAAAATCAGGGTCATCATTCTATCACTGCGTATTTACTCTAGGGGGTTTATAATCACACTATCATGGCTTTGTGTCACTTATCAACAGATAAATGTAAATTTAACCAGATTTGTGGTGTTTTTTTCTTCTTTTATACTAGCACATTGGTAAAACATATGATATGCAGCCTGGTAACAAATAAACAAGAAAATTATTATTTTGTATTCTGTATGTTCTGGATTTTATAAAACAGATTTTAATGTAAATTTTAACCAGGACTTTGTGGGCCTCCCATCGCAGCAGCCTCTCTCATTGCAGAGAATTGGCTCTGGGCGCATGTGCTCCAGATCTCAGGCTCAGTAAACACATTGGTCCAGCCGCTCTGCAGCACGTGGGATCTTCCCAGGCCAGGGATAGAACCGGCACCCCTTGCGCTACAAGGTGGAGTTCTTACCCACTGGACCACCAGGAAGCCCCAAGCAATGCTAATGACTAAGATTTATTGAGTACTTACCATAACTTAGGTACACTCTAAATGCTTTATAAGAATTGGGGCCTGTAAATTATACTGCTTCATAAGTCCTTTCATTATTATTTTTCCATTTTTCACAGATGAGGACACAAAGTTAAACTGGGAAAGAAGGATTCAATCCCAGACAGACGGTTGACTCAGCAAGGTCATGCACCATCCAAGCAATCCTGTTTCTGGTAGCTGCCAAGCCTATATTTGACTAAATTTAATGCATCTGTAAGTATCTACTATGTGTGATGTATTGCTTTAAGCACTGGGCAACTGAAACAGAAGAAATTAACAAGATGTTGCCCCTCTTCTTAAGGAGCTCATTGTTCTGCATGGGGCACATTTAGGATGCACCAATGCCTAGACATATAGGAGGTGCTCAGTGTTAATAGGAATAATCACGTATACACAGTTTAGAACTAGTAGAAAAGAAAGCATAATCATCCTTTAGAAAAGGAGAAAGCAGGGAAGGTTTTCAAAAGAAACAGAAGTTAGTTTGAAATTGGCTTCATGATACGGATAGTAGGAGGTTTACATCTATTTTAATTAGACTAATAATGTGATATAAATAAAACATTAATGAAGAAAATCAGGGTCATCATTCTATCACTGCGTATTTACTCTAGGGGGTTTATAATCACACTATCATGGCTTTGTGTCACTTATCAACAGATAAATGTAAATTTAACCAGATTTGTGGTGTTTTTTTCTTCTTTTATACTAGCACATTGGTAAAACATATGATATGCAGCCTGGTAACAAATAAACAAGAAAATTATTATTTTGTATTCTGTATGTTCTGGATTTTATAAAACTATGACTTTTGTGAGCTCAATTACAAGTTTAAAATGTTTTCTATAACCTTAGGAAATACACTGATGTAATATGTATAGATCAAAGGATAATTCTGTTTCCCTCAACAAGAATAGAATTCCATGAGAGTAGAGATTTACTAACTACCCTGTCTCTCTAACGCTTAGAATGGTGCCTGACACATAGGAAATACTCATTAACTATTTGTTGAATGAAAAAGTGTTAGTCATTAAATTGCTATTTTGATTAGAATAGTATATCATATGATCATATGAATGAGCATACTGAACAACAGGATCATTATTATAGTAGGCTGAAGGGTGGTTCCCTGCCAAAAAGATGTATCTACCCTAATTTCTGGAATCTTGAATGTGAGTTTGCTTGGAAAAAGAGTCTTTGCAGATATAGTTTAGTTAAGACCTTGAGATGACAGCATTCTGGATTATCTGTCTGGGCCCTAAATCCCATGACAACTGTTCTCCTAAGAGACATACAGAGAGAGACACACAGACAAAGAGAAGACCAGGTAGAGATGGAGGCAGAGGCTGGAGTGATGCAGCCATAAGCCAAGGAACACCTAAAGCCACCACCAGTTAGAAAGAGCAGGAAGGGATTCTTCCTTAGAGCCTGTGAAGGAAGGGTAGCTCTGCTGACACCTCACTTCTGAACGACAAGTTTGACTATGAAATCAGAACTATCATGGAGAATATTTCTGTTTATTTTTCATCCGTCAAGTTCATGGTACTGTCATGGCCACTACAAGAAAAAAAAGTTATCAGTAGGTCTTCTGTGGAAGGAGTCTGCCATATGTAGTTATCATGTGGCTGATCTAACTGAAAGAGGACGGTGGCCCTACAGTAACAGCCCCGATACATAATAGGCAAATGGAAAATGACCTGTAGCCCTCAACAGTGATCTTGATAAGAGCAGTTTCAGTAGAGTGACAAGGGTGCTTTCAGTGGGTCAGAAAGGAAGGTGGGACACTGAAGATAGACAAGTATGGACAAACATTTGAAGGAGTTTCCTAAAAAGTTCTAAGGAAGATAAAGATGAGGGAAATGGAGTAGAAAGCAAGATTCTGAAAAAAATAAAAGTCTAATAGCATATTTGTATGCTGATGGCACAGATCAGCAGAGAAGGGAAAACTGATGATTCAGGAGAGAAGGAAGGATAGATGGAGTCATATCCTTGGTTTACTTTAGACTGAGTAGCAATGACATCACTCCTGCCTTCCGGGAGTTAATAATAAAGCAAAGATGAGAGGCTTTATTTTTTCCCCTAGCTTTACTGAGGTGTAATTGATAAATTTAAAAATCCTATATATTTAAGGTATACAATATGATGGTTTATACAACATATACACTGCGAAATGATTACCACAATCAAGTTAATTAACATATATGTCATTTCACATAACTACTACTTTCTTTGTGTGTATGATGTGTGGATGAGAAGGTGAATATACTTATGATCTACTCCCTAAGCAAATTTTAAGTATACAATACAGTATTACTAACAGTACTTACCAGTACATTAGATCCTTACATGTTAAGTAGAATTTTATACCCTCTGACCAACATCTCCCCATTTTCCCCAATCCTTAATGTCCAGTGACAGTTGTTCTACTCTGTGGTTTTAGGAGTTCATTTCTTTTAGATCTCACATGTAAGTAAGATCATATATTATTTGATACAACTTTTCTTTATTCATCCATGCTATCACCAGGTTGTCACAAATGTCTCATAAGGAAGGGTAGCTCTGCTGACACCTCACTTCTGACCGACAAGTTTGACTATGAAATCAGAACTATCATGGAGAATATTTCTGTTTATTTTTCATCCGTCAAGTTCATGGTACTGTCATGGCCACTACAAGAAAAAAAAGTTATCAGTAGGTCTTCTGTGGAAGGAGTCTGCCATATGTAGTTATCATGTGGCTGATCTAACTGAAAGAGGACGGTGGCCCTACAGTAACAGCCCCGATACATAATAGGCAAATGGAAAATGACCTGTAGCCCTCAACAGTGATCTTGATAAGAGCAGTTTCAGTAGAGTGACAAGGGTGCTTTCAGTGGGTCAGAAAGGAAGGTGGGACACTGAAGATAGACAAGTATGGACAAACATTTGAAGGAGTTTCCTAAAAAGTTCTAAGGAAGATAAAGATGAGGGAAATGGAGTAGAAAGCAAGATTCTGAAAAAAATAAAAGTCTAATAGCATATTTGTATGCTGATGGCACAGATCAGCAGAGAAGGGAAAACTGATGATTCAGGAGAGAAGGAAGGATAGATGGAGTCATATCCTTGGTTTACTTTAGACTGAGTAGCAATGACATCACTCCTGCCTTCCGGGAGTTAATAATAAAGCAAAGATGAGAGGCTTTATTTTTTCCCCTAGCTTTACTGAGGTGTAATTGATAAATTTAAAAATCCTATATATTTAAGGTATACAATATGATGGTTTATACAACATATACACTGCGAAATGATTACCACAATCAAGTTAATTAACATATATGTCATTTCACATAACTACTACTTTCTTTGTGTGTATGATGTGTGGATGAGAAGGTGAATATACTTATGATCTACTCCCTAAGCAAATTTTAAGTATACAATACAGTATTACTAACAGTACTTACCAGTACATTAGATCCTTACATGTTAAGTAGAATTTTATACCCTCTGACCAACATCTCCCCATTTTCCCCAATCCTTAATGTCCAGTGACAGTTGTTCTACTCTGTGGTTTTAGGAGTTCATTTCTTTTTAGATCTCACATGTAAGTAAGATCATATATTATTTGATACAACTTACTTTATTTAGCATAATGTCCTCTAGATTCATCCATGCTATCACCAGGTTGTCACAAATTTCAAGATTTCCTCCTTTTTCATGGCTAAGTAATATATAATGATAGAATAGTATTCATCCATAAAAAAGAACATTTTCTTTATCTATTCATCTATCAATGAACACTTGGATTGTTTCCATATCTAAACCAGTGTGAATAATGTTGCAATAAACAGGGGATGAGAGAAGTTAATCCAATCACTAAGAAAACTGAGCGCCAGAAAGGGGAGGGGAGAGTACTATTAGAGTGTGTAGTAGAAGGAACTATCCAAGGAAAAGGGATGATGGTAAATGTAAGGATCGATGAAGTTTTCCTGAAGAAACAATAAGCTGAGTTAGAAAATGACAGAAAATCTTCAATATAAAAACTCAAATACAGAGAAGGTTCAAAATAATTTCAGTTTACCTCATTTGATTTGACAATCCCTTACATTTATTTCAAAAGGTACATTTTTGACAATTTCTTTTTCTTTTTGCTTTGCAAACTCTCCAGAGAGTAGGCATAGAAGGGAAGGAACATACCTCAACATAATAAAAGCCATATATGACAAACCCACAGCAAAAATTATCCTCAACAGTGAAAAATTGAAAGCATTTCTTCTAAAATCAGGAACTGGACAAGTGGGCCCACTCTCATCCCTACTATTCAACACAGTTTTGGAAGTCTTAGCCACAGTAATGAGAGAAGAAATAAATAAATAAAAGGAGCCCCAATTAGAAAAGAAGTAAAACTCTGTAGATGACATGATCCTCTACATAGGAAATCCTACAGATGCCACCAGAAAATTACCAGAGCTAGGGATTCCCTGGTGTCCAGTGGGTAAGGACACCACCCAAGGGGCACTGGTTCACTCCCTGGCCTGGGAAGATCCCATGTATCGTGGAGCAGCTGGACCAATGTGTCCAACTATTGAGCTGGAGCTCTGGAGCGCATGTGCCCAGAGCCAGTGCTCTGCAGCAACAGAGGTCACTGCAATGAGAGGCCCCGCCAGTGACAGTTGTTCTACTCTGTGGTTTTAGGAGTTCATTTCTTTTAGATCTCACATGTAAGTAAGATCATATATTATTTGATACAACTTACTTTATTTAGCAAACTGTTCTCTCGATTCATCCATGGTATCACGAGGTTGTCACAAATTTCAAGATTTCCTCTTTTGTCATGGCTAAGTAATATATAATGATAGAATAGTATTCATCCATAAAAAAGAACATTTTCTTTATCTATTCATCTATCAATGAACACTTGGATTGTTTCCATATCTAAACCAGTGTGAATAATGTTGCAATAAACAGGGGATGAGAGAAGTTAATCCAATCACTAAGAAAACTGAGCGCCAGAAAGGGGAGGGGAGAGTACTATTAGAGTGTGTAGTAGAAGGAACTATCCAAGGAAAAGGGATGATGGTAAATGTAAGGATCGATGAAGTTTTCCTGAAGAAACAATAAGCTGAGTTAGAAAATGACAGAAAATCTTCAATATAAAAACTCAAATACAGAGAAGGTTCAAAATAATTTCAGTTTACCTCATTTGATTTGACAATCCCTTACATTTATTTCAAAAGGTACATTTTTGACAATTTCTTTTTCTTTTGCTTTGCAAACTCTCCAGAGAGTAGGCATAGAAGGGAAGGAACATACCTCAACATAATAAAAGCCATATATGACAAACCCACAGCAAAAATTATCCTCAACAGTGAAAAATTGAAAGCATTTCTTCTAAAATCAGGAACTGGACAAGTGGGCCCACTCTCATCCCTACTATTCAACACAGTTTTGGAAGTCTTAGCCACAGTAATGAGAGAAGAAATAAATAAATAAAAGGAGCCCCAATTAGAAAAGAAGTAAAACTCTGTAGATGACATGATCCTCTACATAGGAAATCCTACAGATGCCACCAGAAAATTACCAGAGCTAGGGATTCCCTGGTGTCCAGTGGGTAAGGACACCACCCAAGGGGCACTGGTTCACTCCCTGGCCTGGGAAGATCCCATGTATCGTGGAGCAGCTGGACCAATGTGTCCAACTATTGAGCTGGAGCTCTGGAGCGCATGTGCCCAGAGCCAGTGCTCTGCAGCAACAGAGGTCACTGCAATGAGAGGCCCACACAGGCCAAAGAACAAAGATGGAAATAAATGAAAGACCAATAGAAGTGGCCTAAAAAAAAAGAAAAGAAAATTACTAGAGCTAATCAATGAATACAGTAAAGCTGCAGAATATAAAAGCAATACACAGAAATTCTTTGCATTCCCATATATTAACAATGAAAAATCAGAAAGAGAATGTAAAGAAACAACCCCATTCACTACTGCAATGAAAATAATAAAATATTTAGAAATAAATTTATCTATAGAAACAAAAGACCTATATATAGAAAACTATAAAACATTGATGAAAGAGATCAAAGATGACACAAATAGATAGAGAAATATACTATGTTTTTGGATTGGAAGAATCAATATAATGAAACTGAGTATACTACCCAAAGCAATCTATAGATACAATGCAATCCCTATCAAACTATCAACAGTATGTTTCACAGAACTAGAACAAATAATTTCAGAATTGGTATAGAAACACAAAAGACCCCCAAATAGCCAAAGAAACCTTGAGAAAGAAGAATAGAACTGGAAGAATCAACCTTCCTGACCTCAGACTATACTATAAAGCTATAGTCATCAAGACAGTATGCTATTGGCACAAAGACAGAAATATAGGTCAATAAAAGAAAATAGAAAGTCCAGAGATAAATCCACATACCTATGGACACCTTACCTTTGACAAAGGAGGCAAAAATATACAATGGAGAAAGACAGTCTAATCTCTTCAACAAGTGGTGCTGGGAAATCTGGTCAACTAAATGTAAAAGAATGCAACTAGAATACTTTCTAATACTATATACAAAAAATATATTCAAAATGGATTAAAGACAAATTTAAGACCAGAAAGTATAAAACTCCTGGAGGAAAACATAAGCAGACTTTTAGACATAAATCACAGCAAGATCCTCTATAGACACCTCCCAGAGTAATGTAAATAAAACAAAACAAACAAACAAAAAAGAGACCTAATTAAACTTAAAAGCTCTTGCACAATGAAGGAAACCATAAGCAAGGTGAAAGGACAGTCTTCAATAGGTACAGAATAGCATTATGGAATTTGAGAACTTAAAAGTTTTACACCTTTCAGCCAAGTCAAATCACATGATTAATTCTGTAACCATCTACCTGATGTATCTATACCTTGTTGATAATAAAAGCATAATGAATAAAACTAGATCAGCCATTCACGACATTTTAAATATTTAGAAAATCTACAAACTGCCTATAACTTCTTGAAGTACATATCTTCAGTGATATATGACAATGGTTAAAAGAATTGTATTGAACTGTCACAGTATTACAACATTAACTATGTATGCAAGCCATTTTCATAGATAAAGCTATACCAGGAATAGAAAAATCACCCAATGAATTTCTCTATTTTAAATCATCTAGGAACTGTTTTCTCAGGCTGCAAAAAAAATGTTGCTCTGTCAAATCACTTACAACCAAATTAGTTCTCCAGACACTTCTATAGGATACTAATAAAATGCCCTGTTAGTATGCCTTGTGAGAATATTCAGGTAAACTAGCCTTTTCTCTTTCCACTTCATTGGATTGCTGCCATATGGTAGCTATAAGAATTTTCTATTTGGTGGGTTCTTGCCTCTTCAGGAAGCTTAAAAGAAGATGGCTGTTTTGTTTAGCTAGGAACAGCCAACTTTCTATCTGGTGAGGACTGAATTTTATTATTCTAATTACTCTGTAATTCTCTGTATATTAAGGTACTCAGGTTCTTTTCCAAAATCATATAGTTATTATTTGTTTTGTTTTACAAATTTTATCATTTTCTTAATTTAGGAAAGTCAGTTTTTCTCTTGATTTTCTGTATGATTGGTCACATTAAAACATTACATATGGGCTTTCCTGGTGGCCCAGTGGGTAAAGAGTCCACCTTGCAGTGCAGGGGGCACTGGTTCAAGCCCTGGCCTGGGAAGATCCCACATGCTGCGGAATGCCTAGACCGGTGTGTCCAATTACAAGCCAGCGCTCTGGAGTGCATGCACCCAGAGTTGGTGATCTGCAACAGGAGAGGCCACTGTAATGGGAGGCCTACACATGCCAGAGAATAAAGATGGATGCAAACAAATAAATAAAAAAACAATAAAATAGGCCAAAATTTTTTAAAAAGAGAAAACATAAAAGACTTACATTTATTCTCTTTCAAAAGTTCCTCACTAATTTAAATTGATAAATTAAATTATAATTTCCTTGAAGGTAAGTAGAACTTTCTACTACCTTCTCTGTTTAAGAACAAGAAGGGGCTCCGTTACTCTCCAAGCAGAAACAATTCCCTACCCATTAAAATTCCAAAACGTGTGAAGTGCTTAGACCAGTGCAAGCACACAGTGAGCCATCAACAAACACTCGCTGTCACTGTCACCATCATCCCTGTCACTGTCATCATCATCATCAGTACACAGCTGTATTATGAGGAAATGCATTTCTATGACTGACTGCTGGCTGGTGGCTCAGCCGCAAAGAGTCTGCCTGCAGTGCAGATGATGAAGGTTCCATCCTGGGTTAGGAAGATCCCGTGCAGAAGGAAATGGCAACCCACTCCACTATTCTTACCTGGAAGGCCTATGGACAGAGAAGGCTTTGTGGGCTATATTCCACAGGGTTGCAAAAGTCAGACATGTCTGACCAACCAAACAATATTTCTTTGACTATGAATTCATATGTATAAAATTTTCAATCTTTTTGTTGAAAAAATAAGACTTGGACCTTGAAGTAAATTATTCCAAGACACTGCTGTTATTGTTCAGTCGCTAACTCATGTCCAACTCTTTGTGACCCCATGGACTGTAGCACTCCAGGCTTCCCTGTACTTCACTATTTCCTGGAGTTTGTTCAAGGTCATGTCCATTGAGTTGGTATCAACTATCTAACCATTTCAATCTCTGCTGTTCCCTTCTCCTCTTGTTCTCAGTCTTTCCCAGCATTAAGGTTTTATCCAATGAGTTGGCTCTTTGTATCAGATGGGCAAAGTATTGGAGCCTCAGGTTCAGGATCAGTCCTTCCAATGAGTATTCAGGGCTGATTTCCTTTAGGATTGACTGGTTGGATCTCTTTGCTGTCCAATTACAAGCCATTTGGGCACCCAGAGTTGGTGATCTGCAACAGGAGAGGCCACTGTAATGGGAGGCCTACACATGCCAGAGAATAAAGATGGATGCAAACAAATAAATAAAAAAACAATAAAATAGGCCAAAATTTTTTAAAAAGAGAAAACATAAAAGACTTACATTTATTCTCTTTCAAAAGTTCCTC
Organism: Tragulus kanchil; assembly: GCA_022376925.1. NCBI lineage: Eukaryota > Metazoa > Chordata > Mammalia > Artiodactyla > Tragulidae > Tragulus > Tragulus kanchil. Next base: position 78,482,299 of record JAIOJX010000031.1, read on the forward strand.
ACTAATTTAAATTGATAAATTAAATTATAATTTCCTTGAAGGTAAGTAGAACTTTCTACTACCTTCTCTGTTTAAGAACAAGAAGGGGCTCCGTTACTCTCCAAGCAGAAACAATTCCCTACCCATTAAAATTCCAAAACGTGTGAAGTGCTTAGACCAGTGCAAGCACACAGTGAGCCATCAACAAACACTCGCTGTCACTGTCACCATCATCCCTGTCACTGTCATCATCATCATCAGTACACAGCTGTATTATGAGGAAATGCATTTCTATGACTGACTGCTGGCTGGTGGCTCAGCCGCAAAGAGTCTGCCTGCAGTGCAGATGATGAAGGTTCCATCCTGGGTTAGGAAGATCCCGTGCAGAAGGAAATGGCAACCCACTCCACTATTCTTACCTGGAAGGCCTATGGACAGAGAAGGCTTTGTGGGCTATATTCCACAGGGTTGCAAAAGTCAGACATGTCTGACCAACCAAACAATATTTCTTTGACTATGAATTCATATGTATAAAATTTTCAATCTTTTTGTTGAAAAAATAAGACTTGGACCTTGAAGTAAATTATTCCAAGACACTGCTGTTATTGTTCAGTCGCTAACTCATGTCCAACTCTTTGTGACCCCATGGACTGTAGCACTCCAGGCTTCCCTGTACTTCACTATTTCCTGGAGTTTGTTCAAGGTCATGTCCATTGAGTTGGTATCAACTATCTAACCATTTCAATCTCTGCTGTTCCCTTCTCCTCTTGTTCTCAGTCTTTCCCAGCATTAAGGTTTTATCCAATGAGTTGGCTCTTTGTATCAGATGGGCAAAGTATTGGAGCCTCAGGTTCAGGATCAGTCCTTCCAATGAGTATTCAGGGCTGATTTCCTTTAGGATTGACTGGTTGGATCTCTTTGCTGTCCAAGGGACTCTCAAGAGGCTTCTCCATCATCAGTTTGAAGGCATCAATTCTGTGGGGCTCAGCCTTCTTTATGGTCCAACTCTTCCATCAATACGTGACTACTAGGAAAACCATAGCTTTGACTATACAGACTTTTATCTGAAAAGTGACATCTGTTTTTTATCTTATTAATAGCAAGTAAAATACATCAACTTGACACTAGAGTGTCATTTACTACCAAAATGACAGTGTCCAGGCCTACCTGTGAACTGCGGAAATATTCCAGAAATTTGGAATATTTAAAGAACAAGAAAGCTCATGTTGGCTACTCAAGAGAGACTCAGAAAAAGCCCCAAACACAAAGTGCTCCAAAGGAATGATTTTGAACATCTGATGTTAGATATGTTAAACCCTCATGGTTTACAGTAATAACAAAATAGTTTTCAAGAAAACAGAAACTGAGACTATTGAGTGGGCTCTATGCTACAGTCCATGTTACAGAATAATACTTTTAGCAAATGGCCTCACATACTGACCTCTTCATAAAATGTATCTCTTTTTTTGGCCACTTCTATTGGTCTTTCAATTATCTATTTTCATCCATCTTTGTTCTTAGGCCTGTGTAGTCCTCCAATCACACTGTACTCTCTCGTTGTAGAGAACCGGCTCTGGGCGCATGGGCTCCAGAGCTCCAGCTAGGTAGTTGGACACATCGGTCTAGTCGCTCCGCGACACGTGGGATCTTCCCAGGCCAGAGATTGAACTGGAGCCACTTGAAATGCAAGGCGGTGCCCTTCCCCACTGGAACACCAGGGAAGCCCTCTTTTTAGCACTTTTCTTTTTAATATTAGCCTCTTTCATTGGCTTTTTATTTATTATTTTTAAAAAATTCTTTATTTTAAAGGTTTCACAGAGTTTTGTTGTTCACAGACATGTATGTTCCCAGATCAGTCATATGCATATTCCTGGTCCCCATCCCCCGAGTTCCCCCCATCTCAACCCTCCAGACCATCACCCCATGCCATTGGAAGCACTCCTATTCCCTTAGCACAATGACAATAGCTATCTTTTCCACACATGACAGCAAAGGTTTCCATGTTACTCCCTCCATGCCTCCCCCTCCCTATTTCTTCCTCACATTGTCCCTGTGTCTATGCTCTATCTGTTTTTCCATGAGTTCCCTGCCTGTGTTATCAAGACCATCCTACTAGATTCCATATATGTGTGTTAGTATACTGTATTTGTCTTTCTCTTTTTGACTTACTTCATTTTTTATAATAGGTTCTAGAGCCAGCCACTTCATTAGGACTGAGTCTTCTGCATTTCTTTTAACAGCTGAGTAGTATTCCATTGTATATATGTACCAGAGCTTCTGGATCCATTCATTTGTCAGTGGACATCTACGTTGCTTCCATGTTCTAGCTACTGTATAGAGAGCTGCAATGAACATTGGGGTACAGGGGCTTCTTTCAGTTTTGATTTCATCCAGATATAAGACTAATAGTGGGATTGCTGGGTCATAGGGTGCTTCTATTTTTACTTTTTTAAGGAATCTCCATACTGTCTTCCATAGAGGCTGTATCAATTTACATTCACACCAGCAATGCAAGAGGGTTCCCTTTTCTCTGCACCCTCTCCAGCATTTAGTGTCTACAGATTTTTTGAAGATGGCCATTCTGACGGGTGTGAGGTGGTATCTCACTGTAGTTTTAATTTGCATTTCTCTAATAATAAGCGAGGTTGAGCATCGTTTCATGTGCTTTTGGGTCATCTGTATGTCCTCTTTGGAGAGGCATCTCTTTAGATCTTTTTCACATTTTTCAATTGGGTTGTTCTTTTTCCCTGTGCTGAGTTGTCTGAGTTGCTTGTAGATTTTGGAGATGAAATCTCTGTCTGTTGTTTCATTTGCTATGATTTTCTCCCACTCTGTGGGGTGTCTGTTCAGCTTTTTTGTAATTTCTCTTGCTGTACAAAAGCTTTTAAGTTTCATGAGGTCCCACGTGTTCATTTTTCTTTTCAGTTCTGCTATTTTAGCAGGTGGGTCAGAGAAGATCTTGCTTTGATTGATGTCCTTGAGGATTTTGCCTATATTCTCCTCTAAGAGTTTGATGGTTTCTGGTCTTCCATTTAGGTCTTTAATCCATTTTGAGTTGATCTTATTGTATGGTGTCAGGGAATGTTCCAACTTCATTTTTTTGCATGTAGCTGTCCAGTTTTCCCAGCACCACTTGTTGAAGAGGCTGTCTTTGTCCCATTTTATATGTTCGCCTCCTTTGTCAAAAATAAGGTACCTATAGGTGTGTGGGTTTATCTCTGGGTTCTCGATCTTCTTCCATCGGTCGATATTTTTGTTTTTGTGCCAGTACCATACTGTCTTGATGACTGTTGCTTTGTAGTAGAGTCTGAAGTTAGGGAGGCTGATCCCTCCAGCTCCATTCTTCTTCCTCAGGATTGCTTTGGCTATTCGAGGTCTTTTGTGTTTCCATATGAACTGTGTGATTCTTTGGTCTAGCTCTATGAAAAATGTCAATGGTAGTTGGATAGGTATTGCATTGAATCTGTAGATGATATTTGGTATTATGGTCATTTTCACAATATTGATTCTTCCGACCTAGGAACACGGAATATCTCTCCATCTATTTAAGTATTCTTTAATTTCTCTCATGAGTGTCTTATAATTTTCTGTGTACAATTCTTTTGTTTCTTTGGGTAGGTTTACTCCTAGGTATTTGATTGTTTTGGTTGCAATGGTGAAGGGGATTGCCTCTTTGATTTCGTTTTCTGAGTTTTCATTGTTTGTGTATAGGAATGCCAGTGATTTCTGTGTGTTGACTTTGTATCCTGCGACGTTGCTGAATTCGCTGATTAGCTCTAGTAGCTTTGTAACAGTGTCTTTGGGACTTTCTATGTATAATATCATGTCATCTGCAAAGAGAGAGAGCTTGACTTCTTCCTTTCCAATCTGTATTCCATTTCTTCTTCTTCTCTTATGCTGTTGCTAGAACTTCCAGGACTATGTTGAATAGCAGTGGTGAAAGTGGACACCCCTGTCTTGTTCCTGATCTTAGAGGGAATGCTTTCAGTTTTTCACCATTAACAATAATGTTCGCTGTGGGCTTCTCATAGATGGCTTTCACTGTGTTGGGATAGGTTCCTTCTATGCCCATTTTCTGAAGAGTTTTATCATAAATGGATGTTGTACTTTGTTGAAGGCTTTTTCTGCATCTATTGAGATGATCATGTGATTTTTGTCTCTCAGTTTGTTGATATGGTGTATCACATTGATTGATTTGCGGATGTTGAAGAATCCTTGCATGCCTGGGATGAACCCGACTTGATCATGATGTATGAGGTTTTTGATGTGTCGTTGAATTCTGTTTGCTAGGATTTTGTTGAGGATCTTGGCATCTAAGCTCATCAGTGAAATTGGCCTATAATTTTCCTTTTTTGTGTTGTCTTTGCCTGGTTTGGGTATCAGGGTGATGGTGGCCTTGTAGAATGTGTTTGGAAGTTTTCCTTCCTGTACAATTTTTTGAAAGAGTTTTAGAAGGACAGGCATTAGCTCTTCTTTAAATGTTTGGTAGAATTCGGCTGTGAAGCCATCGGGCCCTGGGCTTTTATTTTTGTGTAGATTTTTCATCACAGATTCGATTTCTGAGCTTGTGATTGGGTTGTTCAAAGTTTCTGTTTCTTCCTGGCTCAGTCTTGGGAGATTAATCCTGTCCAAGAAACTGTCCCTTTCTTCCAGGTTGTCCAGTTTGTTCCCATAGAGTTGCTCATAATAGTCTCCTAGAATCCTTTGGATTTCTGCATTATCAGTTGTAATCTCTCCTTTTTCGTTTTTGATTTTGTTGATCTGGTTCTTCTCTCTCTTTCTCTTGATGAGTCTGGCGAGTGCCTTCTCAATTTTGTTTACCCTTTCAAAGAATCAGCTTTTTGTTTTATTTATCCGTACTATAGTTTCTTTCATTTCTTTCTCATTTATTTCTGCTCTAGACTTTATAATTTCTCTTCTTCTGCTGGCTTTGGGGTGTTTTTGTTCTTCTTTCTCCACTTGTTTTAGGTGGAGGGTTAGTTCATCTGCTTCATATTTTCCTAGTTTCTTGAGGTGGGATTGTATCGCTATAAATTTCCCTCTTAGAACTGCTTTTGCGGTATCCCATAGGTTTTGCATGGTCGTATGTTCATTATCATTTTCTTCTAGGAATTTTTTAATTTCTCCTTTGATGTCCTCAGTAATCAGTTGGTTTTTTAGGTATGTGTTGTTTAATCTCCATGTGTTTGTGTTTTTAGCGGTTTTTTTCCTGTAGTTGACCTCTAGTCTCATTGCATTGTGGTTCGAGAAGATGGTTGATATAATTTCAGTTTTCTTGAACTGACTGAGGTTAGATTTGTGGATGTTGAAGAATCCTTGCATGCCTGGGATGAACCCGACTTGATCATGATGTATGAGGTTTTTGATGTGTCGTTGAATTCTGTTTGCTAGGATTTTGTTGAGGATCTTGGCATCTAAGCTCATCAGTGAAATTGGCCTATAATTTTCCTTTTTTGTGTTGTCTTTGCCTGGTTTGGGTATCAGGGTGATGGTGGCCTTGTAGAATGTGTTTGGAAGTTTTCCTTCCTGTACAATTTTTTGAAAGAGTTTTAGAAGGACAGGCATTAGCTCTTCTTTAAATGTTTGGTAGAATTCGGCTGTGAAGCCATCGGGCCCTGGGCTTTTATTTTTGTGTAGATTTTTCATCACAGATTCGATTTCTGAGCTTGTGATTGGGTTGTTCAAAGTTTCTGTTTCTTCCTGGCTCAGTCTTGGGAGATTAATCTTCTCCAAGAAACTGTCCCTTTCTTCCAGGTTGTCCAGTTTGTTCCCATAGAGTTGCTCATAATAGTCTCCTAGAATCCTTTGGATTTCTGCATTATCAGTTGTAATCTCTCCTTTTTCGTTTTTGATTTTGTTGATCTGGTTCTTCTCTCTCTTTCTCTTGATGAGTCTGGCGAGTGCCTTCTCAATTTTGTTTACCCTTTCAAAGAATCAGCTTTTTGTTTTATTTATCCGTACTATAGTTTCTTTCATTTCTTTCTCATTTATTTCTGCTCTAGACTTTATAATTTCTCTTCTTCTGCTGGCTTTGGGGTGTTTTTGTTCTTCTTTCTCCACTTGTTTTAGGTGGAGGGTTAGTTCATCTGCTTCATATTTTCCTAGTTTCTTGAGGTGGGATTGTATCGCTATAAATTTCCCTCTTAGAACTGCTTTTGCGGTATCCCATAGGTTTTGCATGGTCGTATGTTCATTATCATTTTCTTCTAGGAATTTTTTAATTTCTCCTTTGATGTCCTCAGTAATCAGTTGGTTTTTTAGGTATGTGTTGTTTAATCTCCATGTGTTTGTGTTTTTAGCGGTTTTTTTCCTGTAGTTGACCTCTAGTCTCATTGCATTGTGGTTCGAGAAGATGGTTGATATAATTTCAGTTTTCTTGAACTGACTGAGGTTAGATTTGTGGCCCAAGATGTGGTCTATCCTGGAGAATGTTCCGTGAGCACTTGAGAAAAAAGTGTATTCTTCTGCTTTTGGATGGAAAGTCCTAAAGATATCCACGAGGTCCATCTTTTCTAGTGTGGCATTTAAGGCTTGTGTTTCTTTATTAATTTTCTGTTTGGATGATCTGTCCATTGGTGTGAGAGGAGTGTTACAGTCTCCTACTATTACTGTGTTATTATTGATTTCTTCTTTTATGTCTGAAAGTATCTGTCTTACGTATTGAGGTGCCCCTGTGTTGGGTGCGTAGATATTCATGACTGTTATGTCTTCCTCTTGGATAGATGCCTTAATCATGATGTAGTGACCTGCCTTGTCTCTTAGAATCTTCTATACTTTAAAGTCTATTTTGTCTGATATGAGGATTGCTACTCCAGCTTTCTTTTGATTTCCATTTGCATGGAATATCTTTTTCCAGCCTCTCACTTTCAGTCTATGAGTGTCTCCAGGTCTGAAGTGGGTCTCTTGTAAACAGCATATATATGGATCATGTTTCTTGATCCATTCAGCCAACCTGTGTCGTTTGGTTGGAGCATTTAGTCCATTTACGTTCAAAGTAATATTGATACGAACGTTCCTATTATCATCTTCTTAGATGTTTGGAGTTTGATTTGTAAGGCTTCTCCTACTCTATTTATTGGCTATATCAGGCCCTTTACACTTGTTGTAGGGCTAGTTTTGTGGTACAGAATTCTTTTAGTTTTTGCTTGTCTGTGAAGCTTTGGACCTCACCATCAATTCTGAATGAGATTCTTGCTGGGTAGAGGATTCTTGGTTGGAGGTTATTCTCTTTTAGCCGTTTAAATGTGTCTTGCCATTCTCTTCTGGCCTGTAGGGTTTCTGTTGAAAGATCCGCAGTTAAACGTATGGGGTTTCCTTTATATGTTATTTGTTGTTTGCTCCTAGCTGCTTTTAGTAATCTGTCTTTATATTTAGTCTGCGTTAGTTTGATTAGAATGTGCCTTGGTGTGTTTCTCCTAGGATTTCTCCTGTATGGAACTCTTTGTGCTTCTTGGACGTGGTTGACTATTTCCTTTCCCATGCTGGGGAAGTTTTCAACAATAACTTCTTCAAGAATTTTTTCATAGCCTTTCTTCCCCTCTTCTTCTTCTGGAACTCCTATAATTCTAATGTTGGTGCGTTTGATATTGTCCCATAGGTCTCTGTTGCTATCTTCAGCTCTTTTAATTCTTTGGGCTTTGTTCTGTTCTTCAGCACTTATTTCCACCATTCTGTCTTCCAGCTCACTTATCTGTTCTTCAGCCTCCGATACTCTACTGTTGAGACCTTCTATAGTATTTTTGAGTTCAGCAATTGAGTTAGTTGTCTCCATTTGCTTATTTTTCATTTCTTGCATGTCTCTTCTAAGTGCACTAATTTCCTCTAATATTCTGTTTTTGATGTTTTGCATCCTCATTAGTATAGCTTTTCTGAATTCTCTTTCAGATAATTTGTCTATCTCCTCCTCTGTCATTTGAAGTTGTGATTCTCTAGCTTGGTCCTTCATTTGTGCAGTGTTTCTCTGTCGTTTCATTATTAGGTTAGTTTTTGTTTCTTTGTGTGTGTCTGTGTGTATGGAGTTCTTTTTCCCCCCAGGCTTCTTGGTTGAATTCTCCCTTCCTTTGGGTTTCTGTCCTTCTAGAAGGGTTCAATGGTTGGTGTCTTGGGTAGTGTCAGGTTTTGTTTACAGGTGAATAATCTCTAATGTTGTATGTTCTTTGATAGTGTGGGGTCTTGGAATCAGGGCTTCCACTCCAAGGATCCTTGGTTTGGTGATTGGTCAGGGTGTGTAGGCTCTAGGTTTGGTGATTGGTCTAAAAGGCCCTTTACACTTGTTGTAGGGCTAGTTTTGTGGTACAGAATTCTTTTAGTTTTTGCTTGTCTGTGAAGCTTTGGACCTCACCATCAATTCTGAATGAGATTCTTGCTGGGTAGAGGATTCTTGGTTGGAGGTTATTCTCTTTTAGCCGTTTAAATGTGTCTTGCCATTCTCTTCTGACCTGTAGGGTTTCTGTTGAAAGATCCGCAGTTAAACGTATGGGGTTTCCTTTATATGTTATTTGTTGTTTGCTCCTAGCTGCTTTTAGTAATCTGTCTTTATATTTAGTCTGCGTTAGTTTGATTAGAATGTGCCTTGGTGTGTTTCTCCTAGGATTTCTCCTGTATGGAACTCTTTGTGCTTCTTGGACGTGGTTGACTATTTCCTTTCCCATGCTGGGGAAGTTTTCAACAATAACTTCTTCAAGAATTTTTTCATAGCCTTTCTTCCCCTCTTCTTCTTCTGGAACTCCTATAATTCTAATGTTGGTGCGTTTGATATTGTCCCATAGGTCTCTGTTGCTATCTTCAGCTCTTTTAATTCTTTGGGCTTTGTTCTGTTCTTCAGCACTTATTTCCACCATTCTGTCTTCCAGCTCACTTATCTGTTCTTCAGCCTCCGATACTCTACTGTTGAGACCTTCTATAGTATTTTTGAGTTCAGCAATTGAGTTAGTTGTCTCCATTTGCTTATTTTTCATTTCTTGCATGTCTCTTCTAAGTGCACTAATTTCCTCTAATATTCTGTTTTTGATGTTTTGCATCCTCATTAGTATAGCTTTTCTGAATTCTCTTTCAGATAATTTGTCTATCTCCTCCTCTGTCATTTGAAGTTGTGATTCTCTAGCTTGGTCCTTCATTTGTGCAGTGTTTCTCTGTCGTTTCATTATTAGGTTAGTTTTTGTTTCTTTGTGTGTGTCTGTGTGTATGGAGTTCTTTTTCCCCCCAGGCTTCTTGGTTGAATTCTCCCTTCCTTTGGGTTTCTGTCCTTCTAGAAGGGTTCAATGGTTGGTGTCTTGGGTAGTGTCAGGTTTTGTTTACAGGTGAATAATCTCTAATGTTGTATGTTCTTTGATAGTGTGGGGTCTTGGAATCAGGGCTTCCACTCCAAGGATCCTTGGTTTGGTGATTGGTCAGGGTGTGTAGGCTCTATGTCTGGTTTGCTATTGCGTTCCGTGATATTAGTTCAAATACTAGCATCTGAGGAGCAAGAGGTGTGTCCCTGATGGGTGACAGTCATAAAAGCATGCAGATGTTTTCTAACATAGTCGTAAGATATACATATATACACAGCAATATCCACATCTAACCAGTCTTACAGTGATAAAGCATAGGAAAATTTTCTGGCAAACAACACAAAGATGATACTTGCCCATTAAGCTCTGAATTAATTAAAATAGTGCCTGTACAAATAGATCCTGGGCAAGGTTGTCTTGGACTATTTCATTGAAAGCAATTTTTAACTAAGACATGTGTTGTGGGTGAGGAGGAGGAGAGTGTATGGGTAATGAGAAGGAATAGATTCGTCTTGGAAGGATTTTATAGGGTTACGTGGCCAAGATTAGTGTGTTGTATTGTTTAGTGCAGCTGGAAGAGAATAGTGGAGACAGGAAGGTAGGAAATATTTATCTAGAGGATAGTGGCAGATAGGAGAAATTTGTACATTTAGAACATAGAGGGAGGAAGCACTGGCAAAGAGGAAACAAAATTAGAAGTTTCCAAGAATTAAAATGTTTTAAAAAATTGAAAATTAAAAATCAAAAAAAAAAGAAATTTAAAATTAAAAAGGGAAGAAAACTTAATAAGAAGAGACAAAAAATAAAAAAAAAAACCCAAACCTGACCGATCAATCAAATAAAACTGTCCACAACAAATAAACAATAAAAGCTAAATACTGTCCCTGGTTTTTATCCTCTCATCTGTCTGGTGGAAGCCAATCTGCTCTCGATGGAGTTGTCTTGATGATGTAGACTTTCCCTTATAGCACCGGTTGCTATGGTTTCTGTTTTTGTTTTCAGCAAAATAAAGGCGTTGCTGCAAGCTCAGGTGCTGGCCGGAGCGGCAGGCTGATCCCATTCCGTTGGGCAGGGGGCTGCGGCACGTGCAGTCCCGTGTTGGAGGGGGGCGCCCCGGCCCTGCCGCGCACCCGCCGGTAGCCTCCAATACCTGCCCTTCTTCTCCCGGCTTCCTCACCTGCGGGTGTAGCTATGGAGGTGCACGGGCTCCTCCACTATTGGCGTGTGTGCACTGCCAGTTACACGTCCAAGTCCCAAAGGTCGGCATGAGCTTTCCCGTCCGGCTCAAGCCCGGTCCCTGGTCAGCAATCCATGGGCGACTTCCCCTCTTCATTCAGCAAGCCCCCCCACTAGGAGTGTTTGAACTTACCCGGTGCCAGGCGGAAAGTCGCGATTTTCGCCCAGCCAAGCGGCGCGATTTTCACGGTGGGCACTCCCTGTTCGGCTCTATTCAGGTCCCTAGGCAGCTCCTGGTGGTGAACTTCCTAATTACGTTCTGCCCGCCCGGCTCCAGTATCTTATCTTCGCAGTGTCTTAATTTCTGCCGGCGATCCAGCCGGATTCTTGGAGTTTTCGCACTGAGCGCTGCTCTCTCTCCCCAATGCTCCACTCAGGCCCCCTTTTAGAGCACTTGCTAACGTGCTCTCCGTCAGTCCCGGTCTGCCGCCGTAGGGGTTAGGACAGGGGGTTCTCAGAGCAGTAGCTCCAGGAAAGTTCTGACTGTTCACTCTTCAACCCTCGCGGACCTAAGGAGTTCTGTCGTCTAGCGGCTGGTTTGTTGGTGGTGTCTCATTTCTTGATTAGTTCTGGTGATTCTGTTGGGGAGCTGGTTAAATCTTCCCCTCATTCCTCCGCCATCTTGGCCCCCTCCTCCTTATTTATTAATTTTCATCCATCTTTACTCTTTGGCCTGTGTGGGCCTCCCACTGCCTTGGCCTCTGTTGTCGCAAGCACTGACTCAGGGTGCATGCACTCCAGGGCTGCAGGCTTGTAATTGGACACACCGGTCCAGCCTGTTGTGCAGCACATGGGATCCTCCCTGGGCCAGAGATCTAACCAGTGCCCCTTGCAATGCAAGGCAGACTCTCTACCCACAACACAACCAGGGAAGCCCCATTCAATGTATATTTTACTGAGTAACTATTATGTGTTAGGCAGATACTGTTCCAGGCACTGAAAAGGAAGCAATGAACAAAACAAAGTACCTACCCTCATGGAGCTAGCAAGGACAGCAGATAAATATATAAACAAATAAAGCATCTCATTTAAACAAATTAATGGTAAAATATCCTATAAATGATATATTAACTACACATGACGGACATGCAAAATAAAGCTCTGCAGTCAATGACAGCAGGTATTGAAGCCGAGTGAATTGTAAGCAAGACCACCCTGAGGTGGGAACAGGTTCAACATTTTTTATGAACCGCAAAGGAGGTCAGCATTCAACTGCTTCAGGTCTCAGTTTCTCATCTGTAAAAGTAGGGCATTGAACTTGATAACTTCAAAATTATTCTCCAACTTTAAAATTTAACTACAGAATTCTCCATTTGCTTGTGTCTGGTAAATTTCTAATAGAACATCTCTAAACAGACAAGAGAAATATTCTTAAACTTCCCTAACTCACCATTTACTATACTTCAGATTGATAACTGAATTTATTGATATATTGTTGCTTAAGAGTTCTGTGCAAGTTATATATATGTGTGTGTGTATGTGTGTGTGTGTATACACACACACACACACATATGTATAATGCAGAAGATTTGTAAGCATAATAATTTTATTTTGGAAAACATACATGCAAATGAAGAGGTGTGTACTTTCAGTAATTTTAAAGATTCTTCTCTCAAGATCACCCTCCCTTAGAAGTAAATTCTTATGACCTGTCTTCTGAGTTCTGTCCCACATTATAGCACAACAGTTTACACTGTGGCATTAGACAGATATGCCTAGACATTAGGCTTTCAATTCCAGCTAGGCCACTTAGTCGAATATACTGTACAAACTGTTAATCCACTCTGCATGTCCTTGGACTTAAAGACCCGGTGAATGCTAGGTATCACACAAATGCTAGTTGCATTTATTTGTTTGTTTGTATTTCTATCATTTGGATTGCTATTGTTTAATTGCTAAGTCATGTCCAACTCTTTTGGGACCCTGTGAACTGCAGCCCTCTAGGTCCCTCTGTCCATGAGGTTTCCCAGGCAAGAATACTAGACTGGGTTGCTATTTCCTTCGACAAGGGGATCTCCCTGATTCAGGGGTCAAAATTATGTCGTTTGCATCGAAGGTGGATTCTTTAGCACTGAGCTACCAGGGAAGCCCCCTTCACCTTATCCAGGTGCTTAATTCAGACTCAGAACTTTCTGTATCATCATTTAGTGTTAGGTAAAAGTGCCATAAAGTATCAGTGACTCAGAGAAGAGGGAGCTTATTTCTTCCTTATATAAATAAGCTCTGGAGGTGGGCAGTCTGGGGCTGACATAGTCTCCCCAGGCATTACATATTCCTGCCATATGGCCTTCATCCTCAAAGCTACCTCACAGTCTAAGATTGCTATTATACTTCTGTTTCCACAAAATAGCAGGAAGAATGAGGGCAAGACGAAGGGGCACAACTCTAGGTGAGCCTTCGTCTCATCTGCAAGTTTCCTTGAAACCTAACACAACATTTACACTAACATTCTATCGCCCAGAACTTAGTCACATGGCTACAACCAGCTATAATGAGAAGTTGGGAAAGATCTCTGAGCTGGGCACATTATGGACCTGAATAAAATGAGGATTCTAATGCTAAAAAATAAAGGGAGAATGAATATTATACAGGCAACTGACAGATTTTTCCAAGGAATCAAACTGAAGGCTTTTTATCTCACTTAAACATACTCCTCCTCTAGACTTTTCTGTTTCAAACAAAGTATCGTCATCCTTTGCATTATTTCTAATGCCTTTCAACTCCCAATATCCACATGAAAATAACTGCCATGTGGAGCATCTACCATCCTTCTTCTCCATTTCCTCATACAGACTTCAGAACAGTCTCACAGCTGCTCTCCATACATCCAGTCTCTCCTATCTGAGACCTCCGTTAAGGACTACTACCAGATTGATATTTGGAAGCAAAGGTTTGATCATGTCACCTCCCTTTGCTAAAACTTTAGAAAACCAGCAATAACCTGAAGAAAAGCTGGAAATCTTCAGTGTTTCCTTGTAACATAACCAATGTTATTGCTCTGGAATCCATAAATCTGATATTTCAGGCAAACTGAGCCACTCACTGATGCTATAGTTTATCTTTCAACTTTACCCACCCTGTCTGTTCTTCCTCCATCTCTACCAAACTGTTTTAGTTTTGGGTACCATCAAAAGCAGATGCTGGGATAAGAATATTGGAGTAGACAGTTTACAGGGAAGTGATCTCAAGAAGTCTGAGTTAAAAAAAAAAGAAGAAGAAAAGAAATAAAATGCAAAAATGGCAGTACTCATGACACAGGTTGCCACTGTGAGTCACTGGAGCACAACTGTGTTAGCAACCCGCCAGAGGACACAGAGGTCATATGACCAAACTGTCCTCTTAAGAAGTCTCAGGAGCTGCACATTCATCCAGTGGAGAATTAATCACCTTCCACCGAGATTTCTTAGGTCCCAACTGAGGGCTGACCATGCGAGTGCTGTTAACTCCTCTATAGTTCCCTGTAGCACCTGCAATATGGCCAGGCAAGCTCCTCAGGTGCCAAAGAAAGTTCTAAGGCTGAGAAGCTCATCTCTGCTACTTGAAGTGGCAAACCATCAGCACACCAGGAACTGTCCATAGTGGTAATGGTCCTTAAGGGGCCTAAGCATCATAAAGTCTGCTACTAGAAGCAAACCCCATTGACATCAATTTCAGAGACTAGTCCAGGGCAACTCTCCGATGAAGCTTTCTCTGATTTCTCAGACTTGAAGAATCTGACTGCTACTTGATCTTTCTCCATTAGATCACTTTTTTATTCTTGTGAAGCTATTAAATGTATTATCAGATGGCATGATTTTTATAAATTTTTTACCTCACAGTACTACGAACAAGGAGAAAATAATCAAGCACCATGGGCATTTAAAGCCCACAGAAATCAATCTGATTGTAAATTCTAAAGGTCTTGCATAGTGTAAAAAATAAGAAAGCGCAGGACTTCCCTGGTGATCCAGTGGGTGAAGAGTCTGCCTTGCAGTGCAAAGGGGTACTGGTTCCATCCCTGGCCAAGGAAAATCCCACGTGCCACAGAACGGCTAGACTGGTCTGTTCCATTATGAGCCAGTGCTCTGGAGTGCATGCACCCAGAGCCAGTGCTCCGCAATGAGAGAGGCCACTGTGGACGGAGGCCCACACAGGTGAAAGTATAAAAGATGGATGAAAAATAAATTTTAAAAAAACCAATAAAAGAGGCCAAAATTTAAAAAAATATATAAGCACATGCAGCGGAAACAGTGGATTTCTTAAAATCTTAGAACCTCTACCTCTGGTATTCATTTTAAGTGAAATTTTACATTGAGTTTAAATATCAATAGGTGCATGGTTTAAACAGTTCATGAAGGTTAGGCTGAACTCTCAATCCATTAATAACAGGCTAACAACAGTACTTACTTCAGTTTTTAAAGCAATAAATATTATATATTAAAATGTAACTCCTCACTGCATCACTCTAAATTCAGGAGTGAAGTTCAGTAACCAGCAAGATATTGGACTTCCCTTCAGGGGTCTGATTACTCAAATGACCTCATCCAAAAGTATAATATTTATGAGTCAGTTCCACAGCAAAGCTCCATATGGACTAGACTCTGGGGGGTATTAGGTTATATAATGAAAATTCACCTATTCAAGTTGCTATTCTAGTTAATTTAAGAATTGGGTGACACACTATTTCAATGACCATGTTTAGCTTCACTATTAATAAGCATACACGCTACATTAATGTAAGTAGCTGGAGAAAGATTCTAATCAACAACTCCACTGACACTATCCCTTCATTTCAAAGAGTGTAACACTGCTGCAACTCAACTCCATTACCAACATTTTAACTGCCAAAGACTTCTTTTAAACAATTTACTTTCACATTGAAAAACAAATTTATCTTAGCAAAAATACAGGAGTAGTATAAAATTAATGTTAGGAAGATGAAATTCTGCACCAATATGCCTAGTCTGAAAAGGCAACAACACTCATCCTTTTAATTTTATAAAACAACAGGAAAAAATTGATCTAATCTTCTATCTACTTATAATTCTAAAATCTAAAAATGGTTATCTCAGTTAAATACTACATAGGGCTTCTTCCTGTGAAAGAGAGACTGAACATTATTAATCAACAGTCATATGTTTTCATGTTAATAGCATTACTGTCATATATAAAATTAGAATGCGAAGATTTAATAGGCATATATCTTGATGACAGTGCAGTCTGCTCTAAAAGAATCAGCTATTATAATGCTATCAACCCATTTTGATATTTCTCTCCATCTGCATTCTAACCCATTAAAAACTGAATTTCGTCAGTTAACAAAATGGATGTTTAATATTTACTACTAAATCATATTTGAGATTATTATATACTAAACTGCCTCACATGATATTATTGTTTTATTACGATTTTCACTAAATTACCAGTCTAAAAGTTTGTTCATCACTGTGGCAGAAATTATGATAAGGCTACAAATAAGAAAAATGAAGTATTAAATTTTTGCCAAATTTTATAGGACATTTACCTTAAACTAGCAACCACTTCTATCTACAAGAGAACATCATATAATCTGCCAGCATCTGCTAATTCATCCATCTGGTATTTAATTATTCAAACTGGGGGGCTAGAGAATTAAGCCAGTTTTGAAAATGCCTCATCCAAAAGTATAATATTTATGAGTCAGTTCCACAGCAAAGCTCCATTGCAACTCTGGGGGTATTAGGTTATATAATGAAAATTCACCTATTCAAGTTGCTATTCTAGTTAATTTAAGAATTGGGTGACACACTATTTCAATGACCATGTTTAGCTTCACTATTAATAAGCATACACGCTACATTAATGTAAGTAGCTGGAGAAAGATTCTAATCAACAACTCCACTGACACTATCCCTTCATTTCAAAGAGTGTAACACTGCTGCAACTCAACTCCATTACCAACATTTTAACTGCCAAAGACTTCTTTTAAACAATTTACTTTCACATTGAAAAACAAATTTATCTTAGCAAAAATACAGGAGTAGTATAAAATTAATGTTAGGAAGATGAAATTCTGCACCAATATGCCTAGTCTGAAAAGGCAACAACACTCATCCTTTTAATTTTATAAAACAACAGGAAAAAATTGATCTAATCTTCTATCTACTTATAATTCTAAAATCTAAAAATGGTTATCTCAGTTAAATACTACATAGGGCTTCTTCCTGTGAAAGAGAGACTGAACATTATTAATCAACAGTCATATGTTTTCATGTTAATAGCATTACTGTCATATATAAAATTAGAATGCGAAGATTTAATAGGCATATATCTTGATGACAGTGCAGTCTGCTCTAAAAGAATCAGCTATTATAATGCTATCAACCCATTTTGATATTTCTCTCCATCTGCATTCTAACCCATTAAAAACTGAATTTCGTCAGTTAACAAAATGGATGTTTAATATTTACTACTAAATCATATTTGAGATTATTATATACTAAACTGCCTCACATGATATTATTGTTTTATTACGATTTTCACTAAATTACCAGTCTAAAAGTTTGTTCATCACTGTGGCAGAAATTATGATAAGGCTACAAATAAGAAAAATGAAGTATTAAATTTTTGCCAAATTTTATAGGACATTTACCTTAAACTAGCAACCACTTCTATCTACAAGAGAACATCATATAATCTGCCAGCATCTGCTAATTCATCCATCTGGTATTTAATTATTCAAACTGGGGCTAGAGAATTAAGCCAGTTTTTGAAAAGCTACAAGGAATCAAGGCTTAACTGAGCACTTCTAGCTTTACCATTTAACACGGATGAAATCAAAGAAATGCCAGCCATCATTCTAAGTATGTTTTCTAAACCTACAGAGTAAAAAAGAAATCATACATTATAGGGCAACTTTTCCAAAAGTTGCAACCAAACTAGATGGAGAATATGACATCTTGGCATGTGTCACTGGTACACATATGTATATATCTGTGTACATTGGGACTGAATGGGTTTAGGGATAGAAAGGTTGTACAAAGGAGATAGAAAGAGAAAGTGAGCAGAAACTGCCTGAAGGGTTAAAATATATTGTCCAAGATTGCATTTCCTAGGCTTCTCTGGTAGCTCAGTGGTAAAGAGTTTGCATGCCAATGCAGGAGGCAGGAGTTCGATTCCTGATCTGGGAAGATCCCACATGCTGCAGAGCAACTAAGCCAGTGAGCCACAACCACTGAGCCTGTGCTCTAGAGCCTTGGAACCGCAACTATTGAGCCCATGTGTCACAACTACTGAAGCTCATGTGCCATAGAGCCTGAGTTCCACAAGAGAAGTCATCACAACAAGAAGCCTGCTCAGTTCAACTAGAGAGTAGTTCCCACTCCCTGCAACTAGAGAAGAGCCTGCGGCAGCAGTGAAGACCCAGAATAGCCAAAATAAATAAATATATAAATAAATAAAATATTTTTTAAAAAAATATTGCATTTCCTTTGAGGACTAAAATTAGCAAGTAAAAAAGGAAGCAAAGAAGAGGAAGGCATGGTTCAAATAGATGGTGCAGGCAGAAACAGAAAGTGGGCCTTGCTATATTCTAGTGCATGTAACATTATACTGTGTTTTATTACAAGAGAGATTCCAAAATGTCTCCTCTTCTGAAAGAATTCCAGTTGTTTTAGTGAAGACAGGTTCCACGAGTATTTGGACACTCCCAGGGAAAATTATTTTCTGAATCTGATGACCTAACTACAAATAAGAATATGAACTTTGCCAATTATTTGTGGAACTGTTAAATCCCTAACAAAATTTTGCTTGGCAATGAACTGATTAACAATAAGGTTGGACCTTTTTTTTAACAAAATAGCTTTGGGAGCAATCTTCCCAAAGAGTCCTTCAACTATAAATTAGGAAAGTCGAACTAGATAGTTCCCAAAGATCTTCTCAACTGGAAGATTTTATGATCTCAAGTAGACAAATGGATAATTCTAATACATGCAAAAACTGGTTCATCCCCACCTCAGAGCCTCTTCAGCAGGAATGGCAACAGTAGAATAAATCCTATACTTTTAGTCAGTTAAAAACTCCTAGTTTTTACCATTAGTTTGTTTTAAAATAATGCCTATGCTATTTTGCTTATTATGGGATCAAATTTTATTCTTAAATAAACTTTATTCCAAATGAGAACAGGGAAGGTCTATTTCTATTTACCACAAAGCACATTAGCCTAAAAGACATACAAATTCAACCACTTAAATTATAATTCCAAAGGAAATATATATCTGTAGCTTAAGAGAAAGTCTTCATTTCCAGTTTGCTTACAGTTAAAGTGAATGTCATGCCAATGCAGGAGCCTAGGTTCCACAAGCCAGTGAGCCACAACCACTGAGCCTGTGCTCTAGAGCCTTGGAACCGCAACTATTGAGCCCATGTGTCACAACTACTGAAGCTCATGTGCCATAGAGCCTGAGTTCCACAAGAGAAGTCATCACAACAAGAAGCCTGCTCAGTTCAACTAGAGAGTAGTTCCCACTCCCTGCAACTAGAGAAGAGCCTGCGGCAGCAGTGAAGACCCAGAATAGCCAAAATAAATAAATATATAAATAAATAAAATATTTTTTAAAAAAATATTGCATTTCCTTTGAGGACTAAAATTAGCAAGTAAAAAAGGAAGCAAAGAAGAGGAAGGCATGGTTCAAATAGATGGTGCAGGCAGAAACAGAAAGTGGGCCTTGCTATATTCTAGTGCATGTAACATTATACTGTGTTTTATTACAAGAGAGATTCCAAAATGTCTCCTCTTCTGAAAGAATTCCAGTTGTTTTAGTGAAGACAGGTTCCACGAGTATTTGGACACTCCCAGGGAAAATTATTTTCTGAATCTGATGACCTAACTACAAATAAGAATATGAACTTTGCCAATTATTTGTGGAACTGTTAAATCCCTAACAAAATTTTGCTTGGCAATGAACTGATTAACAATAAGGTTGGACCTTTTTTTTTTTTTAACAAAATAGCTTTGGGAGCAATCTTCCCCAAAGAGTCCTTCAACTATAAATTAGGAAAGTCGAACTAGATAGTTCCCAAAGATCTTCTCAACTGGAAGATTTTATGATCTCAAGTAGACAAATGGATAATTCTAATACATGCAAAAACTGGTTCATCCCCACCTCAGAGCCTCTTCAGCAGGAATGGCAACAGTAGAATAAATCCTATACTTTTAGTCAGTTAAAAACTCCTAGTTTTTACCATTAGTTTGTTTTAAAATAATGCCTATGCTATTTTGCTTATTATGGGATCAAATTTTATTCTTAAATAAACTTTATTCCAAATGAGAACAGGGAAGGTCTATTTCTATTTACCACAAAGCACATTAGCCTAAAAGACATACAAATTCAACCACTTAAATTATAATTCCAAAGGAAATATATATCTGTAGCTTAAGAGAAAGTCTTCATTTCCAGTTTGCTTACAGTTAAGAGGCTGAGTCAAGTTTCAGCTGACAGAAAAAAAAATTATCTGTCAAAACTGCAAACTCCTGATAAATAACAGAATAAGTAAAAGAACACTAACTAGAGGGTGCTAGTATAATTTCTAAAATCCATCATATCTCATATGTATCATTTTTCTCAAAGACTGGTAAGTACTGCCATACAATGTATTTTTTAACAGGCTAAAATCTTTTTTAGAAATTCTGAGCCCTGGACTTGACTATGATGGACAAGTCTTCAAGGAGGATTCCAAACAGAACTAATATAGCACTCAATCTCAACTTAATTACAGGTTGAGTCAAAAACTCCATCTTTTTCTGGTACTATAGGAAACCCATACAAGGTTCAGACTTTTAGGTTTTCCATAAAACACTTTTTCCAACATGCCACATTAGAATGCACAGCTCCTTTTTATTCTTGTTGAAATGAGCACATTTTTAAACAGAAAGCCATCCACCCTATGCAAACCAATGGAAAAATAACTGATGTGAAGGTATACTCCTAGGAAACAATGGTAATAGAATGTGCAACCTTAGATTCCAGTTAGATTTTGGAATAGGTAATTACATAAGCAGTGAGGTGGTTTCCTTTCATTCTTTGTTTAGCTAATGATCTCCAGGAAGTAAGTTAGTTAAGTCTGTTTAATTTCTTTCAAAAACATTTCACTTCCTATTGAATCCAATCTTAGGGCAGTTTTCAACTCTTCTGTCTTTTCAGATCTCTAGACAGGACTGCATTTATTTTCATATTGAATCATTGTATAACCTTCCTTTCAAAACAACTTGTAACAATATAAAACATAAATTGGTAACACTGTAAACTAAAACAATAAACTCAGAGAAGAAATAAGGAGAAAATATAAAACAAGCCTAGAATCTGAAAAGAAAAAGGATCTATAAGAAGTGGAAGATGAATGAAAGAAACAGTGGTAGAGATACAGTGTGTGTGTGTGTGTGTGTGTGTGTGTGTGTATTTAAATAGCAGAGAGACAATGAAAGCTTCTGAAGCCAGACTAACAAGTAATTAAGATTCCCTTGGGGAATGAATGCAGCACCTTGCCCTGGAAAGGGTCTACCTACCAGAATCTAAGATTCAAAAAAACAGCCTCTTCTTTCCTGTGCCCATCCTGTGTCCAGTCAGATGCAGGCTGACCCCAATTTATTTCCATGTGCTTTAAAGAAGCTACTTTGTGATGGCCTAGGACTGCTAAATTAGCCTTCAAACCATCCCCAGGACTGAGTCTGTGTGTTTATTGCTTGACATACATGGGTATTCAATCAATATATATTCAAACAGTAAGGAAGAAAGAGAGGAAGGGAAGTTAAGAAGTGTGTATAACAGGATGCTTCCTACAACACTAAAGTATAGTTTTGCATGACTCAATTTTCTGTTTAAAAGAAGACGCTCTTTCTTCTAGGTTTGAAAATCAAATCTTGATTTCGTCCCTTATTTTCGTAACATTCTTGCAGTACAAACAAATATATAAAAATGTGTTAATAAATTACAGAACAATACATTTATAAATGTACTATTTGTTATAGCATGTATAAATAAAATGTATACACATTTTAGTTTCTAATAACTTTAAAACTGTTTTGAGTAAGTCATCAGTTTATACCATGGCGGGGGGGAGGGTGGAAACAGAAAAATGTGAAGACAGCCTTGGTTTAACCCTACATTAACAGTACTTTGCAATAAAGACTATAAGATAAAGGGAAACAAAAAGTGGTAAGCTGTAGCAATCTAGAGATCTCGACACCTCTGATAAGAGAAAAGAGAGGAAAAAAGGAACAGGTAGCAAATGGGATTCCAGCTTGCCTTTGCCTATTTGAATCAACTCTTCTGTCTTTTCAGATCTCTAGACAGGACTGCATTTATTTTCATATTGAATCATTGTATAACCTTCCTTTCAAAACAACTTGTAACAATATAAAACATAAATTGGTAACACTGTAAACTAAAACAATAAACTCAGAGAAGAAATAAGGAGAAAATATAAAACAAGCCTAGAATCTGAAAAGAAAAAGGATCTATAAGAAGTGGAAGATGAATGAAAGAAACAGTGGTAGAGATACAGTGTGTGTGTGTGTGTGTGTGTGTGTGTGTGTGTATTTAAATAGCAGAGAGACAATGAAAGCTTCTGAAGCCAGACTAACAAGTAATTAAGATTCCCTTGGGGAATGAATGCAGCACCTTGCCCTGGAAAGGGTCTACCTACCAGAATCTAAGATTCAAAAAAACAGCCTCTTCTTTCCTGTGCCCATCCTGTGTCCAGTCAGATGCAGGCTGACCCCAATTTATTTCCATGTGCTTTAAAGAAGCTACTTTGTGATGGCCTAGGACTGCTAAATTAGCCTTCAAACCATCCCCAGGACTGAGTCTGTGTGTTTATTGCTTGACATACATGGGTATTCAATCAATATATATTCAAACAGTAAGGAAGAAAGAGAGGAAGGGAAGTTAAGAAGTGTGTATAACAGGATGCTTCCTACAACACTAAAGTATAGTTTTGCATGACTCAATTTTCTGTTTAAAAGAAGACGCTCTTTCTTCTAGGTTTGAAAATCAAATCTTGATTTCGTCCCTTATTTTCGTAACATTCTTGCAGTACAAACAAATATATAAAAATGTGTTAATAAATTACAGAACAATACATTTATAAATGTACTATTTGTTATAGCATGTATAAATAAAATGTATACACATTTTAGTTTCTAATAACTTTAAAACTGTTTTGAGTAAGTCATCAGTTTATACCATGGCGGGGGGGAGGGTGGAAACAGAAAAATGTGAAGACAGCCTTGGTTTAACCCTACATTAACAGTACTTTGCAATAAAGACTATAAGATAAAGGGAAACAAAAAGTGGTAAGCTGTAGCAATCTAGAGATCTCGACACCTCTGATAAGAGAAAAGAGAGGAAAAAAGGAACAGGTAGCAAATGGGATTCCAGCTTGCCTTTGCCTATTTGAATCATGTAATTAAGCTATCTTATTTCTTTCCTAAGAATACCAAGAAAGGAAAGACAACATGCCTTACACCTGTTGCTGAAACTTCCGTTTGTACTTTCTTCCCCAGTGTCACCAGCTTATGAGTTTAATTACCACAATCATTTGCTCTTTGGACTGTGTTCTGGTTTCCTACATGGATAGTTGTTACACAGTTTAACAGACAAGCTCCCCTCTGAATGCTAATCTCCACTGCATATCAGGGCTTTGGTTCTGCCAGCTACTGGTTTTCTTCTGAGTCAAGGAAATTTTACAAAGTAAGTAGTGTCAATATTTGGATGACTTCCAAGTGAAAATCAGGGGAGCGGCTGATTTACAAAGTGGTTTCTTTCTCAGAAAATCTTAACTGTATTAACAGCCCAGCATGGTATCAGTGGTCACACAATTAACCAATGTTATTAATACCTTTCAAAGAAGCTGTAAATACCCACAAAGATCATAATGGGCAAATATCTGGGAGCAGTCAGAAGTTCATATTCAACTGAAAAACTGAAAACCCCATGCTTACAGTTGGTATAAATGAAAACTGGCAATACAAAGACTACAAAGATTTCTAATATTTTATAAAATAAAAGTTGCACTTAACAGTTTGATCATTTGTGTCATAGCCTGATACACATTTTTTCACCTTGTGACCTCTTTCTAATAATGTTTTCTTTTGCTTTTGTTCTGGTGATAACTGCAACAACAACAACAACAAAAACCCCACTAATTGTTCATTGATCATTCAATGAATGCTTACTACGCACAAGATAAGTGCCAAGTAGTATTTTAGGCACTAAGGAAAAAGTAAATTCCTGCCTTCATGAAACTATATTCCCACAGAAAGAAGGAATGAGCAATTTACACACACACAGTATAATATACATTTATAATGTAATACATGGTGTTAAGTGTAATGTAAAAAATCAAAGCAGGTGAGGGAGTGAAGAGGAGGTAGGCAGGAGTCAAGATGCTTTATCAGATGTCAGGGAAGGGCCACTGTTACAGTGACACCTGAACAGAGTGACAAGAATGTGGGAGTGCACACCAGGTTGCCCTCAGCAGAGGGAACAGCCATACAAGGGCTCTGCAAAGGTCTTTGTTGCAGGTTTGAGGAAAAATGAGGCTGGAACAGACTGAGGAAAGGGTAGAGGTGGGAGAAGGCCCTGCAGAGCACTGTGAGAGTTTTGGTTTTCATTCTGAGACAGGAACCTTTGCTAGATTTGAAGAAGAGGAATCATCCAGTAACCTGCTATGAGTTTAACTTTTAAAGCATCAACTGCTGTGCTGACTTATGTATGGCACTACCTCGTAAAGATGGCCAGGGGAAAAGCACAGAGACCAATTAGGAGCCTACTGCAATCGTCCAGGCAAAAAGTGACAGTGTTCTGGACCTGGTGGAGGTGGGAAAGAGGTGAGGTGGTAGCAGTGAGGTTGGTAAGAAGGGTTCAGATCCTGGATATATTTCAAAGCCAGCAAAATTTTCAGGCTGACTGGATTTAAATACGGCTAAACCAAAAAAGTAAAGCATGACAAAAGTTTGACACCTGAATAACAGGAAAAGTGCAATTGTTGCTTTCTAGCGGATGGAGAATAAACAGGTTTGGAGTAGGTCAGGGATATCAGGCAAAACACAAACAAGTTAAAGTTAACTTGTTAGCTCTGAGATGTTCAGAAATTTTAAGCAGAGATGTCAACAAAACAGTTAAGATACACCCGTCTGGACTTTAGAGGAGCAATCTAGGCTACAGATAAAAACTGGGAGCTGTCAGTGATTGGACTGCATTTAAAACCAGGAGAACAGAGGAAGAGGGTACAGACGGCAAAAGAGAAACTCATTAGTGTCATCTGCATGACCCTCTCATCCTCCCCTCGGATCAAGTACTAACAAGTCACTGCAGTTTCCTTTTGCATTTGCTTTTACAATAAATTCCCACCAAGTGGCATTATTTTAATGAACAAATGAAGGCAGAAACTGAATATATGAAAGCTGCATTCACACCAAGGCAAAAGGCTACCTCTTCCCACTGGATGGATGAAGGTTTCACAGTCCTTTCAACAGAAAAAAAAAAGTGATAAAAGAATGTTTTAATCACATGAATTATGGTACTTGTGCCATGCTAAGTTCTAAACTCCTACTGTACATAAGCCTCTATCAAATCAGTTTCTTAAATAGAAACATTTCAGTAAAATATCATCATCTGTCACATGAAATCTGTGTTGTTAATATGAATGTATTGCTTTTTTGTCTCAAAATTTATTTATCTTAAAATAATTCTAGGGCCTAAAAGTATAAGGAATATATATCTGATTATATGTTTGTACATTTAACAGTAAGATTACAATAGAAAGTTGCCCATGTAAATACTAAGGGTCCATGAAAATGTCTTTTAAAAGAATTCATAAAAGATTCAGGTTTACAAAGCACCAGTGATAGCTTTCATTCATGAGATCAAAATAAACATGGTTTAAGTATAAAAGAAATAAATGTATCCTAAACTTATAAATGTTAATTTTCATAGGAAAATATATTTAATGCAATTTGAAACTTTATACATATTTTATGCTGTATATAAAAACATATAATGTGTTATTTATGTGCATAAATAGGTAAGCATATACACATATTTAGGAAGACAAAAAACAGTGGTTAATGGCAGTTTCTGAAGTCAGACTGACTAGGTTTCATTACCAGTCCAATCCTTGATGAGCATTAGTTTCCTCATTTGAAAACTGGTAAAATAATAGTACTCTTGTCATAAGTTTGTTGAAAATATTAAAGACACACATGCCCAGCACACAGCACACAGGAAGCACTCAAGAAAGAGAAATCAGTAACATAAAAATTAATACAAAATACGTAATTAATATATATAATGTATATATGACTGTCATTATTGTACATTGACAGATATGTGTGCACTGGTGTATTTTTCTAATATCCCAATATCTCTTTCTTATTTTTCGCTCTTCCTGAATAATATTTCTTTCCTTATCTACAAACTCCTTAAAGATCAGTCTAATAAAGTTAACATGATATATTTTCATTAAGGTCCATTGGATTTCTTGGTACTTTTTTTGAACTCCATGATAAAAACCTGAAAAGATTATTTTCTGATAAAATGTATAAAATACAGCATATACTCAGCATCCTGAGTGGTTGAAAGTCTGCTTACAGTTTCTACCTGAGTTCTGTAGCTTATACCTGGCACACTAAAAAGCCTAGACCATGACTAGGTAAATCACTGGTTACACCAAGAAGAAAGGTCTAGCACATGAGTTCAAACACAAACACACACACAAGACAAACACAATATTTCCATCGTTACTTTGTCCTTTGAGAGTGGAAGATATGGACATGCCAAACAAGACACTTATAAAAAGAATATTAAAGGCAAAAGAAAAAAGGGAAAGAAAGCCAGAAGAGGGAAGAAAAGGTAAGAGTGCATTCTTATATTCAAAAGAGGAAAGTCAGTACAAAGACCAAGCAGATAAAAGAATGACTCAGGTTTCAATATGCGTAAATGTTTCCCAAGATAATTTCAGTGTTAATTTTTACCTAGAAAGTGAATTATTCCAAATACCACCTTAAGTTAGAACAATGTGATTTGC
Source organism: Tragulus kanchil (assembly GCA_022376925.1). NCBI lineage: Eukaryota > Metazoa > Chordata > Mammalia > Artiodactyla > Tragulidae > Tragulus > Tragulus kanchil. The sequence continues at coordinate 78,508,830 of JAIOJX010000031.1, forward strand.
TGTTGAGGACTAAATTACTGTTGTTTTATTTTACTGAGATAATGCAGGGCAGCTAAAGCATATATAGCTAGTTACTACCAAAAATGGTAACAACAGACTATGACTGCATCTGTGGATGATGTCACATCCTCCAGGGTCTGAGTCTCTACCACTGGTTTCATGTTTCCCAGGAGTTCCACAGGAAAACATGGTTCATTACAATCTGGGGTCACTGTTATACCAAGAGAGGTATGCTACACATGCCACTTAGGATTTGAGTTCTCATTCATTGGACTTTCTCTTTTACTGGGTGGATTCAAGTTTTTTAAGGAAAGCTAGCAAGCTAAATCATGGCACTACATCCCTTAGAAGCACAAATTTAGAGGTTCTATGGGAACAGAATTTGTTGACAACTAGTTATCCGTCAGGCCCAATGCAAAGAACCTTACAAATATTAGTTTATTTAAGCTTCATAACAGCCTTATAAGGTAAAGAACATCTCCACTTCATAGCTGATTGAAGTATAAATTCTCTAAGATTACAGAGCTGATAAATCTATTTAGATCCCTTTAAGAAGTTTATCTTAGCTCCATTACTGTGTTTCCAGCCACTCCCCCGCAAGTCCTCCTAGCATGAATATAGAACATAGATTCTGGAATTTGATCTTTTCCTTGAGATCTGCAACTGCTCCTGGTGATTGAGAATAGTTTAGATCTCAAACTCTTCTGTGGCTTTAGTCTTCTGGAGGGGATGAGAGGTGTAAAGAATTGCTTCTATTAAGGCCTAGGTGGCATTATCAATTGAAAGGTTTTCTAAAGTTGCCCTGGAAACAAGGCAACATCAAGATGAAAAGCTGGCTTCAGCAGGGCCTGGAGGGAACTGGATTCCCTGAGTTCAAGACCACAGCTAAGAAAGCAGACCTCGGGCTTCCCCTGGTGGTCCAGTGGGTAAGGACACCACCTTGCAATGCAAGGGGCGCCGGTTCGAGCCCTGGCCTGGGAAGATCCCACGTGCCGCGGAGCGGCTGGACTGATGTGTCCAATTACCGAGCCAGAGCTCTGGAGCGCATGAGCCCAGAGCCGGTGCTCTGCAGCGACAGACGCCACCCCGATGGGAGGCCCACAGGAGCCAAAGAACAAAGACGGATGAACAGAGAAAAACGAAAGACCAAGCTCCCCTCCCTCCCCAACCCGACCCCCGCCCAAAAATAAATAAAAATAAATCTTTAAAAAAAAAAAAAAAGAAAGAAAGCAGACCTCATGTTTGATTAAGGCTGGATAGGACTTGTATCCTCCTTCACTCAACTAAACAGAAGGAGCAGGAAAAGAAGCTGAAATATTAGAAGCTGGACACAATTTGAGCTTAGAAGGAAGACAGAATTCCTCATAGAAAAAGAACAATTCTTTTGTGCTGGAAAATGAGAAATACTTTAATGAGACTTTTGATTATGCTAAGGTAGGGTGCTGGGGTACTTCTGGAAAACAGAGACTACAAGAAAAGCGAAATAAAATAACAGAAAATTTCAAATTTCCCTGGTTTTCCAGCGGTTGAGTCTGAGTATTTTGGCACTGAGAAAAAAAGCAATTGCCAAGTTAAAATGATGTGGTTTCCTTAATAGCTGATTGAAGTATAAATTCTCTAAGATTACAGAGCTGATAAATCTATTTAGATCCCTTTAAGAAGTTTATCTTAGCTCCATTACTGTGTTTCCAGCCACTCCCCCGCAAGTCCTCCTAGCATGAATATAGAACATAGATTCTGGAATTTGATCTTTTCCTTGAGATCTGCAACTGCTCCTGGTGATTGAGAATAGTTTAGATCTCAAACTCTTCTGTGGCTTTAGTCTTCTGGAGGGGATGAGAGGTGTAAAGAATTGCTTCTATTAAGGCCTAGGTGGCATTATCAATTGAAAGGTTTTCTAAAGTTGCCCTGGAAACAAGGCAACATCAAGATGAAAAGCTGGCTTCAGCAGGGCCTGGAGGGAACTGGATTCCCTGAGTTCAAGACCACAGCTAAGAAAGCAGACCTCGGGCTTCCCCTGGTGGTCCAGTGGGTAAGGACACCACCTTGCAATGCAAGGGGCGCCGGTTCGAGCCCTGGCCTGGGAAGATCCCACGTGCCGCGGAGCGGCTGGACTGATGTGTCCAATTACCGAGCCAGAGCTCTGGAGCGCATGAGCCCAGAGCCGGTGCTCTGCAGCGACAGACGCCACCCCGATGGGAGGCCCACAGGAGCCAAAGAACAAAGACGGATGAACAGAGAAAAACGAAAGACCAAGCTCCCCTCCCTCCCCAACCCGACCCCCGCCCAAAAATAAATAAAAATAAATCTTTAAAAAAAAAAAAAAAGAAAGAAAGCAGACCTCATGTTTGATTAAGGCTGGATAGGACTTGTATCCTCCTTCACTCAACTAAACAGAAGGAGCAGGAAAAGAAGCTGAAATATTAGAAGCTGGACACAATTTGAGCTTAGAAGGAAGACAGAATTCCTCATAGAAAAAGAACAATTCTTTTGTGCTGGAAAATGAGAAATACTTTAATGAGACTTTTGATTATGCTAAGGTAGGGTGCTGGGGTACTTCTGGAAAACAGAGACTACAAGAAAAGCGAAATAAAATAACAGAAAATTTCAAATTTCCCTGGTTTTCCAGCGGTTGAGTCTGAGTATTTTGGCACTGAGAAAAAAAGTAATTGCCAAGTTGCATAAAATCCATGAGATGTGGTTTCCTTTTACAGTCTATGTGACATGCCCCAAGAAGTTGTAGAGCCTACACCCTCAATAACCATTCAGGAAGGCTCTAGTAGGGAAGGGCTTGAATTCAGAGATGTGAAATAAAGTGGGTCTTAGGGGCCAACAGAAGAACTAGCTGCCAGGTGGGGCATTCTGGCAGCAGAAATAGAAGCCAGGCTTCTAAACCTTACTGACTCAGATACTGATTCTTAGTTATAGAAAATGATAGTGACTCCTAGCGATATAGAATTTTAAATGTATCCTTTATCTTCAGACCTTCAGGAGAGGTCTAAAACACTGAACAGGATGATGAGAGTGAATCACAGGAGCCATATTTATTTCTGGAGTTAATGAGACTCAGAGAGAGGCAGCAGCAGATAGAAAAGTTAAAAGGGACTTAAAGAAGACTTCAGTTGGGAAAAGAAATTCAGAGTGAGAACATACATGTGACTAACCATTCCCTAATCCTTGTCCCTGTAAAATCCTCAAGAGCAGGAATAACTTCTTAGGTTTAGAGATTTCCATCTTTGTTTTATTCACTCTTAAGGGAAAAACTTATACGCCAGAGCACTTGGGAATCTTGGTTCATATTTAATTTATGGGTTTTAAAATTTCTACAGCAGGAACATAGCAACTTTCTCTCAAATAACAGTCCTGGCAAATCCCCAAGGGAAGAATGCCAGCTATGCCCTCATCTGTAAACACTCTAAGATCAATACAGGCCAAGCTCATCTGCACCCGCTACTTGTATCCTCCTTCACTCAACTAAACAGAAGGAGCAGGAAAAGAAGCTGAAATATTAGAAGCTGGACACAATTTGAGCTTAGAAGGAAGACAGAATTCCTCATAGAAAAAGAACAATTCTTTTGTGCTGGAAAATGAGAAATACTTTAATGAGACTTTTGATTATGCTAAGGTAGGGTGCTGGGGTACTTCTGGAAAACAGAGACTACAAGAAAAGCGAAATAAAATAACAGAAAATTTCAAATTTCCCTGGTTTTCCAGCGGTTGAGTCTGAGTATTTTGGCACTGAGAAAAAAAGTAATTGCCAAGTTGCATAAAATCCATGAGATGTGGTTTCCTTTTACAGTCTATGTGACATGCCCCAAGAAGTTGTAGAGCCTACACCCTCAATAACCATTCAGGAAGGCTCTAGTAGGGAAGGGCTTGAATTCAGAGATGTGAAATAAAGTGGGTCTTAGGGGCCAACAGAAGAACTAGCTGCCAGGTGGGGCATTCTGGCAGCAGAAATAGAAGCCAGGCTTCTAAACCTTACTGACTCAGATACTGATTCTTAGTTATAGAAAATGATAGTGACTCCTAGCGATATAGAATTTTAAATGTATCCTTTATCTTCAGACCTTCAGGAGAGGTCTAAAACACTGAACAGGATGATGAGAGTGAATCACAGGAGCCATATTTATTTCTGGAGTTAATGAGACTCAGAGAGAGGCAGCAGCAGATAGAAAAGTTAAAAGGGACTTAAAGAAGACTTCAGTTGGGAAAAGAAATTCAGAGTGAGAACATACATGTGACTAACCATTCCCTAATCCTTGTCCCTGTAAAATCCTCAAGAGCAGGAATAACTTCTTAGGTTTAGAGATTTCCATCTTTGTTTTATTCACTCTTAAGGGAAAAACTTATACGCCAGAGCACTTGGGAATCTTGGTTCATATTTAATTTATGGGTTTTAAAATTTCTACAGCAGGAACATAGCAACTTTCTCTCAAATAACAGTCCTGGCAAATCCCCAAGGGAAGAATGCCAGCTATGCCCTCATCTGTAAACACTCTAAGATCAATACAGGCCAAGTTCTGACCACCCTAACCTGGCCTACCTCATGCCCAGGGAGATGAGACTTTCCTGGAAGAGATTCGTGAGGATGACTTCATGGCAGCTGGGGACAGTAAAACTATCTTGGGGTGAGGGGGAGGGACGGGACGTGGTGAGCTGTTCATTCTAGAACCTGGTAGAGTCATCTGCTTAGATTGGGCTCTACCAGAAGATTGGGCTCTATCTTAGGCCTGAGAAAGGGCAAATAGTTTATCTGGATGCTGATGCCAAGAATCATGGGCAGAAAAATGAGAAGTCAGAAAGGAAAGAGAAAAATTAAATATTTACTATTTAGCAGGTTACATTTATGAGCAACTGAAGCTTAATTCTGCTAAGAAACTTAGAATACAGTATACAATAAACCTCATATTTTTCCCAAATGAGAGACAAGGAACTAGAGCTTTGCTACGGATGACTCAAGGGGTTAGCATCATCTGTAAGCTTACTCAAAATGCAAATTATGGACCTGCTCTCTGACTTGATAATTTTTAAGTAACTCTCCAAGATGTTTAAGCACACTGAAGTTGAAGAGATGCTTAAGTACACTGAAGTTTAAGAGAAACTAGGTCCTTATCCACCAACTCTTGCAAGTCATTGACTGAAGAATCCAGACCAAGAGCCCATGGCACTTCTGGTGTGCTTCCTCATTCTCTCCAAGCTATGCTGGCTTCAGGAGCCAGAGTCACTTCTCAGACAATCAGTGGTAGGTGCTTACAACTGAAAATATTGGTGTCTACCTACCACCAGAATGAGGAACGCCTTGGGGATAGAAGGACTGAGGCAAGCTCCATCCCCAGGTGTCTCCTAAAGAAACCAGCAGGACTGACTCAATTTAGCAGTTGGAGCTTCCATTCCCACTCTCTTGCTCAATTCCTGAACAAGAACTGAAAACAAAGCCTTCCCCAACCCACCCAGTGGGTAAGAATACTAGCCTCAAGTTCATGAGAATCTGAGCAGGAGCAGCTCAGACAAACGACCAGATGTGGGTAGGGGTGGCACTTGGGGTAAGAACTAAGCCCAGCTGTATGAAATATGGACTGCACCTATGGGTTAGCTGACTCCTAGTAACATCCTCTCTTCAACTGGTGCAGAAAACAGAAAACAGAGTAGAGATTATGATATGATCTCTGACTCTGCAGTCAGATAGACCTGGGTTTGGATCTCATCTTCTATGACCTGGATGACTACAGGTAATTTACTTAATCTCTCTGGGTCTCAGTAACCTCGTGTATAAAATGGGCATGATAATAAAAATACTTGTATACTAGGGTTTCTATGTGGACAAAATGAGATTCTGACTATAAGATGATAAGCACAGTGCTTGGCACTTTTAGCGGCTCACTCAATGCTGAGAAGCACAGTTTCACAGACACTGGAGTCAAACCGAACGCACAGTCATGGCAAATTAAACAGTTTCCTACTGCTAGGAGATCCAAGAGTTATGTTCTACCAGCATTTACAGAGGGCTCATCATTTGCCTGGCAATGCACTCGAGGTTGGGGGGAAAAATAAGCAAACAGGGTCTGGAGGGTCCAATCCTAGCAGAAAGGATGTGGCAAAGAAGCACTCAGTCAAATTGACAAAAGTTTCAAAATTCATTATCATACAGCAGGAAGACTAAGGTCAAGACATCGTGATCTTGGCAACTCCTGTAGCAGGGATAAGGGTTCCCTGTGTAGCAGTTTAGCCAGCACACAAGTTTAGTGTATCTCAGGTTACTCTGACTCAACCAGGCCTAAATCTGAGGCACATACTACAAGCTACCCTAAGATAAGTTCATTGCTTGAGCCAGACTCTGGCAAATAGATTTTATCTGGAATCAATCAAGTTTCTCTCTAGAGGCAAACCTTACTTTATCTGTGCCTGTAAAACAAGTTCACACAGAGATTAAGACTTCATTCAACTAAGATCTCTGTTGCCATGTCTGTGGCTAATCGGCCCATTCACTCGAATGCTTAGTGAGGTCTGTCGACTCTGTTTCCTTTGGAGTACTTGTGGGTCCTAAATCCCTCTGAAGCAAAGACTAAGATCGGTAGCTGACTGTTAGGCAATATAAATGCACACACATGCACGCGCGCACACACACACATGCCACAGGGTGATTAAGGATGGCCTATCTAGATGGCTATCAAGATAAACTAAGCACCACCACTGGAAATTTTTTTAAATGTGGAAAATTTTACTTAAAGACTTCTCTCAAGGAAGAATTGGTGAGGAAGGAAGATCAGAGCCCTAAAGCCTGCTTAAGTAATCATGGAGCACTCCACACTACGACCCAAAGAGATCTGCGGTATTCTACTGCATGACTTCCTGTTAACCAAAGAATGCAAAGCTGATGTCAGAGATAAACCACTGTCAATAAAGAGTATAATCTTTGGTTACTTCTGCATCCTTTCCCATGTAAGGCTGAGAAATGCCTCCAAATAAATATTAAAGGCTAACAATTTCAAAAACTCAACAAACAACAGCATAACAGGAAATAATATTTACTGAGATTTAAATATCAGGTATGCACATTAGAAGTGTACACATATTTTACAGGTATATTAATTCTTATTCTATAGTTCTATCATCATTTTATAGAAGAAAAACTGAGGCAAAGAGAAATTAACACTGACAGTCACACAACCAGTCAATGATAGAGGTGGGATTTGAACCCATACAGTCTGGTTCCAAAACTTCTGTTTTCAACATACAGTATTAAGATAAAAAAGGCAAAAGCATCACATGCCTACCCTCATCAGGACATCTGTATATCTTGCACCAGCCCTGAATTTAGCTAGGCTCACATATAGAAGTACAAAGATAGAGCAAGTATTTTCATTCTGTCAGATACAAAAATTAAAAACATTCTAAGACTTGACTAAATGAAAAACCTCATAAAGTTTAATTACTGTGAATGATGTTTTACTTAAATAAAGGCAAACAAGTTTTAAAATTCATTATCAGAACATAAAATTCAGCTAAAACAGGGACAGTATCAGTAAAGGTAGTCACCTGATGCCTTTCCAGTGAAATCTCCAAAACATTACAATAGTTTTCTTCATTTTGAAAGCATCCTTAACAATGATTCCCACAGGAGTTCAATTTTACTGAGAATGGCTTTTTAGTCCATTAAAATGACACACTGAAACCTAATCTTGAACAATATGACAAAGTTTGTTTGCTGCTGGGAATCAACGTTAGCAGTCAGGCCAAACTGACAAGCAGTAATCAAAGACAACTCATTTTACGAAAAGGGCATGGAGCCTCCTATGAAGCCAGAAAACAGAATCACCATCAGCTGCAGGAGTGACACAACGTAAGAAGTTTATAAAAAGGGTAGGAGATGGGAGGGAGTGACAGATTATACCTGCCAAATAAATGAGTACAGATCCTCAGATGTAATGTTAACAGAAGGCAAGGATAGAGCCAATAAGAGCAAGGCAAGAAAGAATTTAAAGGAAACCTAAATATCTGCATTCAGGGGAAATGGTGGCATACTTCCTTTACTGTGGGTTTTCACTGCCATCAGATCTAGCATCACTAGATCCTGATTAAAGGACTGGTGGAAAATATGGTGGCTAAAGTATGTCTGCAGGCCATTAAGGCTTTGTAAAACTATCTGCAAGGCTACATTACAGTTTCTCGAGACACCAGAATCCACATTTGAGTTCAACAACTTTATACAAAGGCTCATCCTGAGAAAGGCTCTTTATTAGGTGCTGAGGGACACAAAACTGAAGACTGTTGGGAGCCCTCTCTGCAAGGAAACAAACTGTAATTTAGGGCTAAAGTCACTAGAATTCATTGGTTCTGAAAGGTCAATGATTAATAGCTAATACACACATGTGTTTACCAAGTGACCACTGAGATGCTGCCAAAACCCTTTGTGCTGGGTTTGAGGGAAGTAGTCAGTTGACAAATATTTAGGAGATATTTACTACATGCAAGGAAAAGGGCTAGACAGACCAGGTATGTGAGAAAGCCACAGAGAATGTCTTCCTATCTTTGAGGAATGTAGGATCTATTTAGTTGGATAGATAAGGGCAAGAGAGCTAATCACACAATGGTAGGGAGTAAAAAGAACAGGGTTTTTCTTCTTCAAAAGAAGGGAAAAAGCCTCTATTCTGCAGTTTCAGGGCTAACGGATTTATAATGACACAACCATAATCTAGTATTGTTCTGGTTCTAAAAATCATTTACCAGCCTTACATTATTTTTTATACTGAACTACCCCACTCTCCACACACTGCTTCATGGCTTACTAAGAACATAAAATCAGAATGTTTCTAAGCCAACATCTAAACCATTCACTTTTCCACTTGTAAAAAGAAATATTTAGGGCTTCCCCTGGTGGTCCAGTGGGTAGGGACACCGCCTTGCAGTGCTAGGGACGCCGGTTCGATCCGTGGCCTGGGAAGATCCCACGTGCCGCGGAGCAGCTGGACTGATGTGTCCAATCACCAAGCCGGAGCTCTGGAGCGCATGCGCCCAGAGCCGGCGCTCTGCAACAACAGACGCCACCGCGATGGGAGGCCCACAGGAGCCAAAGAACAAAGACGGATGAAAATAGAGAAATGAAAGACCAACAGAAGTGGCCTGCCCGCTCCCCTCCCTCCCCAACCCGACCCCCCCCCAAGCTAAATAAGTAAATCTTTAAAATAAAAAAAAAAAAAAAAAAAAAGAAATATTTAAGTAACATAGTGCATATTTCATAAAGAGACATACACAACTTTTAGTGCTATATTTAAAGCAAATTAAAAGGTGATGTCAAATGAAGAACTTATTCTTGCCTGGAAAATTCCACAGACAGAGGCTACAGTCTATGGGGTCATAAAGAGTCAGACATGACTGAGTGACTAACACTTTGACAGATGAAGAATGAAAATCTTCTATCCATTGCCAGGGCTCTCCCTATGATATATGTCAGAAATGAGCAAACTGCTGCCAAACTGGTTCTTATGATTCTCTAAAATAAAATACACTTTAGATTCTTTTCCTGTTTGACATAAATATTCTCATTTACTATCAGTCAAAATCACCCAGTTACAATTCATAGCAATGATTCAAGTTATTATTGTTTTGAGATTAAATAATCTCATTTTTTATTCGATAAAATCAGTAAATTCCCACACAAAGTTACAGCAGTTATTTTGGATTTTCATCTTCACTCTAATTGGAAAATTTTCAGATAAGGGCAAGAGAGCTAATCACACAATGGTAGGGAGTAAAAAGAACAGGGTTTTCTTCTTCAAAAGAAGGAAAAGCCTCTATTCTGCAGTTTCAGGGCTAACGGATTTATAATGACACAACCATAATCTAGTATTGTTCTGGTTCTAAAAATCATTTACCAGCCTTACATTATTTTTTATACTGAACTACCCCACTCTCCACACACTGCTTCATGGCTTACTAAGAACATAAAATCAGAATGTTTCTAAGCCAACATCTAAACCATTCACTTTTCCACTTGTAAAAAGAAGTATTTAGGGCTTCCCCTGGTGGTCCAGTGGGTAGGGACACCGCCTTGCAGTGCTAGGGACGCCGGTTCGATCCGTGGCCTGGGAAGATCCCACGTGCCGCGGAGCAGCTGGACTGATGTGTCCAATCACCAAGCCGGAGCTCTGGAGCGCATGCGCCCAGAGCCGGCGCTCTGCAACAACAGACGCCACCGCGATGGGAGGCCCACAGGAGCCAAAGAACAAAGACGGATGAAAATAGAGAAATGAAAGACCAACAGAAGTGGCCTGCCCGCTCCCCTCCCTCCCCAACCCGACCCCCGCCCAAGCTAAATAAGTAAATCTTTAAAATAAAAAAAAAAAAAAAAAAAAAAGAAATATTTAAGTAACATAGTGCATATTTCATAAAGAGACATACACAACTTTTAGTGCTATATTTAAAGCAAATTAAAAGGTGATGTCAAATGAAGAACTTATTCTTGCCTGGAAAATTCCACAGACAGAGGCTACAGTCTATGGGGTCATAAAGAGTCAGACATGACTGAGTGACTAACACTTTGACAGATGAAGAATGAAAATCTTCTATCCATTGCCAGGGCTCTCCCTATGATATATGTCAGAAATGAGCAAACTGCTGCCAAACTGGTTCTTATGATTCTCTAAAATAAAATACACTTTAGATTCTTTTCCTGTTTGACATAAATATTCTCATTTACTATCAGTCAAAATCACCCAGTTACAATTCATAGCAATGATTCAAGTTATTATTGTTTTGAGATTAAATAATCTCATTTTTTATTCGATAAAATCAGTAAATTCCCACACAAAGTTACAGCAGTTATTTTGGATTTTCATCTTCACTCAATGAATTGGAAACATGGTGCTGTGAACTAATCTAAAGGTATTAGATTCTTCGCAATTACTACTTTTTTTTGGATGTAAATATCTATGTTGTTGTTGCTGCTGCTGTTGTTGTTGTTGTTGTTCAGTCAATAAGTCATGCACAACTCTTTGCGACCCCATGGACTGCAGCATGCCAGGTTTCCCTGTCCTTCACAATATTCCGGAGTTTGTTCAAACTCATGTCCATTGAGTCTGTGATGCTATCCAACCATCTCATTTTCTGTCATTTCCCTTCTCCTTCTGCCCTCAATCTTTCCCAACATCAGGGTCTTCCCAATGAGTCAGTTTTTCACATCAGGTGGCCAAAGTATTGGAGCTTCAGCTTCAGTATCAATCCTTCCAGTGCATATTCAGAGTTGATTTCCTTTATGATTGACTGGTTTGATCTCCTTGCAAGGACTCTAAAGAGTCTTCTCCAACACCACATTTCAAAAGTATCAATTCTTCAGGATTCAACCTTCTTTATGGTCCAACTCTCACATTTGTACATGACTACTAGGAAAACTATAGCTTTGACTATAAATATTGGTAGCTCATAATTAGGTCTTATCTCCATTAAAAATAAAACTACAACTACAAATAAAAGCTCTGAGACTGAATTTGGTCATTCAAACAAATATGAATTTGTAAGAAATCCCAGTTATCTGCCCATGTAAGTGTTCTGACAAGCACTTTTTCATGAAATGCTCAGTGGAAGCAGATTCAGCTCCATCCTAGCAGCTGTATTCAGTCACTATTCTACTGAGTTCAAGTGGCAGAATGCCCTGAACGTGAGTGAACACAAGACAAGACAAAGTTCCTCAAAAGGCTGTTGGACTCCCTAGAGTCTTAAATCCTCTTCATTCCTGAGTGGAGAAGTCTGTGTATTATTTATAACTAATGGAATATTTTGAATCCATTTCAACAAATAAATAAATCATTTATAAATATCAATAAATAAATCCTTCCATGATAATCAGAAATAAAGATATTTAAAGCCTTCAAGTAGTCAATTTTTTTTTATTGATTTATTGGGGTGGGGTGGGGTGGGGTGGGGAGGGAGGGGAGCAGGCGGGCTACTTCTATTTGTCTTTCATTTGTCTATTTTCATCCATCTTTGTTCTTTGGCCCTTGTGGGCCTCCCATCACCGTGGCCTCTGTTGTCGCAGAGCATCAGCTCTGGACGCATGCGCTCCAGAACTCTGGCTCGGTAATTGGACACATCAGTCCAGCCACTCCACAGCACATGGGATCTTCCCAGGCCAGGGATCGAACCGGCGCCCCCTGCACTGCAAGTTGGTGTCCTTACCCACTGGACCACCAGGGAAGCCCTCAAGTAGTCAATTTTTAAAAGAGACTTCTGATTAAAGGCTTCCTACTAAATAACCATACCTGTTGCAGCTGTATTAGCTATCAAGTTACTTCAAAGTCTAACTGAACACCCAGTGTTCTTCCAAATTTTCTGTACTCTTACTGAAGTTTTTAACTACAATATTACTGTCAGAGATGTATTTAATGTCTCAATATGGTCCTGGATTTGTGCATTTTTGTTTTTCTCTATTTGAACTTCATATTACATTCATGTATGTTTAGAATTCTTTATCACTAGTAACATGCCTGCTCTAAAATCTGCTTTTATGATATAATCATAGTTATGTCATCTTTCTTTGGTTGATATTTGCCTGTTATATCATTATTCTCATTTAATTTTTAAATTTCTGTGTTTGTTTTATATATGTCTTTACCCTGACAATTGTTTTTATCTATTTAGTGAGTTTAGTTCATCTGGATTTAATGCAATTATTGATACATATTTGAATTTATTTCCTGAGTTGTATTCTTTTATTTGTCTGCTGCACTTTCTCTCCCTTAGTTTTTTTTTTTTTTTTTCTTTTTTTAAACATTTTATTTATTTATCTTTTGGGGAGATGGGCTGGGGAGGGAGGGGGATGGGCGGGCCACTTCTATTGGTCTTTCATTTCTCTATTTTCATCCATCTTTGTGGCTCTTGTGGGCCTCCTATCACAGTGGCCTCTGTTGTTGCAGAGCACCGGCTCTGGGCGCATGCGCGCCAGAGCTCCGACTCGGTAATTGGACACATCAGTCCAGCCGCTCCGCGGCACATGGGATCTTCCCAGGCCAGGGATCAAACGGGCACCCCTTGCACTTCAAGGCGGTGTCCTTAGCTGCTGGACCACCAGGGGAAGCCCTCTCCCTTAGTTTTAAACTTTCTTTTGTATTAATTAAATGTTCTTGTTTCATGTCATTTGATTTCCTTCACTGGCTTGAAATTTATATTTTCTATTATTTCTGTGGTTAATAATGATTAAATTAGAACATGAATAATTAACTTAATATTTAAAGTAGAATGATGTGTTTATCTTTCTTTCAAATATAAGGACATTGGAAAACTTTATCAATAATTATCCCCCTTATGTTACATACTTCACTTTCTAATATTTTACTTTTCACTCTTGGTCCACAAAATTATGAATATTTATTTTAAAATATAGTCAGTACCTAGATTTTTCCAAATATTTTAGAAGTATTTTTACTCAATATTTCTATTTTGATTTTATATTTTCAATATATAAATATCACATGCTCTCCATTTAGAATTTCCTTTAGTTTTTTTTTGTGTGAAAAGTCTCTTTGTCTTCAAAACTGTTATATACTTTCAGTTTGTATATAATTTTAGAATTATTATTCACTTTGAAGGTAGCAATCACACTGGCTTTTACTTATATTGTGGTTTTTGCTAAGCCGGTTGTCATTGTTGTTAGGTAATCTGTTTTTGTTCGCTAGTTAGTAAAGCATCTTTTCTGCTTTGGGTGACCTACAGTTGCAACCTAAAAATCAAGGTATTTCTAGGTTTAGATTTCCTTTGATCTGTCTTGATCTGTATATACATGCATCCTGAACCACATCTGGAAGATTGCTAGCTATTATAATTTCAAATGCCTCCTCAACCTCATTTTTTATTGTCTCATCCTGGAACTCTGATTAAATGAATATTCTAACTCTGTCTATGATGCCCCTTAATCTCTCTTTTTTGTGTTGTGTCTCTTTATCCTGCATTTGTATTACTGGTAACTTCTTCAAATCTATATTTCACTAAGTCACTCATTAGATGTGTTCATCATACCATCTAATCTATAGTTTCAATTACTATTTAACTCTTAGCAATTATTTACCTTTGTTTCTTCTCCAGTTTAACTGGTTGTTTTAATTTACCTACTTTTATTCTCAATTCCTCCAATTATTTCCTTGATCACATTAACGTATATATTTCTATTCTGTATCAAATTACAACAATATCTGAAGTCTTTTAGATCCCTTGGTTTTTTTAATGCACTTCACAAATTTTGATTTAAAACTCATGTTTGTTAGAGCTTCATCTATGGGGATCTCTGAGGTCTCATTGATAGTGCTTAATCCTTAACTTAATATTTAAAGTAGAATGATGTGTTTATCTTTCTTTCAAATATAAGGACATTGGAAAACTTTATCAATAATTATCCCCCTTATGTTACATACTTCACTTTCTAATATTTTACTTTTCACTCTTGGTCCACAAAATTATGAATATTTATTTTAAAATATAGTCAGTACCTAGATTTTTCCAAATATTTTAGAAGTATTTTTACTCAATATTTCTATTTTGATTTTATATTTTCAATATATAAATATCACATGCTCTCCATTTAGAATTTCCTTTAGTTTTTTTTTGTGTGAAAAGTCTCTTTGTCTTCAAAACTGTTATATACTTTCAGTTTGTATATAATTTTAGAATTATTATTCACTTTGAAGGTAGCAATCACACTGGCTTTTACTTATATTGTGGTTTTTGCTAAGCCGGTTGTCATTGTTGTTAGGTAATCTGTTTTTGTTCGCTAGTTAGTAAAGCATCTTTTCTGCTTTGGGTGACCTACAGTTGCAACCTAAAAATCAAGGTATTTCTAGGTTTAGATTTCCTTTGATCTGTCTTGATCTGTATATACATGCATCCTGAACCACATCTGGAAGATTGCTAGCTATTATAATTTCAAATGCCTCCTCAACCTCATTTTTTATTGTCTCATCCTGGAACTCTGATTAAATGAATATTCTAACTCTGTCTATGATGCCCCTTAATCTCTCTTTTTTGTGTTGTGTCTCTTTATCCTGCATTTGTATTACTGGTAACTTCTTCAAATCTATATTTCACTAAGTCACTCATTAGATGTGTTCATCATACCATCTAATCTATAGTTTCAATTACTATTTAACTCTTAGCAATTATTTACCTTTGTTTCTTCTCCAGTTTAACTGGTTGTTTTAATTTACCTACTTTTATTCTCAATTCCTCCAATTATTTCCTTGATCACATTAACGTATATATTTCTATTCTGTATCAAATTACAACAATATCTGAAGTCTTTTAGATCCCTTGGTTTTTTTAATGCACTTCACAAATTTTGATTTAAAACTCATGTTTGTTAGAGCTTCATCTATGGGGATCTCTGAGGTCTCATTGATAGTGCTTAATCCTTAACATGATTTGTATTTCCCAGGCTTCTGGAAGAAAAACCCACCTGCAACTACTTTAAACACTCATTTTTTGGCATTTTGAACAAGTAGATATTTGTCTCCTGCAGAAGAGTTTTTCATAAAAGGAATACTTGTCTTCCTATATAAGGATGCTTTACTACATTTTTAGGCAAAATAATACACCAGTAATAATTTGTATTTGTAGAATTAAAATATTATGTTTGATGATACAATTCAATTTCAGCATTTATAGTTAATAATTTGACATATGTTCCCACCAAAAATTGAATGCTGGGCTTCCCTGGTGGTCCAGTGGGTAAGGACACCACTTTGCAGTGCAAGGGCGCCGGTTCGATCCCTGGCCTGGAAAGATCCCGATGTGTCCAATTACCAAGCCGGAGTTCTGAAACACATGCGCCCAGAGCCGGTGCTCTGTAACAACAGAGGTCACTGCGATGGGAGGCCCACACAGGCCAAAGAACAAAGATGGATGAAAACAGATAAATGAAAGACCAACAGAAGTGGCCCGTCCGCCCCCCTCCCTTCCCAACCCGTCCCTCCTCCAAAAAACATTGAATGTTAACTTCTGATTGTTTGCTAAAGAGTTTGAGATGTATATAATTTGAGTATTAGAAAAGAAACAATGCCACACCTTGATTTTGATTTAAGGGACTTCCCAGGTGGCTCAGACAGTAAAGAATCCGCCTACAATGCAGGACACATGAGTCATAAAATAATGTCAACTAATAATTTTGGAAGATATGAAGAATGCTTTGCTTCAATAAAAGACATTAAGACAATTTCTAAATCATTCTTTGTAAATAATGTGTAAATAACTTACCTTTCTCCTCAATTATTGAAAATCACTCAGTGACAATAATCTATATTTCAATTTTTAACCAAAGTTTAACTGGTTGTTTTAATTTACCTACTTTTATTCTCAATTCCTCCAATTATTTCCTTGATCACATTAACGTATATATTTCTATTCTGTATCAAATTACAACAATATCTGAAGTCTTTTAGATCCCTTGGTTTTTTTAATGCACTTCACAAATTTTGATTTAAAACTCATGTTTGTTAGAGCTTCATCTATGGGGATCTCTGAGGTCTCATTGATAGTGCTTAATCCTTAACATGATTTGTATTTCCCAGGCTTCTGGAAGAAAAACCCACCTGCAACTACTTTAAACACTCATTTTTTGGCATTTTGAACAAGTAGATATTTGTCTCCTGCAGAAGAGTTTTTCATAAAAGGAATACTTGTCTTCCTATATAAGGATGCTTTACTACATTTTTAGGCAAAATAATACACCAGTAATAATTTGTATTTGTAGAATTAAAATATTATGTTTGATGATACAATTCAATTTCAGCATTTATAGTTAATAATTTGACATATGTTCCCACCAAAAATTGAATGCTGGGCTTCCCTGGTGGTCCAGTGGGTAAGGACACCGCCTTGCAGCGCAAGGGGTGCCGGTTCGATCCCTGGCCTGGAAAGATCCCGATGTGTCCAATTACCAAGCCGGAGTTCTGAAACACATGCGCCCAGAGCCGGTGCTCTGTAACAACAGAGGTCACTGCGATGGGAGGCCCACACAGGCCAAAGAACAAAGATGGATGAAAACAGATAAATGAAAGACCAACAGAAGTGGCCCGTCCGCCCCCCTCCCTTCCCAACCCGTCCCTCCTCCAAAAAACATTGAATGTTAACTTCTGATTGTTTGCTAAAGAGTTTGAGATGTATATAATTTGAGTATTAGAAAAGAAACAATGCCACACCTTGATTTTGATTTAAGGGACTTCCCAGGTGGCTCAGACAGTAAAGAATCCGCCTACAATGCAGGACACATGAGTCATAAAATAATGTCAACTAATAATTTTGGAAGATATGAAGAATGCTTTGCTTCAATAAAAGACATTAAGACAATTTCTAAATCATTCTTTGTAAATAATGTGTAAATAACTTACCTTTCTCCTCAATTATTGAAAATCACTCAGTGACAATAATCTTAATTTTGAATAGTACAATAAACTAATAACTTGATAAACATTATTTATGGCCTCTTCAGAAGAGATAATTTTGATCTCCAGAGGAATTTAAACTAACACATAATTTTACATTTTTCTCACTTTGAGAAAATTCCAATATAAAAGAGTTTCCTTTATATTACAAAATAAAATATAAATTTCCATAACACCTTCTGTTATTATTTCTAAATAAAAATTTTAAAGAGGAAATGATAACACCTTATGAATTAAATACGAATTATATGTTTTGAAATGTTTTATGTATGTATGTATAAGCTATTTTGACTTGTCGAAATCATTTTAATGCTTTTGAGTCTATACGTATCCATGAAGACAGCTCCCTCTTCTCAGTAGAATGTGGTCTTTCATCATCTTTCTCAGACATTAAAACATAGCCCTGACCTTCTGTGGCTGGCAAAAGAATATATATTAACAATGTGATTAAATGGAAGGTCCTAAGACTCTGGAACTCTTTCTCTTCTAAGGAAAGGAATTTTTTTTTATTTTTCTGTTTATGGTTGTTGACTGACTGAGATCCTATTAGGCGACCCTAAACAGACACTAAGGAAAAGGGCACCCTGCGTTTGTTTTTGTTAGAGCATCATCTGAGAGTTCTTATATAAATCAGTGATAACTGAAGCAAATCTTTTACAAAGTTTCAGGACATTTCTGGGATTTAATGTTTATAGCAAATAAACACATACACACACTTTCCCTATTATGTGAATCCTTCTTTTCATCCGCCATTCTTATAAAATGCTTAATCAAAGAAAACACAAACTAGAACAGTTAGAGCAGTCCGTTTGCTAAGATCACGACAAGATAACAATTTAGCATGAGCAGTAAATGAATAGGATAAACACAATTCTCTCAGGCACATTTTATTCCAAAACACTTTCCCGGTCATATTTTCAAAGTTACTGAAAACTGCAGAGTACAAACAGAACTCAACTGTTTTAGGAAAACACAAGAGTCACTGCCTGTCGGAGTTCACAATTTTTATTCCAGGCAACAAAAATTAAAGCCAGAAGACATTAAGCTTGAAACACACATCCACATGCATACACACAATTACCACCTAACTATAATAGCTATTTGTTGCAAGGAAAACAGCTAATACATACTATGTACTATGAAAATATTTTAGTATCTATAAGTATTCAAAGAACCCGCAGCATACCATAAAATCTTTAGTTTGTTGCCCACCTGCCTGCTCAGAGAAGGTAACAGCTGGTGTTTGCCACTTCAATTTGTGGATCCAAAGCAAGAAGGAACAGTAGTGACACACCTTCTCCCATACATTTTCAGTAATATAGGTTAGGAGAGGAAAAAACAGAATAGAATTACAATTGAGATTACAAAAAAAAAAAAAAGAACTAAAGAAGATGATGATATGGTGGCAGACTTGAGATTGAATTAGAAAAAGAAGAAAGACAAAAAGATCTGTGAACCAAGAAAACTACTGTGAGATGCTTTTCCACAATGCTATCCATCAGTGCTCACAGGTGTAGACTTAACGAAGGAAGAGGAAATAACATGCTGAGTTTTTTTTGAGTCAATATAGATAAACACACTGATTGGAAAGCTGGATGGCAAATAAGACAGAATATACCCAAGAAGGCATAAATGTGACTGACTCAGATTTAGATTCAGATTAGTTTAACTGAAGGAAAGACCATTTTAGTCTATTTTAAATACTGAATATTTTAAATGTTGAATTTATTATATCAAATATTGACTTTAAGTTTAAATATTTGTCAACCGAAAACTATCAAGTAGCAAAGAAGAGTATAAAGTTAAAAAACTGACCTCTCTCCCAATACCAATATTTCTTATAAAGTACACACTCTAAAAATTATATTGCTCATAGTCTTCTTCAATTTGTTTTTTCCTCCTGGAAAAATATTGACAACTTTTCAAATACACAAGCAGACACATATTATTAGGTATGATATTTCAAAGAATGACTGTCAAGTATTTTATGGATACCTGGGTCACTACAATATTTTTGGTAATTATAAACAATGTTGTATAAAATGCTCCCATAAAATTCTATGTAACATTCTATACATGTAGACTGTATTCAGACAAAGAGTTTAAGCTTCCCAAGAAGAAAAGTAATTGTCTTCTTTGCTTCCTTAGCTTTAGAACTCTTCTTTCCTCTGAGTTTCAGTTCCCTCCACCTACCCAACCCTTAACACATATATATGCAACCTGTTTGATTCCAGCTGGTCTGTATGATCTAAATTTAAAACTTACTCCTACTAAAAAGATAATGTTTTCTGATTAATCTCGTATCTACTCTTCCTTTTTCCTTCAATGAAATATTGTGTATTATTTAAAATATTATGCAATATTTAATCATGGATATATCAAGCAAAGTCCTGCTATACACCACATGCTTTATTTTATACTGGAAGGGTATATGTACACAGTTTATAGCATCCCGATCTCTTGGTAGAAATAGTACAACTGGAATAAACTTATACTCAGGCATCTGCTCATCTTAGTTAACTCAATAAAATATTTTAAAAGAAAGAGCAGGAAAATTAGTTTCTGATGGAATTAAATGTTCAAATTGACTGATCAACACAGTCAAATAATTTAGCCTCTAAAGACTTATATGGATACAGTGTGCATCCTTGCAATAATAATATCACATAACAAACCCAATGATATCAATATACTGAAAGAGACTGACAATCAACATTACGAGTATTATTAGACAATACAGATGATTATTACCCATGTTGTTGTTTAGTCACCCAGTTGTGTCTGACTCTTTGTGACACTATGGACTGCAGAACACTAGGCCTCCCTGTCCTTCACCATCTCCTGAATTTGCCCAAGTTCATGTCCACTGCCCAGAACACTAGCCTCCATCAAATTGACTTAAATATTCAACCGAAAACTATGAAGTAGCAAAGAAGAGTATAAAGTTAAAAAACTGACCTCTCTCCCAATACCAATATTTCTTATAAAGTACACACTCTAAAAATTATATTGCTCATAGTCTTCTTCAATTTGTTTTTTCCTCCTGGAAAAATATTGACAACTTTTCAAATACACAAGCAGACACATATTATTAGGTATGATATTTCAAAGAATGACTGTCAAGTATTTTATGGATACCTGGGTCACTACAATATTTTTGGTAATTATAAACAATGTTGTATAAAATGCTCCCATAAAATTCTATGTAACATTCTATACATGTAGACTGTATTCAGACAAAGAGTTTAAGCTTCCCAAGAAGAAAAGTAATTGTCTTCTTTGCTTCCTTAGCTTTAGAACTCTTCTTTCCTCTGAGTTTCAGTTCCCTCCACCTACCCAACCCTTAACACATATATATGCAACCTGTTTGATTCCAGCTGGTCTGTATGATCTAAATTTAAAACTTACTCCTACTAAAAAGATAATGTTTTCTGATTAATCTCGTATCTACTCTTCCTTTTTCCTTCAATGAAATATTGTGTATTATTTAAAATATTATGCAATATTTAATCATGGATATATCAAGCAAAGTCCTGCTATACACCACATGCTTTATTTTATACTGGAAGGGTATATGTACACAGTTTATAGCATCCCGATCTCTTGGTAGAAATAGTACAACTGGAATAAACTTATACTCAGGCATCTGCTCATCTTAGTTAACTCAATAAAATATTTTAAAAGAAAGAGCAGGAAAATTAGTTTCTGATGGAATTAAATGTTCAAATTGACTGATCAACACAGTCAAATAATTTAGCCTCTAAAGACTTATATGGATACAGTGTGCATCCTTGCAATAATAATATCACATAACAAACCCAATGATATCAATATACTGAAAGAGACTGACAATCAACATTACGAGTATTATTAGACAATACAGATGATTATTACCCATGTTGTTGTTTAGTCACCCAGTTGTGTCTGACTCTTTGTGACACTATGGACTGCAGAACACTAGGCCTCCCTGTCCTTCACCATCTCCTGAATTTGCCCAAGTTCATGTCCATTGCATTGGTGATGCCATCTAGCCATCTCATCCTCTGATGCCCTCTTCATTTGCCCTCAGTCTTTACCAGCATCAGGGACTTCTCTAGTGAGTTAGCTGTTTGCAGCAGGTGGCCAAAGTATTAGAGCCTCAGCTTCAGAAGCAGTTCTTCCAATGAGTATTCAGGATTGATTTCCCATGAAATTGACTGGTTCGATCTCTTTGCTGTCCAAGGGACTGTCTGGAGTTTTCCCCAGCACCACAGTTTGAGGGGTCAATTCTTTGGCACTCTGCCTTCTTTACAGTCCATCTCTCACAGTTATACACGGCCAGTGAAAAGACCATAGCCTTTATTATACGGACCTTTGTTGGCAGAGTGATGTCTCTGCTTTTCAACACACCATCTTGGTTTGTCATAGCTTTCCTCCTGAGATGCAATCATCTTCTGATTTCAAGGCAACAGTCATCATCTTCAGTGATTTTAGAGCACAAGAAGAGGGAAACTGTCACTACTTCCACCTTTTCCCCTTCTATTTGCCATGAGGTAATGAGTTCAGATGCTATGATTTTACTTTTTTAATATTTAGTTTTAAGTCAACACTTCCATTCTCCTTCACCCTTATCAAAAGGCTCTTTAGTTCCTCTTCATTTTCTGCATTATAGTACTATCATCCACATATCTAAGCTTGTTTCTCCCACCTGTCTTGATTCCAGCTTGTAACTCATCCAGTCTGACATTTCTCATGATGTATTCAGTGTATAGGTTAAACAAACAAAGTGACAGCAGACAGCCCTGGCGTACTCCTTTCTTAATCCTGAACCAATCAGTTGTTCTATACAGTGTTCTGGCTGTTGCTTCTTAATCTGCACACAGGTTTCTGAGGAGGCAGGTAAGGTGGTCTGGTATTCCCATCTCTTTAAGAGCTTTCCCACAAAATTTGTGATAAACAGAAGGCTTTAGTGTAGACGATAAAACATTTTGCAATACAGATGATTATTACCCATGTTGTTGTTTAGTCACCCAGTTGTGTCTGACTCTTTGTGACACTATGGACTGCAGAACACTAGGCCTCCCTGTCCTTCACCATCTCCTGAATTTGCCCAAGTTCATGTCCATTGCATTGGTGATGCCATCTAGCCATCTCATCCTCTGATGCCCTCTTCATTTGCCCTCAGTCTTTACCAGCATCAGGGACTTCTCTAGTGAGTTAGCTGTTTGCAGCAGGTGGCCAAAGTATTAGAGCCTCAGCTTCAGAAGCAGTTCTTCCAATGAGTATTCAGGATTGATTTCCCATGAAATTGACTGGTTCGATCTCTTTGCTGTCCAAGGGACTGTCTGGAGTTTTCCCCAGCACCACAGTTTGAGGGGTCAATTCTTTGGCACTCTGCCTTCTTTACAGTCCATCTCTCACAGTTATACACGGCCAGTGAAAAGACCATAGCCTTTATTATACGGACCTTTGTTGGCAGAGTGATGTCTCTGCTTTTCAACACACCATCTTGGTTTGTCATAGCTTTCCTCCTGAGATGCAATCATCTTCTGATTTCAAGGCAACAGTCATCATCTTCAGTGATTTTAGAGCACAAGAAGAGGGAAACTGTCACTACTTCCACCTTTTCCCCTTCTATTTGCCATGAGGTAATGAGTTCAGATGCTATGATTTTACTTTTTTAATATTTAGTTTTAAGTCAACACTTCCATTCTCCTTCACCCTTATCAAAAGGCTCTTTAGTTCCTCTTCATTTTC
The DNA here is from genome assembly GCA_022376925.1 of Tragulus kanchil. NCBI lineage: Eukaryota > Metazoa > Chordata > Mammalia > Artiodactyla > Tragulidae > Tragulus > Tragulus kanchil. The sequence continues at coordinate 78,531,989 of JAIOJX010000031.1, forward strand.
TGCATTATAGTACTATCATCCACATATCTAAGCTTGTTTCTCCCACCTGTCTTGATTCCAGCTTGTAACTCATCCAGTCTGACATTTCTCATGATGTATTCAGTGTATAGGTTAAACAAACAAAGTGACAGCAGACAGCCCTGGCGTACTCCTTTCTTAATCCTGAACCAATCAGTTGTTCTATACAGTGTTCTGGCTGTTGCTTCTTAATCTGCACACAGGTTTCTGAGGAGGCAGGTAAGGTGGTCTGGTATTCCCATCTCTTTAAGAGCTTTCCACAGTTTGTTATGAGCCACACAGTCAAAGGCTTTAGTGTAGACGATAAAACAGAAGTAGGTGTTTTTCTGGAACTCCCTTGCTTTCTCTATGATCCAGAGAATATTGGCAATTTGATCTCTGGTTCTTATGCCTTTTCTAAAACAAACTTGGACACCTGGAAGTTCCTCGTTCACATAATGCTAAAGCCTAGCATGTAAAATTTTAAGCATGACCTTACTATAATGGGAGATAAGTGTAATTGTCCAGTGATTACAACATTCTTTAGTGCTATGCTGCTTGGGGACTGTGGTGAGGGTTGACCTTTTCCAGTCCTGTGGCCACTGCTACGTCTTTCAGATTTGCTGACATATTGAGTGCAACAATTTGATAGCATCATCCTTTAGGATTTTCAATAGCCTTACTGGAATTCCACCACATCCATTAGCTTTATTAAAAGCAGTGCTTCCTAAGGCCTACTTGACTTCACATTCCAGAATGTCTGGTTCTGGGTGACTGACCATATCATCATGGTTATCCAGTGCATTAAGATCTTCTGTGTAATCTTCTGTGTATTCTTTCCACCTCTTCTTGATCTCTTCAGCATCTACTAGATATCTACCATTTCTGTCCATTATTATGCTCATCTTTGAGAAAAATGTTCCCTTGATATTTCCAATTTTCTTCAAGAGATCTCGAATCTTTTCTCTTCTGTTGTTTTCCTCTGTTTTTACACTGTTCATTGGAGAAGGCCTTTTTGTCTCTCCTTGCTTTTGTTGGAACTCTGCGTTCAGTTGGATGTGACTTTTCCTTTCTCCCTTGCTGTTCACTTCTCTTCTTTCTTCACCTATTTGTAAAGCTTCCTAAGATAACCACATAGCTTTCTTGCTTTTCGTTTCCTTTGGGATGATTTTTTCACTGCATCTTGTACAATATTATAAACCTCCACCCATAGTTCTTCAGGCACACTGTTTACTGGAGGAGGAATGGCAAACCAACCCAGTATACTTGCCATAAGAACCTCATGAACTGTATAAAAAGACAAAAAGCTATGACACTGAAAGTTAAGTCCCCCGGGTCAGAAGGTATCCAATTTGCTACTGGAGAAGAGGGGAAGACAGCTACTAATAGCCCAAGAAAGGATGAAGCAGCTGGGCCAAAGCAGAAAGTATGCTCAGTTGTAGATGTATCTGGTGATGAAAGTAAAGTTCTGATCCAACCAATAACACAGGAACAGGCAATGTTAGGTCCATGAATGAAGGTAAACTGGACATGGAAAATCATAATAAACACTGACATTTTAGGAATCTGTCAATTAAAATGGATGGAAGTGGGCAAATTCAATAGGTGACCATTGTATCTACTACTGTTGGCAAGAATACCATAGAAGAAATGGAGTATCTCTCATAATCAACAAAAGAGTCCAAAATACAGTACTTGGGTGCAACCTCAAAAATGACAGAATGATCTTGGTTCATTTACAGGGCCAGCCATTCAACATCACAGTAATTCAAGTCTATGTGCCTATCAATGATGCTGAAGAAGGTGAAGTTGATCAGTTCTATGAATATCTAAAAGACCTTCTAGAACTAACACCAAAACAAAAGGTGTTCTGTTCATCACTGGGGACTGAAATGCCAAAGTAGGACATCAAGAGATACCTGGAGTAACAGGTATGTTTGCCCTTGGAGAACAAAATGAAGCAGGGCAAAGGCTAACTGAATTTTACCAAGAGAATGCACTGGTCATACCAAGCACACTTTTTAAACAACACAAAAGATGACTTCACACGTAAACATCACCAAATGGTCAATACTGAAATCAAAAAGATTACATTCTTTGTAGCCGAAGATAGAGAAGCTGTATACAGTCAGCTATAACAAGACCCAGAGCTGACTGTGGTTCAGATCACCAGCTTTTTTTTCTTCTCCTTGCTTTTGTTGGAACTCTGCGTTCAGTTGGATGTGACTTTTCCTTTCTCCCTTGCTGTTCACTTCTCTTCTTTCTTCACCTATTTGTAAAGCTTCCTAAGATAACCACATAGCTTTCTTGCTTTTCGTTTCCTTTGGGATGATTTTTTCACTGCATCTTGTACAATATTATAAACCTCCACCCATAGTTCTTCAGGCACACTGTTTACTGGAGGAGGAATGGCAAACCAACCCAGTATACTTGCCATAAGAACCTCATGAACTGTATAAAAAGACAAAAAGCTATGACACTGAAAGTTAAGTCCCCCGGGTCAGAAGGTATCCAATTTGCTACTGGAGAAGAGGGGAAGACAGCTACTAATAGCCCAAGAAAGGATGAAGCAGCTGGGCCAAAGCAGAAAGTATGCTCAGTTGTAGATGTATCTGGTGATGAAAGTAAAGTTCTGATCCAACCAATAACACAGGAACAGGCAATGTTAGGTCCATGAATGAAGGTAAACTGGACATGGAAAATCATAATAAACACTGACATTTTAGGAATCTGTCAATTAAAATGGATGGAAGTGGGCAAATTCAATAGGTGACCATTGTATCTACTACTGTTGGCAAGAATACCATAGAAGAAATGGAGTATCTCTCATAATCAACAAAAGAGTCCAAAATACAGTACTTGGGTGCAACCTCAAAAATGACAGAATGATCTTGGTTCATTTACAGGGCCAGCCATTCAACATCACAGTAATTCAAGTCTATGTGCCTATCAATGATGCTGAAGAAGGTGAAGTTGATCAGTTCTATGAATATCTAAAAGACCTTCTAGAACTAACACCAAAACAAAAGGTGTTCTGTTCATCACTGGGGACTGAAATGCCAAAGTAGGACATCAAGAGATACCTGGAGTAACAGGTATGTTTGCCCTTGGAGAACAAAATGAAGCAGGGCAAAGGCTAACTGAATTTTACCAAGAGAATGCACCGGTCATAGCAAACACACTTTTTCAACAACACAAAAGATGAATTTACAAAGGGACATCACCAAATGGTCAATACTGAAATCACATTGATTGAATTCTTTGTAGCCAAAGATGGAGAAGCTGTATACAGTCAGCTATAACAAGACCCAGAGCTGACTGTGGTTCAGATCACCAGCTTCTCATAGAAAAATTCAGGTTTAAACTAAAGGAAACAAGGAAAATCACTACTAGGCCAGCCAGGTGTGACTTAAATCAAATTCCCTATTAGTATGTAGTAGAGGTTATATACTATATACTATGTATATAGTATAGGTACTTCTACTTCAGGACAAGATAGTGTAATAGGACCAGATTACTCTCCAGTTTGAAGCAACTAAAATTAGTAGACCAATGCAAACTATTATATATAGAATGGATAGCAATAAGATCATATAGTATAGCACAGGGAAGTAGATTCAATATCCTATATTAAACCATATATATATAAACTGAACATATATATATATATAAACTGAATCTCTTTGCTGTGCACCAGTAACAAGTACAACATTATACATCACCTATTTTCAATTTTAAAAATACAAAGAAATCAGACCAATATATAACACAATAATTTTCAGATAAAGAACATAAAACAGTACAGAAATAGTGATCCTAAATAAACAGACACAAAGTACATGGGCCCTAGAATTGTTTCCAACTTACTGCTAGAGTGGCAATGGAGTGAGCAGGAACTATGTTGGATCTGAGTTTCTTCCTGAGTTTAAGAAATGGAGTGCAACACCCAAAAATGTCAAGGTAGCTGTAGTTCACTTGCAGAACATTGAAAGAAAAAAGTCATACACAGTTTTAAGAGCTATAAGATTTACTGAAAGCACCTCTTTACTTTCAGCTGATCAGCACCAGCACATGCTGAAGCTACCTGATGGGATAATCTTCAGTACTTATGCATGTCTGAGAAAAGTTTATGTTCCAATTAGCCAGAAGTGAAAAATCTCATAATTTATGGTGCAACAAGTAGAGCACTCAAATGGCATTAAACTCAGTGCTGGGAAAAATTGGTTCTAGAATAGAGCCAGCTCTAGAAAGCTTAAAAGCAAGCCTGGATTCTTTGGGGTAAAACCAAGAGAATGCACCGGTCATAGCAAACACACTTTTCAACAACACAAAAGATGAATTTACAAAGGGACATCACCAAATGGTCAATACTGAAATCACATTGATTGAATTCTTTGTAGCCAAAGATGGAGAAGCTGTATACAGTCAGCTATAACAAGACCCAGAGCTGACTGTGGTTCAGATCACCAGCTTCTCATAGAAAAATTCAGGTTTAAACTAAAGGAAACAAGGAAAATCACTACTAGGCCAGCCAGGTGTGACTTAAATCAAATTCCCTATTAGTATGTAGTAGAGGTTATATACTATATACTATGTATATAGTATAGGTACTTCTACTTCAGGACAAGATAGTGTAATAGGACCAGATTACTCTCCAGTTTGAAGCAACTAAAATTAGTAGACCAATGCAAACTATTATATATAGAATGGATAGCAATAAGATCATATAGTATAGCACGGGGAAGTAGATTCAATATCCTATATTAAACCATATATATATAAACTGAACATATATATATATATAAACTGAATCTCTTTGCTGTGCACCAGTAACAAGTACAACATTATACATCACCTATTTTCAATTTTAAAAATACAAAGAAATCAGACCAATATATAACACAATAATTTTCAGATAAAGAACATAAAACAGTACAGAAATAGTGATCCTAAATAAACAGACACAAAGTACATGGGCCCTAGAATTGTTTCCAACTTACTGCTAGAGTGGCAATGGAGTGAGCAGGAACTATGTTGGATCTGAGTTTCTTCCTGAGTTTAAGAAATGGAGTGCAACACCCAAAAATGTCAAGGTAGCTGTAGTTCACTTGCAGAACATTGAAAGAAAAAAGTCATACACAGTTTTAAGAGCTATAAGATTTACTGAAAGCACCTCTTTACTTTCAGCTGATCAGCACCAGCACATGCTGAAGCTACCTGATGGGATAATCTTCAGTACTTATGCATGTCTGAGAAAAGTTTATGTTCCAATTAGCCAGAAGTGAAAAATCTCATAATTTATGGTGCAACAAGTAGAGCACTCAAATGGCATTAAACTCAGTGCTGGGAAAAATTGGTTCTAGAATAGAGCCAGCTCTAGAAAGCTTAAAAGCAAGCCTCAAAGTGTCATATTATTTTCAAGAAACTTCAGTATAATTCAGAACAAATATATTGATAGAACACAAAAATATTCAGCACGCAACATGGTAAATTTCACAATATCTGTCATTCAATCAATAACTATATTACATACAAAAACACATACACATAAAATACAAACCATAAGGATGAAAAAATCAATTTATAGAAAGAGTTAGAAATGATAGAGATCAGAAATCTAGTGGAGAAGAAGTAAGAATCTTTTGACTATATTCCATATGTTTAAAAAGTTAGAAGAAAGATTGACAATAGTTATCTTTTTGATGGAGGGCAATGGGATATACATATAACTAATGTGGAATTATACGTATCTGTAAACAACAAAACTCTGTAAAATCAAAAAAGCAAAATAAAAAATCTTGTGACTGAAAAAAAAGTTAGAAGAAAAATTAAACATGTTCACATAGAAGATTTTTAAAAATCAAATTTCTAAAACTGAGAAATACAATACAGAAATTTTTAAAAAATAACAGCTGATGGGATTAAGATCAGAATGGTGATACAGAAAAAAAAGTAGTAAACCTGAAAACACAGGAACAGAAACTATCCAAAATGAAACAGAAAAAGGCTGAGAAGAAGAAAATGATCAGAAAGCGTCAGAAAACTACAGGACAATTTTTTGCATCCTAATATGCATGTTTTGAATCACCAAAATAGAGGAGTTGAGAAACGAGAAAAATATTTCGAGGGTTTCTGGTGGCCCAGTGGTAAGGACACCACTGCCTTGCAGTGGACACCGGTAAAAAACCAGCGCTCAACACCCAAAATGTCAAGGTAGCTGTAGTTCACTTGCAGAACATTGAAAGAAAAAAGTCATACACAGTTTTAAGAGCTATAAGATTTACTGAAAGCACCTCTTTACTTTCAGCTGATCAGCACCAGCACATGCTGAAGCTACCTGATGGGATAATCTTCAGTACTTATGCATGTCTGAGAAAAGTTTATGTTCCAATTAGCCAGAAGTGAAAAATCTCATAATTTATGGTGCAACAAGTAGAGCACTCAAATGGCATTAAACTCAGTGCTGGGAAAAATTGGTTCTAGAATAGAGCCAGCTCTAGAAAGCTTAAAAGCAAGCCTCAAAGTGTCATATTATTTTCAAGAAACTTCAGTATAATTCAGAACAAATATATTGATAGAACACAAAAATATTCAGCACGCAACATGGTAAATTTCACAATATCTGTCATTCAATCAATAACTATATTACATACAAAAACACATACACATAAAATACAAACCATAAGGATGAAAAAATCAATTTATAGAAAGAGTTAGAAATGATAGAGATCAGAAATCTAGTGGAGAAGAAGTAAGAATCTTTTGACTATATTCCATATGTTTAAAAAGTTAGAAGAAAGATTGACAATAGTTATCTTTTTGATGGAGGGCAATGGGATATACATATAACTAATGTGGAATTATACGTATCTGTAAACAACAAAACTCTGTAAAATCAAAAAAGCAAAATAAAAAATCTTGTGACTGAAAAAAAAGTTAGAAGAAAAATTAAACATGTTCACATAGAAGATTTTTAAAAATCAAATTTCTAAAACTGAGAAATACAATACAGAAATTTTTAAAAAATAACAGCTGATGGGATTAAGATCAGAATGGTGATACAGAAAAAAAAGTAGTAAACCTGAAAACACAGGAACAGAAACTATCCAAAATGAAACAGAAAAAGGCTGAGAAGAAGAAAATGATCAGAAAGCGTCAGAAAACTACAGGACAATTTTTTGCATCCTAATATGCATGTTTTGAATCACCAAAATAGAGGAGTTGAGAAACGTAGAAAAATATTTCGAGGGGTTTCCCTGGTGGCCCAGTGGGTAAGGACACCACTGCCTTGCAGTGCAAGGGACACCGGTTCCATGCCTGGAAGAACTCACGAGCCGCGGAGCGGCTGGACCCATGTGCCCAATTACCGAGCCGGAGCTCTGGAGCGCATGCGCCCAGAGCCAGTGCTCTGCAACAACAGAGGCCACTGCAGTGGGAGGCCCACACGGGCCAAAAGAACAAAGACGGATGAAAAATAGATAAATGAGAGACCAATATAAGTGATCCACCCGCCTGCCCCTCTCCCTCCCCAACCCGCCCTCACCCCCCAAAAAAGTATTTGGAAAAACAATGGAGAATATTTTTTGATTTTTTTTTGAAAATGACAGACCCAAGAAACTCAACAAACTGCAATCACAAGCTAGGTGAAGAAAACTCTACCAAAGTAAATCATAACCAAATTACTTTAAAACAGCAATAAATAGATCTTAAGAGGAGCTACAGAAAAATTTTACTTTATGTATAAGACAAAGATAAGAATGACAACAGAGGAGGAATATTTTTAAAGTACTGAAAGAAAGAAAAAAACTGTCAACTTGGAATTTTGTACTCAGCAAAGTATGTTAAAAAAAAAAAAGGCAAAATTAGAATTTCTTCAGATAAAAAGACTTTTTAAAATATGTAAATGCTAAAAGAATTTACTGCCAACCAAACTACACTGTAAGAAATATTAAAGAAAGTCTTTCAGGCAGAAAGAATGTGATACCAGGTGAAAATACAGATGAACACAAAGGAATGAAAAGCAGTGGAAATGGTAAATATTGGGGTAAATACACCAGATTTTTCCTAATTTGGTATCTCTTTAAAATACAATTGATTTTTAAAGGTAACATTTATAGCAATGTACTATGGAATTTTTAATATATGTAAAAACAATATGACAAAAGTAGCACAGAGGCTAAAAGCCGTCCTAAGATTCTTATAATACACATAAAATATTACATTATTCCTTGAAGGTTATAATGTGGTAAATTCAATGTGGACACTACAGACCAGTAAAAAAAAGAAGTTATAACTAAAAAGTGAACAATATGAAACAAACAAGATGATATATTTAAACCCAGCTACAAGTAAATCTGCTATTATTGTACTTTATTGTGCTTTACAGATACTGTGTTTTTTCTTTTTCTTTTTTTACAAATTAAAGGTTTGTAGCAACTAAGTGTTCAGCAAGTCTATCAGCACCATTTTTCCAACAACATTTTTCCCACTCTGTCTCTGCATCACATTTTGGTAATTCTCACAATATTTCAAGTTTTTTCATTATTATTATGTTTATTATAACGATCTGTTATCAGTGATCTTTGATGTCACTATTGCACAAGGATTACAATACATCAAAGGCTCAGATGGTAACATATTTTAGCAATAAATTATTTTTTAATTAAGACGTACTTTTTCAGAGATAATGCTACTTCACACACCATAGACTATATCATGTAAACATAACTTTCAGTATGCACTGAGAAACAAAAAGTTATGTGGCTTGCTTTACTGTGAATAATTGTTTTATTGCTGTGATCTAGAACCTAACCCACAATAACTCCAACGTATACCTGTATCATCAACATTTCCAGGACTTCCATGGTGGTCCAATGGCTTTGAATCCACTAACAGGTTTAATCCCTGGTCTCGGAGGATTCCATATGCTGTGGAGTAACTAAGCTCATGCACCACAACTACCGAGACCACATACCACAACTACCAAAGCCTGCATGCCCTAAAGGCCATACTCTGCAGCAAGAGGAGCCACTGCAATGAGAGGTCCATGTACTGCAACTAGAGAGTTGTCCCCACTTGCCACAACTAGAGAAAGACTTATGTGCAGTCCCAAAGACCCCAGTGCAGCCAAAAAACAAATTAATTATGAAATATTTTCATTAAATGTAAGTGGTCTAAAGATACCAAATAAAGGTCAAAAATTATCAAATCAGATATCAAATCAATACCAAGCTATATGTTGACTCTAATAAATAAAAGACACAAAACATTAAAGGTAAAAGTATGACACAAGATAAATCATGCTAACATTAATACAGGAAAACTAGAGTGACTATATTATTATCCAATTTCAGAGAAAATAATATTGCCAAAAATGAGAGGCAATTCATAATGATAAAATGATCAATCCATCAGAGAACATAACGATCTTAAATATTAATGCCCCTAATAACAAAGATTAGGTGCAAAAGAACTAATAAAATTTCAAGGATAAACACACAAATCTAAATGAGATTATAACATCAATCTTTCAATGATTAATATAACAATTAGAAAGGAAATCAGCGAAGAAACAGAATCAGATTATCAGCAAACTTAACTGACATTTACAAAACATTCCACCCAATAAGACCAGAATACTAAATGCATACGGAACATTTACCAAGGCACATAACATCTTATACCTTAAAATTGGTATCAGTGATCTTTGATGTCACTATTGCACAAGGATTACAATACATCAAAGGCTCAGATGGTAACATATTTTAGCAATAAATTATTTTTTAATTAAGACGTACTTTTCAGAGATAATGCTACTTCACACACCATAGACTATATCATGTAAACATAACTTTCAGTATGCACTGAGAAACAAAAAGTTATGTGGCTTGCTTTACTGTGAATAATTGTTTTATTGCTGTGATCTAGAACCTAACCCACAATAACTCCAACGTATACCTGTATCATCAACATTTCCAGGACTTCCATGGTGGTCCAATGGCTTTGAATCCACTAACAGGTTTAATCCCTGGTCTCGGAGGATTCCATATGCTGTGGAGTAACTAAGCTCATGCACCACAACTACCGAGACCACATACCACAACTACCAAAGCCTGCATGCCCTAAAGGCCATACTCTGCAGCAAGAGGAGCCACTGCAATGAGAGGTCCATGTACTGCAACTAGAGAGTTGTCCCCACTTGCCACAACTAGAGAAAGACTTATGTGCAGTCCCAAAGACCCCAGTGCAGCCAAAAAACAAATTAATTATGAAATATTTTCATTAAATGTAAGTGGTCTAAAGATACCAAATAAAGGTCAAAAATTATCAAATCAGATATCAAATCAATACCAAGCTATATGTTGACTCTAATAAATAAAAGACACAAAAAAATTAAAGGTAAAAGTATGACACAAGATAAATCATGCTAACATTAATACAGGAAAACTAGAGTGACTATATTATTATCCAATTTCAGAGAAAATAATATTGCCAAAAATGAGAGGCAATTCATAATGATAAAATGATCAATCCATCAGAGAACATAACGATCTTAAATATTAATGCCCCTAATAACAAAGATTAGGTGCAAAAGAACTAATAAAATTTCAAGGATAAACACACAAATCTAAATGAGATTATAACATCAATCTTTCAATGATTAATATAACAATTAGAAAGGAAATCAGCGAAGAAACAGAATCAGATTATCAGCAAACTTAACTGACATTTACAAAACATTCCACCCAATAAGACCAGAATACTAAATGCATACGGAACATTTACCAAGGCACATAACATCTTATACCTTAAAATTGGTATCAAGAGATTTAAAAGGACTAAGTCACACTTGCTTCTCACATCACAATGGAAGCAAGCATCTTCTAATTTCATGACTGCAAGCACTGTTCACAGTGATTTTGTAGCCAAGGACAATAAAACCTGTCATTGCTTCTATTTTTTATCCACCTATTTGCCATGAAGTGATAGAGCCAGATGCCATGATGTTAATTTTTTTGAAAGTTGAGTTTCAAGCCAGCTTTTTCACTCTCCTCTTTCACCCTCATAAAGAAGCTCTTTAATTCATTCCTCTTCATTTTTTGCCATTAAGGTGGTATCATCTGCATATCTGAGGTTATTGATATTTCCCCTGGCAATCTTGATTCCAGCTTGTGATGCATCCAGCCCAGCATTTCCCATGATGTACTCTGCATATAAGTTAAATAAGCAGGGTGACAATATACAGTCTTATCATACTCCTTTCCTAATTTTGAATTTTGAATGAGTCCATTGTTCCATGTCTGCTTCTATACATTGCTTTCTTCACTTGCATACAGGTTTCTCAGGAAATAATTAGGTGGTCTCATATTCCTATCTCTTTAAGGATTTTCCATAGTTTGTTGTGATCCACACAATCAACGGCTGTAGCATAGTCAATGAAGCAGAAGTAGATGTTTTTCTGGACTTACCTTGGTTTCTCCATGATCCAACAAATTCTGGCAATTTGATCTCTGGTTCCTCTGTCTTTTCTAAGCTTGTACATTTGGAAGTTCTCAGTTCACATGCTCTTGAATCCTAGCTTGAAAGATTTTGAGCATTACCTTGCTAGCATGTGAAATGACTACAATGGCATGGTAGTTTGAACTTCTTTGGCACTGGAATGAAAACTGATCTTTTCCAGTTCTGTGCCCTTGAAAGGCAGAAATACCATAGACCTAGCCTGGATAGCACAGGTCGGAGGTTAGCTATGGAAGTCCTATTAATATAACAATTAGAAAGGAAATCAGCGAAGAAACAGAATCAGATTATCAGCAAACTTAACTGACATTTACAAAACATTCCACCCAATAAGACCAGAATACTAAATGCATACGGAACATTTACCAAGGCACATAACATCTTATACCTTAAAATTGGTATCAAGAGATTTAAAAGGACTAAGTCACACTTGCTTCTCACATCACAATGGAAGCAAGCATCTTCTAATTTCATGACTGCAAGCACTGTTCACAGTGATTTTGTAGCCAAGGACAATAAAACCTGTCATTGCTTCTATTTTTTATCCACCTATTTGCCATGAAGTGATAGAGCCAGATGCCATGATGTTAATTTTTTTGAAAGTTGAGTTTCAAGCCAGCTTTTTCACTCTCCTCTTTCACCCTCATAAAGAAGCTCTTTAATTCATTCCTCTTCATTTTTTGCCATTAAGGTGGTATCATCTGCATATCTGAGGTTATTGATATTTCCCCTGGCAATCTTGATTCCAGCTTGTGATGCATCCAGCCCAGCATTTCCCATGATGTACTCTGCATATAAGTTAAATAAGCAGGGTGACAATATACAGTCTTATCATACTCCTTTCCTAATTTTGAATTTTGAATGAGTCCATTGTTCCATGTCTGCTTCTATACATTGCTTTCTTCACTTGCATACAGGTTTCTCAGGAAATAATTAGGTGGTCTCATATTCCTATCTCTTTAAGGATTTTCCATAGTTTGTTGTGATCCACACAATCAACGGCTGTAGCATAGTCAATGAAGCAGAAGTAGATGTTTTTCTGGACTTACCTTGGTTTCTCCATGATCCAACAAATTCTGGCAATTTGATCTCTGGTTCCTCTGTCTTTTCTAAGCTTGTACATTTGGAAGTTCTCAGTTCACATGCTCTTGAATCCTAGCTTGAAAGATTTTGAGCATTACCTTGCTAGCATGTGAAATGACTACAATGGCATGGTAGTTTGAACTTCTTTGGCACTGGAATGAAAACTGATCTTTTCCAGTTCTGTGCCCTTGAAATGCAGAAATACCATAGACCTAGCCTGGATAGCACAGGTCTGAGGTTAGCTATGGAAGTCCTTCTGACCCAGAACTGTGTTGCAAGGCTCTGGAGACAGGTAGAAATCCACACATGAGTCAGAGCAAAAGACATGCATCCAACCCACCATTAAAATAAGAAACCTATAGTGGTATTTATCAGGACCTAAAGAGTAGAACTAATGGATTGGAGAGCTGCAGAGGATGAAAGTTAGATATGAATGGTTCAAATAGGCAGACTCTCTGGGTAAAAACTGGGTAAAGCTATCAGGGTAAAAACGGTTTGTGCTCACAACGAGATTTCTCTATTCCCTTAAGCCCAGTGTATGGAGAAGTAGGGTAAAACATTTAAATTCTCAGGAGAAAACTATAACTGCATCTCAAATACCTTACATTTATGCAGAGCTTCAGAGGGCACTCTCACATATTATGCAATTTTATTTTACATATAGCTTTGAAAGACCAGTGAGCTAAAAACTGAATGTTAGTGATGTGAAGTTAATTCTACCAGTTAGTCACTTAGTAAATGGTAATGGTGGTTAAGTATAGAATCTATAATTACCAGTTGTTGATCCACTTAATTTTTTAAATAATCTATGCACCAATAAGTAAATATCATTTAATATATAGTTTGAAGATTATACTGCTAAAATTCTGAACTGCATGATTTTAACCAGTCCTTGCATTAACCCATAAGAACAAATGTATTTTAAGGCTCTTAAAATAATTAGCTATGTTAGTGAACCACTGATATAATTTTTTTCCCTTTCTGAGGATCAACTATAAGCACAAAGGCACAATAAGACATAATTCCATCGTCACAGCTTCTTAGTAAGCAGAAGTAGATGTTTTTCTGGACTTACCTTGGTTTCTCCATGATCCAACAAATTCTGGCAATTTGATCTCTGGTTCCTCTGTCTTTTCTAAGCTTGTACATTTGGAAGTTCTCAGTTCACATGCTCTTGAATCCTAGCTTGAAAGATTTTGAGCATTACCTTGCTAGCATGTGAAATGACTACAATGGCATGGTAGTTTGAACTTCTTTGGCACTGGAATGAAAACTGATCTTTTCCAGTTCTGTGCCCTTGAAATGCAGAAATACCATAGACCTAGCCTGGATAGCACAGGTCTGAGGTTAGCTATGGAAGTCCTTCTGACCCAGAACTGTGTTGCAAGGCTCTGGAGACAGGTAGAAATCCACACATGAGTCAGAGCAAAAGACATGCATCCAACCCACCATTAAAATAAGAAACCTATAGTGGTATTTATCAGGACCTAAAGAGTAGAACTAATGGATTGGAGAGCTGCAGAGGATGAAAGTTAGATATGAATGGTTCAAATAGGCAGACTCTCTGGGTAAAAACTGGGTAAAGCTATCAGGGTAAAAACGGTTTGTGCTCACAACGAGATTTCTCTATTCCTTAAGCCCAGTGTATGGAGAAGTAGGGTAAAACATTTAAATTCTCAGGAGAAAACTATAACTGCATCTCAAATACCTTACATTTATGCAGAGCTTCAGAGGGCACTCTCACATATTATGCAATTTTATTTTACATATAGCTTTGAAAGACCAGTGAGCTAAAAACTGAATGTTAGTGATGTGAAGTTAATTCTACCAGTTAGTCACTTAGTAAATGGTAATGGTGGTTAAGTATAGAATCTATAATTACCAGTTGTTGATCCACTTAATTTTTTAAATAATCTATGCACCAATAAGTAAATATCATTTAATATATAGTTTGAAGATTATACTGCTAAAATTCTGAACTGCATGATTTTAACCAGTCCTTGCATTAACCCATAAGAACAAATGTATTTTAAGGCTCTTAAAATAATTAGCTATGTTAGTGAACCACTGATATAATGCTTCATATTAGTTAAATCTAATATCTTACAATAGGGAAATTACCCAAATAAAGTCCTGTCACACAATGGATTATTATATCTCCTGTCTTACATAAAATTATCTAAAACATGCTGAGGATCAACTATAAGCACAAAGGCACAATAAGACATAATTCCATCGTCACAGCTTCTTAGTACACCAGGAAAAATGAATAATGGCAGTAAAATTAGCTCCATCTGAGTTCATCAGATAAATTTGCTTTAAGGCCAAAACATTTGATATTAAACTTCTCAAAGAATAACTGAAATCCATGAAGAAAAATTAGCTCATCTGTGTCAGAATAAATATTAAAAGGGAGTAACTGATATATTAAACATCACATCTTGTAAAATGCATAGCAAAGCACTAGACTGACATGCCATATTGCTTTATCCTTCAAGGTAAAACATAGCTAGATGAAATATAAATATTTTGGTAACAGAAATAGAAACCCAACTTAACTATAGGAGGAAAAAAAAGGAGTCTTGATGTTAGAAAAGGTCTTAAAGTTTATTTTAGTCTAATTCCCTCATAGGTCCAGAGAGAAAATTGCACCTAGCAATTAAGAGGCCATCTAGGAAAGTGAGTCCAAATGAAATACACAAGCCATAAATACAGGCCACATATAGAGTGTAAAATGTTCTAGAAAAAAATAAAAATAAAAACAAGAAAATGTTCTAGTCATCACATTAAAAAAGGCAAAAAAAAAAAAAAAAAGAATCAGATAGAACACTTAATTTTTTTTAAAATCTACCATATCCCAAACATTATCATTTCAACATATAACAATAAACTATTTATGAGTTACTTTACATTTGCTTTCTCCTTCCTAAGTATTTGAAATCTTGTAGGTAATTTACACTTACACTTCAATTGTACTAGCCACATGCAGTCAGTGGCTACTATTAGAGAGAACACAGGGCTTCTCTGCTGGTCCAGTGGGTAAAGAGTCCACCTTGCAGTACAGAGGGCACTGGTTTGATCCCTGGCCCTGGGAGATCCCACATGCCACGGAATGGCTGCACCAGTGTGTCCAACTGCAAGCACTCTGAAGTGCATACACCCAGAGCCAGAGCTCTGCAAGGAAAGAGGCCACTGAGATGGGAGGCCCCCACAGATAAAAAAAATAAAAAGGATGAAAAATAAATAAGTAAGTAAACAAAACAAGAGGCCAAAATTTTTTTAAAAACAGAGAGAACATAATTCTAAAAGCATCAAGTTTTAAAAACATCTTTCAGTGAAGCTAGAATGAGCACCCTGAAATTCTGATGCTCACCTGAAAACTTATCCAGATTCACCATGGCATTTCCCAACCTGATAAATAATTTTCCTTGAAAAACTGAGTTCAGGTAAACCAATTATTTTCTAGGTTGAACTAATTCTAAACAGCTTATAATGTTCATAGTCATAACACAAGTTGCACTTGAGAGTTTTCTGTAACATAGGATGAAAAACCAAAAAAAAGTTTTTCACTCCTTAAGGTGCAATCAATATTAAACATCACATCTTGTAAAATGCTATAGACTATCCTTCAAGGTAAAACATAGCTAGATGAAATATAAATATTTTGGTAACAGAAATAGAAACCCAACTTAACTATAGGAGGAAAAAAAAGGAGTCTTGATGTTAGAAAAGGTCTTAAAGTTTATTTTAGTCTAATTCCCTCATAGGTCCAGAGAGAAAATTGCACCTAGCAATTAAGAGGCCATCTAGGAAAGTGAGTCCAAATGAAATACACAAGCCATAAATACAGGCCACATATAGAGTGTAAAATGTTCTAGAAAAAAATAAAAATAAAAACAAGAAAATGTTCTAGTCATCACATTAAAAAAGGCAAAAAAAAAAAAAAAAGAATCAGATAGAACACTTAATTTTTTTTAAAATCTACCATATCCCAAACATTATCATTTCAACATATAACAATAAACTATTTATGAGTTACTTTACATTTGCTTTCTCCTTCCTAAGTATTTGAAATCTTGTAGGTAATTTACACTTACACTTCAATTGTACTAGCCACATGCAGTCAGTGGCTACTATTAGAGAGAACACAGGGCTTCTCTGCTGGTCCAGTGGGTAAAGAGTCCACCTTGCAGTACAGAGGGCACTGGTTTGATCCCTGGCCCTGGGAGATCCCACATGCCACGGAATGGCTGCACCAGTGTGTCCAACTGCAAGCACTCTGAAGTGCATACACCCAGAGCCAGAGCTCTGCAAGGAAAGAGGCCACTGAGATGGGAGGCCCCCACAGATAAAAAAAATAAAAAGGATGAAAAATAAATAAGTAAGTAAACAAAACAAGAGGCCAAAATTTTTTTAAAAACAGAGAGAACATAATTCTAAAAGCATCAAGTTTTAAAAACATCTTTCAGTGAAGCTAGAATGAGCACCCTGAAATTCTGATGCTCACCTGAAAACTTATCCAGATTCACCATGGCATTTCCCAACCTGATAAATAATTTTCCTTGAAAAACTGAGTTCAGGTAAACCAATTATTTTCTAGGTTGAACTAATTCTAAACAGCTTATAATGTTCATAGTCATAACACAAGTTGCACTTGAGAGTTTTCTGTAACATAGGATGAATAACCATAAAAATTTAAGAATGAGTTTTCCAATACATACACTCCTTAAGGTGCAATCAAGTGAATACACTGCCTACATTAACTATATCAAAAGATAATGGAAAAGCCATCATGCTTTTACTCTTATTTATATCACAAAGGTGACAAACATCCATTTATTTTTAATATTAAAAAGGCATTTACTTTCTAATCAGTTTCAAATACAGATACGTAATTTTACTAAGCATTAGACTTTTACAAACTCATTTATTTTCCAATTATGTAATAACCTACCTACCCTTTTTCATCTCACATTAATGTACACATATTTTAACAGCAAATATGTGCTACTCTTTTACTTGAGTCATTATTAAAGCACATTACAAAATAACAGCTCACGATATGTATTTGCATATTAAACAATATTTTGTATTAGTTTATTCTTTTTACTTCTATAAAGTATATTTTCCCCATAAAAGCCAACATAATTTCCATATTTAAATTTTACTAAAATTTATGTAAAATGGCTTAACCCTTGACTGAGCAGAGAACTGACTGGTAAAATTTGAAATACTTCATCATTTTGCATTTACAAAAATTTACAAGCTTTCAGGGATTAACATTCTAATTTGCTAATGACACCTTAACACATCACCATAAATTACAAAACATGAAAAAATAATTACCAACAAGAAGGAACTGTTCATTTTTAAAATATTAATACTCCCAAATCATAGATACTGTGTCACTGAGATGGCTGCATCATTATTATTACTACCACCATCATCACTACTACCACCCAACTTCATAAAATACTAACATTGTAGCTTACATAAATCACTCTATGCTATTTTTTTCTTTAGAAATGAGTTTAAAGTGGTTCTCATAAAATAATTTTTTATATTTAATGATAAAATCATTATTATAAAAATGAAGAAAATTCTGATGCTCACCTTAAAACTTATCCAGATTCACCATGGCATTTCCCAACCTGATAAATAATTTTCCTTGAAAAACTGAGTTCAGGTAAACCAATTATTTTCTAGGTTGAACTAATTCTAAACAGCTTATAATGTTCATAGTCATAACACAAGTTGCACTTGAGAGTTTTCTGTAACATAGGATGAATAACCATAAAAATTTAAGAATGAGTTTTCCAATACATACACTCCTTAAGGTGCAATCAAGTGAATACACTGCCTACATTAACTATATCAAAAGATAATGGAAAAGCCATCATGCTTTTACTCTTATTTATATCACAAAGGTGACAAACATCCATTTATTTTTAATATTAAAAAGGCATTTACTTTCTAATCAGTTTCAAATACAGATACGTAATTTTACTAAGCATTAGACTTTTACAAACTCATTTATTTTCCAATTATGTAATAACCTACCTCCCTTTTTCATCTCACATTAATGTACACATATTTTAACAGCAAATATGTGCTACTCTTTTACTTGAGTCATTATTAAAGCACATTACAAAATAACAGCTCACGATATGTATTTGCATATTAAACAATATTTTGTATTAGTTTATTCTTTTTACTTCTATAAAGTATATTTTCCCCATAAAAGCCAACATAATTTCCATATTTAAATTTTACTAAAATTTATGTAAAATGGCTTAACCCTTGACTGAGCAGAGAACTGACTGGTAAAATTTGAAATACTTCATCATTTTGCATTTACAAAAATTTACAAGCTTTCAGGGATTAACATTCTAATTTGCTAATGACACCTTAACACATCACCATAAATTACAAAACATGAAAAAATAATTACCAACAAGAAGGAACTGTTCATTTTTAAAATATTAATACTCCCAAATCATAGATACTGTGTCACTGAGATGGCTGCATCATTATTATTACTACCACCATCATCACTACTACCACCCAACTTCATAAAATACTAACATTGTAGCTTACATAAATCACTCTATGCTATTTTTTTCTTTAGAAATGAGTTTAAAGTGGTTCTCATAAAATAATTTTTTATATTGAATGATAAAATCATTATTATAAAAAAATGAAGAAAATGAAGGGCTAATATTTATTATATCTATTATTATATCTTGGGCTAGTATTTATTCAACTGATGGCAAAGTCAAAATATTTATGATGACCTGACATTTGTTATATTTAAATTTTAAGTAATATACTCCCAAAATTCTTTCAATAATTTTTCAGATCTTAATTATATATTTTGGTAGAAAATATTGACTATAATGCATTTCTGATACAAGGTAAAGTAAAACTTCAGCACACTAAATATTATTTCAGTGGCTTATGATACCAAAAACTCTTCCAAAGCAATCACTTCTTTGATCTACATAAATAAGATGAACTGAAATAATTTTTTGAAATCATATGACATTTCAAACAAGAGTCTAATCGCATACATCTACATAGAAGCACATTATGTCAAACCTTAGGAAAGGTAGGAAGAAGGAAACAAGGGAAGAGAAAGAAAAGGAGAAGGAAAGAGGGAGAAAGTATTTATATTTGCACAATTTTGAAATATATGACCATTTATTACACCTATCAAGTCCAAATTACCTAAGTTTCTATTTGAGATTTCATCAGAAAGTCCAATTTGGTTTTGTGTGATGTTGATCAAGTATGTTTCCTATGAAAGCAGAGTGATAATTTTTCTTTTAATTTAAAGATGAGAAATACTATGGAGTTTACTGTGAAGAAAAGAAAAATTACATTACTAAGGCAGAAAACTTCTTAATGCTTAGAAGGAAAATTTGAATTGAAAACTACATATTTTAATACAGATACTTCCATCTAGCACAAGGGACTTCCCAACCAAAAGTTTTCATGTGTGTGTAAGTCACTTCAGTCATGTTCAGCTCTTCATGACACTATGGACTGTGTAGCCTGCTAGGCTTCTCATGGAATTCTCTGGACAAGAATACAGGTGACTGATCTGGGAACATGCATGTCTGTAAACAACAAAACTCTGTAAAAGTTAAAAGTAAAATAAAGGTTTTTAAAAAAAAATTAAAAAAAAAAAAGAATACAGGAGTGGGGTCCGGAAGATCCCACATGCTGTGGAGCGACTGGACTGGTGTGTCCAATGATGAGCCAGCACTCTGGAGTGCATGCACCCTAAACTGGTACTCTGCAGTAAGAGGGGCCACCGCAATGGGAGGCCCACACATGCCAAAGAATAAAAAAGATGGATGAAAATAAATATAAATAAAAAGAGGCATGATAGGGAGAAAAGGAAAAGAAAACCTCTATATTCATCATACTTTAGTTTACATTAAAAAGTAACTTCATCTCCAGATTTACATATTTACTTCCATTATAATTCATTATAATAGCCCTCACAGATAAGAAATAAAACCCTTTTCTTCTCTGTCTTCCTTATATGAAACAGTTACTGAATGCTAAGTATGTAATCAATGGTTATGCAAAGTCATCACTAAAAAATCCATATTTTAATGAGTACTAATCATTTTTAGGTCACTGCTTAAAAACATTTTAATAGGAATATAGAAAAGTGAACTTAGGATCAGCTTATATAGCTCATCCTTTACAAGTATTTGATACATATTACTTCAGAATATATCTTAAGAATTTATTAACTTATTTTAATGTGGAGTATAGTCATTTTAGGAAAATAACTGTGACTGTACCATCATCACAATCAAAGATACATATGAAAGACAGCCACAAACTCTGGTCTTCTCTAGAAATCATGTAATATTCCTATGTTCATCGATAATTTTTTCTACTTCCTTCTGTAAGTTTGATCTACCACGTCAATCAAGTTTTATAACTCTAAAACCTGAAACTATTGTGTCATAAATGAGAAAACATCAGACACCATTTAACATATGTCATTTCTGAAAAATAAGTCAGTTCCATGAAAAAAAAACATAATGACAATAAATAATTTTCATTTTATATGCACTTTTCCATTTTAATTAACCTTTCCTATTGCACAAGGGACTTCCCAACCAAAAGTTTTCATGTAATACAGTCATGTTCAGCTCTTCATGACACTATGGACTGTGTAGCCTGCTAGGCTTCTCATGGAATTCTCTGGACAAGAATACAGGTGACTGATCTGGGAACATGCATGTCTGTAAACAACAAAACTCTGTAAAAGTTAAAAGTAAAATAAAGGTTTTTAAAAAAAAATTAAAAAAAAAAAAGAATACAGGAGTGGGGTCCGGAAGATCCCACATGCTGTGGAGCGACTGGACTGGTGTGTCCAATGATGAGCCAGCACTCTGGAGTGCATGCACCCTAAACTGGTACTCTGCAGTAAGAGGGGCCACCGCAATGGGAGGCCCACACATGCCAAAGAATAAAAAAGATGGATGAAAATAAATATAAATAAAAAGAGGCATGATAGGGAGAAAAGGAAAAGAAAACCTCTATATTCATCATACTTTAGTTTACATTAAAAATTAACTTCATCTCCATATTTACATATCTACTTCCATTATAATTCATTATAATAGCCCTCACAGATAAGAAATAAAACCCTTTTCTTCTCTGTCTTCCTTATATGAAACAGTTACTGAATGCTAAGTATGTAATCAATGGTTATGCAAAGTCATCACTAAAAAATCCATATTTTAATGAGTACTAATCATTTTTAGGTCACTGCTTAAAAACATTTTAATAGGAATATAGAAAAGTGAACTTAGGATCAGCTTATATAGCTCATCCTTTACAAGTATTTGATACATATTACTTCAGAATATATCTTAAGAATTTATTAACTTATTTTAATGTGGAGTATAGTCATTTTAGGAAAATAACTGTGACTGTACCATCATCACAATCAAAGATACATATGAAAGACAGCCACAAACTCTGGTCTTCTCTAGAAATCATGTAATATTCCTATGTTCATCGATAATTTTTTCTACTTCCTTCTGTAAGTTTGATCTACCACGTCAATCAAGTTTTATAACTCTAAAACCTGAAACTATTGTGTCATAAATGAGAAAACATCAGACACCATTTAACATATGTCATTTCTGAAAAATAAGTCAGTTCCATGAAAAAAAAACATAATGACAATAAATAATTTTCATTTTATATGCACTTTTCCATTTTAATTAACCTTTCCTATTAAATGACTTACTTATAATGAAATTGTAAATGATCTAAAACTACACATAAAATTCATCTATAGGGCTTCTCTGGTGGTCCAGTGGGTAAGGACACCGCCTTGCAGTGCAAGGGGCACCGGTTCGATCCCTGGCCTGGGAAGATCCCACATGCCGCGGAGCGGCTGGACCAATGCATCCAATTACCGAGTCGGAGCTCTGGAGCGCATGCGCCCAGAGCCGGTGCTCTGCGACGACAGCGGCCGCCGCGATGGGAGGCCCACACGGGCCAAAGAACAAGGATGGATGAAACTAGACAAATGAAAGACTAGTGGAAGTGGCCTGCCCGCTCTCCCCCCTCCCCACCCCCCGCCAAAATAAGTAAATAAATAAATGTTAAAAAAAAAAAAATTCCATTAAAAAAGAAGTGTTTAAAAAAAAAAAAAAATTCATCTATAGAAAATAAAATTGAAAGCAAATTTAAAATTGGACCAAAGTAGTATCACAGGCAATGGTGAAGTAGGAAGTTCTAAACATTAGATTCTCCACTGAAACAACTATAGAGGTATCAGAAGCTGTCAGAATAAACTATTTCAGGACTCTGAAGTCTAGTGAAATACTTACATATTCAGAAGAGTTCTAAATGGAAAAATTAATTTCTTGGTGAATATCGGAAAATTCTGACATTTCACATAGAGACAACCATCTTCCAAACCCCAGTCCTATGGCAGGACTTAGTACATATTACTTCAGAATATATCTTAAGAATTTATTAACTTATTTTAATGTGGAGTATAGTCATTTTAGGAAAATAACTGTGACTGTACCATCATCACAATCAAAGATACATATGAAAGACAGCCACAAACTCTGGTCTTCTCTAGAAATCATGTAATATTCCTATGTTCATCGATAATTTTTTCTACTTCCTTCTGTAAGTTTGATCTACCACGTCAATCAAGTTTTATAACTCTAAAACCTGAAACTATTGTGTCATAAATGAGAAAACATCAGACACCATTTAACATATGTCATTTCTGAAAAATAAGTCAGTTCCATGAAAAAAAAACATAATGACAATAAATAATTTTCATTTTATATGCACTTTTCCATTTTAATTAACCTTTCCTATTAAATGACTTACTTATAATGAAATTGTAAATGATCTAAAACTACACATAAAATTCATCTATAGGGCTTCTCTGGTGGTCCAGTGGGTAAGGACACCGCCTTGCAGTGCAAGGGGCACCGGTTCGATCCCTGGCCTGGGAAGATCCCACATGCCGCGGAGCGGCTGGACCAATGCATCCAATTACCGAGTCGGAGCTCTGGAGCGCATGCGCCCAGAGCCGGTGCTCTGCGACGACAGCGGCCGCCGCGATGGGAGGCCCACACGGGCCAAAGAACAAGGATGGATGAAACTAGACAAATGAAAGACTAGTGGAAGTGGCCTGCCCACCCCCCTCCCTCCCCACCCCCGCCAAAATAAGTAAATAAATAAATGTTAAAAAAAAAAAAATTCCATTAAAAAAGAAGTGTTTAAAAAAAAAAAAAAATTCATCTATAGAAAATAAAATTGAAAGCAAATTTAAAATTGGACCAAAGTAGTATCACAGGCAATGGTGAAGTAGGAAGTTCTAAACATTAGATTCTCCACTGAAACAACTATAGAGGTATCAGAAGCTGTCAGAATAAACTATTTCAGGACTCTGAAGTCTAGTGAAATACTTACATATTCAGAAGAGTTCTAAATGGAAAAAATTAATTTCTTGGTGAATATCGGAAAATTCTGACATTTCACATAGAGACAACCATCTTCCAAACCCCAGTCCTATGGCAGGCAGCTATGGTGAGGAGATACGGTAGTATTGTTGCAGCTGGCTGGTTATAGTCAGTAAGGACAACACACAACTTCCAGAAATTGATATTCTGCATTTTGATGTGTCTAGCAACTCACTGATGAATCAGCACATTGGTTGGCCATTGTTTTAACCTAAAACAATGTTTTAGGCTAGAGCAGCTTCCTAGGCAGAACCTATCAAAGGAATTCAGGGATGCAGAGAGAGAACACTTATATTTCCCTTTCCTTATTGTATCCAAGCTTTCAAAGAATTCTTTGAAAAATCAAAGTTCCTACACAACAAGAAATATATGTTTGAAAAAAATAGAAAAATTCACTAAATTAATGGACAATTGAAGACTTCATCAAGTAATGACAGTCCCTGGAGAGAAGGAAGAATGTAGTTTCTACAGTTATCACATTATAATACTTAAAATGCTCAATTCTTTACAAAATCATTACAAAGCACACAAAGCAACAGGAATGCATGACCATTTACAAAAAAAAAAGGCAGAAAGTGTATATGAAGAAGCCCATACATTTGACTTCACTACATGAAGGCTTTAAATTGACTGTATTAAGCTCAAGAAGTTAACTCCTTCATGGATCACAGCCTTGTTGTGAAGAAGGGGCTTGAATAACTCAATGAAGCTATGAGTCACAACAGATGAGACATAATGAAGTGTTCTGACAAAACATGGTCCACTGGAGGAGGGAATGGCAACCCACTCTACTACTCTACCCACAAGAACACCATGAATTGTATGAAAAGGCAAAAAAAATATGACACTGGAAGATGTGCCACCTAGCTCAGAAGCTGTCCAACCTTCTACTGGGAAAGAGCTGAGGGCAATAACTATTAATAATAGCTCCAAAAAAATGAAGTGGCTGGGCAAAAGCTGAAACAATGCTCAATCATAGGTGTGTCTGGTGGTGAAAGTAAAGTCCAATGCTGTAAAAAACAGTATTGCCTAGGAAACGGGAATGTTAGGTCCATGAATCAAGGTAAATTGGACATGGCCAAGCAGATGACATGAGTGAACATTAAATATTAAGAATCAGTGACTAAAAATGGATGGGAATTGGTGAATTCAATTCAGATGACCATTATATCTATTACTGTGGGCAAGATTTCTTAGGAGAAATAGAGTAGACATTATAGTCAACAAAAGAGTCCAAAATGCAGTACTTGGGTACAATCTCAGAAAAAAAAAAAAAAAACAGAATGAGCTCAGTTTGTTTCCAAGGCAAACCATTCAACATCACAGTAATCCAAATCTATGCCCCAACCACTAATGCTGAAGAAGCTGAAGTTGATTGGTTCTATAAAGACTAATACCTTCTAGAACTAACGTGAAAAAAAGATGTCCTTTTCATCACAGAGGATTGGAATGCAAAAGTAGAAAGTCAAGAGATACCTGGAGTAACAGGCAAGTTTGGCCTTAGAGTACAAAATGAAGCAGGGCAAAGGCTAACAGAGCGCTGCCAAGAGAACATACAGGTTATTGGAAATGCCCTCTTCAAACCACACAAGAGACAACTCTACACATGGTCATCACTAATGGTCAATATTGATATCAGATTTGATTAAATTCTTTGCAGCCAAAGATGGGGAAGCTCTATACGTCAGGAAAAACAAGACCTGGAGCTGACTGTGGCTCAGATCATGAGCTCCTGATGGCAAAATTCAGACTTTTTTAAATTGAAAAAAAAGGTAGGAAAGTTAACTCCTTCATGGATCACAGCCTTGTTGTGAAGAAGGGGCTTGAATAACTCAATGAAGCTATGAGTCACAACAGATGAGACATAATGAAGTGTTCTGACAAAACATGGTCCACTGGAGGAGGGAATGGCAACCCACTCTACTACTCTACCCACAAGAACACCATGAATTGTATGAAAAGGCAAAAAAAATATGACACTGGAAGATGTGCCACCTAGCTCAGAAGCTGTCCAACCTTCTACTGGGAAAGAGCTGAGGGCAATAACTATTAATAATAGCTCCAAAAAAATGAAGTGGCTGGGCAAAAGCTGAAACAATGCTCAATCATAGGTGTGTCTGGTGGTGAAAGTAAAGTCCAATGCTGTAAAAAACAGTATTGCCTAGGAAACGGGAATGTTAGGTCCATGAATCAAGGTAAATTGGACATGGCCAAGCAGATGACATGAGTGAACATTAAATATTAAGAATCAGTGACTAAAAATGGATGGGAATTGGTGAATTCAATTCAGATGACCATTATATCTATTACTGTGGGCAAGATTTCTTAGGAGAAATAGAGTAGACATTATAGTCAACAAAAGAGTCCAAAATGCAGTACTTGGGTACAATCTCAGAAAAAAAAAAAAAAAAAACAGAATGAGCTCAGTTTGTTTCCAAGGCAAACCATTCAACATCACAGTAATCCAAATCTATGCCCCAACCACTAATGCTGAAGAAGCTGAAGTTGATTGGTTCTATAAAGACTAATACCTTCTAGAACTAACGTGAAAAAAAGATGTCCTTTTCATCACAGAGGATTGGAATGCAAAAGTAGAAAGTCAAGAGATACCTGGAGTAACAGGCAAGTTTGGCCTTAGAGTACAAAATGAAGCAGGGCAAAGGCTAACAGAGCGCTGCCAAGAGAACATACAGGTTATTGGAAATGCCCTCTTCAAACCACACAAGAGACAACTCTACACATGGTCATCACTAATGGTCAATATTGATATCAGATTTGATTAAATTCTTTGCAGCCAAAGATGGGGAAGCTCTATACGTCAGGAAAAACAAGACCTGGAGCTGACTGTGGCTCAGATCATGAGCTCCTGATGGCAAAATTCAGACTTAAATTGAAGAAAGTAGGGAAAATTATTAGGCCATTCATGTATGACCTAAATCAAATACCTTATTATTACAAAGGTGACAAATAGATTCAGAGGATTAGATTTCATAGACAGAGTGCCTGAAGAACTATGAATGGAGGTTTGTAACATAGTACAAGGGTTACAAACATCCCATAGGAAAGGAAATGCAAGAAGGCAAAGTGGTTTTCTGGGGAGGCTTTACAAATAGCTAAGAAAAGAAAAGAAGTGAAAGGCAAGAGAGAAAGGGAAACACCCAACAGAATGCGAAGTTCCAGAGAATAGAAAGAAGAGAGAAGAAGGCTTTCTTAAATGAACAATAAAAAGAAACAGCGGCAAACAATCAAATAGGAAAGACTAGAGATTGCTTCAAGAAAATTGGAGATATTGAGGAAACATTTCATGAAAGCATGGGCATAATAAAGGACAGAAACTGTATGGACTTAACAGAAACAGAAGAAATTAAGATGAGACAGCAAAAATACACAAAAGAATTCACAGATCCTATACAACATAAACAGTCTTAATGACCTGGATAACCACAATGGTGTGGTTACTCACCTAAAGCCAGACATCCTGGAGTATGGAGTTCAGTGTACCTTAGAAAGAATTACTACAAATAGGGCTAGTAGAGGAGATGGAATTCCAGCTGGGGTATTCCAAATCCTAAACATGATGCTGTTAAAGTGCTGCACTCAATATGCCACCAAATTTAGAAAACGCAGCAGTGGCCACAGGACTAGAAAATAACAGTTTTCATTCCAATCCCAAAGAAGAACAATGGCAAAGAATGTTCAAATTACTATACAGTTGCACTCATTCACAAGCTACTAAGATTATGCTCAAAATTCTTGAAGCTAGGTTTTAGAAGCACGTGAATCAAGAACTTCCAAATGTTCCAAATTTCAGAGATTTGCCAACATCTGTTGGATCACAGAGAAAGCAAGGGAATCAAGAACTTCCAAATGTTCCAAATTTCAGAGATTTGCCAACATCTGTTGGATCACAGAGAAAGCAAGGGAATTCCTGAAAAACATCTGTTTCATTGACTATGCTAAAGTCTTTGACTTTGTGGATCACAACAAACTGGAAGATTCTTAAAGGTGTGAATTCACGACCACCTTACCTGTCTCACAAGAAACATGTATGCAGGTCAAGAAGCAAACATGGAAACATGTTAAAACCAGACATGGAACAATGGACTGACTCAAAATAGGGAATGGAGTGTGACAAGGCTGTATATTGTCACCCTGCTTATTTAACTTATATGCAGAATACATCATGGAAAATGCCTGGCTGGATGAATCACAAGCTGGAATCATGACCGCCAAGAGAAATATTAACAAACTCAGATATGCAGATGATATATCAAATGGCACTCTAATGGCAGAAAGTGAAGAGGAATAAAAGAGCCTCTTTTTTTTTTTTTTTTTGTTAAGAAATGGATTCATTCAGATTCAGAGAAAGCAAACTCCACAGACAGAGTGTGGGCAATCACAGAGCGAATCCAGCAGCCCCCAAAACACAGCATTCTTAGCTTTTATAGGCTGGGTAATTCCATATGCTAATGAGTGGGAGGATTATTCCAGCTCTCTTAGGGAAGGGGTGGAACTGTCATGGCACCTCTGGGTGCGTCATTTAGCTTGCTGACTGAGGATCAAGGTCTGGTCTGCCATCTTGGACCCATTTGATTCTAATGGGTTTATGCTGAGTCCTTGGGCTGTCATTCTTTTCAAAAATTGTGCCCTGCCCCTTTCCCTCCTAAACCTTACATTCCCCCCTTAAGAGATTTTACTCCCATATTCATATGGGTGGCAGAAGGGCCAAGGTCCATCTTCTGTAATTGCTTCAAGGCTGAGCATGGATGTTGACTCTGACTATCAGGGAGTAAAAAATCTCTTTGAGTACCTGATCTAGGGGCCCCAGGAGCAAGGCACTAGTTTTAGTCCATATGCATTGAAATCCCTACAAAGCCATCACCTTGATGTAGAGAGGTAGTAACTGGGTTCCTTAGCCTTCCTATGAATCCCCTTGATGATTGGGCATGTTTTGTACCAGCACTAGGGCATAAATATATCTATAAATGACAAAAGACATGGTCAAACATCTGATTGCAGTGTACAATAAAGGTGGGTTACAATAACCAGAATTACAAACAATTACATTTAACTTAATATATTAAATAATCTTAGTTAACTATTTTTCACAAAGAGCCTCTTGATGAGACTGAAAGAGAGTGAAAATGATGGTTTTAAACTTAACATTGGAAAAACTACAGTCATGGCATCTGGTTCCATCATGTCAAGGCAAGTAGGTGTGGAAAATTGGAAACAGTGACAAATTTAAATTTTCTTCAGCTCTAAAATCACTCCAGATAGTGAATGAAGCCATGAGATTAGAAGATGTTTGTTCTTTGGAAAGAACAAGGTTTATGACAAACTTAAACAGCATATTAAAAATCAAAAGTGAAGAGGAATAAAAGAGCCTCTTTTTTTTTTTTTGTTAAGAAATGGATTCATTCAGATTCAGAGAAAGCAAACTCCACAGACAGAGTGTGGGCAATCACAGAGCGAATCCAGCAGCCCCCAAAACACAGCATTCTTAGCTTTTATAGGCTGGGTAATTCCATATGCTAATGAGTGGGAGGATTATTCCAGCTCTTTTGGGGAAGGGCGGAACTGTCATGGCACCTCTGGGTGCGTCATTTAGCTTGCTGACTGAGGATCAAGGTCTGGTCTGCCATCTTGGACCCATTTGATTCTAATGGGTTTATGCTGAGTCCTTGGGCTGTCATTCTTTTCAAAAATTGTGCCCTGCCCCTTTCCCTCCTAAACCTTACATTCCCCCCTTAAGAGATTTTACTCCCATATTCATATGGGTGGCAGAAGGGCCAAGGTCCATCTTCTGTAATTGCTTCAAGGCTGAGCATGGATGTTGACTCTGACTATCAGGGAGTAAAAAATCTCTTTGAGTACCTGATCTAGGGGCCCCAGGAGCAAGGCACTAGTTTTAGTCCATATGCATTGAAATCCCTACAAAGCCATCACCTTGATGTAGAGAGGTAGTAACTGGGTTCCTTAGCCTTCCTATGAATCCCCTTGATGATTGGGCATGTTTTGTACCAGCACTAGGGCATAAATATATCTATAAATGACAAAAGACATGGTCAAACATCTGATTGCAGTGTACAATAAAGGTGGGTTACAATAACCAGAATTACAAACAATTACATTTAACTTAATATATTAAATAATCTTAGTTAACTATTTTTCACAAAGAGCCTCTTGATGAGACTGAAAGAGAGTGAAAATGATGGTTTTAAACTTAACATTGGAAAAACTACAGTCATGGCATCTGGTTCCATCATGTCAAGGCAAGTAGGTGTGGAAAATTGGAAACAGTGACAAATTTAAATTTTCTTCAGCTCTAAAATCACTCCAGATAGTGAATGAAGCCATGAGATTAGAAGATGTTTGTTCTTTGGAAAGAACAAGGTTTATGACAAACTTAAACAGCATATTAAAAATCAGAGACATTATTTTGTTGGTAAAGATCTATATAGTCAAAGCTATGGTTTTTTCCCGTAGTCATGTTCATATATGACAGTTGGACCACTAAGAAGGCTGAGCACTAAAGAATTTATGCTTTTGAACTGTGGTGTTAGAGAAAGCTCTTGAAAGACCCTTGGACTGCAAGGAGATCAAACCAGTTAATCCTAAAGGAAATCAAAGCTTCACTGGAAGGACTTATGATGAAGCCAAATCTCTGATAATTTGGAGATTCACCTCCTCGCATCAGGTGAAGAGGTGACTCACTAGAAAAGACCCTGAAACTGGGAAAGATTCAGAGCATGAAGCAAAGGGGGCAGCAGAGGATGAGATGGTTAGATAGCATCATCCATTCAATGGATATGAATCTGAGCACTCTCTGAGAGATATGACAGACAGGGAAGTCTGGTGTATTGCAGTTCATGGTGCTGCAAAGAGTCCAATAGAATTTAGCGACTGACCAGCAACAAACTTTATTTGTAAAACCAATTGTTGAAGCATAGAACTAATATATAGTGTTGTCTATTAGCTATGACCTCAACATTAGTGAACCAATATAACATGGTACAACCAGAAAAAGGAAGGGAAATTGTGCCAAGCTATATGAGAACCTACTGGAAAAAAAAAAACTAACAAATTCAGATGTTTTGTACCAGCACTAGGGCATAAATATATCTATAAATGACAAAAGACATGGTCAAACATCTGATTGCAGTGTACAATAAAGGTGGGTTACAATAACCAGAATTACAAACAATTACATTTAACTTAATATATTAAATAATCTTAGTTAACTATTTTTCACAAAGAGCCTCTTGATGAGACTGAAAGAGAGTGAAAATGATGGTTTTAAACTTAACATTGGAAAAACTACAGTCATGGCATCTGGTTCCATCATGTCAAGGCAAGTAGGTGTGGAAAATTGGAAACAGTGACAAATTTAAATTTTCTTCAGCTCTAAAATCACTCCAGATAGTGAATGAAGCCATGAGATTAGAAGATGTTTGTTCTTTGGAAAGAACAAGGTTTATGACAAACTTAAACAGCATATTAAAAATCAGAGACATTATTTTGTTGGTAAAGATCTATATAGTCAAAGCTATGGTTTTTCCAGTAGTCATGTTCATATATGACAGTTGGACCACTAAGAAGGCTGAGCACTAAAGAATTTATGCTTTTGAACTGTGGTGTTAGAGAAAGCTCTTGAAAGACCCTTGGACTGCAAGGAGATCAAACCAGTTAATCCTAAAGGAAATCAAAGCTTCACTGGAAGGACTTATGATGAAGCCAAATCTCTGATAATTTGGAGATTCACCTCCTCGCATCAGGTGAAGAGGTGACTCACTAGAAAAGACCCTGAAACTGGGAAAGATTCAGAGCATGAAGCAAAGGGGGCAGCAGAGGATGAGATGGTTAGATAGCATCATCCATTCAATGGATATGAATCTGAGCACTCTCTGAGAGATATGACAGACAGGGAAGTCTGGTGTATTGCAGTTCATGGTGCTGCAAAGAGTCCAATAGAATTTAGCGACTGACCAGCAACAAACTTTATTTGTAAAACCAATTGTTGAAGCATAGAACTAATATATAGTGTTGTCTATTAGCTATGACCTCAACATTAGTGAACCAATATAACATGGTACAACCAGAAAAAGGAAGGGAAATTGTGCCAAGCTATATGAGAACCTACTCCAGAAAGGACTAAACTAACATCTATAGTATGTGACGAAGGTTGGAAAAGTGAAAAGGTGGCTAAATTTACGGATTTGTGAAATAATAGCCAGTAACAAAACACATAGTATAAAGCACTGTTCTGGGGCTAAAAGACAAAGAAATGTACAGTAATGTTCCCCCCGAATCAAGAAAATGTTGAATTTTGTTCACTAGTGTTATTATTAAAGGAAAATCTTGTATATAGTGAATTATTTATAAAAAATAAATATTAAGTAATATATCTTTAAAGAGAAGCACACATAAAATAAGGTTATGTGTTGATTTGACAAAAACATTGTGACTGACGGCTTTCAAATTTAAAGAGATCAATCAGTAATTAAAACCTCCCAATAAAGAAAAATCTAGGATCAGATCATTTTCACTGGTCAATTCCGCAAACATCGGAAAAAGAATAAACACCAATTCTCTGAAACTATTCCCAAAAATAAGATCAGAGGAATCATTTCTGAATACATTCTATGAGACCACCTTCACTCTGCTACCATAGCCTGAAAACAAAAAGTTAAACACAGAATTCCTATGTGATCCAGAAATCCCAGAATTCCTATGTGACCCAGAAATTACATAGATATGGACCCAAAAGAAATGAAACACATTTCCACACAGAAACGTGTGCACAAATGTTTACAGCAGTCTTATACATAATGATCAAAGGTAGAAACAACCCAAATGTCCAAAAGCGAATGAATATACAAACTGCATGTTTGAATGTATATATGAATGTACATTTCAATGTATAAATGAATATACAGATTGAATGTATATACTCTATCTCTCTCCATATATATATATGTATACATATATGTGTGTGTGTGTATATATATATATACGTATACATATGTATATATATATAGTTTCTCAGGTGGCACATTGGGAAAGAATCCACTTGCCAATGCAGGAGACACAAGAGATGTGGATTATATCCCTGAGTCAAGAAGTCCTGGAGGAGGAAACAGCAACCCACTCCAGTATTCTTGCCTGGAAAACTCCGTGGACAGAGGAGCCTGGCAGGCTACAGTCCACAGGTCACAAAGAGTTGGACATGACTGAGCACACACACACAATAGATACATATGTACATATATGTATGTGTGTGTGTATATATATATATGTATACACACATATATATTCTGAACAATAGAATGGTATTGTCATAAGGAATGCTATGATCGAATGAGCCACAGAAAAACTTACACTAAATACTAAATGAGAGAAGCCAGACACAAAAGTTCACATATTATATGATTTATTTACATGAACTATTCAGAATTGGTAAATCCATAGACATAGAAAGCAGATTGGCAATTGAGAGGATGCAGGAATTTATCCCATAGTATTTTAGGAAACTATGAAACTACAAAACGGATTTTAAAGGATGCTATTATGCATTATGACTGTACATATAGATGATTAGAGTTTCAACTGTTAAGTCATCACTTTACAGGAATATGTTCTTAAGTTATTCTGTTGTTTTCCTGTCCTCATTTAGTAAAAGGATATTAAAACAACATGTAACTAAAGTGTTATGGTGAAAGCTAAGTAATAGAATGAACTGAATGCACCTGAACTTCCAAGGTGGCACAGTGGTTAAGAATCTGCCTGAGGGGTTTCCCTGGTGGTCCAGTGGGTAAGGACACTGCCTTGCAGTGAAAGGGGCGCCAGTTCGATCCCTGACCTGGGAAGATCCCACGTGCTGCGGAGCGGCTGGACCGATGTGCCCAATTACCGAGCCAGAGCTCTGCAGTGCATGTGCCCAGAACCGGTGCTCTGCGACGACAGGGGCCACTGCGATGGGAGGCCCATATGGGCCAGGGAACAGGGATGGATGAAAATAGATAAATTAAAGACCAATATAAGTGGCCCGGTCAACCCCCGCAACCCACCCCCCCCCCCAAAAAAAAATTAAAAAAAAAAAAAAAAGAGCAGGAAATGGCAACCTGCTCCTGTATTCTTGCCTGGAAAATCCCATGGACAGAGGAGCCTGGCTGTATACAGTCCATGGGGTCGCAGAGAGTTGGACACGACTTAGCAACTAACAAACAATGTAATCATTAATCCAAGATTCACACTTATTTTTAAATCCTTTGATATATGTTGTGTGTGTGTTTGTGTGTGAGCATGATTATGTGTGTCTGGGTTTTTAAATCATTTTGAATTTAGAAAGGGCAGCATGTCATATTGACGGCTGAAAAGGAACAACCCCTTATTTGGATTTCAATGAGCTAATTTACCATATATAATTTTAAAAGAGTAAATATGTCTCAGGTAAGAGGTCAACATAGAAAAAGAAGCACATGCACTTTAAAACTAGCTTCTACCAGCAAGAGGCCACCCACTGTCCTTGATTGTTTTCAAAGTCCATTAAAATCAGCAAAGGAAACAGATACTAAAAACTTTAAAGTTCTTTTATGTTTACTTTCTTCAAGTAAAAATGCTATCTTTGACATGTAGACTTTAAAGGGTTACATTACTAAGGATTAAAGTGATCCATTAAACGAACAGGAGAGCCTTATGTTAATACTTATTTTAAAATTGTGAAATGATGAAAGCAATCTTTGTGTCCCATTTTAAACTATGAATCACAACAGAGTTAATGGAAGTTAATGTAAACAGCAATGAAATAATAAAATTGTAATTTGATAAAGGTACAGTCATCCACATTTCAATAAAAATGTATATAACATGTATAACCAAAATGATAGATATATCACTTTACTCCTAGAAACTTTACTTAAATGACTATCTACATCTCAAAAAACCACTTTAAAATATACGATATTTTGCCTGAAAGAGTTTTTTCTCCACTGATTACTAAGATGAGATGTTATACTGTTAGCTGCGAGCATCTATAATGAAAATTTCTCATTGTAACTTGTCACCAATTTGATGCCTTCCATAAATCCCCTGGTGTTAAGTTTTAACAATTCCTCATTCCTTTCTGACACCTCTGATCAGAGCAGAGGGGTGGGATTACATAAACTACCCCTTTGTGTTTCTTCCTTCTTCTTACCTGCACTCTCAATTTATAATTACTGCAAAAACAAGTTTCTCCTCTAGGAACGAACTCCTAAAGATTTCAAAAGAGAACTCCTAAAGAAATGAAGTTCCAGATATTCTAAAGCATATCAGATGCAAACGCTGAAACTGGAATGAGAGGCTATCTAAATTCACATAGCAGACATTACCACAGTTGTAACCCAGAGTTTTTAACAAGAGCTGATCTAAATCATTTTGAATTTAGAAAGGGCAGCATGTCATATTGACGGCTGAAAAGGAACAACCCCTTATTTGGATTTCAATGAGCTAATTTACCATATATAATTTTAAAAGAGTAAATATGTCTCAGGTAAGAGGTCAACATAGAAAAAGAAGCACATGCACTTTAAAACTAGCTTCTACCAGCAAGAGGCCACCCACTGTCCTTGATTGTTTTCAAAGTCCATTAAAATCAGCAAAGGAAACAGATACTAAAAACTTTAAAGTTCTTTTATGTTTACTTTCTTCAAGTAAAAATGCTATCTTTGACATGTAGACTTTAAAGGGTTACATTACTAAGGATTAAAGTGATCCATTAAACGAACAGGAGAGCCTTATGTTAATACTTATTTTAAAATTGTGAAATGATGAAAGCAATCTTTGTGTCCCATTTTAAACTATGAATCACAACAGAGTTAATGGAAGTTAATGTAAACAGCAATGAAATAATAAAATTGTAATTTGATAAAGGTACAGTCATCCACATTTCAATAAAAATGTATATAACATGTATAACCAAAATGATAGATATATCACTTTACTCCTAGAAACTTTACTTAAATGACTATCTACATCTCAAAAAACCACTTTAAAATATACGATATTTTGCCTGAAAGAGTTTTTTCTCCACTGATTACTAAGATGAGATGTTATACTGTTAGCTGCGAGCATCTATAATGAAAATTTCTCATTGTAACTTGTCACCAATTTGATGCCTTCCATAAATCCCCTGGTGTTAAGTTTTAACAATTCCTCATTCCTTTCTGACACCTCTGATCAGAGCAGAGGGGTGGGATTACATAAACTACCCCTTTGTGTTTCTTCCTTCTTCTTACCTGCACTCTCAATTTATAATTACTGCAAAAACAAGTTTCTCCTCTAGGAACGAACTCCTAAAGATTTCAAAAGAGAACTCCTAAAGAAATGAAGTTCCAGATATTCTAAAGCATATCAGATGCAAACGCTGAAACTGGAATGAGAGGCTATCTAAATTCACATAGCAGACATTACCACAGTTGTAACAAGAGCTACAATAAACCCAATTGCATAGTAACTATAAGTATGTGACAGAGACATTATACACAGGGCTCATAGCTTCTTGAGTTTAAAACCTGTCAGAATGAACTCCAATGTATTAGCCTTGCTTTGTGCAGATTCCATCTACTTGCTCTGACTTCATTTACACTTGACAGATGGTCACATTACTCATGACATTTCCTGTTTAGCTCCATATTTAAAAATCAATTGCAGTGGAATGTAGACTGGCAATAGACTTTTCCCCAGTAAATATCTCCACCAGGGAAGATCAAAAACCTCCTTTCAGATGGAAACAAAACATTTGTGTTTATATTAACAAAACTTAAGTTCATTTCCTTTCCTTGTGCCAATTATAGTTGGTGCCAATTATAAAATGTTAAAAGCCTTGAGTTTCCACACAGTTGTTTTAAAAACAACTTTACCTTTTTCACTTGACAATTTAGTCAAGTGAAACAAAGCTCCAAATAACTTCTAATGCCACTAGTTCTTTTTGGTTCTCTGACAATTAAAAATCCATTTGTCAGTGACTTTCTTCTCTAATAAAGTGTCCTAATTTAAAATCTCAGAATTTTATAAATTTGAGTTGGATTGTGTTTATCAGTGTTTTAAATAATGTGAAAAATACAATCAACTTTTTATTACTTACCAAAGTATTTTGGCATTTTAAGTCTTCTCTCTTAATGCAAGACTAGGTTTCCAAGAAGCATAACCAAACGAGTACATAAATACAGCATTTAAATCACCAAAGTTTAGGAAACAAATAGAAAATTATAAGAGATTTGTGTCTATATTTCAAAAACCTAGCAATATATTAAATGATAAAAACAGCACTGTGCTGATTTGCTCAAACTCATGTCCATTGAATTGGTGATGCCAGCAAACCATCTCATCCTCTCTTGTTCCTTTCTCCTTCCGCCTTCAATCTTTCCCAGCATCAGGGTCTTTTCCAATGAGTCAGCTCTTTGCATCAGGCAGTCAAAGTGTGTATATGTGTACATATATATAAATATATATATATATATACATATATATAGCTTTTCTACTAAACTTGATAAAGCCTTGAGAAAGAACAACAACAAAAAACAAAGAGATGGAGGATTTGGAAAACATAAAGTAAATGAAAAGGGAGTACTGAATATGAAATAGAGAAAGTGAAACAAACTAGATAAAAGTAAGACACTATCAGTTGTTCTTAAACATGGCTGTTCTGGAGAAAAGCAATACCTAAGCATTAGCATTTTGGTATGCATCTGAATTTTAATAAGTGATTACAAGTTTTTAAGATCTGGGGGGTTAAGTAGAGTGATGTGGTTAGTGGAAGAGCATACATGCACATGCTTTCATATACCAAGTCAATCTACGTCTTTTGATTGGTGCATTTAATCCATTTACATTTAAGGTAATTATCACTACCTATAAGTATTTTCTTAATTGTTCTGGGTTTAATTTGTATAGGTCTTTTCCTTCTCTTGTGTTTCTTGCCTAGAGAAGTTCCTTTAGCATTTGTTCTAAAGCTGTTTTGGTGGATTTCCTTTAACTTCTGCTTGTCTGGAAAGCTTTTGATTTCTCCATCAAATCTGAAAAAAGTCTTGCTGGGCAGAGTACTCTTGATTGTACATTCTTC
Organism: Tragulus kanchil; assembly: GCA_022376925.1. Taxonomy (NCBI): domain Eukaryota; kingdom Metazoa; phylum Chordata; class Mammalia; order Artiodactyla; family Tragulidae; genus Tragulus; species Tragulus kanchil. The sequence continues at coordinate 78,570,221 of JAIOJX010000031.1, forward strand.
ACTTTCATCACTTTAATTATACTGTGCTATTCCCTTCTAGCTTGCAGAGTTTCTGTTGAAAAAATCAGCTGATAACCTTATGGGAGTTCCCTTGTATGTTATTTGTAATCGTCCCTTGTTGCTTTTAATATTTTATCTTTGTCTTTAATTTTCATCATTTTGATTATTATGTACCTTGGTCTGTTGCTCTTTGAGTTTATCCTTTCTGGGACACTCTGCACTTCCTAGACTTCGTTAACTAGAACAAATGCATCTCCTTAAAGAATGTATCAAAGTCAGCTTGGGGCAGTACATCTGAGAATGTGGTGTGTTTCCACTGTTAAGATGATTAAACACAGGTATATTTTTTATTTTAGTAGCTACTCATTTATTTGAAAGACACTGGATTTTATTTTATGATAGTTATAAAAATTTCCCTGTTTATACTTAGTTTCTTTTAAAAACAAGGCCAAAAAAATCCACTAAATAAATAACAACATAAGATTACTCAGTTATGGTAAAAATTCTGAAAGTGGTTCAATAATGACTGAAGTTTGAGAACTCCTCAGATTGCCTCCTGAAAAATACAGAGTGCCTGATAAATTTGTGGGTCACTTCTGTGCAATGAGTCTTTTCAGGATCAATGCCATTATACATGGTACCAAAACAAAGCAATTCCTCTTTATCACCAAAGTTTGCCTTTATAAAACTGATAACCACTATCATGAAACAATATGGTTGAGACAAGCGTCTGTCTTTTTTCTCCCACCAGGTGCACATAAATAAAACAACTGATTTTGATATCAATATAGGCAGTAAGTGCTATCATAATCATAGCAAAAAGACAGAGAATCTGTTTTTAGATGAAGGGAGAAGCGCACCCATTAGTCATGCAACTTATTTATATAGGAAATACCACCTCTATTACTATTCCTTACTACTACTGCTACCTTTCTTCTCATAATACACATTGCTTTCTTATAAGTAATAAATAATGCTAGTGAAAATTTCTGCCCAATATACTTGGTCTCATTCCAAAAAGGTTTCTCTGTCAACAACTATTATGATATTGTGATTTATTATAAGAAATGTATATTTGGTTCTTCATCCCTATTTCTGGCACAAAGTTTCTAAACCCTTGGAATTGTCCAAGTGTACAGTAAGAAAGGTATCTTTCTTATGTCAATGAGATGACTTTTGGGAAAACTCCTAAGTTCCCAAAGGAGCCAAACAGGTGATTAAAGAGCTAGAACTCAGTCCATCAGTCCCATCCCTGATCTCCAAGGAGGAGACAGGGGTTAGAGGCTGGATCAATTAAATCAATTTGAGTTAGTTATGCATGCCTATGAAATGAAACCCCATAGAAACCCAAAAGGACAGGACTCAGAGTTTCTAGACTGGTGAACACATGGATATTAAGGAGAGTGATGTACCTAGAGAGGGCATGGAAGCCCTTCCTCCATACCATGCCCTGTGCATCTCTTCCATCTGGTTGTTCCTGAGTAATAAAATTCTACAATAAACTGCAATCTAGAAAATAAAATACTTCTCCAATTTCTGTGCGTCACTCTCACAAATTAATTGAACCTGAGGAAGAGGTACTGGGACCCTATGATTTATAGCCAGTCAGTCAGAAGTATGGGTAACAACCTAGACTTATGAATGGTGTCTGAAGACCAAGGAAGAGGTTGTGGAAACCTCCAATTTTGACCTAGCTGGACAGAAGCTCTGAAAGCAACAACCTGGGCTTGTGACTGGCATCCTAAGTGGGGGAGCATTGTGGAACTAACTCCCACTTTATAAATTGAAACAAATATGGTTGAGACAAGCGTCTGTCTTTTTTCTCCCACCAGGTGCACATAAATAAAACAACTGATTTTGATATCAATATAGGCAGTAAGTGCTATCATAATCATAGCAAAAAGACAGAGAATCTGTTTTTAGATGAAGGGAGAAGCGCACCCATTAGTCATGCAACTTATTTATATAGGAAATACCACCTCTATTACTATTCCTTACTACTACTGCTACCTTTCTTCTCATAATACACATTGCTTTCTTATAAGTAATAAATAATGCTAGTGAAAATTTCTGCCCAATATACTTGGTCTCATTCCAAAAAGGTTTCTCTGTCAACAACTATTATGATATTGTGATTTATTATAAGAAATGTATATTTGGTTCTTCATCCCTATTTCTGGCACAAAGTTTCTAAACCCTTGGAATTGTCCAAGTGTACAGTAAGAAAGGTATCTTTCTTATGTCAATGAGATGACTTTTGGAAAGCTCCTAAGTTCCCAAAGGAGCCAAACAGGTGATTAAAGAGCTAGAACTCAGTCCATCAGTCCCATCCCTGATCTCCAAGGAGGAGACAGGGGTTAGAGGCTGGATCAATTAAATCAATTTGAGTTAGTTATGCATGCCTATGAAATGAAACCCCATAGAAACCCAAAAGGACAGGACTCAGAGTTTCTAGACTGGTGAACACATGGATATTAAGGAGAGTGATGTACCTAGAGAGGGCATGGAAGCCCTTCCTCCATACCATGCCCTGTGCATCTCTTCCATCTGGTTGTTCCTGAGTAATAAAATTCTACAATAAACTGCAATCTAGAAAATAAAATACTTCTCCAATTTCTGTGCGTCACTCTCACAAATTAATTGAACCTGAGGAAGAGGTACTGGGACCCTATGATTTATAGCCAGTCAGTCAGAAGTATGGGTAACAACCTAGACTTATGAATGGTGTCTGAAGACCAAGGAAGAGGTTGTGGAAACCTCCAATTTTGACCTAGCTGGACAGAAGCTCTGAAAGCAACAACCTGGGCTTGTGACTGGCATCCTAAGTGGGAGTTTGGGGAAGGCATTCCTGTTGGACTGAATGCTTAACTTGTGGAATCTGATGTCATCTCATGGTTAGATAATGTCAGAACTGATGAGTTTAGCTGAGTTCTCAAATGCCTTGTTGTTAGACAATTGCTTGACTGTATGTTTCAGAAACCCTCTTCCCACACACTGGAATTGGGTCCAGAAACAATTTTAACTATGCATTCTTGACAATTAAAAAAATATCAAACACTGAACTTTATAAGAATTACTCCAACAGATTTGTCATATGTTCATTGGACTTTTTTTTTCTTCATATATCTCAAAAATCAAAACCCAGGCCAATAATCATCCATTTGAAATCCTTGGCATCAAATTCAATTTTAAAAAGGAAATCTAGTTTATGTATCATACATAAAATCAAATCCTTGTGAGATCTCAGATAGTACCCTCTTATCAAACATATTCATATTTCTGTTGGGAAGGACAGGAATAATTACATTAGGTAAGACTAAATCAATCAAATCAGTCTAGGTCAGTCTTTGTTTCCAAAGAGGTTCTGGTCTGGACATGTTTTAGTTTTGGATTATACAAGAGTTGAGAATTATAGTAGTAGGCCCATAAATCAGGGGTGATCAAGCATGCAAGAAATTGTTTTAAGGTGCTGTGGGAGGCACTGCATTAATACAATCTGAAAGAGGAAAGGCAACAAAACAAAACAATGAATGCGAATAATGCAACAGCATAAGAGAACAGAACTGCAATGTTCCCTGAACTATCAAAACAGTTTTGAAAAAGACAAAGTTGGAGGATTTGCCCTTTGATTGCAAAACTTGACATAAAGCTACAATAACCAAAAGAGTATGGTACTGGCATAAGGCTAGATACACAGATCAATAGAATAGAATTGAAGGACCAGAATTAAACCTAAACATCTACGGCTAATTGTCAAGATGATTCAACAGGAAAAGCATAGTCTCTTTGAGGAATGGTGCTGGAACAAAAGGAATTATACATGCAAAAGAAAGACTATAGAATCCGACTTCACACCATATATAAAAATTAACAAAAAAATGTATCAATAATCTAAATATATGAGTGAGATAAAAATCTTAGAAAAAAACACAGGGTATATGTTCCTGACCTCATATTTGGCAATAAAGTCTTAAATGTGACACCAAAAAAGTCAAGCAACAGAATAAAAAGAATAGAGAAATTGAATATCATCATAATTCAAGAATATTTGTGTATCAAAAGACATGCTCGGTGCTTCCCTGGTGGTCCAGTGGGTAAAGAGTCTGCCTTGCAATGCAAGGGGCGTCGGTTCAATCCCTGTCCTGGGAAGATTCCACGTGCCAGGGAGTGGCTAGACCAGGATGTCCAATTATGAGCCAGCACTCTGGAGCACATGTGCCCAGAGCCAGTACTCTGCAAAGAGAGTGGCCACTGTGATGGGAGGCCCACACAGGCCAAAGAATAAATATGGATGAAAATAAATAAACAAACAAAAAATCAATATTAAAAAAAAAGAGAGAAGCCAGAGGGGAATAATGGTTAAAGACAGTGCTAAAAAAAAAAAAAAAAAAGTTTGAAAGAATGAAAATACAACCTACATAATTTGAAAAATACACAAATCATATTTCAGGTAACTGTAAAGCATCCAAAATATATTAATATACAGAGCTTCACTCAACTAAAAAGTGAGCACAGGATTTGATAGACATTTCTCCAAAAAAGATATACAAATGTTCATAACCACATGAAACAATGTTCAACATCATTACTCACTAGAGAAATACAGATGAAAACCAAATTGAGTTACTACTTCACAACTACTAGGATGTCTAAAATTTTTTAAATGAAAAAAACAGCAATAAAAAATGTTGGAAAACATGTGGAGAAACCAGAACCTTCATATACCACTGGTAAGAATGCAAATGGTGCAGTCACTATGAAAAAAATTTGGCAATTCTTCAAAAAGCCAAACATAGAAGTATCACATGACTCAGCAATCCTATACCAAGGAATACATTCTTGAGGGCATTACACTAAGTTAAGTAAGTCAGGAAGACCAGAATTAAAACCTAAACATCTACGGCTAATTGTCAAGATGATTCAACAGGAAAAGCATAGTCTCTTTGAGGAATGGTGCTGGAACAAAAGGAATTATACATGCAAAAGAAAGACTATAGAATCCGACTTCACACCATATATAAAAATTAACAAAAAAATGTATCAATAATCTAAATATATGAGTGAGATAAAAATCTTAGAAAAAAACACAGGGTATATGTTCCTGACCTCATATTTGGCAATAAAGTCTTAAATGTGACACCAAAAAAGTCAAGCAACAGAATAAAAAGAATAGAGAAATTGAATATCATCATAATTCAAGAATATTTGTGTATCAAAAGACATGCTCGGTGCTTCCCTGGTGGTCCAGTGGGTAAAGAGTCTGCCTTGCAATGCAAGGGGCGTCGGTTCAATCCCTGTCCTGGGAAGATTCCACGTGCCAGGGAGTGGCTAGACCAGGATGTCCAATTATGAGCCAGCACTCTGGAGCACATGTGCCCAGAGCCAGTACTCTGCAAAGAGAGTGGCCACTGCGATGGGAGGCCCACACAGGCCAAAGAATAAATATGGATGAAAATAAATAAACAAACAAAAAATCAATATTAAAAAAAAAGAGAGAAGCCAGAGGGGAATAATGGTTAAAGACAGTGCTAAAAAAAAAAAAAAAAAAGTTTGAAAGAATGAAAATACAACCTACATAATTTGAAAAATACACAAATCATATTTCAGGTAACTGTAAAGCATCCAAAATATATTAATATACAGAGCTTCACTCAACTAAAAAGTGAGCACAGGATTTGATAGACATTTCTCCAAAAAAGATATACAAATGTTCATAACCACATGAAACAATGTTCAACATCATTACTCACTAGAGAAATACAGATGAAAACCAAATTGAGTTACTACTTCACAACTACTAGGATGTCTAAAATTTTTTAAATGAAAAAAACAGCAATAAAAAATGTTGGAAAACATGTGGAGAAACCAGAACCTTCATATACCACTGGTAAGAATGCAAATGGTGCAGTCACTATGAAAAAAATTTGGCAATTCTTCAAAAAGCCAAACATAGAAGTATCACATGACTCAGCAATCCTATACCAAGGAATACATTCTTGAGGGCATTACACTAAGTTAAGTAAGTCAGGAAGAAAAATAAACGCTTTATGATCGACCTTGCTTATGAAAATCTTAAAAAAAAAAAAAAGACTAAGAGAATAGATTGATGGTTGTTAGAGGTGGGGAGGCATAGCATAGATGAAGGTGGTCAAAAGTTATTAATACGGGGCTTCCCTGATGGTCCAGTGGGTAAGGACACCGCCTTGCAGTGCAAGGGGCACCGGTTTGATCCCTGGCCTGGGAAGATCCCACGTGCTGCGGAGCTGCTGGACTGATGTGTCCAACGACCAAACCGGTGCTCTGCTGTGAGTGAGGCCACTGTGATAGGTGGCCCACACAGACCAAAGAACAAAGACGGAAATAAATGAAAGACCAATAGAAGTGACCAAAAAAAAAGTTATTAATACAAATTTTCATTTCCATTTTTTTCCAATATTTCTGGGGATACATAGTGCCTATAGCAAACAATACTGTACTGTCTATTTGTAAGTTGCTAAGAGAATAGATATTAAACGTTCTCATCACAAGTTAAAGAAAATTACAACTAAGTGAAGCAATGGATATTATGTAAACATACTGCAGTAATCATTTCATGACATACACATATATTTAATGATCATGTTTTAGACATTAAATGCATACAATGTTATATCTAACTTATCTCAATATAACTGGAAAATGGTTAGATGGCTAATTTTTGTTACATTTTTAAATTAAAACAATTAACAGTGCAATATATGAATACCTATTTAATTATACACCTAAGTGGGTGAGTTGTATGGTATGCAATTACATCTCAATAAAGCTGATAAAAATCATGTCAACTTAAAAAGGTGCCTAAAACATATGCAACTGATAATACATCAGATGTGAACATCTGTAGCATGCTTTATGAGGTAAGAGCACAGATTCTGAAGCCAGTCTTCTTGGATTTGAATTGTGGTCACTGCTTCTTGATCACAAGACCCTGGTAAGTTATTCAACCTCTCCATGCCATGTTTCTTTCTTTTCTAAAATAAAAGTGGTAGTCTTCATAGCATTCTATGAGAATTAAAAGCAGTAATATTTCTAAAGTGTGTAAATGATCCATAGGAAGAATTAATGTTGGCCATTAGTAATAGTAAAAGTGCTGAGAGAAAAGCACATCTGGAATTTTAAACAGAGTGGATTTGGAGAGAGTCAACCTATCTCTAACCCACTAAAGAACCACTACCTCATTTATGAAACACATGGAGTTTCAAGAGCTTCTTAAGAGACACTTGTTGTACATAAAATGGAGCAAACGTGAAGAACAGCAACTGTGGGGAAAACTTTTCATCTCTGAACACTGATGAACAGAAAGTAAGACACTGACCCAATTTGCCTAAAAAGATAACTGACATGCTGAGACAAAGGAGATAAAGTAGTTAAGGGAAAAATAATAAAAGCTCTGAATCAGAGAAAAAGGAGTTCAGTACTAGCCTGCTAGGTGATTCTGTTGGTGAATTAAATGTCTAGGGTCTCACAAATCACCAAACAAACCACAACAAACCTCCCTGCCCCTACGTAAGAATGAGCTGGGATATTTAATCACTGCCAGATATGTACTTAACAAATACAACATCATTTTATTATCTACTGCTGCAAGTCAGAACCTTGGGATGTGAGATAAAGGTTAATCAGACAGTGCTCCTGGGAATAAAAGAAGGGAGCTTAGCCAGAGAGAAAGTTGGGCTGTGAAATTGCAACAGAGGACTCAGCCAATTCCACAGGAGCTCTGGTGTTGAGATGGTCCTTCAGTCATCATGATCTGATGCAAGAACTGCCTCGTAATTCCTGCAGATGCAAGTATAGCAGGGTGTGTAGCCTTAACTGAGGCAGTTCTCATCAACTGAGAGCTCTTGACGGAGAGGGACTGGAAGCCATCACAGCCTGGACTCCTTGCAGTCAGGAATAAGTACCCCACATAGCTTTTGATACAAAAAACCTGTAGCATGCTTTATGAGGTAAGAGCACAGATTCTGAAGCCAGTCTTCTTGGATTTGAATTGTGGTCACTGCTTCTTGATCACAAGACCCTGGTAAGTTATTCAACCTCTCCATGCCATGTTTCTTTCTTTTCTAAAATAAAAGTGGTAGTCTTCATAGCATTCTATGAGAATTAAAAGCAGTAATATTTCTAAAGTGTGTAAATGATCCATAGGAAGAATTAATGTTGGCCATTAGTAATAGTAAAAGTGCTGAGAGAAAAGCACATCTGGAATTTTAAACAGAGTGGATTTGGAGGGGTCAACCTATCTCTAACCCACTAAAGAACCACTACCTCATTTATGAAACACATGGAGTTTCAAGAGCTTCTTAAGAGACACTTGTTGTACATAAAATGGAGCAAACGTGAAGAACAGCAACTGTGGGGAAAACTTTTCATCTCTGAACACTGATGAACAGAAAGTAAGACACTGACCCAATTTGCCTAAAAAGATAACTGACATGCTGAGACAAAGGAGATAAAGTAGTTAAGGGAAAAATAATAAAAGCTCTGAATCAGAGAAAAAGGAGTTCAGTACTAGCCTGCTAGGTGATTCTGTTGGTGAATTAAATGTCTAGGGTCTCACAAATCACCAAACAAACCACAACAAACCTCCCTGCCCCTACGTAAGAATGAGCTGGGATATTTAATCACTGCCAGATATGTACTTAACAAATACAACATCATTTTATTATCTACTGCTGCAAGTCAGAACCTTGGGATGTGAGATAAAGGTTAATCAGACAGTGCTCCTGGGAATAAAAGAAGGGAGCTTAGCCAGAGAGAAAGTTGGGCTGTGAAATTGCAACAGAGGACTCAGCCAATTCCACAGGAGCTCTGGTGTTGAGATGGTCCTTCAGTCATCATGATCTGATGCAAGAACTGCCTGCGTAATTCCTGCAGATGCAAGTATAGCAGGGTGTGTAGCCTTAACTGAGGCAGTTCTCATCAACTGAGAGCTCTTGACAGAGAGGGACTGGAAGCCATCACAGCCTGGACTCCTTGCAGTCAGGAATAAGTACCCCACCCTGGTAGGTATCAGTGCAGTGCTACTTAGCATTCACCATGTCAGTGGGTCCTATGTTACAGTTTCCAGAGAAGTAGTAGCAGCGTGGCCTGGAAACCTGTTAGAAAATTTTCAGGGACCATACCACAGTTACTAAGTAGGAAACTCGAATGGTAGGGCCCAGTAATTTGTGCTTCAATAAGACCTCCAAGTCATTTTAATGCCTGCTAAGTTTGAGAACCACAGTTACACACAGTATGTAAAATATGAAATGCACATACAAAAATGATTCGACTACAAGAACAGTTGTCACACAACCTGCACTTTGTGACTGCATATTACAGACGAATAATTCAATAGGTCATGCTCAGTCACTCGGTTGAGTCTACCTCTTTGCAACCCCATGGACTGTAGCCCATTAGGCTCCTCTGCCCGTGGGATTTTCCCAGCAGACTATTGGAGTGGGTTGCCATTTTCTACTCCAGGAAATCTTCCCAACCCAGGAATCAAACCTACATCTCATGCATCTCCTGAACTGGCAAGAGTGAATTCTATATCACTATCCCATTCAACACTACTGGAAAATAAGAAAATTCATTCACTTAAGAGTCCTAATTTTTGAATTAGTCACAGAGCTGTGATTGAAGATAATTACTGAGCAATTATCAGTAGCAATATTTGATATGGCACTTAATATGTGACACAGATCAATGGAAAAGTGAGTTAATAAAACAATGAACCTATACTTACCACAAAAAAAATTATAAACATATAAGAACATACTAATGGAAAGATAATGTGAACTAAGTAAAACAATATGATGAGAGGTGGATGACTCCAGCCAAATTCAACTTGGTTGACATCTGGCTCTCTTCTTGGGTTTCTATACAGATCCTGAGGTGAAAATAACAAAAGCTCAGAAGGAACGGAGGGAATAACCTTAAGGCAATTTATCTTTTCTAAAGAAATGCTCTTTGTAGCCACGAGATGAAAAAGGCCAAGTAAAAATCCCAAGTCTGTGTTAACTCTATGTGATAGACAGCAATGAGACAAGTTTCAAGCAGTGACAGGGAAAGGTGGTAAAATAGTCTTCATGGATATCATCACTCCAATTATTCAATGATATTGGAGCCACGATGTGGTCTGCAACTCATTAGAACATTCCAGGAAATCTGATAAAATGACAAATGAAACATCGAATGCCCCACACAAATATTCTCAAATTTTGATGTTGTGTTCCTTGAGCCTGGTAGAAGCAGCTTTGGAAATTTGAATAAAAGCTAATCTTACATTACTACATTAGTCTCCATTCTTCAAAGCATCTGTAATTCAATGCTGTGAAGCACTCTTTGACAGTGGCCATTGTTGTTGTATCTTCACTCTTTATATGAAGAAATGAGCCTGAAATGGCTAAGTTATTGCTAAGGGTGTCATAACAAGCTGATTGGAGAGAGGGATATTTATTCTTCTTATTTATTATTACCCTTTAGTCCAGTTTCCTATGTACCAGAGACTAGGCTAGAAGTTAATGCCAATATTTTATAAAAGCTCAAGGAAACAAGGGGCTTCCCACGTGATTCAAAGGGTATAAGTCCAAGGAAACAGACACAGCAAGGTTAGTAATTTGCCCAGTATCACACAGCTATTTTGCAGCAGAGCCAGAGTGGAGGGAAGTTTGACTCCAAAGCATGCATTCCTTCACCCATGTTATTTCAACTGGCAAGAGTGAATTCTATATCACTATCCCATTCAACACTACTGGAAAATAAGAAAATTCATTCACTTAAGAGTCCTAATTTTTGAATTAGTCACAGAGCTGTGATTGAAGATAATTACTGAGCAATTATCAGTAGCAATATTTGATATGGCACTTAATATGTGACACAGATCAATGGAAAAGTGAGTTAATAAAACAATGAACCTATACTTACCACAAAAAAAATTATAAACATATAAGAACATACTAATGGAAAGATAATGTGAACTAAGTAAAACAATATGATGAGAGGTGGATGACTCCAGCCAAATTCAACTTGGTTGACATCTGGCTCTCTTCTTGGGTTTCTATACAGATCCTGAGGTGAAAATAACAAAAGCTCAGAAGGAACGGAGGGAATAACCTTAAGGCAATTTATCTTTTCTAAAGAAATGCTCTTTGTAGCCACGAGATGAAAAAGGCCAAGTAAAAATCCCAAGTCTGTGTTAACTCTATGTGATAGACAGCAATGAGACAAGTTTCAAGCAGTGACAGGGAAAGGTGGTAAAATAGTCTTCATGGATATCATCACTCCAATTATTCAATGATATTGGAGCCACGATGTGGTCTGCAACTCATTAGAACATTCCAGGAAATCTGATAAAATGACAAATGAAACATCGAATGCCCCACACAAATATTCTCAAATTTTGATGTTGTGTTCCTTGAGCCTGGTAGAAGCAGCTTTGGAAATTTGAATAAAAGCTAATCTTACATTACTACATTAGTCTCCATTCTTCAAAGCATCTGTAATTCAATGCTGTGAAGCACTCTTTGACAGTGGCCATTGTTGTTGTATCTTCACTCTTTATATGAAGAAATGAGCCTGAAATGGCTAAGTTATTGCTAAGGGTGTCATAACAAGCTGATTGGAGAGAGGGATATTTATTCTTCTTATTTATTATTACCCTTTAGTCCAGTTTCCTATGTACCAGAGACTAGGCTAGAAGTTAATGCCAATATTTTATAAAAGCTCAAGGAAACAAGGGGCTTCCCACGTGATTCAAAGGGTATAAGTCCAAGGAAACAGACACAGCAAGGTTAGTAATTTGCCCAGTATCACACAGCTATTTTGCAGCAGAGCCAGAGTGGAGGGAAGTTTGACTCCAAAGCATGCATTCCTTCACCCATGTTATTTCAACTAATCTTGGGTGAGCCTGAGCATTATGGCATTATGATTTTAATGTGCACCCTGGATGGATAACTGCTGCTAAAGTTACTACAGTAACTAAACATGTGCAGTTTTGGCCAGGACACCAGCAAGAGTATACACATACAACTGAAAATTTTTAAATAAATAAAAAGACATAAGAAGTAAAGAGGAATGGATTACTTTAAGAAAGAAGAAATAAAATGTGATAGCCCAAAATTCCACATTTTTGACAACTATTAAGATATGAAATACTGGTTGATGTGCCCATTTTAAAAATGTAAGTAGCAGTAGCAATAAACCTAAAGTAAGGTACACATCAACATTTATAGAAAAAGAATGGTACTTCAAATTCTTAAAGGCAGAACTCAGCCTGATATTTTATTTAATGCCACTAATTGTGTACATTTAGAATAAATCATTTTTCTTGCATTTCAGGACACCTTCTATGTACATAAATAGTTTGATATAAAACCAGTGTTTAGTGGTGTGAATTCTTGAAAAGGTAGTTAAATTTTAATTTGCCATTCTCCTGGCATAATGACCAAACAGCATAGTCCATCAATTTGTTGAACCAGTATTCCTAAGTGCTGCCAAACTGGTCAGCAGTTAATGTCTTTGCTGAGTAGTTGGTTTCTATGATATCTTACCAAAAAAAGATTTTCATTGAACTGAAAGCAAAGCAGGAGACAATCCATTCATTGACATGAAAGCCTGCTTGTCATTTGAAACTACAAGCAACTGAACTAGCAGTTCTTCTCAGACACCAAGACTTATTTCTTCCTCCCAGCTGTCAATCTGTTTCACCTAGAAAAGTTCCAACCTCCCTCTTTGCTATTAAATTCTATATTAACACCTCCCAGCTGCCAAACCCCCTAGTTCTCCCCTTTGTCTACCTTTATAGTATGTGATCAAGAGCAAATTCTCCAGCAAGCTTAAAATTTCACAGCTGCACAAAATATACTTGGGAAACAAAACCTTCTGAAACAGGACATCCTTTAATGTTTAACTTAAGCCTGTTGCTTAAACATATTTCTCTTTACTGGCTGCAAAATTCCATGTTGTTATGGGTTAAAAAAAAATAAAGTATTCTGTAGTATAAGCCACATCTGTCACAAGTGGGTGGGTTTTTCTCAAATATATTTTAATAATAATTTTAATTTCATCTCCTGAACATTTTGTCTCATCATCTTTTAAGAAGATCTGTGACCTTTTTACCAAAATTATTCTGTAAAATTATTCTCTGTAAGAATTTCTGATTTATAAGAAAAATCAACGTGATTTTTTTCTAGAAGTAGTGGTTTGTTTTAACAGATTTTTCCCCCGCTTCTATTCTGAGTCACAATGAAGGAAACTTTCTTTGTAGGATCAAAAATAATTGAATATAGAGCCTCAAGATCTGAAAATAGAGACTTTGAAGCAATAAAAAAAAGTTTGGGTATAAACACAGATGGAGAATTTACCTGATCTCTAATGTGAGAAGGGTTTTCAAACCACACTTTTCTAAATAAATATACCTGTTTTAAATCCATTCTTCCCAAATCAAGAGAAAAGAATACCAGAGTCATTCACACAGAAAAAGAATATATGCCTAATCAGGACGCTTGTGTTTTCTATCACCTGCAAGTTTAACCACAAATGAACAGAGAGGTGAAAATACCTATTCTTATAAATAGACGGAAAATCAATTATATTAATGACAGACAGAAAAAAGACAATGTGTAGAAAAGTATCATGTTTACTATTTCATATTTTATTTTTCATCTGATAATAGAAATATAATAAGTCAACTATTATTGCCATTGACAGCCTCCATATTGCATATACTTATAGAAAATACCTTTCTATCAGATATCTCCAAAGATATTATTAGCAGAACTGAAGAATGCTTTTGTCATATCAAATATGCTCAGCTGTTTACTGCATGGTGAAGTAGTGTTAGAACCATTTAAAGATGTGTCTGACATCATTAATCTATTTAACCTCTAACCTGTGGATCTAAACGGTAACTATGGTGACCAAAGCTTGACCTTACAATGCTGAGAAACTTTAAAGCTCTGCAGTATTTTGGGTCACATTGTTAAGTTAGACAAAGGGGTAAAGAAGTAATGTGACAGTTTCCTGAGAATTAAGGTCAGCAGGTCAATTGCGCTGAAGCTTTCTGTGATAAGGAAACTAAATTTTTTTATCTGATAGGATTTTTAGAATCGTACTGTTAGAAATTGTAAAAAGTACAAAGAAACTAATTTATAAACTCTAAGTTGGAAAAGTAAAGTTAGTGTTGAACATTCAACAATATAATATTCTTTATAACATTGTATGATGTAACGTGATATACCTACCATTTTTGTGATTAAACAATCACAAATAATTTCATCTTCAGATTCCTGCTTCAACTATAAATCATTTAAAACAATAAAATGATAATTTTTTAAAAAATACGAACACTGTTGTCAACAAATTTAGTCATTTACTTTAGTATCTATTAAATAAAGACTACCTACACATACAATATTTATTTGCATCAGATTATTTTCTTAGAAAATTCCATAGTAAACAAAAGCAGTGAGCACGTTTGTGAATGTACGGTTAGTGTAACACCACATAATGGGATCACTCTTCCTAAGGTAAGCGCCACTTGTATCTAGGTGCTCTCTCACTGCATAATTAAAGAAGGATTTAACACATAAACTGTGAACCTCTGTTTTCAAGACTTTCTAATTATGTCTATAATGGGCTAGATTAATTTTTTCTACAAAAAGGCACATTCTGAAGCAATGTTTCGTGAAAACTTATCCTGAAACCCTGATTCTTTCTATGCTAATCATTGTAAGCAAATTATTCAGTGTGTTTGTGTGTGTGTGTGAAGAAGCAGAGGTGGGGCTCTTTAGAAAATCAGTAAAGTGGTATTTTCCACATAAGCAAGGCAAATTCAAATGGCCCCCAACCAACTCAATTTAAAAATCCACATCCTAAGCAAATACTATAGACAATTCACATTTGCCATTATTTTTGTAAATAATAAAACCTATTTTGCTCTAAAGAATCTGGGAGAAAGTATCATAATCCAAATGTATTTCAGCTCATATATACAAAAAGGAGAGAAATTAAACACACACACAACAATTTCTACCAGATACATAATCACATGGAAAAGACACGAAATATTTCCTTCATGTTTTTCACTTGGAAGTTTGGAAAGTGTCAGAAAGCAGGACTGTTTAAAGAGAATATACCAATTGCATCTTCATTTCCTTCACCTACATATCTATTCAAAAGGTTATGCCAGTGATTCTTCTCCCATGTGTTCCTTAGATACCTGGACTGTGTTTAGAAGGTCTGAAGTATCCATTAAGAATGGCAAAAGATTTGAGAATTTAGAAAAGGAATTTCAAGTGTGAGTCACCATAAATCCCAATATGCCCCAGGGAAAAGAATCATTTTAAACTAACCACACTGTAACACAGAGTTATAATGCCATGAGAGAATCAGCCGTGACCAGTAAAGAATATACAGCAAACAGAACCAATGAAACTTTTTGATTACATCTTTTTCTACCTGGCTACGGACTAGAAGAAAATAAATCCTAGGTTCAAAACTTTTTAAGGCATTAAGTGGATAGCCATGTGGAGAAATGCCTCACAGAATCCCCCAGAAACAGGAGTATATTATTGGAAGGCTGGAAGTCTACTGTAAATAAGAAATAAAGCAGCAGGGGAGACAGGAAGGCCGGGACCTATGAGTAATGTTCAGAGAAACTGAATCAAAAAGCAAAGAAACAATTCAATATCTTTCCTTTCTTTAATATTACATGTTGAAATCTGATCAGTTGACATCAATAACAGGTAAAATATACCACTAAAAAAGACACAAGGCGAAATAGTTTTATATGGACATTTATAAACCAAACTTCATCATATTGTATTATTATTATAATATACTCACCATTGGATGTAATTTGCTAACATATCATTTAGGATATTTGCATTAATGTTCTTTATTAAGATTGGCCAATAGTTTTCACATAGATGTGTGCTATATGTAGATTCATTTCAGTTTTTGCTAACTTTGAAAAGCTAGTATAGATTGACTTGACATATTATTAGCAGAAATAAATCCAGTGAATTAAGAAGAAACACTGTGAAAAAAGACACAAAAACTAGGAAGAAGATGGGAAGTGTTTGTATTACTGAAATCCTAAATGTGAGGTGAACCAAGGATAAAATTGGAATCCCACTTTCAGAAGTAGACAATTCTACCCAGATCCAACTATGCAGCATATGCCTAACCACTCCTGATCATCCCATTTCAAATCCTAAACTATTAAAACAATCCAAAAAGACTCAAGCAAATGAAATATATAATCATTAGAAGTCAGGACCTTCTGGGAAGTTCAGTGGAGGAAACTGGGAAATAGGATAAGCTCATGAAGAAAGTGGCCTCGATTTGTAAATAAAAGGGATTCATGGAGTGTTCAGTTTCTAGAATTTGAGAACTGTAAATATGTTTTCCACTGTCCTGAATAATCAGCATAAATCCACTTAAAGGAATAAGAACAGACAAAAAAAAGAGACATGAATAACTACTTCTTCAGCTCCCTCTATGGTTATAAATCTACTTAAGTTTCTAAATCTCTTGAATCAAATTTTGTAACTTTCCCTTTTAAAAATAATACATTTCATCCAGATCATTTAATGCATGGTATACCATTACTTTATTATGTTCTTAAATCTCTGAAACTGTATTCATGTTCTCTTTCTTATCCTTAATTCATGTCATTTGTTTCTTAAAATCAGATTTGTCAAAATTAGTAAACTTTCTCAGTTTTTTGAATCAACTGCTTAGTTTAACTGTTTCTACCTTAACTTTTATCCGTTACTTCTCTCTTTCTTTTTTTTTTAATTAATTAATTTATTTATTTACTTTTTATTTTTGGGTGGGGGTCGGGTTGGGGAGGGAGGGGAGCGGGCGGGCCACTTCTGTTGGTCTTTCTCTATTTTCATCCGTCTTTGTTCTTTGGCTGCTGTGGGCCTCCCGTCGCGGTGGCATCTGTCGCTGCAGACCTCCGGTTCTGGGTACATGCGCTCCAGAGCTCCGGCTCAGCAATTGGACACACCAGTCCAGCCGCTCCGCGGCACGTGGGATCTTCCCAGGCCAGGGCTCGAACCGGCGTCCCTTGCACTGCAAGGCGGTGTCCTTACCCACTGGACCACCAGGGGAAGCCCCTACTTCTTTCTTTTATCTGTGTTTTTTTATTTCCTAGTTTATTATTTCTATTCTTGCTTTGTAATAAATGCATTTGGAGATTATAGATTTTCCTCTGTTACTGCTTTGGTTATATTAACAGCTTTTATACATAATTATCCATATTTTGCTTATTCTAAATAGTTTGTGATTTCCACTTTAATTTCCTCAGAAATAAATATACTGGGTTGGCCAAAAAGTTTGTTAGGGCAAGATAGTACAGAAAAACCCAAATGAACTTTTTACTTAACCCAATAATAAGCACATTTTATATTTTTTAAGTTATCAAATAGAGAGAAAAAGTTAATCATACTTTTATAATTGTGCTTTAAAATTAATACACTGCCATTAAAAGATGAAGCTATGTGAGACTTCCCTTGCAGCCTTGGTGAAAGCCCCTCTTTTTGAAAAGAGTATGTTTTCTCTACTACTTAGAGCACAGTCCTTCCTACACATCTCTTAGAAAGTAATTGAACAAGTCAGAAACTGAGACTCAGAGACATAGCCAACTAACCTATCTATGTAACCTAAGTACTCACTAAGTGATGAGGCAAAAGTCAGATTTGCACAAAGCCTATACACTCTTAGTAACTTTGACTGATGGCTTCCATAATTATTCATTCCCTTACCTTTCTCTCCCCAGAGACTATGAATTAGCCAATAGCAAATCTTACTTCATTTTCTATCACAGAAGCTGTGATAAACTATTACTCTTGTCAGCTACAAATAACCACTCATTGTGGCATTCACATCTTACCTAGTGCTTTCTTCTTAAAGTGGTCTGGTTTGAGACTCACATAGAACACGGCTTGGTGACTTCACTTTTGACTTCTTAGAGTGCATATAAAAAATTAAATTATCCAGTTTGAACAACCCCATAAGAGACACTAAATGGAGAGGTCATGTGTAAAAGCTAATGGAGAGAGAGGTTCTGAAACTGTATGGATTAGAATTTAAAAACCCATTTAAATAAAGAGAAACAAGCCACAGCCATCCAGCTTCAGTCAAGCTGCTCTAGAAATCCTTGCTGAGCAGCCAGACATGTAAGTGAAGAAGTCGATTCAGAGGCTCCAGTTCCAATAGACATCATGTGGAACAGAGATAGTTCATCCCTGACACACTGTCTAAATTCCTGACACATAATCTGTGAGAAATCATAAAATAATTGTAGAATAAGGTTATAAAGTTTGGGGGATAGTTTGGTATATAGCAGTAAAAAAAGAAAAAACAGCCAACAGAGCAAGGCTTCACCAAATATTGTTGAATGAATGAATGATAGTGAATAGGCAATTTGACTACTCATGGATAGTGGACTTATTCTTTATGTATATAAAAAAAGCAATTTTATCTTCTAGAGAAATCATTTAAAGTTTATATAGTTTTTTTGTTTTTTTTTTTTAAGATTTATTTATTTATTTACTTTGGGCGGGGGTCAGGTTGTGGAGGGAGGGGAGTGGGCGGGCCACCTCTACTGGTCTTTCCATTTCTCTACTTTCATTCGTCTTAGTTCCTTGGCTCCTGCGGGTCTCCCATCGCGGTGGCGTCCATCGTTGCAGAGCACCGGCTCCGGGCGCATGTGCTCCAGAGCTCCGGCTCGGCAATTGGACACATCAGTCCTCCCAGGCCAGGGCTCGAACCGGCGCCCCATGCACTGCAAGGCGGTGTCCCTACCCACTGGACCACCAGGGGGAGCCCTAAAGTTTATATAGTTTTAAATAGGATAGCACAGTAGGGTGTTTCCTAGTACAGTGTTAGACACCATCCAAAAGCAAGTACTATTAGAAGTTGTCTCTATACCAGGCCCTCTGTAAGGCTCAAACACAAGATGAGAAAAACCAAAATAGGCCTCTGCCCTCATGTAGCTCCCAGTATGAAGAAGAGTTGAACAAGTAATCACAGAGAAGTCAAACTGTCTACTATTATGAAGGTCACAGAGGAAAAGAATGTGCAATTAAAACACAGAGATGTTCAAGGGAGCAGATGTGGTTAAGGAGATCGGGGAAGATATTTGAAACTAACTAAAATCTGAAGAATGGGAAGGATTTATCTAGATGAAGAAAGAATAGAAAATTAATGCTAAGCCATTCGAGTCAAGCTGCTCTAGAAATCCTTGCTGAGCAGCCAGACATGTAAGTGAAGAAGTCGATTCAGAGGCTCCAGTTCCAATAGACATCATGTGGAACAGAGATAGTTCATCCCTGACACACTGTCTAAATTCCTGACACATAATCTGTGAGAAATCATAAAATAATTGTAGAATAAGGTTATAAAGTTTGGGGGATAGTTTGGTATATAGCAGTAAAAAAAGAAAAAACAGCCAACAGAGCAAGGCTTCACCAAATATTGTTGAATGAATGAATGATAGTGAATAGGCAATTTGACTACTCATGGATAGTGGACTTATTCTTTATGTATATAAAAAAAGCAATTTTATCTTCTAGAGAAATCATTTAAAGTTTATATAGTTTTTTTGTTTTTTTTTTTTAAGATTTATTTATTTATTTACTTTGGGCGGGGGTCAGGTTGTGGAGGGAGGGGAGTGGGCGGGCCACCTCTACTGGTCTTTCCATTTCTCTACTTTCATTCGTCTTAGTTCCTTGGCTCCTGCGGGTCTCCCATCGCGGTGGCGTCCATCGTTGCAGAGCACCGGCTCCGGGCGCATGTGCTCCAGAGCTCCGGCTCGGCAATTGGACACATCAGTCCTCCCAGGCCAGGGCTCGAACCGGCGCCCCCTGCACTGCAAGGCGGTGTCCCTACCCACTGGACCACCAGGGGGAGCCCTAAAGTTTATATAGTTTTAAATAGGATAGCACAGTAGGGTGTTTCCTAGTACAGTGTTAGACACCATCCAAAAGCAAGTACTATTAGAAGTTGTCTCTATACCAGGCCCTCTGTAAGGCTCAAACACAAGATGAGAAAAACCAAAATAGGCCTCTGCCCTCATGTAGCTCCCAGTATGAAGAAGAGTTGAACAAGTAATCACAGAGAAGTCAAACTGTCTACTATTATGAAGGTCACAGAGGAAAAGAATGTGCAATTAAAACACAGAGATGTTCAAGGGAGCAGATGTGGTTAAGGAGATCGGGGAAGATATTTGAAACTAACTAAAATCTGAAGAATGGGAAGGATTTATCTAGATGAAGAAAGAATAGAAAATTAATGCTGGAAGATGGAACCCATGAACAAAAGGTAAGGGAGTCTGCAAAGATCTCTTAAAAATATACAATAACCACAGATGCACTAAGGAGATTTATGTCTTCCTTGAAAGAAAATTAAATTAAAAATTGTAACAGTGAGGTAGTGATACCAACAGATTGAGGCCAAGAAATTTAAAGTTAAAACTGGCACTCTGACCCTAAAACAGGCTACTTTTCTTTGCAAGACCGCCAGTCTTGCAAATTTAATTAAATCTAAGTTCTGAGCAGTTGATAAAAGTGGTTCAGAAATCTCCTTATAGAAATTACTTAAAGGAACACTTTATATTATCTCCTGTTTTTAAAAAAGCTTCAGGTAAAGGAAAATTTTCATCTCATCTATTCTCTGTCTTCCCAAACCCAGAGAAACAAAGCTCTGCTGTTAAAGTCCTTCCAATCTCACTACTTGCAGGCTGAATCCAGGCTGAAGTTTCATCAGACTTTATATTTGTTCTTTTTATTCCGCAATGCTTCTTTCCTACAATTAACTCTGCTCTCTAGTAATTAAAAGATACTATATAACATGAGAATTCAATAACAACTCATACATTAATAATTTTCCCCAAATCATTCTTAACCACATTAGTTTGTAAGGTAGTGAATAGGAATTCAGTCTAAAATTTTAAATAACAATCTTACAATGGCTGATAAAAGTTAATACCCATGTATCTCTAATAATAGAGTCTTGACAGTTCTGCGAAAATCATTTCTCATTGGAAAACCAACAGAGCAACTGTTTTTAACTTCACAAAAGTTTGCATTTCATCCTGTTAAAATCTGTGGGAAATAATCTGTGAGAAATCATAGAGATTTCTCAAGAATCAAGATTTAAAAATCTTGCTTTTGCCAACAATTCAAAATTATTTTCAGCAACCAGGAGTTACAGTTGCATAAAGATGATTTACAAAATGATTTTTCACTTTATTTAATCTGAAACTGTAGGGCGGGGGGGAGGAATGGAGTGTAGTTGCACAATAAGTATTTATCAACTATATTTTAGACACTTTTAATAAGAGTAGCAGACATAATAAAATACAGAGAACACCTAGAGTTTCTATACTCTGAAACAAATATATGTGGATAATTTAATTAGGAGAGAAAAGGAAATAGGACCATATATGTACACATTACCATTGTATTCAAGAGACAGTGCATATCACATGACATGATAACTAAGCCCACCATCAAAAAAAAAAAAAAACAAAACCTGCCAGTCATGTCAGTGAACATGGTAGACAGAGTAGGTAGCTCCAAGAGCCTGTGTCCTCACAGAAACATCAAGAAATCAAGCAAAACTGTAAGAATCAACTTGGTCAGAACTCTGGCAAACAGTCTGATATTGCAACAACCAAGTGAACACTGAATCAAAACAAAGAAAATTTTAAAACAGCAGAATATATTTGTGATGTTTTATTTGCTCTTGCCCTAACTCCCTCTCTAGTTCAACAACAGTCTTAAAGATGGCAGCTAGCTCACCTAGTGTGCCGCCAGGGCCCTGTGTTGCAGAGGAGGCAGGGAAGACACTCACAAAGAATTCTGTGTGATCTAACCTTTCTGGGGAATACCTAGGAAAGTAATGCATGGTACCTGACTTTGTTTTGCTTACCTGGAAACTTAGAAAAGTGGCAAGAATTCTTTGATAATATTGTAAGGTAGACAAAAAAAAAAAAAAAAAACTCAAGAGTTTTCTGGGACAAAATATAATGAAGGAGGCATACAATAAAGCAACCAAAGCTGGGGACAAGAAGTTGCAGAGAGAGAGATTTTAATCTTTTTTTAAAACAGAGCATGTATAGTACTCACATATACTGCTGAGAACTTCAAAAGCCATATGCACGTCCAGAAAAGAGCTAATCAGACCTTATGCTTTCACCTCTGTCTGAACTATAGGATAAGCAAAAGAAGAAGTTAAGGTGAATGCAGAGATGAAAAGTCACCTGGCAAACTGCTGAAGGAGTGGCCCAGTAAAATCAAAATTATCAGAAGAACAGCAAAGAGTTTACAAAATGATTTTTCACTTTATTTAATCTGAAACTGTAGGGCGGGGGGGAGGAATGGAGTGTAGTTGCACAATAAGTATTTATCAACTATATTTTAGACACTTTTAATAAGAGTAGCAGACATAATAAAATACAGAGAACACCTAGAGTTTCTATACTCTGAAACAAATATATGTGGATAATTTAATTAGGAGAGAAAAGGAAATAGGACCATATATGTACACATTACCATTGTATTCAAGAGACAGTGCATATCACATGACATGATAACTAAGCCCACCATCAAAAAAAAAAAAAAAACAAAACCTGCCAGTCATGTCAGTGAACATGGTAGACAGAGTAGGTAGCTCCAAGAGCCTGTGTCCTCACAGAAACATCAAGAAATCAAGCAAAACTGTAAGAATCAACTTGGTCAGAACTCTGGCAAACAGTCTGATATTGCAACAACCAAGTGAACACTGAATCAAAACAAAGAAAATTTTAAAACAGCAGAATATATTTGTGATGTTTTATTTGCTCTTGCCCTAACTCCCTCTCTAGTTCAACAACAGTCTTAAAGATGGCAGCTAGCTCACCTAGTGTGCCGCCAGGGCCCTGTGTTGCAGAGGAGGCGGGGAAGACACTCACAAAGAATTCTGTGTGATCTAACCTTTCTGGGGAATACCTAGGAAAGTAATGCATGGTACCTGACTTTGTTTTGCTTACCTGGAAACTTAGAAAAGTGGCAAGAATTCTTTGATAATATTGTAAGGTAGACAAAAAAAAAAACTCAAGAGTTTTCTGGGACAAAATATAATGAAGGAGGCATACAATAAAGCAACCAAAGCTGGGGACAAGAAGTTGCAGAGAGAGAGATTTTAATCTTTTTTTAAAACAGAGCATGTATAGTACTCACATATACTGCTGAGAACTTCAAAAGCCATATGCACGTCCAGAAAAGAGCTAATCAGACCTTATGCTTTCACCTCTGTCTGAACTATAGGATAAGCAAAAGAAGAAGTTAAGGTGAATGCAGAGATGAAAAGTCACCTGGCAAACTGCTGAAGGAGTGGCCCAGTAAAAGCCAATCTACAAAGACTGCAAGAGGTTTATAGATACATTTTCCCATTTTTTTCTTATACTTTTCTGTTTCTTCTTTTTCTTTTTCCTTCTTTGTGTCTTGTCCTCTCTCCTATCTTGCCCCCCTTATTTTGATGCCTGACACTCAGGTTAATCTCTGTCCATCAAGACTTTAGCTGAACATAAGATAAAGGAATGGACATGTTAGAGACCACATTTGAGAGAAAACAGACTTTAAAAATTAGACCAAAACATCAATAAATAAATAGCTACTGCATACAGCAAGCAATAAAGATAAACCCAGGTGTGTCTCAGGATTGGGGGAGTCTGATTTCCAGAGTTACCATATTATAATATTAAAAATGTCCAACTAAACTAAAAATCTATGAGTCATGCAAAATATCAGGAACTATGGTCCATTAACAGAAACTGTCCCTGAAGAAGCATATAAATCAGCCTTATTAAATAAAGAGTTTAAATTAACTTTTAAAATAAATCAAAGGGCTAAAGGAAAGTAGGAATATGATATATACACAAATAGAGAACATCAATAAATATATGGAAATTATAAAATGAAAACAAAGCAGAAAAAAATGAAAAGCTCAGAAAGGGATTCAATTGCAGATTTGAGCAGGCAGAAGAAAGAATCAGTGAAATATGAACACAAATGAACAAAGCCTAAGAGAACTCTAGGACACAATCATGTATACCTACATACATGAAATGGCAACCTCAGACAGAGAGTAGAGAAAGAGGCAGAAAGAATATTTGTGGAAAAAATGGCTAAAAATTTCCTCAAGTTTGGAAAAATACAGAAGTCTACACATTCAAGAAGTTCAGCAAGCTTCAGGAGTGTAAATGCAAAGAAATCCATGAAGAGACATGTTATAATCAGACTGTGAAAAACCAAGGGCAGGGCTTCCCTGGTGGCCCAGTGGGTAAAGACTCTGCCTTGCAGTGTAAGGGGCACCGGCTCAAATCCTGACCTGGGAAGATTCCACGTGCTGTGGAGTGGCTGAATGGGTGTGTCCAATTACCAGCCAGCGCTCTGGAGCACATGCACCCAGCGCCAGTGCTCTGCAACAAGAGAGGCCACAGAAACGGAGGCCCACATAGGCCAAAGAATAAACACAGATAAAAACAAATAAATAAAAACACCAATAAAAGAGGCCAAAATTAAAAAACAAATAAACAAACAAACAAACACCAAAAGAAAACCTGGAGAGCAGCAAAGGAAAAGCCACTCCTACTCATACAAAAAATCTTCACTAAGATTAACAGAAATCATGGAGGCCACGAGACAATGAAATAACACTTTTTAAGTGCTCAGAAGAACTGTCAACCAAGAATGCAATAACTGGCAAAATTATCCTTCAGGAATGAAAAGAAACAAAGACAATCTCAGACAAATTGTGAAAGATGATAATGATAATATATAATGATAAAATAATGAAGATGATGATGATTATGATGATTATGATGATATAAAGTGAAAGTGATAAAATAATGATAATAAGGAGTTCTTCAGGGTGAAATAAAAGAAATGCTAGTCAGAAACTTGAAACACTATAAAGAAATACAGAGCTCTGGCACACGTAACTGCACAGTAAATGAAAAAGCCAGTAGTATCAGCCTTTTGATTTGTAATGCCTCTTTTAATTTAAAATAGTATTTAAAGACAAATGTATAAGACAATAATTATCACTTATGTTAATTAGCACACAATGTAAAAAGGTGTAATTTGTTAATGACAACATAATGGGGAAGAGCTATACAGGAGCAGAGTTTTTATATGCTATTGACCATAAGTTGGTATCCATTCAAACCAGGTAGTGTTAAGATTTTAATTGTAATCTCCATGGCAATCACTGAAAAAAAGGAAAAAAAAGCCTTAAAAATACATCCAAAATGAGATAAGAATCGAAACAGTAAAAAACAACAGAAAGGCTTACCTTGTGGCTCAGTGGATAAGAACCCGTCTGCCAATGCAGGAGACACAGGTTCGAGCCCTGATCCGGGAAGATCCCACATACCGCAGAGCAGCTAAACCCACACATCAACAAAGACTCAGCACAGCCAAAAATAAATAAATTGAAAGTTTAAAAAAAAAAAAAAACAGAAAAATTGATTACAGAGAAAAGAAGGTAGTAATGGAGGAAGCAAGGAACAAAACCGCCATTAGACAAACTTAACAGCAAAATGGCAGAAGGAAGCTGTTCCCTAATAAATAATATGAATATATAAGTGAATTAACTCACCAATTAAAAGTCAGAAATTGGCAGAATATATTTTTAAAATATGAAACTATATGCCATGACAAGAGATTCACTTTAGATACAAAGACACAAACAAGGTTCAACATAAAACCTTTGGAAAAGATACTCCATGGAGGCCACGAGACAATGAAATAACACTTTTTAAGTGCTCAGAAGAACTGTCAACCAAGAATGCAATAACTGGCAAAATTATCCTTCAGGAATGAAAAGAAACAAAGACAATCTCAGACAAATTGTGAAAGATGATAATGATAATATATAATGATAAAATAATGAAGATGATGATGATTATGATGATTATGATGATATAAAGTGAAAGTGATAAAATAATGATAATAAGGAGTTCTTCAGGGTGAAATAAAAGAAATGCTAGTCAGAAACTTGAAACACTATAAAGAAATACAGAGCTCTGGCACACGTAACTGCACAGTAAATGAAAAAGCCAGTAGTATCAGCCTTTTGATTTGTAATGCCTCTTTTAATTTAAAATAGTATTTAAAGACAAATGTATAAGACAATAATTATCACTTATGTTAATTAGCACACAATGTAAAAAGGTGTAATTTGTTAATGACAACATAATGGGGAAGAGCTATACAGGAGCAGAGTTTTTATATGCTATTGACCATAAGTTGGTATCCATTCAAACCAGGTAGTGTTAAGATTTTAATTGTAATCTCCATGGCAATCACTGAAAAAAAGGAAAAAAAAGCCTTAAAAATACATCCAAAATGAGATAAGAATCGAAACAGTAAAAAACAACAGAAAGGCTTACCTTGTGGCTCAGTGGATAAGAACCCGTCTGCCAATGCAGGAGACACAGGTTCGAGCCCTGATCCGGGAAGATCCCACATACCGCAGAGCAGCTAAACCCACACATCAACAAAGACTCAGCACAGCCAAAAATAAATAAATTGAAAGTTTAAAAAAAAAAAAAAACAGAAAAATTGATTACAGAGAAAAGAAGGTAGTAATGGAGGAAGCAAGGAACAAAACCGCCATTAGACAAACTTAACAGCAAAATGGCAGAAGGAAGCTGTTCCCTAATAAATAATATGAATATATAAGTGAATTAACTCACCAATTAAAAGTCAGAAATTGGCAGAATATATTTTTAAAATATGAAACTATATGCCATGACAAGAGATTCACTTTAGATACAAAGACACAAACAAGGTTCAACATAAAACCTTTGGAAAAAGATACTCCATGGAAGTAGTAGCCAAAAGAGAGCCAAAATGGTTATATTAATATTAGACAGAACACTTCAAGTCAAAAATTGTTACAAAGGACAAAATGGGTGATAGATAGGTAGATGAAAGAAAGATAAATAGACTGATAAAAAAGGGTCAAAGAATTAAGAAGATATAAAACTGTAAATACATATACATCTAACAAAAGAAACCTTAAATATATAATGCAATCACCAGCAGAACTGAAGGAGAAATAAACAGTTTTACAGTAATAGTTGAAGATTTTAACACCCCACTACAAAAAATAAATAGAAAATCTAGACATGAGGCCCATGACTAAATAAAACGCTTCAACAACACTAGACCAAACTAGACCAAACAGATCTCTCTGTCTATCTATCTATCTATCCATCCATATCATTCTACCATCAACAGCATGCTTTCTAGTTGGCTCAACAGTAAAAGCATATGCTTGCCAATGCAGGAGATGTGAGTTGATCCCTGGGTTAGGATACACCCTGGAGAAGGAAATGACCACCTATTGCAGCATTCCTGCCTGGATGGTCCCATGGACAGAGGAGCCTGACGGGCTACAGTCTATGAGGTCTCAAAAGAGTTGGACATGACTTAGCAACTAAACAATAACAACTATCAACAGCAGAATAAACACTCTCTCCAAACACGAGTGGAATGTCTTCAAAATGTACCATGTTAGACCCAAAATAAATTTCAATAATTTATAAAGATTGAAACATACAAGTATCTTCTCCAAACATAACTGAATAAAATTAAAAATTAATAACATGAAGAAAGCTAAGAAACTTCACAAATACATGAAAATTAAATGCCAGAATCATACAGAAAACATTTGAAAAACAAGTATTTGGTATACCCAGACAATGCAATATTACTCAACACTATAAAAAGAAATGAACTAAAAAAAAAAAATCTATAGACTAGTACTACATATGGTTATAGATGCACAAAATGTTCAACAAAACATTAACAAATTAAATCAACAGTATATTCACGGCAAGACCAAGTATGAACATTCCAGGAATTCATGGGTAGTTCAACATAAGGAAATCAATGAACATAATACTTTTAATTCTAATAGAAGGAAAGGCAAAAGTCACATGTGATCATCTCTATTGATGCAGAAAAAGCATTTGAGAAAATTTAATATACTTTCTTTTTTAAAAAAAATGTCTTTTTTTTTATTGGAGCATAGTTGATTTACAATGTTGCATTAGTTTCATGTATACAGTGAAGTTATTGTCATAAGTCTTTTACCGAGTTTGTTGTTTACAGCTATACACAATTCCAAATCAGTCATAGGTATATCCTGGCCCCCCCCACCCCTCTCTCACCTGCCATCTCACCACCCCCAGGTTGTTACATAGACCTCATTTAAGTTCCCTTAGTCTTACAGTTTATTTACAATGGTTATCTCTTTTACATATGGTAGTGTAGGTTTCCATATTACTCTTTCCATATCTCTTAATATACTTTCTTGACTAAACAAAACAAAACCAAAAATCAGGCAGAAAACTAGGAATAAAAAGGAACTTTCACAAAATAATAAATATCTTTTATGAAAAATCTACACTAAATATCAACTACTGCTACTCAAGAATGTACTAGAAGTTCTAGCCAGAGAAATTAGGCAAGATAGAGATATGAAAGGCATATAAATTAGAAAAGAAACAAATTATCCTTATTTGCAGATGACCTGATCTTACATATATAGAAAATCTCAAAGGATCTACAAAAAATGCACTAGAAACTAACAACTGAATTCAATAAGTTAGATCATATATGTAAAAAAACACTTGTACTTAAAAAAGGACAACCCAAAATAAATTTCAATAATTTATAAAGATTGAAACATACAAGTATCTTCTCCAAACATAACTGAATAAAATTAAAAATTAATAACATGAAGAAAGCTAAAAAACTTCACAAATACATGAAAATTAAATGCCAGAATCATACAGAAAACATTTGAAAAACAAGTATTTGGTATACCCAGACAATGCAATATTACTCAACACTATAAAAAGAAATGAACTAAAAAAAAAAATCTATAGACTAGTACTACATATGGTTATAGATGCACAAAATGTTCAACAAAACATTAACAAATTAAATCAACAGTATATTCACGGCAAGACCAAGTATGAACATTCCAGGAATTCATGGGTAGTTCAACATAAGGAAATCAATGAACATAATACTTTTAATTCTAATAGAAGGAAAGGCAAAAGTCACATGTGATCATCTCTATTGATGCAGAAAAAGCATTTGAGAAAATTTAATATACTTTCTTTTTTAAAAAAAATGTCTTTTTTTTTATTGGAGCATAGTTGATTTACAATGTTGCATTAGTTTCATGTATACAGTGAAGTTATTGTCATAAGTCTTTTACCGAGTTTGTTGTTTACAGCTATACACAATTCCAAATCAGTCATAGGTATATCCTGGCCCCCCCCACCCCTCTCTCACCTGCCATCTCACCACCCCTGGTTGTTACATAGACCTCATTTAAGTTCCCTTAGTCTTACAGTTTATTTACAATGGTTATCTCTTTTACATATGGTAGTGTAGGTTTCCATATTACTCTTTCCATATCTCTTAATATACTTTCTTGACTAAACAAAACAAAACCAAAAATCAGGCAGAAAACTAGGAATAAAAAGGAACTTTCACAAAATAATAAATATCTTTTATGAAAAATCTACACTAAATATCAACTACTGCTACTCAAGAATGTACTAGAAGTTCTAGCCAGAGAAATTAGGCAAGATAGAGATATGAAAGGCATATAAATTAGAAAAGAAACAAATTATCCTTATTTGCAGATGACCTGATCTTACATATATAGAAAATCTCAAAGGATCTACAAAAAATGCACTAGAAACTAACAACTGAATTCAATAAGTTAGATCATATATGTAAAAAAAAACACTTGTACTTATACCCACCAATAAGGAACAATCTAAAGCAGATATAAGAAGTCAAATTCATTTATAACACTATCCAAAGTAACAAAATGCCTGGGAAAAAAATTTAGTCAAGATGACTAAAGATTTATATGACGAAAACTATAAAATATTTTAAAATATATCAAAGACAAAGACTAGGATGATATAATACATTCATAGACTGAAAGCATTAATATTATTAGATGACAATATTACCTTAAGTGATCTACAATTTTAATGCAATCCCTATCAAAACTCCAATGGTTTCTTTGGTGTGCATAATTTGAAAAGTCAACTCTCAACTTCACATGGAACTGTAGGAGTCTTCTAATAGCTAAAACAACATTGAAAAAGAAAAACAAAATTGCAGGACCCACACTTCTTAATTTCAAAACACATCAATCAAAACAGTGGTACTCATACAGGATAGACATGTCGATCAGTGAAATAAAACTGAGAGTTCAGAATTAAGCCCAATATCTATGGTCATTCAAATTTCAGTAAGTGCACCAAAATTACTTAAGGTGAAAGTAACAGTATCATTAACAATGGTATTGGGATAACTGGATACTCTTATGCAAAATAATTAAGTTGTACCCTACTTTACTCCATATACAAACCCTAATTGCAAGTGGATAAACAGTCTAAATATAAGAACAAAATCATAAACTATAGGAGTATATCTTACAGTTTATTGACAATGGTTATCTCTTTTACATATGGTAGTGTAGGTTTCCATATTACTCTTTCCATATCTCTTAATATACTTTCTTGACTAAACAAAACAAAACCAAAAATCAGGCAGAAAACTAGGAATAAAAAGGAACTTTCACAAAATAATAAATATCTTTTATGAAAAATCTACACTAAATATCAACTACTGCTACTCAAGAATGTACTAGAAGTTCTAGCCAGAGAAATTAGGCAAGATAGAGATATGAAAGGCATATAAATTAGAAAAGAAACAAATTATCCTTATTTGCAGATGACCTGATCTTACATATATAGAAAATCTCAAAGGATCTACAAAAAATGCACTAGAAACTAACAACTGAATTCAATAAGTTAGATCATATATGTAAAAAAAAACACTTGTACTTATACCCACCAATAAGGAACAATCTAAAGCAGATATAAGAAGTCAAATTCATTTATAACACTATCCAAAGTAACAAAATGCCTGGAAATAAATTTAGTCAAGATGACTAAAGATTTATATGACGAAAACTATAAAATATTTTAAAATATATCAAAGACAAAGACTAGGATGATATAATACATTCATAGACTGAAAGCATTAATATTATTAGATGACAATATTACCTTAAGTGATCTACAATTTTAATGCAATCCCTATCAAAACTCCAATGGTTTCTTTGGTGTGCATAATTTGAAAAGTCAACTCTCAACTTCACATGGAACTGTAGGAGTCTTCTAATAGCTAAAACAACATTGAAAAAGAAAAACAAAATTGCAGGACCCACACTTCTTAATTTCAAAACACATCAATCAAAACAGTGGTACTCATACAGGATAGACATGTCGATCAGTGAAATAAAACTGAGAGTTCAGAATTAAGCCCAATATCTATGGTCATTCAAATTTCAGTAAGTGCACCAAAATTACTTAAGGTGAAAGTAACAGTATCATTAACAATGGTATTGGGATAACTGGATACTCTTATGCAAAATAATTAAGTTGTACCCTACTTTACTCCATATACAAACCCTAATTGCAAGTGGATAAACAGTCTAAATATAAGAACAAAAATCATAAACTATAGGAGTATATCTTCATGACCTCAGATTTGGCAATGAATTCTTAGCTTTGACACACAAAAAAAACAAATAACAAAAGGACTATAATTTACAAATGACCCAGAGAAATGAACATTTATTTCTATAAAGAAAATTATACACTAATGTTTATTAGAAGCATTACTCATAGCAGCAACAGTGTAAAAACTACCCAAATGTTCATCGACTGATGAATGGATAAATTTTGGTGTATACATATATTGGAAATTACTCAGCATAAAAAAATTTAAAACATTATAACTGCAAGAAGCCATACACAAATAGTATGATCTCATTTATAGCTATACAGATTGCCAAACCTCACAAACAGAGCAGATTGGTGGTTGGCAGGAGTACGGTAGATGGGAGAAAATACAAAATAACTATCCAATAACTATAGGTTTTCTTTTGAGTTGATGAAATATTGTGAATGTACTAATATTCACAATATTATGAATATACTAAATGCCACTAAATTGTTCACTTTAAAAAAAGTGATTTTATGACAATGATCAGAAGGTCATTGGTATTATTACTAGGATCTATGTTTCTATAGACAAAGCATAATTACTCAGATCTATGAAAACTCAGATACTCCTTTTGTCTTCTGGACATTACAGAAGTGATGCCTGGGTCTACTGGGCAAACCAGCAATACTAGAGTTATAAACATGACCTTTATTCAACAGCTAGAAAAGGAAATGAAATGGACAAATAAGCCAGAGACGTCAGAAAATGGATCTAGAAAATAAAACTGCTCAGCATACACAAAGAAAACAAAAGGTTAAGGTGAACTGTGGAAAAACCTAAGAAGCTTAAATGTCAGAAGGATTCACTGGGAAGAAACAGGTGCCCTATCTACTGACCTTTTCTCCCTACTTCCCACGGTCACTAAGTTATGCTGGCTTGTTTTTTGGCATCCTGTTCACAAACTCTAGTGGCTCCTAGACAGCTGCTCAGTCTGCTGACCACTCTGACAAAAACGACCTGAGAACCATATCAGGCAGTTACATGACCTTATTTATTCTTCCCACTGGGCTTCCTCAGACAGTACAGAATCCGCCTGCAATGCAGGAGATGCTGGTGTAATTCCTGGATGAGGAAGATCCCTTGGAGGAAGGCATGGCAACCACTCCAGAATTCTTGCCTGGAGAATCCCATAGACAGAGGAGCCTGGTGGGCTACAGTCCATAGGGTTACAAAGAATCAGACATAACTGAAGTACTTAGCACACACACACGCATGCATGCATCCTTTCCATCTACTGGAGTACAGTAACTGCTTTATAGAAACTGAAATAGCCAGTATTTAGGAAAAACGAGGAACATTCTAACAGTTCCATTTTTGAGGTCTGAGATTCTATTTGTAAGCATTAATCATTCAGTGAGGACTACAATTTTATATCATTAAAATTTAACAATTTACCAAAACTATATATATCATCTGTTATGTGTCCAGATTTCAAGATAGGGACTGAGACCACTTTAGTGGGAAAAAATACAGAGATAGAAGAAAGGGGTCCTAGGCCATTTCCTTGTGTCATAAAGGGACACTGATAACCCTGACAAATACAGAGGGTTGCAGAAAGGACATGATTATGAAGCAGAATTGAAAGTATCTCAGAAACATTAAAGAATACTGGAGGCAGCGATCATAACCCTCTATCTAAGCAACTGGATGTGATCTCAGCACACTTAACAGTCCTTAGAGGGCCACCATAAATAGACTGGCCTTGGCATATGGGTATATAAATAAGGCAGTATAAATGAGAGGGATTATTATCACTGAACCCTGAAAATGTAGATTCTGTTTCCAAGTCTTCTCAGTACCAGACAGCACCCGCCAACTAAGAAAAGCTTCTTAGTCCCGTTTTTCAGGTTTTAGTTCGATAGCTTCTGTCTAAAGAGAAGATGATGTTCTTTTATTGCTTCCTGATACTGAAGACATATGCTAGAAATTAAAGAGTAGTTAGTAGATTCTATTGAAAGTGATCATAAGCTAAGACATTCAACGTATCATAAATTCTCCTACCCCATCTGCTGACCGGCACTTCCTGGACAAAAACGACCTGAGAACCATATCAGGCAGTTACATGACCTTATTTATTCTTCCCACTGGGCTTCCTCAGACAGTACAGAATCCGCCTGCAATGCAGGAGATGCTGGTGTAATTCCTGGATGAGGAAGATCCCTTGGAGGAAGGCATGGCAACCACTCCAGAATTCTTGCCTGGAGAATCCCATAGACAGAGGAGCCTGGTGGGCTACAGTCCATAGGGTTACAAAGAATCAGACATAACTGAAGTACTTAGCACACACACAGCATGCATGCATCCTTTCCATCTACTGGAGTACAGTAACTGCTTTATAGAAACTGAAATAGCCAGTATTTGGTAAAAACGAGGAACATTCTAACAGTTCCATTTTGAGGTCTGAGATTCTATTTGTAAGCATTAATCATTCAGTGAGGACTACAATTTTATATCATTAAAATTTAACAATTTACCAAAACTATATATATCATCTGTTATGTGTCCAGATTTCAAGATAGGGACTGAGACCACTTTAGTGGGAAAAAATACAGAGATAGAAGAAAGGGGTCCTAGGCCATTTCCTTGTGTCATAAAGGGACACTGATAACCCTGACAAATACAGAGGGTTGCAGAAAGGACATGATTATGAAGCAGAATTGAAAGTATCTCAGAAACATTAAAGAATACTGGAGGCAGCGATCATAACCCTCTATCTAAGCAACTGGATGTGATCTCAGCACACTTAACAGTCCTTAGAGGGCCACCATAAATAGACTGGCCTTGGCATATGGGTATATAAATAAGGCAGTATAAATGAGAGGGATTATTATCACTGAACCCTGAAAATGTAGATTCTGTTTCCAAGTCTTCTCAGTACCAGACAGCACCCGCCAACTAAGAAAAGCTTCTTAGTCCCGTTTTTCAGGTTTTAGTTCGATAGCTTCTGTCTAAAGAGAAGATGATGTTCTTTTATTGCTTCCTGATACTGAAGACATATGCTAGAAATTAAAGAGTAGTTAGTAGATTCTATTGAAAGTGATCATAAGCTAAGCATCATTGCAAACAGTTGACACACCTTGTATCATACAAAAGGACAAACTACAAAACGTGCTTTTCAAAGTAGGTATTTCTGAAACGTAGGTAAGTATAGAAGATATGTTGTTTAATGATGCTTAATTGTTCCAACTGTAATAATAACTAACAGGAAATGAGGCACATATATTTTGCAACCAAATTTATAACCATGATAATTCATATGCTCTTTCTAAAAACCCACTGAGGCTGGTGGCACAGCTGTTAACCTTCCCAGAAGAGATGAAGTAACTCACCCAAGTTCTTGTTACAAACAGCAATTCAGGGTCTCAAACTTTATCCCAAATTCTGAAGACATTAGACCTGACTTTCAGATGCAAAGAAAGTTGAGCAATGAGCCTGAAATGTAATAAGGTATTGCCTAATCTCCTTTTCTGCCTTGCCCTTGGTTTTCATATGTGAACTCTGAAAGAATCTCTCACCCTACTAAATTCTCTTGATCTAGTGAAATAATTTCCGAGCATTACTGCAAAATTAAAATCACCTAATGCAAAATATTTCCAAGCACTATAACTTAACAGACAAAAAAACAAAACCCATCTGCAACACAATAAGAATCACATAAAAATTTGGATTTGGATACTAGAGTCAGTCAGCCTAGGTATGAAGCCTGACTGCTGTACTTGTGATCTTGGGCAAGTTTTTAACCACTTTGTTCTAAAAGGTTATAAACAAGGGATAATGAATTAATATCAATAAGTAAATGATGGAGGCAGCGATCATAACCCTCTATCTAAGCAACTGGATGTGATCTCAGCACACTTAACAGTCCTTAGAGGGCCACCATAAATAGACTGGCCTTGGCATATGGGTATATAAATAAGGCAGTATAAATGAGAGGGATTATTATCACTGAACCCTGAAAATGTAGATTCTGTTTCCAAGTCTTCTCAGTACCAGACAGCACCCGCCAACTAAGAAAAGCTTCTTAGTCCCGTTTTTCAGGTTTTAGTTCGATAGCTTCTGTCTAAAGAGAAGATGATGTTCTTTTATTGCTTCCTGATACTGAAGACATATGCTAGAAATTAAAGAGTAGTTAGTAGATTCTATTGAAAGTGATCATAAGCTAAGCATCATTGCAAACAGTTGACACACCTTGTATCATACAAAAGGACAAACTACAAAACGTGCTTTTCAAAGTAGGTATTTCTGAAACGTAGGTAAGTATAG
Source organism: Tragulus kanchil (assembly GCA_022376925.1). Classification (NCBI taxonomy): domain Eukaryota; kingdom Metazoa; phylum Chordata; class Mammalia; order Artiodactyla; family Tragulidae; genus Tragulus; species Tragulus kanchil. The sequence continues at coordinate 78,606,178 of JAIOJX010000031.1, forward strand.
AAGATATGTTGTTTAATGATGCTTAATTGTTCCAACTGTAATAATAACTAACAGGAAATGAGGCACATATATTTTGCAACCAAATTTATAACCATGATAATTCATATGCTCTTTCTAAAAACCCACTGAGGCTGGTGGCACAGCTGTTAACCTTCCCAGAAGAGATGAAGTAACTCACCCAAGTTCTTGTTACAAACAGCAATTCAGGGTCTCAAACTTTATCCCAAATTCTGAAGACATTAGACCTGACTTTCAGATGCAAAGAAAGTTGAGCAATGAGCCTGAAATGTAATAAGGTATTGCCTAATCTCCTTTTCTGCCTTGCCCTTGGTTTTCATATGTGAACTCTGAAAGAATCTCTCACCCTACTAAATTCTCTTGATCTAGTGAAATAATTTCCGAGCATTACTGCAAAATTAAAATCACCTAATGCAAAATATTTCCAAGCACTATAACTTAACAGACAAAAAAACAAAACCCATCTGCAACACAATAAGAATCACATAAAAATTTGGATTTGGATACTAGAGTCAGTCAGCCTAGGTATGAAGCCTGACTGCTGTACTTGTGATCTTGGGCAAGTTTTTAACCACTTTGTTCTAGGTTATAAACAAGGGATAATGGTATTAACTACTTCACAGGGATGTTGAGAGAACTGAATGAATTAATATCAATAAGTAAAGTGCATAGGAGAGGACCTAGAACAAACTATGTGCTCAAGAAAAGAAAACTACACTGAACCAAAAATCTACTAACTTTTAAACTATCCCCAGGAGTAAATTCATCTACTCAAGAAGTTGCATTAACTTCTTTTAAGTATCTCAGAGTGACATTCAGTCCTGTTTATTCCCAAGTATTTTATGATTTCCTATACATGTAACAACACCTGACACTTAAAAGTAGACTAAATTGTTACAAAGAACTGTTCAACTGATCCTTTGCTTCCATATTTCACTCTGCTTTCACCTCAAGTCTGAAATGGTCTTTGCTTTCAAAAATGAGTAATACTGCCATTTGAAGGGGAAATATATTATAGCTACAAAGAGAAGTTAAATGTTTCAAAGAACTGTGCCTGGCATCTTTTAGAGTAAGATGCATTTAAGTGAAAAAGATAGCTTTCTGTGCAATCAGAGGCAGATTCAAAGTTTTAGGAGGGACAAAACTTTAGGCCATTTTCCAAAATCTCAAGAGCACCATCTTATTTGCACGTTCATTTGCATAAATCTTATCATTATCAAATTTACTCACATATTTAATATGTGTCTGACTTTCCTGGCAGATGAGTAGAAACTGCTCTCTGCCCAGGTTCACCAGCAGCTCATCACTCTCTGCAACCTGCAGTTCTAAGGATAAGACAATGAGAACCACATTTCATGGCTTTATGGGCTGTATTTGGTGACTCAGGTTTGCCCTAAGAAACCAAACATTTAACCTAGAAATATTTGTGAACAGAATTATTTCCTTTCTTCCTTTTCCTTCATTCTAGAAGTCACTGCCACTAGAAATATAAGCGAACTGAGAAAGAAGGAGCAAAACCAATTTTCACTTCAACTTAAATTCCATATTCATAGAATATAGAATACATACTGCAAAATTAAAATCACCTAATGCAAAATATTTCCAAGCACTATAACTTAACAGACAAAAACAAAACCCATCTGCAACACAATAAGAATCACATAAAAATTTGGATTTGGATACTAGAGTCAGTCAGCCTAGGTATGAAGCCTGACTGCTGTACTTGTGATCTTGGGCAAGTTTTTAACCACTTTGTTCTAGGTTATAAACAAGGGATAATGGTATTAACTACTTCACAGGGATGTTGAGAGAACTGAATGAATTAATATCAATAAGTAAAGTGCATAGGAGAGGACCTAGAACAAACTATGTGCTCAAGAAAAGAAAACTACACTGAACCAAAAATCTACTAACTTTTAAACTATCCCCAGGAGTAAATTCATCTACTCAAGAAGTTGCATTAACTTCTTTTAAGTATCTCAGAGTGACATTCAGTCCTGTTTATTCCCAAGTATTTTATGATTTCCTATACATGTAACAACACCTGACACTTAAAAGTAGACTAAATTGTTACAAAGAACTGTTCAACTGATCCTTTGCTTCCATATTTCACTCTGCTTTCACCTCAAGTCTGAAATGGTCTTTGCTTTCAAAAATGAGTAATACTGCCATTTGAAGGGGAAATATATTATAGCTACAAAGAGAAGTTAAATGTTTCAAAGAACTGTGCCTGGCATCTTTTAGAGTAAGATGCATTTAAGTGAAAAAGATAGCTTTCTGTGCAATCAGAGGCAGATTCAAAGTTTTAGGAGGGACAAAACTTTAGGCCATTTTCCAAAATCTCAAGAGCACCATCTTATTTGCACGTTCATTTGCATAAATCTTATCATTATCAAATTTACTCACATATTTAATATGTGTCTGACTTTCCTGGCAGATGAGTAGAAACTGCTCTCTGCCCAGGTTCACCAGCAGCTCATCACTCTCTGCAACCTGCAGTTCTAAGGATAAGACAATGAGAACCACATTTCATGGCTTTATGGGCTGTATTTGGTGACTCAGGTTTGCCCTAAGAAACCAAACATTTAACCTAGAAATATTTGTGAACAGAATTATTTCCTTTCTTCCTTTTCCTTCATTCTAGAAGTCACTGCCACTAGAAATATAAGCGAACTGAGAAAGAAGGAGCAAAACCAATTTTCACTTCAACTTAAATTCCATATTCATAGAATATAGAATACATAGATAAAATTTTTTATTTTTATTATATTAGTAAGTGCTCAATGTTGACAAAAGGCAGAACATAGAGAAAAATACTAAAAAGAAATGAAAAGTAGCCCATCGTCTACATTTTGTAAAAAGTACTTAAGACAGTTCTGACACACAGAGTTGAGACTGTTGCTGCTGGTGATTAAGAAGGCCAAGAATATTATGCTATCTCACAGATCAGTATACTACTATTGTGGAAAATTATTTCTTGAAAACAGTTACAACAGTATCTCCCAGTCCTCACAGTTTTCTGTGACTTCGATACTCCTCCCATGGAGAAGTGGGCGTCTCCTCTTAAATCTGGATGGATCTGTGACTAATGAAAACCATGTAAATAAGCGACTACTGAGGACAAGTTATAAAAGTTTGGCCACCTGATATGAAGAGCTGACTCACTGGGAAAAGCCTTGATACCAAGAAAGATTGAGGGCAGGAAGAGAAGGGGACGGCAGAAGATAAGAAGTTTATCACAGATTCAATGGACATGAATTTGAGCAAACTCAGGGAGACAGTGAAGTGCAAGGAGACCTTACTGCAGTTCATGGGGTTGCAGAGTAGGGCATGATTGAGTAAATGAGCAACAACAACAAAAGTGACTACTGAGGACAAGTTATAAAAATGTGATGGACCTCTCCCTGTTTCTCCTGAGATGCTAATTCTTTGAACCCAGTCACCACACCATGAAGAAATGGGTTTCCCTGGTAGCTCAGACAGTAGACTCCACCTGAAATCTGAGAGACCTGTGTTTGATCCCTGGGTTGGGAAGATCTCCTGGAGAAGGGATAGGCTACCCAGTCCGGTATTATTGCTGGAGAGCTCCATGGCTCATCCATGTGGTTGCAAAGAGTCAGACACAACTGATTGACCTGCCTTTCACTTTCATTTTTCAAGTAGCCCATGAAGAGGCCAACCTGGAGAGCAGAGAGATCTTCAGCATACAGTCCTGGCTAAGCTCTAAGCAGAGTCAGCATCAATCATGTGAGTCATCCAACTTGAAGGTATGTTCTCCAGGTTCCAGGTCAGCCACCCTAGCTAATGCCATTTGTAGACAGAGATGATCTGAAACTACAGAGATTTGTGCACAAAGCATATTTTTGTTTTTGCTTTAAGTGCACTAAGTTTTGGGATGTTTTTTATGAGGCAACATAGATAATCAATAAAAGGAAGAGCAACAAAACTTGAAAAGGTAATTTATTAATACTATGTGACAAACCATAAAATCACTTTAAATGCTATATCTCAGTTAATTCTCACATACTGTTATGGCATAGAGAGTATTATTACCCACACTTTACATATGAGGATATTCAAAAACACCCACTGGTTACATAAATCATTCACAAATTAATTAATGCAGCATTGAGCTATGGACCAGGAGGTGTGGCTACAAAGCCAATACCCTTAACCACAACACAGAGCAGCAAGAGAACATTCCACTTAATTAAGATCCAGTCGTGTTCCTGAAGCTGAGTCAGGATCTGCTTTCCCAGGCCCTGTTCAGCCATATTGTTCTCTTCCTAATGAGAAAGACACACAACCAGATGGACTACTCCCTCCCTATCACTGAGGTTCAGACAGATTGAGTTACTAGCTTAAGCTACAGAGTGTCCATGCTGGAGATCCAAAGCCAGGTCTGTTTGAGACCAAAACTTATACTCTATTCTTTTATGGTACCCACTGGACAACTGTAGTTGATAGATAATAAAAATTCAAGTTAGTTATCTTTATTCTAGCTAATACACAGAGTATGCTAATTCTTTGAACCCAGTCACCACACCATGAAGAAATGGGTTTCCCTGGTAGCTCAGACAGTAGACTCCACCTGAAATCTGAGAGACCTGTGTTTGATCCCTGGGTTGGGAAGATCTCCTGGAGAAGGGATAGGCTACCCAGTCCGGTATTATTGCTGGAGAGCTCCATGGCTCATCCATGTGGTTGCAAAGAGTCAGACACAACTGATTGACCTGCCTTTCACTTTCATTTTTCAAGTAGCCCATGAAGAGGCCAACCTGGAGAGCAGAGAGATCTTCAGCATACAGTCCTGGCTAAGCTCTAAGCAGAGTCAGCATCAATCATGTGAGTCATCCAACTTGAAGGTATGTTCTCCAGGTTCCAGGTCAGCCACCCTAGCTAATGCCATTTGTAGACAGAGATGATCTGAAACTACAGAGATTTGTGCACAAAGCATATTTTTGTTTTTGCTTTAAGTGCACTAAGTTTTGGGATGTTTTTTATGAGGCAACATAGATAATCAATAAAAGGAAGAGCAACAAAACTTGAAAAGGTAATTTATTAATACTATGTGACAAACCATAAAATCACTTTAAATGCTATATCTCAGTTAATTCTCACATACTGTTATGGCATAGAGAGTATTATTACCCACACTTTACATATGAGGATATTCAAAAACACCCACTGGTTACATAAATCATTCACAAATTAATTAATGCAGCATTGAGCTATGGACCAGGAGGTGTGGCTACAAAGCCAATACCCTTAACCACAACACAGAGCAGCAAGAGAACATTCCACTTAATTAAGATCCAGTCGTGTTCCTGAAGCTGAGTCAGGATCTGCTTTCCCAGGCCCTGTTCAGCCATATTGTTCTCTTCCTAATGAGAAAGACACACAACCAGATGGACTACTCCCTCCCTATCACTGAGGTTCAGACAGATTGAGTTACTAGCTTAAGCTACAGAGTGTCCATGCTGGAGATCCAAAGCCAGGTCTGTTTGAGACCAAAACTTATACTCTATTCTTTTATGGTACCCACTGGACAACTGTAGTTGATAGATAATAAAAATTCAAGTTAGTTATCTTTATTCTAGCTAATACACAGATGTATATGAGAAAAGAACTATTTTACAAATCATATTTTCCCAAGACAATGAAATAAATGTTCTAATTTGGACACATAGCTAGGAGGCAAGGGAATTTCTAAATTAAAAATTACCATTCACATATAGCTACATTTTACAAACTTTTGGTTTCAGGTTGCCTTTTTACCCTTAAAAATTACTGAGTATGTCAAAGAGCTTTATTTATGTGGATTATATCTTTCAATGTTCAATATGTTTAGAAATTAAAACAATTTTAGATTCAATATCTGAAAGAATAATTCCCATATACATTTATATTTGTTTTCTTCATTTTCTGAGGAAAAAAGGGGAAAAAAGCTATTTCCAACAAAAAAGCTTATTCAGAAAAACAGCACTGTTTTAGTCCTGCAAATCACTTTTAACATTTGCTATAAGAAAGGACAATAGGGTCCTCATCTCTGCTTTGGCATTTTCAATTCGTTGTGATACCACAGGTCATGCAGTTATGTAAGACTCCACTTTATATGTATAAAGGAATGAGAGTGAAAAAGACAAATATTATTTTAATACCAACATAAAAGTAGTTTTGATCTTACAGATTCTATGTAAGAGTCTTCGCATAACTTTAAAAATTACTGGTATATAGTATACAAGATGTTGCTAATCACTTAAAATTCAATAAGAAAAAGAACAGAGTCATATCTGTATGACCTTGGTGTAGAAGACAACTTTTGAACTAGACATAAAAAGTATAAATGTTTAAGTTATCGAAACTTCTTTTCTAAATTAAAAGTAAAAGACAAGTCATGTATTAGCAGAAGCCACTTATAACACAACTTCACAGACAAATAATTATTTTCAGAATATATTTTTGATACTGCTAAAAGTCAATAAGAAAACTACAAATGATTCAGGAGAAAACAGGGCAAATAACATAAATAAGGATTTCTCCAGAAGAGAAAACCCAAAAGGCCTATAAACATCTGAAAAGGTGAACAACCCACCAGAAGCAGAAAAATGCCAAGAAATACAACAAAGAGTATTAGTTCATTCTCATTAGATTGGCAAAAACAAAACAAAACTCCGCCAATCAAGGATTCATTTGCTACTGATGGGAATGTAGCAGCCTCTTACTACCTGTCATCCACCCTCCCCATCTTCCATCCTAACAGCATATTATGTTCAGGTATCTCCTTCCTCCTGATAACATTCTTCAAGGAAAACTGACCCTTTCCCCTCCCAGTCATTATGGTCTTATCTAATCTTGTAAGTAATCAATTTAGTCATTGCCGTGTGATTCACTTTTGGCCAATAACACATGAAAGAAAGCCAGGTGGAGTTTCCCTGCCCTTCAAAAGAAACAAAAAGATACAAAGACTTTGGTAATTGTTTTGTCTGCTCTTGATTCTTTGTAACCATGAGGAGAGCAAGCCATTGAGTCAATGAATAAACCAAGCCTGGAGCATCCCTACTTCTGGACTTCCTGGTATGTAAGATAATAAATTTCTTTATTTTAGCTTTGAATTCCACTGTCTCTGATTTGAAGCTGAAAGTACTCTAACAGAAAGCTATGTATGTAAGACTCCACTTTATATGTATAAAGGAATGAGAGTGAAAAAGACAAATATTATTTTAATACCAACATAAAAGTAGTTTTGATCTTACAGATTCTATGTAAGAGTCTTCGCATAACTTTAAAAATTACTGGTATATAGTATACAAGATGTTGCTAATCACTTAAAATTCAATAAGAAAAAGAACAGAGTCATATCTGTATGACCTTGGTGTAGAAGACAACTTTTGAACTAGACATAAAAAGTATAAATGTTTAAGTTATCGAAACTTCTTTTCTAAATTAAAAGTAAAAAGACAAGTCATGTATTAGCAGAAGCCACTTATAACACAACTTCACAGACAAATAATTATTTTCAGAATATATTTTTGATACTGCTAAAAGTCAATAAGAAAACTACAAATGATTCAGGAGAAAACAGGGCAAATAACATAAATAAGGATTTCTCCAGAAGAGAAAACCCAAAAGGCCTATAAACATCTGAAAAGGTGAACAACCCACCAGAAGCAGAAAAATGCCAAGAAATACAACAAAGAGTATTAGTTCATTCTCATTAGATTGGCAAAAACAAAACAAAACTCCGCCAATCAAGGATTCATTTGCTACTGATGGGAATGTAGCAGCCTCTTACTACCTGTCATCCACCCTCCCCATCTTCCATCCTAACAGCATATTATGTTCAGGTATCTCCTTCCTCCTGATAACATTCTTCAAGGAAAACTGACCCTTTCCCCTCCCAGTCATTATGGTCTTATCTAATCTTGTAAGTAATCAATTTAGTCATTGCCGTGTGATTCACTTTTGGCCAATAACACATGAAAGAAAGCCAGGTGGAGTTTCCCTGCCCTTCAAAAGAAACAAAAAGATACAAAGACTTTGGTAATTGTTTTGTCTGCTCTTGATTCTTTGTAACCATGAGGAGAGCAAGCCATTGAGTCAATGAATAAACCAAGCCTGGAGCATCCCTACTTCTGGACTTCCTGGTATGTAAGATAATAAATTTCTTTATTTTAGCCGCTTTGAATTCCACTGTCTCTGATTTGAAGCTGAAAGTACTCTAACAGAAAGCATAACCTATACTTACAGCCATCCCCTAAGACCCAGTAATTCCATTTCTAAGTACAGAAGCCAAAGGAACCAGATATCAAATTACCAACATTCATTGGATCATAGAAAAAAAAGAGCAAAAGAATTCCAGAAAAAAACCTACTTCTGCTTCACTGACTATGCTAAAGTTTTTGAATGTGTGGATCACAATAAACTGGAAAATTCTGAAAGAGATGGGAATACCAGACCACCTTACCTGCCTCCTGAGATACCTGTATGCAGGTCAAGAAGCAATAGTTAGGGCTTCCCCTGGTGGTCCAGTGGGTAAGGACACCGCCTTGCAGTGCAAGGGGCACCGGTTCGATCCCTGGCCTGGGAAGATCTCACGTGCCGTGGAGTGGCTGGACTGATGTGTCCAATTACCGAGCCGGAGCTCTGGAGTGCTTGCGCCCAGAGCCGATGCTCTGCGACAACAGAGGCCACCACAATGGGAGGCCCATAGGAGCCAAAGAACAAAGACAGATGAAAATAGAGAAATGAAAGACCAATAGAAGTGGCCCGCCCGCTCCCCTCCCTCCCCAACACGACCCCCGCCCAAAAATAAATAAATAAATAAATAAATAAATCTTTAAGAAGCAATAGTTAGAACCAACTGGTTCAAAATTGGGAAAGGATTACATCAAAGCTGTATATTGTCACCCTGCTTATTTCACATGATGAAGCACAGGCTGGAATCAAAATTGCCAGGAGAAATGTTAATAGTCTCAGATATGCAGATGACACGACCCTAAGGGCAGAAAGCTAACAGGAAAGAAAGAGCCTCTTGATGAGGGTGAAAGAGAAAAGTGAGAAGGCTGGCTTAAAACTCAACATTCAAAAAACTAAGATAATGGCATATGGCCCCATCACTTCATGGCAAATAGATGGGGAAAAAATGGAAACAGTGACAGACTTTATTTTGGGGGCTCCAAAATTACTGAGGAAGGTAACTGCAGCTATGAAATTAAAAGATGCTTGTTGTTTTGAATAAAAGCTATGACAAATCTAGAGAGCATATTAAAAGCAGAGGCATCACTTTGCCAACAAAGGTCAACATATTCAAAGCTATGGTTTTTCTAGTAGTCAGGTATGGATGTGAAAGTTGGACCCTAAAAAAGGCTGAGGTCAAAAAAACGGATGTGTTTGAACTGTGATGTTGGAAAAACTCCTCTGAGAGTTCCCTGGACTGCAAGGAGATCAAACCAGTCAATCCTAAAGGAAATCAACCCTGAATATTTACTAGAAGGACTGACACTGATGCTAAAGCTGAAACTCCAATATTTTGGCCACCTGATGTGAAGAGCTGACTCACTGGAAAAGACCCTGATACTGGGAAAGACTGAAGGCAGGAGAAGGGGACAACAGAGGATGAGATGGTTGGATGGCATCATCACCTCAATGGACATGAGTTTGAGCAAGTTCCAGTAGATGGTGAAGGACAGAGAAGCCTGGCATTCCAAAGTTCATGGGGTTGCAAAGACTTAGACTGAACAACAATAAAAGCCAGAGTTTACCCAAGTAGAAGAGGAGATATATGAAAGAATGTTCCTTGTAGTCTTATTTGTATAGAGGCACAACTGAATGCAGTGTTACAGTTCATTAATGATCTTCTCATTTTTGTAACAGGTAGGTAATTTCTAACACTTTTAATCGTCCTTTTTGTCCTTGCTGGAATGAGGATGTCAATATTTTGAATTATGAGATTAAAGGCACCCACTATAACACAACAAACTAGAATTCTAGGTCACTGACTGGAGGGTCATGCTCATCATGGATTATGTATAGAATTTTTTACAAGTGAAAAGTTAACTTTATGCTAAATCACTCTTATTTTAATTTTTTATGCCTAACAGCTGACCCTAATTTTAATTAAACAAATAAGAAAACACAGACTGAACATATACCACCAAATTCATGACAGTGGATTCTTCTGGGGAAAGAAAGAGGTTAAGTGGATCAGAGAAAAAATGAAGGATGTACAACTTTATATTATATATCTACATATGTATATATAATAATATATATTCTTATATTCTATTTTGATTAAGGATCTAAAGCAATAAATAACAAAAAACAGATGAAATGCTGTGTATGCTTAGTCTCTCAGTTGTATCGAGTCTTTGTGGCCCCATGGACTGTAGTTCATGAGGCCCTTCTGTCCATGGGATTTTCCAGACAAGAATAACACAATGGTTAGCCATTCCCTTCTCCAGGGGGTTTTCTCAACCCAGTGATGGAACCCAAGTCTCTGCACTGCAGGCAAACTCTTTACTGTCTGGGCCACCAGGGAAGTTATTAACCTTTGTTTATTTTAGGTATTGTAGATTCTGTCTCATTGTTCTCTGCACTCCCCTTTGTTTAACTTCTCAAAAATAAAGGGATAGACAGAATTACCCAAAAAGAAAAAATAAATGAAAGAGGAAGGAAGGAGGGAATGAAGTAAAAGAAAATGTCTTATCATCAAAAAATAAAGAAAATGTACTCCTTTTACATATACAAGTTTAAACAACATCAAGACCAAATTTATCTCCTATTAAGCTGAAGATTAGCATGACCCAGAGTTGTCGAGGATGCAGGGATTGGGAGATCATATCCTTTCTGGAGGGGAATCTTGTGATCATAGCACATTCATTAAAAAATTATAGCTCTATGAAGTATCAGTCTTACCTCAAAGAAGTTATCTTAATAAATTTGAGCACAAAGATTTAGTTGGGGCATTCTGCTCATGATTTTGCTTATAATCTTAAAAAACTGAAAAACACACAAATGCCCAAAGAGACAGGCTAGTTACAGTGACTGCTATCTGTACAAACAATGGCATGTTATGCCCCCATTACGAGTGATGATATCTAGGCATGTTGATAATGCAGAGACAAGTTGACAGTTTTCTTAACTGAAAAAAAAAAAATTATACTAACACAAAAGCAGTAAGTACAATACATATTTTTTTCTAATTTTATTTGTTTGCATATAGATATGTTATGAAAACCTTAAAGAATTTATACAACCCTTTGTTGACACCGAATACTGGGAATTCACTTTATTTTTATTTTCTTCTTATTATGATCATTCTTTTCTAACTTTCTACAACTTAACAGTGTTATTTAATGACTGTTAAATTATAAAGAGAATTGTTAACATTTGATTGTAACAGGTCTGATGAAAGCAGACAAGGATGGTCAGCTCTTACCATTAAAACATGCAGAAATGATTCCTAACAGCACAGGCTTCAGAGTCATTCTGCCTCCTCCCGAACAACATTCATTTACTTTTAAATAAGATTGGAAGCATCCCATGTTAGAGACATTTAGATAAAAAACTACAATTGGGGCACAATTTCACCAAAATCAATCCCTGAGACTTACAGGTCAATTAGTGGTTTTCTTTAACTGATGAGTGAAGAAGTGTGTTCACTTGTTTACTAATGAAGGATGTTGTTCATACAGAATAGGTCAAAGGAAGGAATGAAGTTCAGAAGAGCTAAGTGTAAACAGAAATGCCTGTTAAGATTCTGGCACATTATATGGTAGATGACACATTCTGAACTGGAATAAACTTCTGAATGCTTTCTTTTATATATTTTCTGACACAGATTATGATGAACTCTTAATGCCACAGTACTTTCTATTCCTTGTTCTAAAACCTGTATGTTCTGGCTTCATATTTTGAATGACTCTGTTGTCTCCACTAACATTAAAATATTTGATTAGATGTCAATCCTGATACAAACCAGAAGGCTTTGAGAACTGCCCCATATTCTGAAAGGACAAGTGGATGATTTACTATGACTTGTGGGCTCACACACATGACCCCATTTAATGGACATGGCTTAGTTAGGCCTTTCTAGCTTTCTCGGCATGTGTTCGCTTTTACCACCCTGAAGCACACGTTTTCCTTTCTAAGTAGAGAAGACCATTCCTAGTGAAGGGGTTACATTCCTGAATTTCAACACAGTAACTTAGGAATCCCACTGACTTTACTGTAAACTTATAACCAGAAGCTCTCAGAAAGACTCAACAGTCTTTCCTAGAAGACTGACCTAAGAGGAGTATGAGCAGTCAGGTCATTTTCATTAAAAGTCCAAGTCAGTAACATATCTCCATAGTTGAATACCTTCTCCCCTTCTCTGCAATCCAGTTTTAGGATTTTAGTCTACTCTTAGCTTTCCATCAGTATTTTCACAATATCACCATTATTTGAATACTAGTCTCATTATATTGATAAAACTATTTTTGCTCAAATCTATGAACCTCTCTTTATTCCTCACTGGTCTCTATTTCATCAGTCTTTTCTATTCTTCCCCAAAATTCATGACAAGGATGCGTGAGTATGAATTAATGACATCAGGAATGTTTTCAGATAATTGCTTCTGTTATCCTTGCTTGCACTTATCACCACAGTAATTGGTAAAGACTTCAAAATCTACCTACTATGGCTCTCTTAGCTTCAAACTGTTCCTATCTCAGGAGCTCTAGTTCTTTCCTTAATGTCTGTTCAAAAACTTTCCCTCCTTAGCTGCTATCAGTCTCATTTCAAACACAGATTTGTAGCCAAGAGTGCACTGGCTACTTTTCTCGTGACCTTCTCAATCATGGAACAAGGTCTGGCTTGTTTGTTCTCTGGAATTTCTTAGGAGCCAGTATCTACCCGTCACGGTGATGGTCAGTCTGTGCTGGTAGATGACACATTCTGAACTGGAATAAACTTCTGAATGCTTTCTTTTATATATTTTCTGACACAGATTATGATGAACTCTTAATGCCACAGTACTTTCTATTCCTTGTTCTAAAACCTGTATGTTCTGGCTTCATATTTTGAATGACTCTGTTGTCTCCACTAACATTAAAATATTTGATTAGATGTCAATCCTGATACAAACCAGAAGGCTTTGAGAACTGCCCCATATTCTGAAAGGACAAGTGGATGATTTACTATGACTTGTGGGCTCACACACATGACCCCATTTAATGGACATGGCTTAGTTAGGCCTTTCTAGCTTTCTCGGCATGTGTTCGCTTTTACCACCCTGAAGCACACGTTTTCCTTTCTAAGTAGAGAAGACCATTCCTAGTGAAGGGGTTACATTCCTGAATTTCAACACAGTAACTTAGGAATCCCACTGACTTTACTGTAAACTTATAACCAGAAGCTCTCAGAAAGACTCAACAGTCTTTCCTAGAAGACTGACCTAAGAGGAGTATGAGCAGTCAGGTCATTTTCATTAAAAGTCCAAGTCAGTAACATATCTCCATAGTTGAATACCTTCTCCCCTTCTCTGCAATCCAGTTTTAGGATTTTAGTCTACTCTTAGCTTTCCATCAGTATTTTCACAATATCACCATTATTTGAATACTAGTCTCATTATATTGATAAAACTATTTTTGCTCAAATCTATGAACCTCTCTTTTATTCCTCACTGGTCTCTATTTCATCAGTCTTTTCTATTCTTCCCCAAAATTCATGACAAGGATGCGTGAGTATGAATTAATGACATCAGGAATGTTTTCAGATAATTGCTTCTGTTATCCTTGCTTGCACTTATCACCACAGTAATTGGTAAAGACTTCAAAATCTACCTACTATGGCTCTCTTAGCTTCAAACTGTTCCTATCTCAGGAGCTCTAGTTCTTTCCTTAATGTCTGTTCAAAAACTTTCCCTCCTTAGCTGCTATCAGTCTCATTTCAAACACAGATTTGTAGCCAAGAGTGCACTGGCTACTTTTCTCGTGACCTTCTCAATCATGGAACAAGGTCTGGCTTGTTTGTTCTCTGGAATTTCTTAGGAGCCAGTATCTACCCGTCACGTGATGGTTCTGTTACTGTTGTTCGGTTGCTCAGTCATGTCTGACTCTGCGACTCTATGGACCACAGCGCACCAGGCTTACCTGTCCTGATTCACCATCTCCTGAAGTTTGCTCAAACTCAGTCCATTGAGGTGATGATGCCATCCAACCATCTCATTCTCTGTCACTGTCTTGTCCTCCTGCCCTCAATCTTTCCCATCATCAGGATCTTTTCTAATGAGTCAGCTCTTTGCATTAGGTGGCCAAAGTATTGGAGCTTCAGCTTCATTATCAGCTCTTCAGGTGAATATTCAGAGTTGATTTCCTTTGGGATTGACTAGTTTGATTTCTCTGTAGTCCAAGGGACTCTCAAGAGTCTTTTCCAGAACCACATTTTGAGAGTAACAATTCTTCTCTGCTGAGCCTTCTTTAGGGTTCAACTCTCACATCCATATATAACTACTGGAAAAACTATAACTTTGACTATATGAATAGTTTTCAGCAAAGTGATGTCTCTGATTTTTAATAGGCTGTTTAGATTTGTTTATTCATAAAAAGTGCATCTTTTTAATTTAATGGCTTCCGTCACCATCCTCAGTGATGTTGAAGCCCAAGAATAGAAAATCTGCCATTGTTTACATTTTTCCCATCTATTTGTCATGAAGTGATGGGACCATATGCCATGATCTTAGTCTTCTGAATATTGAGTTTTAAGCCAGTGTTTTCACACTCCACTTTCTCATTTTCAAAATCATGACAAGGATGCGTGAGTATGAATTAATGACATCAGGAATGTTTTCAGATAATTGCTTCTGTTATCCTTGCTTGCACTTATCACCACAGTAATTGGTAAAGACTTCAAAATCTACCTACTATGGCTCTCTTAGCTTCAAACTGTTCCTATCTCAGGAGCTCTAGTTCTTTCCTTAATGTCTGTTCAAAAACTTTCCCTCCTTAGCTGCTATCAGTCTCATTTCAAACACAGATTTGTAGCCAAGAGTGCACTGGCTACTTTTCTCGTGACCTTCTCAATCATGGAACAAGGTCTGGCTTGTTTGTTCTCTGGAATTTCTTAGGAGCCAGTATCTACCCGTCACGTGATGGTTCTGTTACTGTTGTTCGGTTGCTCAGTCATGTCTGACTCTGCGACTCTATGGACCACAGCGCACCAGGCTTACCTGTCCTGATTCACCATCTCCTGAAGTTTGCTCAAACTCAGTCCATTGAGGTGATGATGCCATCCAACCATCTCATTCTCTGTCACTGTCTTGTCCTCCTGCCCTCAATCTTTCCCATCATCAGGATCTTTTCCAATGACTCAGCTCTTTGCATTAGGTGGCCAAAGTATTGGAGCTTCAGCTTCATTATCAGCTCTTCAGGTGAATATTCAGAGTTGATTTCCTTTGGGATTGACTAGTTTGATTTCTCTGTAGTCCAAGGGACTCTCAAGAGTCTTTTCCAGAACCACATTTTGAGAGTAACAATTCTTCTCTGCTGAGCCTTCTTTAGGGTTCAACTCTCACATCCATATATAACTACTGGAAAAACTATAACTTTGACTATATGAATAGTTTTCAGCAAAGTGATGTCTCTGATTTTTAATAGGCTGTTTAGATTTGTTTATTCATAAAAAGTGCATCTTTTTAATTTAATGGCTTCCGTCACCATCCTCAGTGATGTTGAAGCCCAAGAATAGAAAATCTGCCATTGTTTACATTTTTCCCATCTATTTGTCATGAAGTGATGGGACCATATGCCATGATCTTAGTCTTCTGAATATTGAGTTTTAAGCCAGTGTTTTCACACTCCACTTTCACCTTCATTAATAAGCTCTTCAGTCCTTTTATCTTTCTGCCATTAGGGTGGTGTCATCTGCATATTTGACATTATTAATATTTCTCCTGGCAATCCTGATTCCAGCTTGTAGTTTATGCAGTTCAGCATTTTGCAGGATGTACTAAAGTCCTGTGGCCACTGCTGAGCTTTCCAAATTTGCTGGTTTATTGAGTGCAGCACTATAACAGCCTCATCTTTTAGAATTTGAAATAGTTCAGTTGGAATTCTATCACCTTCATTAGCTTTATTTGCAATATTGCTTATGAGTTAAATAAGCAGAGTGACAATATCCAGCTTAACATACACCTTTCCCAATTTTGAACAAGTTCATTATTCTTTGTCCGGTTTTAACTGCTGCTTCTTGACCTGCATACAGGTTTCTCAGGAGACAGGCAAGGTGGTCTGGTATTTCTATCTGTTTCAGAATTTTCCACAGTTTGTTGTGATCCACACAAAGTCTTTACAATAGTCAGTGAAGCAGAAATAGATGTTTTTTTCTCAAATTCCCTTGCTTTTTCTATGATTCAATGGATGTTGGCAATTTGATCTCTGGTTCCTCTGCCTTTTCTAAATCCAGCTTCAACATCTAGAAGTTCATAGTTCATATACTGCTGAAGCCTAGCTTGAAGGATTCTGAGCATTACCTTGACAGCATGTGAAATGAATCAATTGTGCAGTACTTTGAACATTCTTTGTCATTGCCCTTCTTTGGGATTGGAATGAAAATGGACCTTTTCCAGTCCTGTGGCCACTGCTCAGTTTTCCAAATTTGGTGGCATATTGAGTATAGCACTTCAAGAGCATCATCTAAGGATATGAGATAGCTCAGCTGGAATCCCATTGCCCCCATTAGCTTTGCCTGTAGGGACGCTTCCTAAAGCTCACTTGATTTCACACTCCAGGTATGCACTAGGAGGTATGACAACTTTACAAGGTTGGTTAAAGAGTCTTTGGAAAACAAAGAATGAGTCAAAGTGACCAAACCTACAGCACATACCACCTTCAGTGTACCCAGAATAAGTTCCCCTACCTCGTATGCAGTTATCATATATCAACTGCATTAGAAGGGAGATGGTAATATTATTTTACATGGTTAAGGAGACAAGAAACAAATATGCTTTGAAAGTTCCTTAAGATTATTTTTTAGTCAAGAAGATAAGATACAGCCTCTATGGAAGATAGTATGGAGATTTCTTAAAAAACTAAAAATAGAAGCACCCTATGACCCAGCAATCCCACTCTTAGGCTTATATCCTGATGAAATCAAAACTGAAAGAAGCACCTGTACCCCAATGTTCATTGCAGCTCTCTAAAACAAAAAGGAAGCAACCTAGATGTCCATCAACAAATGAGTGGATCCAGAAGCTCTGGTACATGTATACATGAATCTTTTAGAATTTGAAATAGTTCAGTTGGAATTCTATCACCTTCATTAGCTTTATTTGCAATATTGCTTATGAGTTAAATAAGCAGAGTGACAATATCCAGCTTAACATACACCTTTCCCAATTTTGAACAAGTTCATTATTCTTTGTCCGGTTTTAACTGCTGCTTCTTGACCTGCATACAGGTTTCTCAGGAGACAGGCAAGGTGGTCTGGTATTTCTATCTGTTTCAGAATTTTCCACAGTTTGTTGTGATCCACACAAAGTCTTTACAATAGTCAGTGAAGCAGAAATAGATTTTTTTTTCTCAAATTCCCTTGCTTTTTCTATGATTCAATGGATGTTGGCAATTTGATCTCTGGTTCCTCTGCCTTTTCTAAATCCAGCTTCAACATCTAGAAGTTCATAGTTCATATACTGCTGAAGCCTAGCTTGAAGGATTCTGAGCATTACCTTGACAGCATGTGAAATGAATCAATTGTGCAGTACTTTGAACATTCTTTGTCATTGCCCTTCTTTGGGATTGGAATGAAAATGGACCTTTTCCAGTCCTGTGGCCACTGCTCAGTTTTCCAAATTTGGTGGCATATTGAGTATAGCACTTCAAGAGCATCATCTAAGGATATGAGATAGCTCAGCTGGAATCCCATTGCCCCCATTAGCTTTGCCTGTAGGGACGCTTCCTAAAGCTCACTTGATTTCACACTCCAGGTATGCACTAGGAGGTATGACAACTTTACAAGGTTGGTTAAAGAGTCTTTGGAAAACAAAGAATGAGTCAAAGTGACCAAACCTACAGCACATACCACCTTCAGTGTACCCAGAATAAGTTCCCCTACCTCGTATGCAGTTATCATATATCAACTGCATTAGAAGGGAGATGGTAATATTATTTTACATGGTTAAGGAGACAAGAAACAAATATGCTTTGAAAGTTCCTTAAGATTATTTTTTAGTCAAGAAGATAAGATACAGCCTCTATGGAAGATAGTATGGAGATTTCTTAAAAAACTAAAAATAGAAGCACCCTATGACCCAGCAATCCCACTCTTAGGCTTATATCCTGATGAAATCAAAACTGAAAGAAGCACCTGTACCCCAATGTTCATTGCAGCTCTCTATACAATAGCCAAAACATGGAAGCAACCTAGATGTCCATCAACAAATGAGTGGATCCAGAAGCTCTGGTACATGTATACAATGGAATACTACTCAGCTGTTAAAAGAAATGCAGAAGACTCAGTCCTAATGAAGTGGCTGGCTCTAGAACCTATCATCAAAAGTGAAGTAAGTCAAAAAGAGAAAGACAAATACAGTATACTAACACACATATATGGAATCTAGTAGGATGGTCTTGATATCACACACAGGGAACTCATGAAAAAAAAGACAGAGCATAGACATAGGGACATCGTGGCGAATAAATAGGGAGGGGGAAGCATGGAGGAAGTAACAAGGAAACCTATAGTGTTATGTGTGGAAAAGATAGCTAGTGTCACAGTGCTAAGGGAATAGGAGTGCTTACAATGGCTTGGGGCAAAGGTCTGGAGGGGTGGGATGGGGGGATCTGGGCGGGTGGGGACCATGGATATGCATATGACTGATCTGGGAACATACACGTATGTGAACAACAAAACTCTGTAAAACCTTTAAAATAAAGAATAAAAATTAAAAAAAAGAAAAAAGATAAGATATACAGTTTTAAGTCACAAAAAAAGACAAGCTATAAATATGATATAAAAGGTCCTTATAATTACTTAACATCAATAATAATTGATTTCAATATTTACAGTATTTCTCATCAGAAAACTATATATACCTTCTGTCTGAAAGCCTTGTCTATTTCTCTTAGAAAACTATACTGAAAGCACATTGAATGCAACATAACTTCTTTCAAAAATATGATAGAAAGATTTGCTTATAAGGAACAAATTCCAGCAATGACAACAACAATAATAATGATATGTTAACTTTACTTAATTAGAGAGTACAAAATATGAATAAAACTGTTAGCTTTTACTGCACTTAAAATTCTAAAGTAAAAATCAAGTAAATATAAAAAATGTATATCTTACTTTTAGAAAAGTTTATTTAAAAAATAATGCTAACACTAATATATATTTTTTACACGAAATCTTGTCATTTATATTTTACTTGTCCTTTCTTCTTTTGTCATCCATTAAGCATCGCTCTTTGTCAATAAGATGTGATCTGATAAGCTTATTTTGGACTTGCCCCAGAGAAGTAGGGGAGGACAGAATTACACATGAGCACTTCAGAGTGACAAGCCTTTTCTCTGGGCCACTGAAGAAAACAAAGAGGAGCTGCTTGGAAAGTGACTCACAGAGCTTCTGTGGAAACATCAGAATTAAACTAATAAAACGTTGCCTCCCAAACAAAAATTGCTTATTTGTAAAGTAACACTTTTTAAATCACATTTCAATTCTATCATCAATTTAAAAAACAATTTATCAAGAATAAAAGCTCAGGGTTTCCCTGGTAGTCCAGTGGGTAAAGAGTCCACCTTGCAGTACAAGGGACACTGGTTCAATCCCTGGTCCAGGAGGATCCCACATGCTGCGGAGAGACTGGACTGGTATGTCCAATTATGAGCCAGCACTCTGGAGTGCATGCGCCCAGAGTCGGTGCTCTGCAACGAGAGAGGCCATTGCAATGGGAGACCAATATAGGCCAAAGAATAAAGATGGATGAAAATAAATAAATAAAAAACCAATTATAGAGGCCAAAATTTTTAAAAAATGCTTTTTTAAAAAAGAGTAAAAGCTCATTAAAACATAAATATTGGCAATATCTCTGCACTTTTAATAAGACTCATCAATTCTAGACTTAGGTTTTAAAACCCCTTATGAAACCTAGGAAAGTACTTGTAAATTTGTA
Source organism: Tragulus kanchil (assembly GCA_022376925.1). Taxonomy (NCBI): domain Eukaryota; kingdom Metazoa; phylum Chordata; class Mammalia; order Artiodactyla; family Tragulidae; genus Tragulus; species Tragulus kanchil. The sequence goes on from JAIOJX010000031.1 coordinate 78,626,348, forward strand.
GCACTAATACATTTTAAATGTCAAACAAAAGGAATAAAAAATTCACTAATGCAAGAATTATGTTTTTTTAATTCCCCAAATTTGAAGTTAATCACTTAGAGTATGAAGAAAGTGAAACAGAGGGGACTATAGACATCATTCAATCTATAACAGATTTGTCGTGAATCATGGTTAGGAAATTTACTAAATAAATAATTTATATTTGAGAGAATTTCCCATGATAATTTTTAACTTATTTTAAATATGTGGTATTGTAAAACATTCACTTTATCCAAATATAATCATTTTAAAATACTTCATCCTATAAAATATTTTGCAGATAATCAATACATGCCAGTTCTTAAGTGGAAAAATATCAATTGTAGCACATCTGCTACTCCCAGACAGTGCCAAGGACAGTTTCCATGGCCATTTATAAATAGGTATAAGACAAACCAGTTTTTGATTCTACCTTAAATATGTTTCTTTAAACACTAAACATATTTATGTGCTCAGTACTTGCCCCAGAGAAGTAGGGAGGACAGAATTACACATGAGCACTTCAGAGTGACAAGCCTTTTCTCTGGGCCACTGAAGAAAACAAAGAGGAGCTGCTTGGAAAGTGACTCACAGAGCTTCTGTGGAAACATCAGAATTAAACTAATAAAACGTTGCCTCCCAAACAAAAATTGCTTATTTGTAAAGTAACACTTTTTAAATCACATTTCAATTCTATCATCAATTTAAAAAACAATTTATCAAGAATAAAAGCTCAGGGTTTCCCTGGTAGTCCAGTGGGTAAAGAGTCCACCTTGCAGTACAAGGGACACTGGTTCAATCCCTGGTCCAGGAGGATCCCACATGCTGCGGAGAGACTGGACTGGTATGTCCAATTATGAGCCAGCACTCTGGAGTGCATGCGCCCAGAGTCGGTGCTCTGCAACGAGAGAGGCCATTGCAATGGGAGACCAATATAGGCCAAAGAATAAAGATGGATGAAAATAAATAAATAAAAAACCAATTATAGAGGCCAAAATTTTTAAAAAATGCTTTTTTAAAAAAGAGTAAAAGCTCATTAAAACATAAATATTGGCAATATCTCTGCACTTTTAATAAGACTCATCAATTCTAGACTTAGGTTTTAAAACCCCTTATGAAACCTAGGAAAGTACTTGTAAATTTGTAGCACTAATACATTTTAAATGTCAAACAAAAGGAATAAAAAATTCACTAATGCAAGAATTATGTTTTTTTAATTCCCCAAATTTGAAGTTAATCACTTAGAGTATGAAGAAAGTGAAACAGAGGGACTATAGACATCATTCAATCCATAACAGATTTGTCATTAATATTTGTTAAGAAATCTACTAAATAAATAATTTATATTTGAGAGAATTTCCCATGATAATTTTTAACTTATTTTAAATATGTGGTATTGTAAAACATTCACTTTATCCAAATATAATCATTTTAAAATACTTCATCCTATAAAATATTTTGCAGATAATCAATACATGCCAGTTCTTAAGTGGAAAAATATCAATTGTAGCACATCTGCTACTCCCAGACAGTGCCAAGGACAGTTTCCATGGCCATTTATAAATAGGTATAAGACAAACCAGTTTTTGATTCTACCTTAAATATGTTTCTTTAAACACTAAACATATTTATGTGCTCAGTCATGTCTGACTCTTTGTGACCCCATGGGCTGTAGCCCACCAGGCTCCTCTGTCCATGAGATTGCTCAGGAAAGAATGCTACTGTGGGTTGCTATTTCCTATTGCAGGGATCTTCCTCACCCAGGGATGTTACCTGTGTCACCTGCATTGTCAGGCAGCTTTTTTTTTTTTTTTTTAATCACTAAGCCACCTGGTAAGTCCAAACATATTTGTGTACCTAAGTAATCTGGACTGTAGGAAAATATTAGTCCTAAAAGAAGTAATCTCAAAGAAAAGAATACAGAGCTGGTTTGGAAATAGGATAAATCTGACAACAATTTCAGGAAATACTCCTCTCAGAAAGTCATTTAGGTACCTAAAATTAGTGCCAGTACTCCAGAAAGAGTAAGATGGTTTTCAAGTTATGACTGGTTTGGTGGATATTAACAGTAAACTATGTAGAGAGGATCATGTAGCTGCAGGGTAATCCACTTGTATGATATCTAGCATATCTAGTAAATACATACCGCAATAAACAGATGTACACTGATCTTCTCTTAACAGGAAAATGAGATGGGTCTCAAGTCTCCATCTTCATAAATGAGAGAACTGAGGCTCAAAGAATTGAAGTTCTTCTTGTGGGGTCACACTCAAGAGTGTGAGAGGAAGAATTCACTCTATGCTTGCTCCAAGTTTGCTTTTTACAAGGTCCATTTTAAAAGTCTCTTTTCACATTTTATCTATGTTCTCAGTTGTAAGAAGGACAACAGGGCATTGGAGAGCAGAAATGGCTTCCCTAGTAGCTCAACTGGTAAAGAGTCCACCTGCAATGCAGGAGTTCCCAATTCGATTCCTGGGTCAGGAAGATCACCTGGAGAAGTGATAGGCTACCCACTTCAGTATTTTGGGCTTCCCTAGTGACTCAGATGATAAAGAATCCACCTGCAACGTGAGAGACCTGGGTTCGATCACTGGATTGGGAAGACCCCCCTGGAGAAGAGACAGGCTACCCACTCCAGTATTCTCACCTGGAGAATGCCATGGCTCATACATGGTATCTCAAACAGTTGGACACAAAGGAGTGACTTTCACATTCATAAGGGGTCAAGGACACAGTCTACATCAGCTGGAGTCGGATCAGGCACCATCTGCATAGTCAGACATGAAAGCACAGAAAAGGGAAGAAAGTAGGAATCAGCTGGCTTTCAGTTCTGCACTAGCCTCAGCCCATTCCTTGTAGCCAGGTACTAGCCTACTCTGAACAACAATTTCTCCTTTCTTTCCTGGGAGGGCAATGGGGTGCTTTATTCTCAGTTTTATTTAAAAAAAAAAAAATCCTTCTCCCAATCCCTAAAGTGTAATATGAGTCTAATTTAGATGTCAGGGAAAACAACAGTGGATCAGAGACGGGGCAGACAGACAGGCAGGCAGAGAAATAACCACCTGATGTTTTGCTTTGATTTCTGTTTCAAGTCCTATAATGACAGATCTCACTCCAGCGCAGTATGTTTTGGAAATACACTTAAAAGGGATATGTGATTGTTTTCAGGTACATTTTAAGTGTTGACTAATAAAAGGCAAATATCAGAAGTTTGATTTAGCATTTTTAAAACCATTTAGTATTCTAAGGCAGTTGTGACCTGCTATAATATAATTGTTTCTCCAGTACCCTTTGGAATTGTTCAGAACAATACGGTACAGTTTCTAACTGGTGTATTAAGCATCTGGCCTGACTTCACAGAATTACACATAGCTGAAAGTGCGCTCTCAATGTATTTTATTAACATCCTATAGGCTCATGTTAAGATGTAGTACTGATGTGCCCTGACTTGCATCACTACTTGTTGACAGAAAAAACTGGGCTAGACTTGAGAGGGTCTACAAATAGAAAAAAATCTCTTAGAGATGTTTTGGCAATTTAAACAGAAATTTTGCTTATTAAAAAAAAAGAAAAGAAAAAGAGCAGCTTCAAGTTTATAAATTTATAAAACATGCCCAAGTTTCAGCATGCCAAATCCTCTAAAAATGAGCTAATCTCCAGCATCCGTTCCTTCCTTCTCAAACTAACAGTATCCTACTGTCTTTCAGATCAAGCTCTTTCCTCCATTTTCAGCTATGCGTTTGAGTGGGGTTAACCTCATCTAAAGCTCTTACAGGGGGCCTAAGCTCACCAACATATCCCACTATCTTTCTGTAACAGGTTCAGGAATGAGCATGCGATCCATTTTAAACAAATGAGAAAGAGTGAATCACACATCTATGCGTGTGTAGGAGCTTCTGGAGGTGACCTGTCTTCCCTTGAACACTGTAGCATGGGAATGTGATATGTGGAACTGCCACTGCCTAACGGGAAAGCCTGGAGTTGCCAAGGATCCATTGTGTATGATGGCCTGAGGAGGTTGCCAACACTGAAAAAGACAGAGCTAGAGAAAAACTGTATTCTTGTTGACATATTTCAAGCCACAGTATCAAGCTTTACTTGAAGCCAGACCATACACTTGAACCTCTCAGTTTCATGAACCAATGGATTCCTAATTGTTGATTAGACAGTAAGGCTTGAGCTTTCAAACACATGCAACCAAAAAAATTCTTTACTGGTAATAAGCATAAGGCATTTAATATACCAAAAATCTAAGCTGATTTTGTTGGTTGGTTTGTTTTTCACACAACTTTGAAGACTTTATTCTCAGAAAGAAGACAAAGGGAAGAAAAATCACCAAGAATGTTTCTTTCTAAGACATAAGAAAACTTAATACATTCTAAGTTAAATTTCAAATATCATAGTTGGAGGTCTGTGGGTCATACTAGTTCTTTTCAGGGTTAAAACTAACTGGTGTATTAAGCATCTGGCCTGACTTCACAGAATTACACATAGCTGAAAGTGCGCTCATTTTTTCCTATAGGCTCATGTTAAGATGTAGTACTGATGTGCCCTGACTTGCATCACTACTTGTTGACAGAAAAAACTGGGCTAGACTTGAGAGGGTCTACAAATAGAAAAAAATCTCTTAGAGATGTTTTGGCAATTTAAACAGAAATTTTGCTTATTAAAAAAAAAGAAAAGAAAAAGAGCAGCTTCAAGTTTATAAATTTATAAAACATGCCCAAGTTTCAGCATGCCAAATCCTCTAAAAATGAGCTAATCTCCAGCATCCGTTCCTTCCTTCTCAAACTAACAGTATCCTACTGTCTTTCAGATCAAGCTCTTTCCTCCATTTTCAGCTATGCGTTTGAGTGGGGTTAACCTCATCTAAAGCTCTTACAGGGGGCCTAAGCTCACCAACATATCCCACTATCTTTCTGTAACAGGTTCAGGAATGAGCATGCGATCCATTTTAAACAAATGAGAAAGAGTGAATCACACATCTATGCGTGTGTAGGAGCTTCTGGAGGTGACCTGTCTTCCCTTGAACACTGTAGCATGGGAATGTGATATGTGGAACTGCCACTGCCTAACGGGAAAGCCTGGAGTTGCCAAGGATCCATTGTGTATGATGGCCTGAGGAGGTTGCCAACACTGAAAAAGACAGAGCTAGAGAAAAACTGTATTCTTGTTGACATATTTCAAGCCACAGTATCAAGCTTTACTTGAAGCCAGACCATACACTTGAACCTCTCAGTTTCATGAACCAATGGATTCCTAATTGTTGATTAGACAGTAAGGCTTGAGCTTTCAAACACATGCAACCAAAAAAATTCTTTACTGGTAATAAGCATAAGGCATTTAATATACCAAAAATCTAAGCTGATTTTGTTGGTTGGTTTGTTTTTCACACAACTTTGAAGACTTTATTCTCAGAAAGAAGACAAAGGGAAGAAAAATCACCAAGAATGTTTCTTTCTAAGACATAAGAAAACTTAATACATTCTAAGTTAAATTTCAAATATCATAGTTGGAGGTCTGTGGGTCATCTAGTCCTACTAGCTTCTTTTACAGGGAAATTTAAGGAATTTGTGTATAGTGAATGAATGAATGAATGTATGAGGTAACTTAAGTTTAGGCAGGTTAGAAAGCCTGTTCAATTCAATTCATCTGGGAGCTGTTTATAAAAGAGGTTTGGTGGTGGTGGTTGTTTTCTCATAGATACACAAGTAAACAGCAGAGCCTGGAAAAACTGATTCCAAATCAAACCTCCTCCATCCTCCATTAGAGGACAACTCATAACCTTTCACAAAAACAAAAAAATGCAAAGTTCATCAACATGATCAATCCTAGAGTTTCTAAACTGGAATATGCTAATGAAGGTTATTTTCCTCAGCCAGTTGTTTACCATCTGAAATGCATTTTCTCATGTACATTGTTAGATTCACAGACGAGCCCATAAAACTGAACAAAATCCAAAAATAAAAAAATGCCTTTTGAACACAAAACATCTACTAGTTCTAAATCCTGGGGACCCAAGACCATGAAATGCATAAGGACAACAGAAAAAAAAAAAAAAAATATATATATATATATATAAATACACACACACACACACACACACACACACACACACATCTATCTCAGCAGGAAACTATTCTATTTGCCCACTCCTTCATTTCCTGACTAGAGAACTACTACTTCAAAGGGAAATTTTAAAGAGTGTGAAAAAAATGTGTCATTGGTCCTCTCCAAACTCTCTTTGTGCTTTCTTCTACACTTCTTCATGTCTCCTTTTTCCAAGTGCTTATATGCCCTTGTCTGTACTGAGCTAACAATTTCAAAAAGATTCAGTAATTTCTCTACAGTCAAGAGGCAAAGGTAAGACGGAGTCCAGGCATGCTAGACTGGCATGGACGTGCTCTTAAACATTAGCCTAGAGAGGTGGGTTCATACACGAGAGGTGAATTCTCCCTGCTATAAGAACCAGGCCCTCCCTTCCTATCACAACCTAAAGGGTTTCAAGCTGAAAAGTGCCTGCCTTCCTTTCCCTCCTACTAGGACAGCTATCCCTTTATTGTAGTTTATCTCCCATAGTTAAAAAAGGAAGAAAGCGCTCTGAATTAACCAAGGGAAACTCAATCTTTTCAGAGGTGGCATATTTTATTTCAAAAAGGGTACATATTATTATAAGTTAACCTCCAACTGGCGGAATTTCAGACAACTGATAGAGCAAGTTAAAAAAAAAAAAAAAAGAATGAAAACAAAAACAAATGGAAGCAGCAAAAGAGCATTTTTGGACAGAGCAGGCTGATGGGAGCTATCCATGAGATGGCCTTCAAAGTTAGTACGTTTAGAACAGTTTTTACATTCTGTTCACAATCTCTTGCCTTCTTCTGTATTTTAATCCACGTCTTAAAAAAAAAAAAAAGCAATAATACATAATTGGCATTCAATAAATCCCTGCTTCCTTTATTTGCCATGTGGTGAAGCCAAAAACCAGGGCAGATAATAAGAAGTCATATTCTGATGACAGACTAGGGAATGGAAACCTCAGAACTCCTAACTCCCAGGCTAATATAGTTTTTTTTTACATACTGATAACCAAAATTGTCCATTTATATTTCTTTTCTGTTTAAGGTCTGCCTGAATGGAAACAAAACTGATTAAATATGGATATCAACACATAGGAATTTGACTAGACAAAAAGTTATTTTTAAATATAATCAACTCCCATCTGAAAATAGATTCTAGAAAGAATTATTTCATAAAACAATTTAATCCATGTGCTTATTTTGCACTAACAGAAAAAGAAATCCATTCTTTAACTGAGAGATTATCTTTAGTCCCACCTTTCTTTCCTCCAAACATCCAGCCGCTGCATCTCAATTCAACTTTTGCTACCTAATATTTCTAAGAAATTGGCTTTTCAACAAATATTAGAATTCTAAACCTCCTGTATTTAATGGGCCTGCCCTCAGAGGCCAGTAAAAGTGCAATCATAGAACAACAGAGGTCAAAATACCTCTTAAAACAGTTCACCTTCTACTGTGATATCATTCATCCTTGGACGGGAACTCAGAAGGCCAAACTGCTATTAAAGAGGCATGTAAATAGATAAACTAAATGAAACTAGTGAAGAGACCATAATCAAATACTCCTGGGAAAGACAATTAGCAGGTATACTTCAGAAACAAACACTCATAGAGACTTTGAAAAAGCACAAAGGAGAATATTGTGAAGCTCTAAGAATAAAGCAGATAATATTAGCTTAAGGATATTGCCCTCCAGGTAAATATAAAGGCAAAATTCCTCCACACAACATTAAAAAATGAAATGCACTTAGTGGAAAACGTATGGGCCTAAAGAAAATGTTGTTCAAACAGCAGAAACCAGTCTGCGAAAAATTATAATTGAAAATAAAGTCTATAATTCTACTTACTAGACATTCCATTGCCCAGTGTTTATTCACGTTAATAAATTAAAATACAATCATTCAAATACAAGTAAAACTATTTCTGAAATGTTTCAGAGCAAAAACATATCAAAGGGGGCTTTCCCTGGTGGCCCAGTGGATAAGGACACCGCCTTGCAGTGCAAGGGACGCCAGTTCGAGCCCTGGCCTGGGAAGATCCCACGTGCCGCGGAGCGGCTGGACTGATGTGTCCAATCACTGAGCCGGAGCTCTGGAGCGCATGCGCCTAGAGCTGGCGCTCTGCGACGACAGACGCCACCGCGATGGGAGGCCCGCAGGGCCAAAGAACAAAGACGAATGAAAAATAGAAAAATGGAAGACCAATAGAAGTGGCCCGCCCGCTCCCCTCCCTCCCCAACCCGACTCCCACCCAAAATAAATAAATAAATAAATCTTTTAAAAATATATATATATATCAGAAAGGAAACTATTCTATTTAATTTTTCAATAACTTTTTACGTTAGGAAGAGTCCCTCAAATATGAAAAATCTATCTACTAGGTTCTAAGTAAGATGGACAAATAGTGGGAGTGTATGAAAAATACTTTTACTTCCTAAAACCAATACATATAAAACAAAAACTTATTCATTACCTCCAGGAAAAAGAACTGGTTACCTTTTACTTTCTTTCAACCTTGAGGCATTCCTGTTTCCTTAAATAAATCAGTTATTTATTTGAACCTGCTTTCTATTCATTTGTTGAGTAAATAGTCACTGTTGTGGTTACTAGCCTTCACAATTACAACATTATTATAACTAGCGGATACAAAAAAAAAAAGAAGAGACCATAATCAAATACTCCTGGGAAAGACAATTAGCAGGTATACTTCAGAAACAAACACTCATAGAGACTTTGAAAAAGCACAAAGGAGAATATTGTGAAGCTCTAAGAATAAAGCAGATAATATTAGCTTAAGGATATTGCCCTCCAGGTAAATATAAAGGCAAAATTCCTCCACACAACATTAAAAAATGAAATGCACTTAGTGGAAAACGTATGGGCCTAAAGAAAATGTTGTTCAAACAGCAGAAACCAGTCTGCGAAAAATTATAATTGAAAATAAAGTCTATAATTCTACTTACTAGACATTCCATTGCCCAGTGTTTATTCACGTTAATAAATTAAAATACAATCATTCAAATACAAGTAAAACTATTTCTGAAATGTTTCAGAGCAAAAACATATCAAAGGGGGCTTTCCCTGGTGGCCCAGTGGATAAGGACACCGCCTTGCAGTGCAAGGGACGCCAGTTCGAGCCCTGGCCTGGGAAGATCCCACGTGCCGCGGAGCGGCTGGACTGATGTGTCCAATCACTGAGCCGGAGCTCTGGAGCGCATGCGCCTAGAGCTGGCGCTCTGCGACGACAGACGCCACCGCGATGGGAGGCCCGCAGGGCCAAAGAACAAAGACGAATGAAAAATAGAAAAATGGAAGACCAATAGAAGTGGCCCGCCCGCTCCCCTCCCTCCCCAACCCGACTCCCACCCAAAATAAATAAATAAATAAATCTTTTAAAAATATATATATATATCAGAAAGGAAACTATTCTATTTAATTTTTCAATAACTTTTTACTTTAGGAAGAGTCCCTCAAATATGAAAAATCTATCTACTAGGTTCTAAGTAAGATGGACAAATAGTGGGAGTGTATGAAAAATACTTTTACTTCCTAAAACCAATACATATAAAACAAAAACTTATTCATTACCTCCAGGAAAAAGAACTGGTTACCTTTTACTTTCTTTCAACCTTGAGGCATTCCTGTTTCCTTAAATAAATCAGTTATTTATTTGAACCTGCTTTCTATTCATTTGTTGAGTAAATAGTCACTGTTGTGGTTACTAGCCTTCACAATTACAACATTATTATAACTAGTCAAAAATGAAAATATGATTTTGCTTAACGTCTTTCTAATACATATGGCCTAATTATAGAAAGAACCATCCATGTCTTTCTATTGTAATCATATAGATAGCCTTCTAGCAGCCTTGCATTTTTTCATAAGCTTGCTCCCACTACCCTGTTGTAGTCAACTTCAGAAGAGGTTGCAATTCCGAAGTGCCACCTACCAACCAGCGGCATCCCGGCCCTGGCAGGCCGAGCGCCTCATTCTGGCTGCTCTTACTCCCTCTAGCGTTGGCAAAGCTCATCTGTCTGATCCAGTTACCTCACTGAACGAGAGCTCAGCGAAGTCCTGCCCATCTATGACATCACCCCTTCTTCAACCACTGCGAGGTGAAGCTTTAACTTCAGACTTGTAGGTGGGCTGTGCAGTAAACTGGAATGCTGGCCCTCACTCGCTCCTCAGTGGAGGAGTGATCCGAACCGGACCAGCTCAGCCTGCAGCTGCCGTTGGCTTTGTGTGGACTGGACGCGGAGCTGAGCAGAGGGGGAGGGTTATTACTCCAGTTCCCAGGCAGTGGAATTACAGCTAGAGCGGTAGAATATATGGAACCGCTTTTTCTCGCCTTTCTGGTAAGTGTCTCCCATGTTTTTCCTTACGTTTGTCCCAGAAAGTTTGCTTGGTTTTACTCTCTAGAAAGAAATGACTTGGTATCATGAGGCATCCAAATACGAACGTTTGCTCTGTCACCAGGACAAGCAATGTGTGCATGCAAGCCAGCAAGGAAAATTTGGACTGTTACAGCCAAATGCAAGAAGTTTCCTTTTTTTCATTAAAAAAAAAAAGAAACTATGATAAATGGGTATCTTCTGTCTCGTGTAGTTGCTATTTGAAAAGAGTCTGATGGAAAGCATTAAGTTGGAAAGGTAAATGTTAAACGTTCAAGAATATGAGGCAGATTTTTTCAGAGAGGAAAGCGAAAGGTCTTGCTAACTTGGCATGTACTGTATGTGTGGTATGATCACCAATTGCTGTTTTTACAACTGTGAAAGAAAATCAATAATCCCTCAGCCCGTGAGTACGCAGTCCATGAAAAGCATACCTCTGCTCACAGCTAGCCCAGCTACTCCTGGAGACTTCTGGCCTCTGTAAAGATTAACAGCTACACCTAGATTTTAAAGCTTGCTCTGCTCTCCTGCCAGAGTTGCTTCAAGCATTTCAGGCTTGCAAATCTCAACTAGTGAATTTGATTAGGAGGAGGGGGAAACTCTCTTACAAACCATATCCCCTCTCCAACAGAACGCCAAAATCCATTGCTTGGGCAAATGTGGTATGTGACTAGCATAGTAATTGGCAAAGTCTACTCAGAAAAACTAACAAAGCTCAGCCTGGAAGCTAAGCCTGATATATGCAGGGATTTCAGGGTAGCAGGGGGGAAAATGAGTGGAGCCCTCATCAAGTGGATACTCAGAGTATCCATTCACTTGCAACTTATAATAGGAAAATCTTATATTGAAAGAAATACTTTTATACAACAAAGCTTTCAAAAACTACCTAAATGTATTCTCTCCAAATTTTTTTTTTTTCAATGAATTAGATCTGAAACAAAATGGTTGCATTTAGATAAAGAGTGCAACAGGCCTGTAGTTTCTCAACATCTGGGGGTCTGAATGTTACTAAGAATGAAAAAGAAAAAAAATGCCTTGATATGTAACCAAATTCTCTAATCTATTTAACAATTAGCTATTTTAAATTTCCTTAATAAATCTTAATAAATGTGTGCTCCAAAATGCATACATATGTTTCCTCATTAGCAGGAAACAATATGAATGAGAAGCCACTAGAAAAGTGCATAGGCTGAGCCTTTCATTTATTTCCCAATGCCTAACCAGAACTATTCAATAGCAATGTGTGCATGCAAGCCAGCAAGGAAAATTTGGACTGTTACAGCCAAATGCAAGAAGTTTCCTTTTTTTCATTAAAAAAAAAAAGAAACTATGATAAATGGGTATCTTCTGTCTCGTGTAGTTGCTATTTGAAAAGAGTCTGATGGAAAGCATTAAGTTGGAAAGGTAAATGTTAAACGTTCAAGAATATGAGGCAGATTTTTTCAGAGAGGAAAGCGAAAGGTCTTGCTAACTTGGCATGTACTGTATGTGTGGTATGATCACCAATTGCTGTTTTTACAACTGTGAAAGAAAATCAATAATCCCTCAGCCCGTGAGTACGCAGTCCATGAAAAGCATACCTCTCGCTCACAGCTAGCCCAGCTACTCCTGGAGACTTCTGGCCTCTGTAAAGATTAACAGCTACACCTAGATTTTAAAGCTTGCTCTGCTCTCCTGCCAGAGTTGCTTCAAGCATTTCAGGCTTGCAAATCTCAACTAGTGAATTTGATTAGGAGGAGGGGGAAACTCTCTTACAAACCATATCCCCTCTCCAACAGAACGCCAAAATCCATTGCTTGGGCAAATGTGGTATGTGACTAGCATAGTAATTGGCAAAGTCTACTCAGAAAAACTAACAAAGCTCAGCCTGGAAGCTAAGCCTGATATATGCAGGGATTTCAGGGTAGCAGGGGGGAAAATGAGTGGAGCCCTCATCAAGTGGATACTCAGAGTATCCATTCACTTGCAACTTATAATAGGAAAATCTTATATTGAAAGAAATACTTTTATACAACAAAGCTTTCAAAAACTACCTAAATGTATTCTCTCCAAATTTTTTTTTTTTCAATGAATTAGATCTGAAACAAAATGGTTGCATTTAGATAAAGAGTGCAACAGGCCTGTAGTTTCTCAACATCTGGGGGTCTGAATGTTACTAAGAATGAAAAAGAAAAAAAATGCCTTGATATGTAACCAAATTCTCTAATCTATTTAACAATTAGCTATTTTAAATTTCCTTAATAAATCTTAATAAATGTGTGCTCCAAAATGCATACATATGTTTCCTCATTAGCAGGAAACAATATGAATGAGAAGCCACTAGAAAAGTGCATAGGCTGAAGCAATGCCTTTCATTTATCCCCTATCACCCAGGAGTAGCCTAACCAGCATAAACATAAAGAATGAATTTGTCTGCTTTCAGATAGGACCTCAAAGTGACAGACGACTGATTATCTATCTCCTCTGAAATAAGGAAACAAAGAAATGAACCTTTTAAAAGTACTACGAATATTAATGCTAACTCTACTACCAATATTAATAATAATATGTCAGGTTTTAATCTATAAAAAAATTAACCGAGAGATATGCCACTTAGTTTGCAGATATATATATGTGTATACAATGTACACACACACATACACAAGCATATATTATATTAATTAGCCTGAAGTAAAAAACACGGTTACAAAAACATGACTGCACATATTTAAATAGGAAAATCACAATTTCCTTTTTATATAGAACACTGCCAAAAATAAATCAAGTCCAAGGTTCAGCAAAGATATTATTGAATGAATAAACATAATGAATTCATTAATATTAAATATAATACTGTCTAATACTAATTATTAGTTATTAATTGTGCTGTATAATACTATAAGTTATCAATTGGGTTTTTCATCTCTCCCCCTCCCATGTTAAATCGATTAAGGTTAGGTACAAAATGCCAAGCTAAATACTTGCTAAACATTAACATTTGTGAAATATATAACAGGGCAACAAGTAAAGTTTTTACAAAAAGAAGAAAAACAGTAAGAAGATTTGTCATAACTAAATTTAGCAATAAAATAGAAGGTATGTTTCTTTTGCTCTCAAGTGTTAATTAAGGAGCCTACAATTCTATCAAAACTTTTTCAGAGCTAAATGAAGCGGTGTGAAATAAATTTGGTTGAAATCTTGTGGCTGTCAGACTTTGTTAGCAAGCTATTAATTATCTTTACCCCAGTTTCTTCTCTGGACTATATTGCCCAATCAAATAGAAACTCCAATTACGTTCAGTATCTCCTGCCTAGGGACACAAGACCCTAATGAACACTTCTGTTTTCCCCATTAGCAGGAAACAATATGAATGAGAAGCCACTAGAAAAGTGCATAGGCTGAAGCAATGCCTTTCATTTATCCCCTATCACCCAGGAGTAGCCTAACCAGCATAAACATAAAGAATGAATTTGTCTGCTTTCAGATAGGACCTCAAAGTGACAGACGACTGATTATCTATCTCCTCTGAAATAAGGAAACAAAGAAATGAACCTTTTAAAAGTACTACGAATATTAATGCTAACTCTACTACCAATATTAATAATAATATGTCAGGTTTTAATCTATAAAAAAATTAACCGAGAGATATGCCACTTAGTTTGCAGATATATATATGTGTATACAATGTACACACACACATACACAAGCATATATTATATTAATTAGCCTGAAGTAAAAAACACGGTTACAAAAACATGACTGCACATATTTAAATAGGAAAATCACAATTTCCTTTTTATATAGAACACTGCCAAAAATAAATCAAGTCCAAGGTTCAGCAAAGATATTATTGAATGAATAAACATAATGAATTCATTAATATTAAATATAATACTGTCTAATACTAATTATTAGTTATTAATTGTGCTGTATAATACTATAAGTTATCAATTGGGTTTTTCATCTCTCCCCCTCCCATGTTAAATCGATTAAGGTTAGGTACAAAATGCCAAGCTAAATACTTGCTAAACATTAACATTTGTGAAATATATAACAGGGCAACAAGTAAAGTTTTTACAAAAAGAAGAAAAACAGTAAGAAGATTTGTCATAACTAAATTTAGCAATAAAATAGAAGGTATGTTTCTTTTGCTCTCAAGTGTTAATTAAGGAGCCTACAATTCTATCAAAACTTTTTCAGAGCTAAATGAAGCGGTGTGAAATAAATTTGGTTGAAATCTTGTGGCTGTCAGACTTTGTTAGCAAGCTATTAATTATCTTTACCCCAGTTTCTTCTCTGGACTATATTGCCCAATCAAATAGAAACTCCAATTACGTTCAGTATCTCCTGCCTAGGGACACAAGACCCTAATGAACACTCAGTGTCTCCAGATGAAAAATACAATTATCAGCTTTAAACACACAAGTGCACTGCAGAGAGATTTGTATCCGCTTTTCTTGGCCACACACTCTAAGGCTTCCTCCTCTTTCTGGATTATCTTGAACAATTTTAAACCCAACAAAAATCAGTAGCAGGGGACTTGCCTTGTATTAATATGATACGAATGTTTCTTCATTATGCCTTTATTCTTGATTACCAATGTTCACACCAATATTAGATTAAATCTGATCATCAGAAAAAAAAAGACTTAAAACTAGACATTTCAATGATCAACTTTTCCCTATTTTTAAGATGGGTGGGCTACATAACAAAGAATGTGTTTAATGCCAAGATCTAAAACTAAAGATTCTGAATAAAACATTCTTTTATTCAGCCAGTTTATTTTAATAGTATTATAAATAATTGTTGAAAGTTAAATGAAGACCACCATAAATGAAGTCAACGAGGGAAATAAGATTCAGTAAATTTTTCAAAGGTTGTAATTTCTTCCCTCCTTTTCCCCTCATTCCCTCTTCCCTCCCACCCCCACCTTTTGCCCCAGAGGCCTTCACTGTTCTTCTCAACGGGAGGCTTTGTTGTAATTAAACCAGAGGAAAACTGGTCGGCAGCAGCCAACATCTGACTTGCTGCTTCTGAAAGCAGTGTTCTGGTAGAGTGTACCACCCCCCAGCGGGCAAAAACTCTACAGTAAATCTCTCAACAATATTAATTCTCCAAAGTGCAATATTTTTCTTCAGAGCATAAAAAGCACTTTTCTTCACTCTTCCTAACATTCCACCATTTCAAAACCTTATCACAAGTTAACAAACAAATTTCCAACAAAGAGATGGTCTGTAAATGTCTCCTGGAAAAGCCTTCTGTCTCTTAAGAACCAAAATAGTAATATACATTTCAGAAAGCATTTTCCAGTTTCAGAATGCAGATCAACATCATTAGCTTTGGTAAAACATCACATTAAAAAAAAACAATTTGAAAGTCATGTTTATGTTGCATAGGAGAACTGGTTTCAGGACTTTTGCCCAATTTCCAAATAGAAACTCCAATTACGTTCAGTATCTCCTGCCTAGGGACACAAGACCCTAATGAACACTCAGTGTCTCCAGATGAAAAATACAATTATCAGCTTTAAACACACAAGTGCACTGCAGAGAGATTTGTATCCGCTTTTCTTGGCCACACACTCTAAGGCTTCCTCCTCTTTCTGGATTATCTTGAACAATTTTAAACCCAACAAAAATCAGTAGCAGGGGACTTGCCTTGTATTAATATGATACGAATGTTTCTTCATTATGCCTTTATTCTTGATTACCAATGTTCACACCAATATTAGATTAAATCTGATCATCAGAAAAAAAAAGACTTAAAACTAGACATTTCAATGATCAACTTTTCCCCCTATTTTTAAGATGGGTGGGCTACATAACAAAGAATGTGTTTAATGCCAAGATCTAAAACTAAAGATTCTGAATAAAACATTCTTTTATTCAGCCAGTTTATTTTAATAGTATTATAAATAATTGTTGAAAGTTAAATGAAGACCACCATAAATGAAGTCAACGAGGGAAATAAGATTCAGTAAATTTTTCAAAGGTTGTAATTTCTTCCCTCCTTTTCCCCTCATTCCCTCTTCCCTCCCACCCCCACCTTTTGCCCCAGAGGCCTTCACTGTTCTTCTCAACGGGAGGCTTTGTTGTAATTAAACCAGAGGAAAACTGGTCGGCAGCAGCCAACATCTGACTTGCTGCTTCTGAAAGCAGTGTTCTGGTAGAGTGTACCACCCCCCAGCGGGCAAAAACTCTACAGTAAATCTCTCAACAATATTAATTCTCCAAAGTGCAATATTTTTCTTCAGAGCATAAAAAGCACTTTTCTTCACTCTTCCTAACATTCCACCATTTCAAAACCTTATCACAAGTTAACAAACAAATTTCCAACAAAGAGATGGTCTGTAAATGTCTCCTGGAAAAGCCTTCTGTCTCTTAAGAACCAAAATAGTAATATACATTTCAGAAAGCATTTTCCAGTTTCAGAATGCAGATCAACATCATTAGCTTTGGTAAAACATCACATTAAAAAAAAACAATTTGAAAGTCATGTTTATGTTGCATAGGAGAACTGGTTTCAGGACTTTTGTTGACAAGAGAGTTAGAGAAAACAAATTTTAAGTAAAAGAGGACAAAATATTATTTAAATAGCAGCTAAAGTTGCATTTGCTCAACATATGCATAATCTCTTTCCTAGCCCCCCAAATCAAGTGTCAGGAATGTACAAAAAGTTCTCTCCAGGTAGTAGTCTGCTTAAATGCAAGAAAGGAGAAATTGCTCTCTCTTAATGAGACAATGACAGCTTTTGTTCTTTACTCTTTCACTTTTCACGTGCACAAGTTACCGTGGCAACTTTGAAAATAAAACCCAGAAACCACATTTGGTAAATCCCATTTTTAAAGTGTGCCACTGAACTGTTGATTGATCAGGTTATGTGTTGATGATTTTCTTCCTCTTCATTGGTTTATATCAACAATACTTGACTCTGACATACAAAAAAAATAAAGTGTTTTTTATGATTATGGATGTTATCACCATCCAGCCCAGTATGTGGCATGCACACACAGACCCAAGTATCTGTTGTACTGGAATATGGAAACTTAAATATTAGAAACTTAAAGCATATCGACCAAATTGTACTTAGATTGAATATCAGAAAATTAAAGCATACATAGCACACTGAAGAAGGAATTTCAAGTTTGCAGTGGAAAACATTTGCAACTTAACAAAGATAAGCGTAATTTTAATTGCAATTGCCTAAAGTCAATGCAAACTTAAAGCTTGTCCCCTGCTCCATGCTGTCAACTGCTCACCTTTAACAGCCTCTAAATTAATATCTTATTCATTCTTACAAGCCATGGTTCTCTAACTCATTTAGCCTGGCTTAATATCATAAAAGGAAGCAGGCTTCACTATGAGGAAAGATAACATCCCAGTTTGCCTTTTTGTTTTAAGGATGCTCAATTTAACTTTACAAGCCAAAATAAATGAAGCAGAATTAGATTAATTTATCACAAACCTATTGGGGAAAAGACCAGTAACATAAAAGGAGAAAGTGAAAATCCTTTGCTTTGGAACTTTCATTGCTTATTTGCATAAAAGAAACAAACCTTCTAAGCTAGAAAATAGTCTGGATAAAACCAAGTAAGAAAAGGCACACTTGCTTCTCTGCCTCTCAGCAAACCCTTCAGACTTTATGACTCTCAAGAGGAGAGCTAGAGGTCCTTCTGCTTGCCTGGCATTAAACAAAAGAATTGGAACTTTCCTGAAATCTGATGATCGTGGAAAATTTAACTACCAGACAGGCTGCTTAGAAAGCATTTTGCTGTCACTATCAACTAACCTGATGTACTCCAGTTTTTCAGTTTAACCATAGACATAGTTTATTTGAAATACCATTTGTCGTTGCAAAGACAGCATTCACAGGTTCATCATTTTGTGGAGCTTTCTCGTAGCAGTTTAAGCCTTCAAAAATGACTTTCCTAATACTCTAAATTATGATTGCATCCAATTAACATAGTTTACGTAGAAATATTCCAGTTTATATAGAAATATTCACAGACTTGGATAAATTTGAGGAAGCATGTGTTTTCCTCAGTCTGAAAGTGTTATTGAAAATAATGAAGTTAGCTTTGATTAAAAGTTCTACAGACTTTTGCACATTTAGATTTAATATATCTAAAAGTCCTCAGATAGTTTAGAGACCATAATATGAGGCAAATCTTCAAAAACAAACTAAAATCCCGAAACTATCTACTCAGTTTAAGATTTTTAAAAAATGAATAATGATTTAATATCAAAATCAATTTAAATCAAAGGGACCAAATAAAGCACTTAGGATGTTAGCACTATCAACCTATAATCTTAATCTAAGTGATCAAAACATACGAAACACCTTCTCATCTCAAACATTTCCACCTCCAAAATACTGTAGTAGCAGAGAAGGAATCATATAAACTGCCTCAGATTCTTAACTATAAATACAAGTTTTCTATTCAGATACAACTTGTTCAATTATATTAATTTCTTTCAATTTTATCTCAAAATGATAATATCCTTGTCTATTTACATGCTTTCTTTTAAAATGTACCATGGAAACTAATTGGAGGCTTTTCATGAATGTGATAACATTATAAATGCATTTTTAAAATCTATAATGTTTATTTATAAAAAGAAAGTGATAGGAAGATCCATGTTATAAATCTGATTTACCAGTATGGTGATTGTGTTTCTCTTCTTTTTCCTACAATTCTAAATGCTATACACTTAAGCAATGATACGATTTTTTTAAATTTTAAACATTCCTTTAAGTAACCAGGGCTCCATTTATGCTTTCCCAAGTTACCCCATTAACAATATTTTTCTAAAAGATCGATTCCTTTTTGTTCAGAAGTAATAGCCTCTTTCAAGCCTATGCAGACAAAAAGGCTCTGAAGTCGATGTTGTGGAAACCTGGCCACAGTGTCCATGCCAGCGGGAGTCCTTTTTATTTTTTTGCATCAGTCACATTCAACTACAATGTCTCATGTGCATGAACATGTAGAGCCAGGTCAGAAAGAGAGCAGTCTAACCATGGGGGCAGAATTGCTTATTTTAGATGGAAAGATCATTACAGCCACTAAAATGCAAAATGAAACAAACCTCTTTAGCATTATAGTTTATAAATATAAAAAGACAAAAGAAGACGAAAAATATAAGATATGAAACACAACCAAACATGCATTGGATAGTTTGTAAGTAAAGGGAGTAGCAATTTGAGAAGGAATCTTGATTTTCTTTTTTTAAAGAGTTTCCTTCTCTCCAGAGAAATATGTTTTCTTTGTTTACCTTTTGTTTTAATGCAGTTTGGGAAGAAGAGAATGGCATTTTCGAAGAAATTAATGAGACTTTAGGCTTTCTGTTAATCCCACATTATTACCACCATTGTATTAATGGCCATGTGAGTTTGCACATCAACTAGAGCAGAGGAAGCAGTTTTACACATGCAAAATAAAACAAAAAATAAATAAACAAGTTAACCTTCCTTTTCACACCAATGTGAGGTATTATTTCTTTCTCTGGGTTAAACATGTGAAAATCAATACATATTGGAGCTTTAATTGGTGAAATACACTTCATCTACCAGCTTTATCTCTAGTTATCATTATGATCATCACTTTGCACATGTAGGCTGACCAACAAATTTTAACTTCCAATTTATCAGACTCATCTTTTCAACTTTACAGTGTGTTCTGGGGTAGGAGAATGATAAATCTGTTATACATGCTTTCTTTTAAAATGTACCATGGAAACTAATTGGAGGCTTTTCATGAATGTGATAACATTATAAATGCATTTTAAAATCTATAATGTTTATTTATAAAAGAAAGTGATAGGAAGATCCATGTTATAAATCTGATTTACCAGTATGGTGATTGTGTTTCTCTTCTTTTCCTACAATTCTAAATGCTATACACTTAAGCAATGATACGATTTTTTTAAATTTTAAACATTCCTTTAAGTAACCAGGGCTCCATTTATGCTTTCCCAAGTTACCCCATTAACAATATTTTTCTAAAAGATCGATTCCTTTTTGTTCAGAAGTAATAGCCTCTTTCAAGCCTATGCAGACAAAAAGGCTCTGAAGTCGATGTTGTGGAAACCTGGCCACAGTGTCCATGCCAGCGGGAGTCCTTTTTATTTTTTTGCATCAGTCACATTCAACTACAATGTCTCATGTGCATGAACATGTAGAGCCAGGTCAGAAAGAGAGCAGTCTAACCATGGGGGCAGAATTGCTTATTTTAGATGGAAAGATCATTACAGCCACTAAAATGCAAAATGAAACAAACCTCTTTAGCATTATAGTTTATAAATATAAAAAGACAAAAGAAGACGAAAAATATAAGATATGAAACACAACCAAACATGCATTGGATAGTTTGTAAGTACAGGGAGTAGGAATTTGAGAAGGAATCTTGATTTTCTTTTTTTAAAGAGTTTCCTTCTCTCCAGAGAAATATGTTTTCTTTGTTTACCTTTTGTTTTAATGCAGTTTGGGAAGAAGAGAATGGCATTTTCGAAGAAATTAATGAGACTTTAGGCTTTCTGTTAATCCCACATTATTACCACCATTGTATTAATGGCCATGTGAGTTTGCACATCAACTAGAGCAGAGGAAGCAGTTTTACACATGCAAAATAAAACAAAAAATAAATAAACAAGTTAACCTTCCTTTTCACACCAATGTGAGGTATTATTTCTTTCTCTGGGTTAAACATGTGAAAATCAATACATATTGGAGCTTTAATTGGTGAAATACACTTCATCTACCAGCTTTATCTCTAGTTATCATTATGATCATCACTTTGCACATGTAGGCTGACCAACAAATTTTAACTTCCAATTTATCAGACTCATCTTTTCAACTTTACAGTGTGTTCTGGGGTAGGAGAAATGCCTGGCTATTTGTAACTGTTTAAGCAGGTTCTGTAATTTTTATAAAGGATATAATTAGTTTTAATGCAATTTAACAAAAGTAACTGTTTCCTAAACTGCTTTAAATTTTTTTCTTAAATTTACCAAATTGTTTTATATGTTGAATAATTTTCAAGTTCAGAAAACACTTAACAGAATAAATTTTTTAAAGTAACACTGTAATTATAATTTCACGGCTTGGTTTTCCATTTTCACATACCAAGAAAGCAAAGTTTTCAAGAAAATACTTCACTGAAATGCAACAGTAATGAGCAAAGCCCTAAAGGCATTACTAGTAAAACCTCACATTAAACAATAAATCACTTAAACTTTCCTCTGTGGACACTTTGCAATATTCACTGGAGACTATTTTATCCATCAGCTATTTTTATTTCAAGTTGCCTAAATAATAAATTAAATGCATCTGTAATTTGTTTTCAGTTTCCTTCTAATAATGCAGTCTGTGATAGGGCTGATATCTAGTGACAAATTAAAAGAAACCAAATTTTCAAAGACAACCAGAAACACAAATTTTGGGCTCATTTAAAATTCACTTTCAATA
This sequence comes from Tragulus kanchil, assembly GCA_022376925.1. Classification (NCBI taxonomy): domain Eukaryota; kingdom Metazoa; phylum Chordata; class Mammalia; order Artiodactyla; family Tragulidae; genus Tragulus; species Tragulus kanchil. The sequence goes on from JAIOJX010000031.1 coordinate 78,648,275, forward strand.
CTGTTTGAATTCTGGAACAGATGCTATCTTTGTTGGATCCTAGGTAATTACTGAGGGAGAAACAAATTGCTTCTATTTTCAGGGTCAAATATTTCCATGATACCTAATGTAACTTACTTGTATAGAAATTTCCTGAGTAGATAACCTTGCATGACAGATCCTGATCTTACCCACCTCCTTGTACAGCCCCTGGCATTTTCGAAGAAATTAATGAGACTTTAGGCTTTCTGTTAATCCCACATTATTACCACCATTGTATTAATGGCCATGTGAGTTTGCACATCAACTAGAGCAGAGGAAGCAGTTTTACACATGCAAAATAAAACAAAAAATAAATAAACAAGTTAACCTTCCTTTTCACACCAATGTGAGGTATTATTTCTTTCTCTGGGTTAAACATGTGAAAATCAATACATATTGGAGCTTTAATTGGTGAAATACACTTCATCTACCAGCTTTATCTCTAGTTATCATTATGATCATCACTTTGCACATGTAGGCTGACCAACAAATTTTAACTTCCAATTTATCAGACTCATCTTTTCAACTTTACAGTGTGTTCTGGGGTAGGAGAAATGCCTGGCTATTTGTAACTGTTTAAGCAGGTTCTGTAATTTTTATAAAGGATATAATTAGTTTTAATGCAATTTAACAAAAGTAACTGTTTCCTAAACTGCTTTAAATTTTTTTCTTAAATTTACCAAATTGTTTTATATGTTGAATAATTTTCAAGTTCAGAAAACACTTAACAGAATAAATTTTTTAAAGTAACACTGTAATTATAATTTCACGGCTTGGTTTTCCATTTTCACATACCAAGAAAGCAAAGTTTTCAAGAAAATACTTCACTGAAATGCAACAGTAATGAGCAAAGCCCTAAAGGCATTACTAGTAAAACCTCACATTAAACAATAAATCACTTAAACTTTCCTCTGTGGACACTTTGCAATATTCACTGGAGACTATTTTATCCATCTGCTATTTTTATTTCAAGTTGCCTAAATAATAAATTAAATGCATCTGTAATTTGTTTTCAGTTTCCTTCTAATAATGCAGTCTGTGATAGGGCTGATATCTAGTGACAAATTAAAAGAAACCAAATTTTCAAAGACAACCAGAAACACAAATTTTGGGCTCATTTAAAATTCACTTTCAATACTGTTTGAATTCTGGAACAGATGCTATCTTTGTTGGATCCTAGGTAATTACTGAGGGAGAAACAAATTGCTTCTATTTTCAGGGTCAAATATTTCCATGATACCTAATGTAACTTACTTGTATAGAAATTTCCTGAGTAGATAACCTTGCATGACAGATCCTGATCTTACCCACCTCCCTTGTACAGCCCCCAAAATCGTCATGCATATTAGATCATAGACAAAGCAGTCATCACTAAAATTATGAGTCTCTCTGGTCAAGCTTTAAGCCTCTTTCAGAAGTTAAAAAGACAGTTTTTGGAAACTGGCATGTTCCTGTTTGAACCTAGAGACAAATGTCTTGTCTGGTTTTGACAGGCTTTCCTAATGGTCATTACAGGGAAACAGATTGAAATAGTGTCTTTTCTGTTCCAAATACAGTTTCTCAAGCTTAGTTCACTAAAAATTGTATTCTTCTGAAAAAATTTGATGACTTGAACTTCTACACTGACTTTTGGCCAAGAATACCCAAGTAACAAGAGTTTCAAGATCAACTAGTCTTTAGAAAAACCTCTAAGGAGGAAGGTCGTAGGGTCCACATTCCACAACTGGGAAAACTGAGGCCTACAAGAAAAATTAAACAGGACACTGAGCAAATCAAAGAAAACTTCTAAAGCAAACCCTTTTCAATTCTTTAAACTGTAGACGGTATGACTTGGTAAAACTATGTTCAGGCATATCTAAAAAATTGTGGCATTTCTATGAAAAATCCTTGTTACAGTTTTGCTCACCACATTCATGTACTTGTTTTTTTCCCTTTTACACAAAAAAATTTTATCATTTTTATAGAAGCTAACTGTCTGTTGAGTGAGCTTTCCTTCTGTGTTTAGTTAAAAAAAGTTTCCTCTGTGGACACTTTGCAATATTCACTGGAGACTATTTTATCCATCAGCTATTTTTATTTCAAGTTGCCTAAATAATAAATTAAATGCATCTGTAATTTGTTTTCAGTTTCCTTCTAATAATGCAGTCTGTGATAGGGCTGATATCTAGTGACAAATTAAAAGAAACCAAATTTTCAAAGACAACCAGAAACACAAATTTTGGGCTCATTTAAAATTCACTTTCAATACTGTTTGAATTCTGGAACAGATGCTATCTTTGTTGGATCCTAGGTAATTACTGAGGGAGAAACAAATTGCTTCTATTTTCAGGGTCAAATATTTCCATGATACCTAATGTAACTTACTTGTATAGAAATTTCCTGAGTAGATAACCTTGCATGACAGATCCTGATCTTACCCACCTCCCTTGTACAGCCCCCAAAATCGTCATGCATATTAGATCATAGACAAAGCAGTCATCACTAAAATTATGAGTCTCTCTGGTCAAGCTTTAAGCCTCTTTCAGAAGTTAAAAAGACAGTTTTTGGAAACTGGCATGTTCCTGTTTGAACCTAGAGACAAATGTCTTGTCTGGTTTTGACAGGCTTTCCTAATGGTCATTACAGGGAAACAGATTGAAATAGTGTCTTTTCTGTTCCAAATACAGTTTCTCAAGCTTAGTTCACTAAAAATTGTATTCTTCTGAAAAAATTTGATGACTTGAACTTCTACACTGACTTTTGGCCAAGAATACCCAAGTAACAAGAGTTTCAAGATCAACTAGTCTTTAGAAAAACCTCTAAGGAGGAAGGTCGTAGGGTCCACATTCCACAACTGGGAAAACTGAGGCCTACAAGAAAAATTAAACAGGACACTGAGCAAATCAAAGAAAACTTCTAAAGCAAACCCTTTTCAATTCTTTAAACTGTAGACGGTATGACTTGGTAAAACTATGTTCAGGCATATCTAAAAAATTGTGGCATTTCTATGAAAAATCCTTGTTACAGTTTTGCTCACCACATTCATGTACTTGTTTTTTCTTTTTACACATTTTATCATCTTATAGGTAAGATTTAAAAGTGAACTTTTAAAGACTGACCTGACCTGAGTTCAAAATTCATGGAAGAAGCTAACTGTCTGTTGAGTGAAGCTTTCCTTCTGTGTTTAGTTCAAAGCCACACTAGCAGTCAGTTAACAACTTAAATTATCTATGTATTGGCAATCTCAACTTTGGCTCCCACTTTATTTATATATTAAAATGGGAAGTAAAAGACAAAGAGGTCATCTTATCCCTTTTTAACAACTATATGCTGAGAGGTGTTGCTTAAGGAAAGAATTGAAGATAAATTTCTAGGAAATTTATCTAGTGTTACAGTTCTTTATTAATAGTTCATTAAAACCTTTTACTTTTACAGGAGATGCTCAGACCCAGTGTATTTCAACAAACAGGAATATAAAGGAAATCTAGTATGCTTCCTTTTTTTCAAATGAAGAATATTTGAATTAAGTTTTCTTCATCTCCTGAAAGAATACCTGTTCTTGCATAACCTGTGGCTGCACCAGATATTCTGACAAAGCAGCAAGAAACAAAAACTGGAAATAGCTATTTCACAGCAGGTAATCATACCTCAGGATGTAGTTACTGTACAAAGTTTAAACTTGGATAATCCTGGATGGGAATAAAGGTGGGGGGTAACTGCCTGAAAAACCTATTACTACACAGGCCTTAGGATCATGAATGGCTTTCTTCATGAGGATATGAAGTTACTATCTCTGACCAACATTGCACAGAAGAGCCAATAAGAATTTCAAAGAGAGCAATTTCCACTAAGGGAATTAAACTACACAAAAAGAACCTTCACACAGAAACTCTGTAAGAAAAAAAAAAAATAGGAAACCATGTGTTCTACATAGTAACAGGAAACTGAATTGATTCTGGTCCCTACTTTAATGAGCTTGCCCACCATGCTGAACCGCAGCTGGAATGTTCATTGACAACAGCAAGCCTGATCTGGAGGTGTGAACAGCATAGAATTACTTGAATAAACAGTGAAGAACATTTCCAAGGACTAAACAAGAGTTTATAAGTCCCAGCCCCTCACCAGGAAAATAATATACGCGCATTGGATTTTCACTCACGCAAAATTTACTCACATCGTTCAATAAGGTAGGAAAAATATTAAAGTCTTTTATTTTCATGCCTGAAATTATAAAGGCTAATTAATAGCTAAAGGTGCAGAAGAAATTATATTACACACTAGATCAGTAGAAATCTATAATTTGCCAGCTACAGAGAAAGGTGGATCATATTTTAGATTAGAACTTGAAGAAAGATAAATGCATTGTGAAAACATGTTATGAGCTAGAATATAATGAAAAATGTTCATAAAGCCATAAAACCATGTAGTACAAAACATACAGTAAAATAGGATAAAAAGAAAGATCTAGGTTAACATGAAATAGAATTTTCCACTTAGACTAGCTATATGTACTACCTATATAAATTCTTCCTTCCCAAAAATATATGAAAAAAATTTCTTTTAATTTTTGTGCTAGAAATGCCTGTCTTATAATGTTTAATATCAGTAATCAAAGAAAAATAGCATCAATAATCAAAGCAAGCAATTGGTTTAACTGAGATTCAGGATCTCAACAGGTGTGTAACTATTCCTAAACAATAAGAGAACAGATTTTTTTACTACACATTTCTACACTTGAATAGTCTACTATACAAAAGGCAGATATAAAATTTTGGTCTTTAAGAATAGTAACGTTATTATCTTTGAATATAACAAATTATATTCCTATGTGTCAATTCATTTTGAATATTAAGAAAAAATTAAAAATCCGACTAGCTTTTTAAATGACCGGTTACAAAATTGACACAAAGTACTATGAAAATGCTTTAAAATATTCAATAAAACTAATTAAACATTTTAAAGTCAAATAGATTTGGGACATAAATCTTTAAAAATTAATAAAACTAATTATATTAAACATTTTAAAGTCAAATAGATTTGGGACATAATACTTCTTAATACCAGAAACATTTAAGGTAGAAATATTACATGAATTTACCAGCAGCTGGAATGTTCATTGACAACAGCAAGCCTGATCTGGAGGTGTGAACAGCATAGAATTACTTGAATAAACAGTGAAGAACATTTCCAAGGACTAAACAAGAGTTTATAAGTCCCAGCCCCTCACCAGGAAAATAATATACGCGCATTGGATTTTCACTCACGCAAAATTTACTCACATCGTTCAATAAGGTAGGAAAAATATTAAAGTCTTTTATTTTCATGCCTGAAATTATAAAGGCTAATTAATAGCTAAAGGTGCAGAAGAAATTATATTACACACTAGATCAGTAGAAATCTATAATTTGCCAGCTACAGAGAAAGGTGGATCATATTTTAGATTAGAACTTGAAGAAAGATAAATGCATTGTGAAAACATGTTATGAGCTAGAATATAATGAAAAATGTTCATAAAGCCATAAAACCATGTAGTACAAAACATACAGTAAAATAGGATAAAAAGAAAGATCTAGGTTAACATGAAATAGAATTTTCCACTTAGACTAGCTATATGTACTACCTATATAAATTCTTCCTTCCCAAAAATATATGAAAAAAATTTCTTTTAATTTTTGTGCTAGAAATGCCTGTCTTATAATGTTTAATATCAGTAATCAAAGAAAAATAGCATCAATAATCAAAGCAAGCAATTGGTTTAACTGAGATTCAGGATCTCAACAGGTGTGTAACTATTCCTAAACAATAAGAGAACAGATTTTTTTACTACACATTTCTACACTTGAATAGTCTACTATACAAAAGGCAGATATAAAATTTTGGTCTTTAAGAATAGTAACGTTATTATCTTTGAATATAACAAATTATATTCCTATGTGTCAATTCATTTTGAATATTAAGAAAAAATTAAAAATCCGACTAGCTTTTTAAATGACCGGTTACAAAATTGACACAAAGTACTATGAAAATGCTTTAAAATATTCAATAAAACTAATTATATTAAACATTTTAAAGTCAAATAGATTTGGGACATAATACTTCTTAATACCAGAAACATTTAAGGTAGAAATATTACATGATTATGTTGATTGTTAGCTAGCAATAAAACTAAAGCATGAAAGCAAAAATTAACTAAGAAAAGCGATTATTAGATGTTTTGGTCTTCACATCTGTTTTGAATACTACTTTAAGTGTGCGGGTCTGACGGTTTTCTTTTTTTTTTTTTTTTAACTCCACTTTAGGGCTCTGAAACTACCTTGTGTAAAGACCTCAACACTGCTGACCATGATCAGCCCAGCCTGGAGCATCTTCCTCATTGGGACTAAAATTGGACTGTTCCTCCAGGCAGCACCGCTATCAGTTGTGGCTAAACCCTGTCCCTCTGTGTGCCGCTGTGATGCCGGTTTCATTTACTGTAATGATCGCTTTCTGACATCCATTCCAACAGGAATACCAGAGGATGCTACAACTCTCTACCTACAGAACAACCAAATAAATAATGCTGGGATTCCATCAGATTTGAAAAACTTGCTGAAAGTAGAAAGAATATACCTATATCACAACAGTTTAGATGAATTTCCTACCAATCTACCAAAGTATGTCAAAGAGTTACATCTGCAAGAAAATAACATAAGGACTATCACTTACGATTCACTTTCAAAAATTCCCTATCTGGAAGAATTACATTTAGACGATAACTCTGTCTCAGCTGTTAGCATTGAAGAGGGGGCATTCCGAGACAGTAACTATCTCCGGTTGCTTTTCCTATCTCGTAATCACCTTAGCACAATCCCCTGGGGTTTGCCCAGGACTATAGAAGAGCTCCGCTTGGATGATAATCGCATATCCACTATTTCATCACCATCTCTTCAAGGTCTCACTAGCCTAAAACGCCTGGTCTTGGATGGAAACCTGCTGAACAACCACGGTTTAGGTGATAAAGTCTTCTTCAACCTAGTCAACTTAACAGAACTGTCGCTAGTACGGAATTCCCTGACTGCTGCACCAATAAACCTTCCAGGTACAAACCTGAGGAAGCTTTATCTTCAAGATAACCATATTAATAGGGTGCCCCCAAATGCTTTTTCTTACCTAAGGCAGCTGTATCGACTTGATATGTCCAATAATAACCTAAGTAATTTACCTCAGGGTATCTTTGATGATTTAGACAATATAACTCAATTGATTCTTCGCAACAATCCATGGTATTGTGGGTGCAAGATGAAATGGGTACGTGACTGGCTACAGTCACTACCTGTGAAGGTCAATGTGCGTGGGCTCATGTGCCAGGCTCCAGAAAAGGTTCGAGGGATGGCAATCAAGGACCTCAATACGGAACTGTTTGATTGTAAGGACAGCCCAGTTGTAAGCACCATTCAGATAACCACTGCAACACTCAATACAGTGCATCCTGCTCAAGGACAGTGGTCAGCTCCTGTGACCAAACAACCAGACATGAAGAACCCCAAATTCACTAAGGATCAGCAAACCACAGGTAGTCCAGTGAGAAAAACAATTATCATTACTGTGAAATCTGTCACCTCTGACACAATTCATATCTCTTGGAAACTTGTCCTACCTATGACTGCTTTAAGACTCAGCTGGCTCAAACTAGGCCACAGCCCGGCATTTGGATCTATAACTGAAACAATTGTAACAGGAGAACGCAGTGAATACTTGGTCACAGCCCTAGAGCCTGATTCACCCTATCGAGTCTGCATGGTTCCCATGGAAACCAGTAACCTCTATCTATTTGATGAAACTCCTGTTTGTATTGAAACTGAAACTGCACCCCTTCGAATGTACAACCCTACAACCACCCTTAATCGAGAGCAAGAGAAAGAACCTTACAAAAACCCCAATTTACCATTGGCTGCCATTATTGGTGGGGCTGTGGCTCTGGTGACCATTGCCCTTCTTGCTTTAGTGTGCTGGTATGTTCACAGGAATGGATCACTCTTCTCAAGGAACTGTGCATACAGCAAAGGAAGGAGAAGAAAGGACGACTATGCGGAAGCTGGCACCAAGAAGGACAATTCCATCCTGGAAATCAGGGAGACTTCTTTTCAGATGTTACCGATAAGCAATGAACCCATCTCAAAGGAGGAATTTGTAATACACACCATATTTCCTCCTAATGGAATGAATCTGTACAAAAACAATCACAGTGAAAGCAGTAGTAACCGAAGCTACAGAGACAGTGGTATTCCAGATTCAGATCACTCACACTCATGATGCTGGAGGACTCGCAGCATACCGTGTTTTGGTTTTTTTAAACCTAAGGGAGGTGGTGGTAGGAACCCCGTTCTACTGCAAAACACTGGAAAAAGAGACTGAGAAAAGCAATGTACTGTACATTTGCCATATAATTTATATTTAAGAACTTTTTATTAAAACAGTCACTACCTGTGAAGGTCAATGGTGGGCTCATGTGCCAGGCTCCAGAAAAGGTTCGAGGGATGGCAATCAAGGACCTCAATACGGAACTGTTTGATTGTAAGGACAGCCCAGTTGTAAGCACCATTCAGATAACCACTGCAACACTCAATACAGTGCATCCTGCTCAAGGACAGTGGTCAGCTCCTGTGACCAAACAACCAGACATGAAGAACCCCAAATTCACTAAGGATCAGCAAACCACAGGTAGTCCAGTGAGAAAAACAATTATCATTACTGTGAAATCTGTCACCTCTGACACAATTCATATCTCTTGGAAACTTGTCCTACCTATGACTGCTTTAAGACTCAGCTGGCTCAAACTAGGCCACAGCCCGGCATTTGGATCTATAACTGAAACAATTGTAACAGGAGAACGCAGTGAATACTTGGTCACAGCCCTAGAGCCTGATTCACCCTATCGAGTCTGCATGGTTCCCATGGAAACCAGTAACCTCTATCTATTTGATGAAACTCCTGTTTGTATTGAAACTGAAACTGCACCCCTTCGAATGTACAACCCTACAACCACCCTTAATCGAGAGCAAGAGAAAGAACCTTACAAAAACCCCAATTTACCATTGGCTGCCATTATTGGTGGGGCTGTGGCTCTGGTGACCATTGCCCTTCTTGCTTTAGTGTGCTGGTATGTTCACAGGAATGGATCACTCTTCTCAAGGAACTGTGCATACAGCAAAGGAAGGAGAAGAAAGGACGACTATGCGGAAGCTGGCACCAAGAAGGACAATTCCATCCTGGAAATCAGGGAGACTTCTTTTCAGATGTTACCGATAAGCAATGAACCCATCTCAAAGGAGGAATTTGTAATACACACCATATTTCCTCCTAATGGAATGAATCTGTACAAAAACAATCACAGTGAAAGCAGTAGTAACCGAAGCTACAGAGACAGTGGTATTCCAGATTCAGATCACTCACACTCATGATGCTGGAGGACTCGCAGCATACCGTGTTTTGGTTTTTTTAAACCTAAGGGAGGTGGTGGTAGGAACCCCGTTCTACTGCAAAACACTGGAAAAAGAGACTGAGAAAAGCAATGTACTGTACATTTGCCATATAATTTATATTTAAGAACTTTTTATTAAAAGTTTCAAATTTCAGGTTACTGCTGCGATTGATGTAGTAGAGATGCCTGAACACAATTCTATATTTTAGTATTTTTTAGTAATTTGTACTGTATTTTCCTTGCAAATATTGAAGTTATAAACCATTTACTTTGTGTTCTACTGAGTAAGATGACTTGTTGACTGTGAAAGTGAATTTTCTTGCTGTGTTGAACAATCAGGACTGCGTTCACATGAGATCCTTGTAGTATAAGCACAGGCCATTTTTCACTTTGGTATTAATAAAATGTAAAAAAAAAAAACTGGCTGAATGAGAAAAACTAAATTTCAAAAAGCAGTTATCAAATAATGTTCCAATTATTAAATTTGTATTCCAGTGGTATCTAATAATCAAAATATGTGAAGTAATGGGCAATATCAGATTTGCTGCATAACTCCATTTTTACAGCAAGTAAATCAGATATTCTTAAGAAAGCAAACATATCTTCTGAACTGAATACATCAGCTGGCATAAAAGGAGTACAAAGTCTCTGTTGTTAATGCCACTGTTAACAAAGCTTTGATAATAAAGAACTTCCCCTAAACAATAATATAAGTGTGCTTCCAAGTTAGGGGGAAACTTATACTTAGGAAAAAATAAAAACTTAGACTTGCATAGCGTAACGAACACAACTATCAGAATTGCATTTTGGTTTTACCAATACCATCTTGATTTTGAAAAATCAACTCTAAAGACACAACTGTTAGTATTTATGATGTTTTTTTTAATCATAAAAGAGGTCAAAACAAAAGCTTAAGCAAATTAAGAGTAACATAACCATAAGCAATTCCCTTCAACAATGAAGAGAAAGTAGTACCTCAAATAAGTGAGAACTGAAAAGAAAAATAAATACTAGAAATCAAATTTAGATCTGGCTTATGTGAAATGTTTTAATACTGTACATAAATGTTCAGTTTACTTTCACAATAATCAAGGATACTGCCCATTACTTTCACAGTTTTCCAGATATTACATAATGAACTTGTAACATTTTTTCCAGCTGCCTACTGAATTGTGAGCTATTACTTGTTTAAAACCTCATCACTTTTCTGTTGCCATGAGTTTTTGTTCCCAACAGAAAACCAAAGTGCATTGTACGCCCTTTGGCCAGTCTTGTATGTGCCTTGATCCAACGCTACATGTATTCAGCTTTTAAAACTCAACAAATTTTTCATACTTCCTTAAATATGAAAAATTGTGGTCTTATTGCTGAATAAAACAAAAAAAAAGTACAAAATAATCGTGCTTGCTCTTTCAACATTATGTTACTATCACTGAAGTAGCAAATTGCCCAGCACATTAGTTCTAAGTATCCCCATGTATTTTTCTAGGCATAAAAATAAATGTTGGCTACAAATAAAAAAATAGTAGATCTTGAGCTTGTGTATCAGTTTAATTCAACAGTACAGTGTTTCACACATAAACGAAAGTCCTAACAGTCTGTTGGAATACTCTCAGAGAAAATTCATAAGTGCTTTTGTAACCTTTCAGTCTTTGTACACAGCTGCCATTGTCCCACCAACACTTTAAGATGGCTTTTGAAAAATTAATATTTTTGACATAGTTTTTTGGTAATATGAGTGGTGTCAAAGGATCTAAAATCTCAGATCTGCCACTCACTAGGAAAGGGAAAACAAACTACTTACTCTCCTTAGCTTCATGTCCTTGTCTATAACGCTGGGGCTATTAATATCACCCACCTCAGAGGATTATTATGAGGACTACCTGAGACAAAGTGCCTGGAAACTGTAGAATGTTCATCAAAACAGAAGTCACTACCGTTATGGTCAAGCAAAGTGAGCCATGTGTTCCCAGTGACTTGCTAGATACTGCTGCTTTTACTACTCTGCTAAGATATATCTCCAACTGCCTATAAAACCTCATTCATTTGCCATCGTGTTTCTCAATACTTTCTCTTTTGACTTCCTGTTAAGCAAGGTTGCTGTTTTCTAGGAATAACTTAGCAGAGAAAATGTGATTAACATTGAACATAGTGAACATTATCTGAAACTTGATTTTGCTTTGAGAGGTTTTGAGTAGTTTGGCTACAGTTCTGCCAGAAGTCAGGGAAAGGCTGGCTGGTTCCATGAAGTCCCCATAAGCCTGTGAGTTTATAAAAAGCCAGAAGCCAAGAAGTATTTTACAGTTAGTATACCTTTCATGAGCAAAGAAAATTTTATGTGTTCTAATATATGCATTTTAATTATTTTACCTGGAATAAATCAGAAATATACTATAAAATAGAGAAAACATTCAAAGGAAAAATGTTTATTCTTTTACCTAAGCTTGCTATAAAATCCAAATACTTTGTGTGTGTGTGTGTGTGTGTGTGTGTGTGTGTGTGTGTGTGTGTGTGTGTTTCTCCTACAGGACACTAAATTAATTATATAATAGATACATATGCATCTATCCCAAACCAAATGTTCACAATTTTTCTGATCAGATACTAACAAAAATATAGGAAAATAACTTAATTCACAATATACAGCTTATACATTTCACAAGGATACAATAGGAAAACCTACAAAAAAGAATTGAGGGAAAAATTACTCCCCTGCTGAATGGTTGACAAAAATCAAAACTTTGTTTTTAGATGCAGGCACTTGTAATGCACTAAATCACTGCCTTACACTCTCATTTCTTATTAAAACAACACTGCTCTATCTTTCGGTGAGGTCTATTTATTAAAGTATTCCCCTGTGCCAAAGGAACCAGTAAAAAAACCTCCGTTTTACAAACCATATTTTCTGAGTAAAGCACATTTTATAGTCACATGCCAACATGACAATTCCCAAGAGGAATCCAAAGAGACTTAACATGCTTTAATGCACCTGAAGACTGGGTGTTAAAGGGGAACCAAACCACCACTGAATTTTCTTTAAGATTAGCTCATCTGCCCCTGAAAAAAGTAGTCTCATTCAAAATTCCAATTATTTTCTACTTCTTAACATGATTAACAAATCTTAATTTAGCATAGCATTGGAATTAAACCTACTGTACTTTATGCTTTTGGTTAAACTAGCAATAACAATAGTAACAACTCATGCTTATCAATCACTTTTTTAAGAACTTCAAAGTTCTCTACACACAATAAAAATCTTAACAGCCAATGACTTTACTCAGTGACTTCTATATTATAATATAGTAGGAGCCTTGCTTTTAAGAAGTAGGCTATCAAGATTTTAAGACAACAAATAATTTAGTGAAAGTTTACTGTGACTGCAGTCTAAACAATATAATCTCACCTATCTGGATGGATCAAAGATCTCATGAAGGAGGTGAAAGTAGGGCTGGTATTGGAAGATACAAAGTTATTTAAGGAGAAACAAGAAAAACATATTGGCCATGGAGACAAAATGGTGAACAAAGTCACAGAGGTTGCGAAAGAGAGAAAGTGCTTCTCAATGCTGGTCAGAATTACTTGGGAAGGTTCTTCATTAATTAAATAGGCCTCAATACAGACTTACTAAATTTAAACCTCCCAGATTAAGTTTGAGTACTTATATATACTTTTCATTTCAAAGGTAATTCTGCTGAGGTTAGTCCAGCTGAAACACACAGTCCATGAAAAAGATAAAGTTGAACCAAGTTTTATGTTAGACTTTGATAAATTGTGTTAAGTGTGTTAAATTCTAAGCTGAGAAATCTTCATGACATTTTCTAGCAATCGTTGTTAAGCAGTACATAAACAATCAATATACATTAGGAACATTTTGTAGAAATAAAGAATATTTCATGAAGGATAAAAAAGAGGAAATGAGGAGTAAGAATACAAGTTAGATTTCTATGCAGTATTCCAGCCAAGAGGAAATAAGAGCCTGCACAGTGAAATGGGGCTTTAAAACAAGGTATAGATCAAGAGACACAGGAAAGGTAGAATTTCCAGGAACTGAAAACTGAAGAAAGAATAAAAACTGAAGATTAACTTTCTGCCTGAGTAAGTAAATGTTGGTGAAGCAATTAATAACGATGAAAAATACTGGGAAATCAAATTTCGGAGTATTTTGTACATAATGAGTTTGAATAGGTGACCATATGCACAGTATAGGTTTACACTGACTATTAATAGTTCCATCTTTACCTTCAATAGTGACCCAATTTAGACGATAAATTCTAATCACCTTAGGTTTTGTTCTTTTATGTTATTCCTCTGGAAATGAGAGTGTGAGGATGCATCCTCAGCATCAAGGAAGGAATCCATACCTAACAGTTTATTACTACGGTTGACAGGATAGATGAGATCACCAACAGAAAACAAGCAGAGAGACAAAAGATGAAGGTGTTCCTCAGGGGAAAGTGGAATACAAAAACAAAAATCAAAAAAGAGGAGATAACAGCAGGGGAAAACCATCATGAGAAAATATTAAATATAATGAAATCAAGGAGCAAAAACATTTTTAAAAGGAAGATGTCCAAAAGGCAATCAGGAATATAGACTTGGCCAAAAGGCAATCAGAGGTTGCGAAAGAGAGAAAGTGCTTCTCAATGCTGGTCAGAATTACTTGGGAAGGTTCTTCATTAATTAAATAGGCCTCAATACAGACTTACTAAATTTAAACCTCCCAGATTAAGTTTGAGTACTTATATATACTTTTCATTTCAAAGGTAATTCTGCTGAGGTTAGTCCAGCTGAAACACACAGTCCATGAAAAAGATAAAGTTGAACCAAGTTTTATGTTAGACTTTGATAAATTGTGTTAAGTGTGTTAAATTCTAAGCTGAGAAATCTTCATGACATTTTCTAGCAATCGTTGTTAAGCAGTACATAAACAATCAATATACATTAGGAACATTTTGTAGAAATAAAGAATATTTCATGAAGGATAAAAAAGAGGAAATGAGGAGTAAGAATACAAGTTAGATTTCTATGCAGTATTCCAGCCAAGAGGAAATAAGAGCCTGCACAGTGAAATGGGGCTTTAAAACAAGGTATAGATCAAGAGACACAGGAAAGGTAGAATTTCCAGGAACTGAAAACTGAAGAAAGAATAAAAACTGAAGATTAACTTTCTGCCTGAGTAAGTAAATGTTGGTGAAGCAATTAATAACGATGAAAAATACTGGGAAATCAAATTTCGGAGTATTTTGTACATAATGAGTTTGAATAGGTGACCATATGCACAGTATAGGTTTACACTGACTATTAATAGTTCCATCTTTACCTTCAATAGTGACCCAATTTAGACGATAAATTCTAATCACCTTAGGTTTTGTTCTTTTATGTTATTCCTCTGGAAATGAGAGTGTGAGGATGCATCCTCAGCATCAAGGAAGGAATCCATACCTAACAGTTTATTACTACGGTTGACAGGATAGATGAGATCACCAACAGAAAACAAGCAGAGAGACAAAAGATGAAGGTGTTCCTCAGGGGAAAGTGGAATACAAAAACAAAAATCAAAAAAGAGGAGTTAACAGCAGGGGAAAACCATCATGAGAAAATATTAAATATAATGAAATCAAGGAGCAAAAACATTTTTAAAAGGAAGATGTCCAAAAGGCAATCAGGAATATAGACTTGGAAGAGGCAATTGAATACAAAAAAAAAGAGACTATCAGGGATCTCGAAGCAGTGTCAGCAGAGTAAAGAGGCAAAAAAAACCTCTGTGATGTTAGCAGGATAAAAAGAGATAAAGAAAATAGAAATAATGATTAACTCTATTCTTTAAGAAGTTTAGTCTTCTCTGGTGGCTCAGATGGTAAGGAATCTGCTTGGAATGCAGGAGACCCAAGCTCGATCTCTGGGTCAGGAAGATTCACTGGAGAAGGAAATGGCAACCCACTCTAGTATTCTTGCCTGGAAAATTCCATGGACAGAGAAAACCAGGGCTTATAGTCCATGGGATTACAAAGAGATGGACACAACTGAGCAACTCTCACTTTCACTATAAGAAGTTTAGTGAAGGGATCTTGATAGATCATGTTGAGGATCAAGAGAGATAAAAAGGAAGTGAATAGCAGGAGGATATTTTCTTACCTCAGGAATGAGACAGAATACAGAGTTAGGAATATACAATGAGAAAAGGGAGCACATTGGAGGAGCCGCCGGAACCCGCCCGCCGCGAGGAGCCGCCGGAACCCGCCCGCCGCGAGGAGCCGCCGGAACCCGCCCGCCGCGAGGAGCCGCCGGAACCCGCCCGCCGCGAGGAGCCGCCGGAACCCGCCCGCCGCGAGGAGCCGCCGGAACCCGCCCGCCGCGAGGAGCCGCCGGAACCCGCCCGCCGCGAGGAGCCGCCGGAACCCGCCCGCCGCGAGGAGCCGCCGGAACCCGCCCGCCGCGAGGAGCCGCGGACGCCGCGAGGAGCCGCGGACGCCGCGAGGAGCCGCGAGGCGGGTAAGTTCAGCCACTCCAACTGGAGGGCTTGCTGAACGGAGAGAGGAAGTCGTCCACGGGTTGCTGACCAGGGACTGGGCAAGAGCCAGACGGGAAAGCTCGCGTCCGCCTTTGGTACTTAGACACATAACCGGCAGTGGTGGAGGAGCCCGCGCACCCCTAGAGCTGCAGCAGCAGTGGAGGAAGCCGGGGAAAGAGCAGGAATTGGAGACTACAGGCGGGCGCGCGGTCGAGCCGGGGCGCCCCCCTCCAACACGGGACTGCGCGCGCCGCGGCCTCCGCCCGACTAACTGGGATCAGCCCACCGTCCCGGCCAGCACCCAGTATGGCAGCAAAGCCCTCATTTTGCTGAACACAAAAACAGAAACCACAGCAACCGGCACTGTAAGGGAAAGACCACGCCATCAAGACACCATCATCAAGAGCAGATTGGTTTCCAACAGGCAGATATGAAGATAAAAACCAAGGAGAGTATTTAACTTTTTTTTTTTTTTTCCTTTTTTCAATTTTTTCTGCTTGTTTGTGGTGGACTACTTTGCTTATTCAGTTGATTGGTTTGGGGTTTATTAGTTTCTTTGTTTATTGGGGGTTTTTTATGTTTGTTTGTTTGGTTTTTTTTTTGTAGTTTTCATTTGTTTGATTTATTCTATGTGTTTTTTCTTTGTTTTTTGGTCTCATTGATTTTTTTTTTTTTTGGTCTTTTTAATTTTTAACCTTCTTTTGACTTTTATTATATTTTTTTAACTTTAATTTTAATTCTTGAAAACCTCTAATTCTCTTTTCTCTTTCCTCTTTCCCACTGCTTTCTTTCTCTATGTTCTAAATGTAAAACATCTTCCTAGCTATCAATATCCTCTAGATAAATTATTTCCTATCTTTCTGTCTGCACTATTCACTTCCAAATGCACTAAACAGTACACACACTAATCTTTGCTACCTAATCCTATAAAATACTTCCAAGACAAATCTTTTCCTTTTTATTACTTATAGACTCTCCTCCTTGTCACCCCGAGCACATGTCCTAATTTAAAATTGCCTTCATTGTAATTATCCAAGCCAGGACCTTGTGCTAGATCTATTATTCAGGCACTGTTTTAATTAATTCATAGCTTAACGGGCAAGTAACATCTGTGATTGCATGAGTTGCTAGAAAGATTTCCTGCGCCTTATCTCTGTAAAACTGGTCAGTTGTGGGGATTGCTGTATATGTATGTATATCTTATGATTATGCTAGAAAACATCTGCATCCTTTTATGACTGTCACCCATCAGGGATGCACCTCTTGTTCCTCAGATGCTGGTGTGATGCCCCCTAGAGCTGCAGCAGCAGTGGAGGAAGCCGGGAAAGAGCAGGAATTGAGACTACAGGCGGGCGCGGTCGAGCCGGGCGCCCAACACGGGGCTGCGCGCCGCGGCCTCCGCCCGACTAACTGGGATCAGCCCACCGTCCCGGCCAGCACCCAGTATGGCAGCAAAGCCCTCATTTTGCTGAACACAAAAACAGAAACCACAGCAACCGGCACTGTAAGGGAAAGACCACGCCATCAAGACACCATCATCAAGAGCAGATTGGTTTCCAACAGGCAGATATGAAGATAAAAACCAAGGAGAGTATTTAACTTTTTTTTTTTTTTTCCTTTTTTCAATTTTTTCTGCTTGTTTGTGGTGGACTACTTTGCTTATTCAGTTGATTGGTTTGGGGTTTATTAGTTTCTTTGTTTATTGGGGGTTTTTTATGTTTGTTTGTTTGGTTTTTTTTTGTAGTTTTCATTTGTTTGATTTATTCTATGTGTTTTTTCTTTGTTTTTTGGTCTCATTGATTTTTTTTTTTTTGGTCTTTTTAATTTTTAACCTTCTTTTGACTTTTATTATATTTTTTTAACTTTAATTTTAATTCTTGAAAACCTCTAATTCTCTTTTCTCTTTCCTCTTTCCCACTGCTTTCTTTCTCTATGTTCTAAATGTAAAACATCTTCCTAGCTATCAATATCCTCTAGATAAATTATTTCCTATCTTTCTGTCTGCACTATTCACTTCCAAAT
This sequence comes from Tragulus kanchil, assembly GCA_022376925.1. NCBI lineage: Eukaryota > Metazoa > Chordata > Mammalia > Artiodactyla > Tragulidae > Tragulus > Tragulus kanchil. The sequence continues at coordinate 78,666,268 of JAIOJX010000031.1, forward strand.
GCACTAAACAGTACACACACTAATCTTTGCTACCTAATCCTATAAAATACTTCCAAGACAAATCTTTTCCTTTTTATTACTTATAGACTCTCCTCCTTGTCACCCCGAGCACATGTCCTAATTTAAAATTGCCTTCATTGTAATTATCCAAGCCAGGACCTTGTGCTAGATCTATTATTCAGGCACTGTTTTAATTAATTCATAGCTTAACGGGCAAGTAACATCTGTGATTGCATGAGTTGCTAGAAAGATTTCCTGCGCCTTATCTCTGTAAAACTGGTCAGTTGTGGGGATTGCTGTATATGTATGTATATCTTATGATTATGCTAGAAAACATCTGCATCCTTTTATGACTGTCACCCATCAGGGATGCACCTCTTGTTCCTCAGATGCTGGTGTGTGAACTAGTATCACAGAACACCATAGCAAACCAGACATAGAGCCTACACTCCCTGACCAATCATCAAACCAAGGATCCTCAAGCGAAAGCCCGGATTCCAAGACCCCACACTGATTATCAAAGAACATACAACACTACAGATTATTCACCTGTAAACAAGGTCTATCACCACCCAAGACACAAACCACTGAACCCTTCTACAAGGACAAACCCAAAGGAAGGGAGAATTCAACCAAGAAGCCTGGTGGGAATAAGAACTCCATACACACAGACACACACAAAGAAACAAAAATTAACCTAATAATGAAACGTCAGAGAAACACTGTACAAATGAAGGACCAAGCTAGAGAAACACCACTTCAAATGACAGAGGAGGAGATAGACAAGCTATCTGAAAGAGAATTCAGAAAAACTATACTAATGAGGATGCAAAACACCGAAAACAGAATATTAGAGGAAATTAGTGCATTGAGAAAAGACATGCAGGAAATGAAAAATAAGCAAATAGAGACCACCAACTCAATTGCTGAACTCAAAAATACTATAGAAGGTCTCAACAGTAGAGTATCAGAGGCTGAAGAACGGATAAGTGAGCTGGAAGACAGAATGGTGGAAATAAGTACTGAAGAACAGAACAAAGCCCAAAGAATTAAAAGAAAGATAGGAACCATGGAATACTTCCAAAAAAACAATTTCCTTTTCCCCTAATCTTTGCTACCTAATCCTATAAAATACTTCCAAGACAAATCTTTTCCTTTTTATTACTTATAGACTCTCCTCCTTGTCACCCCGAGCACATGTCCTAATTTAAAATTGCCTTCATTGTAATTATCCAAGCCAGGACCTTGTGCTAGATCTATTATTCAGGCACTGTTTTAATTAATTCATAGCTTAACGGGCAAGTAACATCTGTGATTGCATGAGTTGCTAGAAAGATTTCCTGCGCCTTATCTCTGTAAAACTGGTCAGTTGTGGGGATTGCTGTATATGTATGTATATCTTATGATTATGCTAGAAAACATCTGCATCCTTTTATGACTGTCACCCATCAGGGATGCACCTCTTGTTCCTCAGATGCTGGTGTGTGAACTAGTATCACAGAACACCATAGCAAACCAGACATAGAGCCTACACTCCCTGACCAATCATCAAACCAAGGATCCTCGAAGCGAAAGCCCGGATTCCAAGACCCCACACTGATTATCAAAGAACATACAACACTACAGATTATTCACCTGTAAACAAGGTCTATCACCACCCAAGACACAAACCACTGAACCCTTCTACAAGGACAAAAACCCAAAGGAAGGGAGAATTCAACCAAGAAGCCTGGTGGGAATAAGAACTCCATACACACAGACACACACAAAGAAACAAAAATTAACCTAATAATGAAACGTCAGAGAAACACTGTACAAATGAAGGACCAAGCTAGAGAAACACCACTTCAAATGACAGAGGAGGAGATAGACAAGCTATCTGAAAGAGAATTCAGAAAAACTATACTAATGAGGATGCAAAACACCGAAAACAGAATATTAGAGGAAATTAGTGCATTGAGAAAAGACATGCAGGAAATGAAAAATAAGCAAATAGAGACCACCAACTCAATTGCTGAACTCAAAAATACTATAGAAGGTCTCAACAGTAGAGTATCAGAGGCTGAAGAACGGATAAGTGAGCTGGAAGACAGAATGGTGGAAATAAGTACTGAAGAACAGAACAAAGCCCAAAGAATTAAAAGAACTGAGGATAGCCTCAGAGACCTATGGGACAATATTAAACGCACCAACATTAGAATTATAGGAGTTCCAGAAGAAGAAGAAGAGAAGAAAGACTATGAAAAAATTTTTGAAGAGGTTATAGTTGAAAACTTTCCCAGCATGGGAAAGGAGATAGTCAACCAAGTCCAGGAAGCACAAAGAGTTCCATACAGGAGAAACCCCAGAAGAAACACACCAAGGCACATACTAATCAAACTAACGCAGACTAAATATAAAGACAGATTACTAAAAGCAGCTAGGAGCAAACAACAAATAACATATAAAGGAAACCCCATACGTTTAACTGCGGATCTCTCAACAGAAACCCTACAGGCCAGAAGAGAATGGCAAGATACATTTAAACGGCTAAAAGAGAATAACCTGCAACCACGAATTCTCTACCCAGCAAGAATCTTATTCAAAATCGATGGTGAAGTCAAAAGCTTCACAGACAAGCAAAAACTAAAAGAATTCTGTACCACAAAACCAGCCCTACAACAAGTGTTAAACGGCCTGATATAGCCAATAAATACAAGAGTAGGAGAAGCCTTACAAATCAAACCCCAAATTTCTAAGAAGATGACAATAGGAACATTCGTATCAATAATTACTTTGAATGTAAATGGACTAAATGCTCCAACCAAACGACACAGGCTGGCTGAATGGATCCAGAAGCAAGATCCATATATATGCTGTTTACAAGAGACCCACTTCAGACCTAGAGACACTCATAGACTGAAAGTGAAAGGCTAGAAAAAGATATTTCATGCAAATGGAAATCAAAAGAAAGCTGGAGTAGCAATCCTTATATCAGACAAAATAGACTTTAAAGTAAAGAAGATTCTAAGAGACAAGGCAGGTCACTACATCATGATTAAGGGATCTATCCAAGAGGAAGACATAACAGTCATGAATATCTACGCACCCAACACAGGGGCACCTCAATACATAAGACAGGTACTTTCAGACATAAAAGAAGAAATCAACAATAAGCAAATAGAGACCACCAACTCAATTGCTGAACTCAAAAATACTATAGAAGGTCTCAACAGTAGAGTATCAGAGGCTGAAGAACGGATAAGTGAGCTGGAAGACAGAATGGTGGAAATAAGTACTGAAGAACAGAACAAAGCCCAAAGAATTAAAAGAACTGAGGATAGCCTCAGAGACCTATGGGACAATATTAAACGCACCAACATTAGAATTATAGGAGTTCCAGAAGAAGAAGAAGAGAAGAAAGACTATGAAAAAATTCTTGAAGAGGTTATAGTTGAAAACTTTCCCAGCATGGGAAAGGAGATAGTCAACCAAGTCCAGGAAGCACAAAGAGTTCCATACAGGAGAAACCCCAGAAGAAACACACCAAGGCACATACTAATCAAACTAACGCAGACTAAATATAAAGACAGATTACTAAAAGCAGCTAGGAGCAAACAACAAATAACATATAAAGGAAACCCCATACGTTTAACTGCGGATCTCTCAACAGAAACCCTACAGGCCAGAAGAGAATGGCAAGATACATTTAAACGGCTAAAAGAGAATAACCTGCAACCACGAATTCTCTACCCAGCAAGAATCTTATTCAAAATCGATGGTGAAGTCAAAAGCTTCACAGACAAGCAAAAACTAAAAGAATTCTGTACCACAAAACCAGCCCTACAACAAGTGTTAAACGGCCTGATATAGCCAATAAATACAAGAGTAGGAGAAGCCTTACAAATCAAACCCCAAATTTCTAAGAAGATGACAATAGGAACATTCGTATCAATAATTACTTTGAATGTAAATGGACTAAATGCTCCAACCAAACGACACAGGCTGGCTGAATGGATCCAGAAGCAAGATCCATATATATGCTGTTTACAAGAGACCCACTTCAGACCTAGAGACACTCATAGACTGAAAGTGAAAGGCTAGAAAAAGATATTTCATGCAAATGGAAATCAAAAGAAAGCTGGAGTAGCAATCCTTATATCAGACAAAATAGACTTTAAAGTAAAGAAGATTCTAAGAGACAAGGCAGGTCACTACATCATGATTAAGGGATCTATCCAAGAGGAAGACATAACAGTCATGAATATCTACGCACCCAACACAGGGGCACCTCAATACATAAGACAGGTACTTTCAGACATAAAAGAAGAAATCAACAATAACACAATAATAGTAGGAGACTTTAACACTCCTCTCACACCAATGGACAGATCAACAAAACAGAAAATTAATAAAGAAACACAAGCCTTAAATGCCACACTGGAAAAGATGGACCTCATCGATATTTTTAGGACGTTCCATCCAAAAGCAGAAGAATACACTTTCTTCTCAAGCGCTCACGGAACATTCTCCAGGATAGACCACATCTTGGGCCACAAATCTAACCTCAGTCAGTTCAAGAAAACCGAAATTATATCAACCATCCTCTCGGACCACAATGCAATGAGACTGGAGATCAACTACCAGAAAAAAAACCCTAAAAACAGAAACACATGGAGATTAAACAATACATACCTAAAAAACCAACTGATCATTGAGGAAATCAAAGGAGAAATCAAACATTTCCTAGAAGAAAATGACAATGAACACACGACAGTGCAAAACCTATGGGATACAGCAAAAGCAGTTCTAAGAGGGAAATTTATAGCAATACAATCCCACCTCAAGAAACTAGGAAAATATGAAGCAGATGACCTAACTCTCCGCTTAAAACAGTTGGAGAAAGAAGAACAAAAACATCCCAGAGCCAGCAGAAGAAGAGAAATCATAAGGATCAGAGCAGAAATAAATGAGAAAGAAACAAAAGAAACAATAGTAAAGATAAATAAAACAAAAAGCTTGTTCTTTGAAAAGGTAAACAAAATTGACAAGCCACTGGCCAGACTCATTAAGAAAAAGAGAGAGAAGAACCAGATCAACAAAATCAAAAACGAAAAAGGAGAGATTACAACAGATAATGCAGAAATCCAAAGAATTCTAAGAGACTATTATGAGCAACTCTATGGCAACAAACTGGACAACTTGGAAGAAATGGACAGTTTCTTGGACAGGATTAATCTCCCAAGACTGAGTCAGGAAGAAACAGAAACTTTGAACAACCCAATCACAAGCTCAGAAATCAACTTTGTGATTAAAAATCTACCCAAAAATAAAAGCCCAGGACCAGATGGCTTCACAGCCGAATTCTACCAAACATTTAAAGAAGAGCTAATGCCTGTCCTTCTAAAACTCTTCCAAAAAATTGCACAGGAAGGAAAACTCCCAAACACATTCTACGCACCCAACACAGGGGCACCTCAATACATAAGACAGGTACTTTCAGACATAAAAGAAGAAATCAACAATAACACAATAATAGTAGGAGACTTTAACACTCCTCTCACACCAATGGACAGATCAACAAAACAGAAAATTAATAAAGAAACACAAGCCTTAAATGCCACACTGGAAAAGATGGACCTCATCGATATTTTTAGGACGTTCCATCCAAAAGCAGAAGAATACACTTTCTTCTCAAGCGCTCACGGAACATTCTCCAGGATAGACCACATCTTGGGCCACAAATCTAACCTCAGTCAGTTCAAGAAAACCGAAATTATATCAACCATCCTCTCGGACCACAATGCAATGAGACTGGAGATCAACTACCAGAAAAAAAACCCTAAAAACAGAAACACATGGAGATTAAACAATACATACCTAAAAAACCAACTGATCATTGAGGAAATCAAAGGAGAAATCAAACATTTCCTAGAAGAAAATGACAATGAACACACGACAGTGCAAAACCTATGGGATACAGCAAAAGCAGTTCTAAGAGGGAAATTTATAGCAATACAATCCCACCTCAAGAAACTAGGAAAATATGAAGCAGATGACCTAACTCTCCGCTTAAAACAGTTGGAGAAAGAAGAACAAAAACATCCCAGAGCCAGCAGAAGAAGAGAAATCATAAGGATCAGAGCAGAAATAAATGAGAAAGAAACAAAAGAAACAATAGTAAAGATAAATAAAACAAAAAGCTTGTTCTTTGAAAAGGTAAACAAAATTGACAAGCCACTGGCCAGACTCATTAAGAAAAAGAGAGAGAAGAACCAGATCAACAAAATCAAAAACGAAAAAGGAGAGATTACAACAGATAATGCAGAAATCCAAAGAATTCTAAGAGACTATTATGAGCAACTCTATGGCAACAAACTGGACAACTTGGAAGAAATGGACAGTTTCTTGGACAGGATTAATCTCCCAAGACTGAGTCAGGAAGAAACAGAAACTTTGAACAACCCAATCACAAGCTCAGAAATCAACTTTGTGATTAAAAATCTACCCAAAAATAAAAGCCCAGGACCAGATGGCTTCACAGCCGAATTCTACCAAACATTTAAAGAAGAGCTAATGCCTGTCCTTCTAAAACTCTTCCAAAAAATTGCACAGGAAGGAAAACTCCCAAACACATTCTACGAGGCCACCATCACCCTGATACCCAAACCAGGCAAAGACAACACAAAAAAGGAAAACTATAGGCCAATTTCACTGATGAACTTAGATGCCAAGATCCTCAACAAAATCCTAGCAAACAGAATTCAACGACATGTCAAAAAACTCATACATCACGATCAAGTTGGGTTCATCCCAGGCATGCAAGGCTTCTTCAACATCCGCAAATCAATCAACGTGATACACCATATCAACAAGTTGAAAGACAAAATCACATGATCATCTCAATAGATGCAGAAAGGCCTTCGACAAAGTACAACATCCATTTATGATCAAAACTCTTCAGAAAATGGGCATAGAAGGAACCTATCTCAACATAATAAAAGCCATCTATGAGAAACCTACAGCGAACATTATTGTTAATGGTGAAAAACTGAAAGCATTCCCCCTAAGATCAGGAACAAGACAGGGGTGCCCACTTTCACCACTGCTATTCAACACAGTCCTGGAAGTCCTAGCAACAGCAATAAGACAAGAGAAAGAAATCAAAGGAATCCAGATTGGAAAGGAAGAAGTCAAGCTCTCTCTTTTTGCAGACGACATGATATTATACATAGAAAATCCCAAAGACACGGTTACAAAGCTACTAGAGCTAATCAATGAATTCAGCAAAGTTGCAGGATATAAAGTCAACACACAGAAGTCACTGGCATTCCTATACACAAACAATGAAAAATCAGAAAATGAAATCAAAGAGGCAATCCCCTTCACCATTGCAACCAAAAGAATCAAATATCTAGGAATAAACCTACCCAAAGAAACAAAGAATTGTACACAGAAAATTACAAGACACTCATGAGAGACATTAAAGAAGACTTAAACAGATGGAGAGATATTCCATGTTCCTGGATTGGAAGAATCAATATTGTGAAAATGACCATACTTCCAAATATCATCTACAGATTCAGGAATTTAAAACCTACCTCATATGGAACACAGAAACTTTGAACAAACTAACACAATCAAACTTCAACTTTGTGATAAAAATCTACCCAAAAATAAAAGCCCAGGACCAGATGGCTTCACAGCCGAATTCTACCAAACATTTAAAGAAGAGCTAATGCCTGTCCTTCTAAAACTCTTCCAAAAAATTGCACAGGAAGGAAAACTCCCAAACACATTCTACGAGGCCACCATCACCCTGATACCCAAACCAGGCAAAGACAACACAAAAAAGGAAAACTATAGGCCAATTTCACTGATGAACTTAGATGCCAAGATCCTCAACAAAATCCTAGCAAACAGAATTCAACGACATGTCAAAAAACTCATACATCACGATCAAGTTGGGTTCATCCCAGGCATGCAAGGCTTCTTCAACATCCGCAAATCAATCAACGTGATACACCATATCAACAAGTTGAAAGACAAAATCACATGATCATCTCAATAGATGCAGAAAAGCCTTCGACAAAGTACAACATCCATTTATGATCAAAACTCTTCAGAAAATGGGCATAGAAGGAACCTATCTCAACATAATAAAAGCCATCTATGAGAAACCTACAGCGAACATTATTGTTAATGGTGAAAAACTGAAAGCATTCCCTCTAAGATCAGGAACAAGACAGGGGTGCCCACTTTCACCACTGCTATTCAACACAGTCCTGGAAGTCCTAGCAACAGCAATAAGACAAGAGAAAGAAATCAAAGGAATCCAGATTGGAAAGGAAGAAGTCAAGCTCTCTCTTTTTGCAGACGACATGATATTATACATAGAAAATCCCAAAGACACGGTTACAAAGCTACTAGAGCTAATCAATGAATTCAGCAAAGTTGCAGGATATAAAGTCAACACACAGAAGTCACTGGCATTCCTATACACAAACAATGAAAAATCAGAAAATGAAATCAAAGAGGCAATCCCCTTCACCATTGCAACCAAAAGAATCAAATATCTAGGAATAAACCTACCCAAAGAAACAAAGGAATTGTACACAGAAAATTACAAGACACTCATGAGAGACATTAAAGAAGACTTAAACAGATGGAGAGATATTCCATGTTCCTGGATTGGAAGAATCAATATTGTGAAAATGACCATACTTCCAAATATCATCTACAGATTCAATGCAATACCTATCCAACTACCACTGACATTTTCACAGAACTAGACCAAATAATAACACAGTTCATATGGAAACACAGAAGACCTCGAATAGCCAAAGCAATCCTGAGGAAGCAAAATGGAGTTGGAGGGATCAGCCTCCCTAACTTCAGACTCTACTACAAAGCAACAGTTATCAAGACAGTATGGTACTGGCACAAAACAGAACTATAGATCAATGGAACAAGATTGAGAACCCAGAGATCAACCCACGCACCTATGGGTACCTTATTTTTGATAAAGGAGGAGAAACTATAAAATGGGACAAAGACAGCCTCTTTAACAAGTGGTGCTGGGAGAATTGGACAGCTACATGCAAAAAAATGAAATTGGAACATTCCCTGACGCCATACACTAAGATCAACTCAAAATGGATTAAAGATCTCAATGTAAGACCAGAAACCATCAAACTCTTAGAGGAGAATATAGGCAAAACCCTCAAGGACATCAATCAAAGCAAGATCTTCTTTGACCCACCAACTAAAATAGCAGAACTGAAAAGAAAAATGAACATATGGGACCTTATGAAACTTAAAAGCTTTTGTACAGCAAAAGAAATTACAAAAAAGTTCAACAGACACCCCACAGAGTGGGAGAAAATCATAGCAAATGAAACAACAGACAAAGAATTAATCTCCAAAATCTACAAGCAACTCAGACAACTCAGCACAAGGAAAATGAGCAGCCCAATCAAAAAATGGGAAAAAGATCTAAAGAGACGCCTCTCCAAAGAGGACATACAAATGGTCCAAAAATACATGAAACGATGCTCAACCTCGCTTATTATTAGAGAAATGCAAATTAAAACCACAATGAGATACCACCTCACACCTGTCAGAATGGCCATCATCAACAAATCGACAGACAACAAATGCTGGAGAGGGTGTGAAGAAAAGGGAACCCTCTTGCATTGCTGGTGGGAATGTAAATTAATACAACCTCTATGGAAGACAATATGGAGATTCCTTAAAAAACTAAAAATAGAAGCACCCTATGACCCAGCAATCCCACTATTAGGCCTATATCCTGATGAAATCAAAACTGAAAGAGGCACCTGTACCCCAATGTTCATTGCAGCTCTCTATACAATAGCCAGAACATGGAAGCAACCTAGATGTCCATCGACAAATGAATGGATCCAGAAGCTCTGGTACATATATACAATGGAATACTACTCAGCTGTTAAAAGAAATGCAGAAGACTCAGTCCTAATGAGGTGGCTGGCTCTAGAACCTATCATAAAAAGTGAAGTAAGTCAAAAAGAGAAAGACAAGTATAGTATACTAACTCATATATATGGGATCTAGTAAGATGGTCATGATAACACACACAGGGAACTCATGAAAAACAGAGAATAGACATAAAGACATTGTGGAGACCGAACAATGGGAGGGAGTAACATGGGAACCTATACTGTCATGTGTAGAAAAGATAGCTATTGTCATTGTGCTAGGGGAATAGGAGTACCTACAACCACTTGGAGCAATGGTCTGGAGGGATGGGGAAACCTAGGTGGGGGGAGGGTCAAGGGATATGCATCTGATTGATCTGGGAACATACATGTACAAAAATAAATAAATAAAAAAATAAAAAAAAAAAAGAAGTAGACCAAAAAAAAAAAAAAAAAGGGAGCATATTTAACAGGAGTAAAGGAAACTGAGATGCACAAAAAGTATGGCCCAAGTCGTGCCTTGACTCTAAGATGATGGAAGTTAAAGGTTGTGACTGAGAAGCAGCAATTTTGGAAGAATCCCAGCAAAGAGGAAACAGCCACCCTGAGAGATGTAAAGGACTATACAGGTAAGACTTTTAAGACAAGCCTTAAAGAAATTGGCAAAATGTCCTAGAGATGAAGAAAGAGAAGATGATGGAATTAGGTGATGTTGACGTAAAATAAGAAATTCAAAAGAAATGACTTTGAATAGTGGTGGAAAAAAACACAGTCAAGAAAAGGGCTTTCCCAGGCAGGGAAATTGCTCCCTTCTCCCAGTTTCATCGAAGAGTGACAGTAAAAGATGAAACAGATAACAGGGAAGGTGTCATTCTCGGGGCATAGATGCCAATTAATTCAAGGTGGTGGAAAGAATGCTAAGAGAAGCAGAATAGCATGGAAAGGTGGAACATAAAAGTACAGGACTGCAGTGGGCTCAGCGGAAGTAGTTAGTAGCTAGGCCAGAGAGGGCTTCCAATCAAACCCTCGAATGGAAAGAGGCACAAAGCAGAAGAGGAGAGCAGAGAAGGATATGGCACTTAGGATTCTAACAGATGTTGAAGGGTCAGTAGAAACTACTATACACATTTTAAATAGATGAAAGAAAAAGAACTAGAATAACCAAATTAACATTTCTCTATTCTTTGGACATCAAAACCGATTTAAATATAACTTTATCCCAGAGTGTCTCTGAAGAAGTATTTCTAGCCACTCATGCAAACTTTTACCGGGCTTTCCTACAAGTATCATAGAATTCCAGGGGTAAGCAAATCACATTCTAGACCCCTCCTACTTTCTACCTACCATTTTATTTTTATATTTATATGGACGAAATGATGTTAGAAATAAATTTTAGGGCTATCTTGAAAGGTTTTCTTTTTTTCAAGTGGTTTCAAAAGGAAGCATGTAGCCACAGGAGTGTGGAAGTTGGGGATAAAGGGATTTTACAGATGGATTGTGTGCACACACAAAAGCAGTGCTCCTTTCTCAATGTCAGCTGGCTGGAGAGGTGGGGAGAGCAATCTAGAAAATGACTACCCAAAGTAATTACCCTTTTAAATGTACATCGTGGTTCTGATAAGCGTGGCACTACAACACTGAGACTAGTTTATACCAAGGTTCCACTTAAAAGCATAGAATTCCTGCTGGAATTCCACATTTTAATTTCTGAGATGTGAAGACCAATGTTAATAGTAATAAAACAGTAAAGATAAGAGGAGAACAAAAGTCTAACAAAGTTATCCTTTAAAAATACGGTTTGCCTACATTAGCAATGTCTCACACACGCAATGGCCTTAATAAATGTTTGGTCACTGCTGCAGACTGCCAGGTATTGAGGATTTGGTCAAGTATAGTGATATTTTAAATATTTTAATCTTGCTTAATTCAAATAGTAACTTTACAGGTAGCATGGGAAGCTGGACTCCAAAAGTAAAGAACTGTAATGGGCTCAGTGGAAGCTGTTAGGAGCTGGGCCAGAGAGGGGATCAAACACTCAAATGGAAAGAGACACAAAAAGAAGAGCAGAGCAAAAAACACTGTATTGTATTTATCAGATGAGCAAATTAATGCAATGAAAGTTTACATAATTAGGTATTTTATTCATTCAACATTAATAATGATTTATTGTGTTGGGGTCTGAGTATACATTGTGATTATAACTGTAGGAGGCAGGAATGCAGGTATTAACCAAGAACCAAGAATCAAATGAATATAAAGTTAAAAATCATGACAGGTGCCATGGAAGAAAAAAAACATAGTGCCTGAATGAAGTGCCTATTTTCACTTCCCTAAAAGGGAAGCCTTAAGACCTAGGGATAAAAAGTCAGCCATGCAAAGAATGAGTTATAGAGTGTTCTGAGCAGTTTAGCGAATTTAGGATTGAAAAAAATGTCAGGGGGCTCAAGCTCAGTGAGCAAGACAGAGGCGAGATTACTGAAGCTGACCTGGATGAATTCCTGCAGGGTCTGTGAGGCTAAGGTGATGGTCAACAGTCCAGACCTCATTCTGGTATGAGGAGAAGGCCATTGGATGGTTTGTAACAAGGATCTGAGGTGATGGGGAGGAAGACAGATATGGTGGGGATCAGACTACCAGATTTCAGTTGTATTAAAGTTACTAGCCACTCTATGGAGAATGAGTATTATGGAACCGGACAGTGGTAGTGAGAGGAGACAGGGGAAAGATACAGGTATATGCTCAAGCTATAACAGAAACCTTCCTAAAGTTACATAGTTAGCCAGTCACGGAACAAGGATTCTGTCTGCTCCCAAAGCTTGAGCTCTTAACCACTATCTTTAAATACTGGTCAGAAATGTATCTTCAATAACTTTAAAACTGAGTTTTGAGTCCATAAACAATTATTTCCTTTTACTGGGATAACAATCAGAAGACATTTTTTTAGGATTAAATCTCAAGACATGTCAATGCTGCAAATGTGAATTTATCTCCCAAGGGTTACAGATGCTGAATGATGACTTTTGGTGGTCAGTAGTTAAGAAACTATCCTGAGAATAACACTCATTTTTCTTGCAGCTTTCAATAAATTTAAACTCAAAGTTGGCAGACAGATCTTTTATATCTCTAGGTTCACCACAATACCTCCTCATGATTCCTTTGCGTCTTCTAAGACCCAGATAGGAAGTGCCAGATCACTGATGCTTTTCATCAGGCTTGGTGCTGAATTTGAGGCATATAACCCATCAGTACTACTACCTAATCTACAAAGGTAAAGAGATGCCAAGATCATTTAATGGTTTTTAAGTGATTATTTAAAAAAATAATCTTTGAACTATTGAAATCCTTATTCATGGTATACTCCAAAAAAAAGACTTATTAACCAAGAACCAAGAATCAAATGAATATAAAGTTAAAAATCATGACAGGTGCCATGGAAGAAAAAAAACATAGTGCCTGAATGAAGTGCCTATTTTCACTTCCCTAAAAGGGAAGCCTTAAGACCTAGGGATAAAAAGTCAGCCATGCAAAGAATGAGTTATAGAGTGTTCTGAGCAGTTTAGCGAATTTAGGATTGAAAAAAATGTCAGGGGGCTCAAGCTCAGTGAGCAAGACAGAGGCGAGATTACTGAAGCTGACCTGGATGAATTCCTGCAGGGTCTGTGAGGCTAAGGTGATGGTCAACAGTCCAGACCTCATTCTGGTATGAGGAGAAGGCCATTGGATGGTTTGTAACAAGGATCTGAGGTGATGGGGAGGAAGACAGATATGGTGGGGATCAGACTACCAGATTTCAGTTGTATTAAAGTTACTAGCCACTCTATGGAGAATGAGTATTATGGAACCGGACAGTGGTAGTGAGAGGAGACAGGGGAAAGATACAGGTATATGCTCAAGCTATAACAGAAACCTTCCTAAAGTTACATAGTTAGCCAGTCACGGAACAAGGATTCTGTCTGCTCCCAAAGCTTGAGCTCTTAACCACTATCTTTAAATACTGGTCAGAAATGTATCTTCAATAACTTTAAAACTGAGTTTTGAGTCCATAAACAATTATTTCCTTTTACTGGGATAACAATCAGAAGACATTTTTTTAGGATTAAATCTCAAGACATGTCAATGCTGCAAATGTGAATTTATCTCCCAAGGGTTACAGATGCTGAATGATGACTTTTGGTGGTCAGTAGTTAAGAAACTATCCTGAGAATAACACTCATTTTTCTTGCAGCTTTCAATAAATTTAAACTCAAAGTTGGCAGACAGATCTTTTATATCTCTAGGTTCACCACAATACCTCCTCATGATTCCTTTGCGTCTTCTAAGACCCAGATAGGAAGTGCCAGATCACTGATGCTTTTCATCAGGCTTGGTGCTGAATTTGAGGCATATAACCCATCAGTACTACTACCTAATCTACAAAGGTAAAGAGATGCCAAGATCATTTAATGGTTTTTAAGTGATTATTTAAAAAAATAATCTTTGAACTATTGAAATCCTTATTCATGGTATACTCACAAGACTTATATAAATAGAGACAGGTGTTATAGAGCTATGTTTAAGTCCATAATTTTAGCCAATATGTCAAAGAATATTAGAGCTACCTAAAAGAGCTTTCATAAATTTTAGTGATGTATAATAACAAATAGAAAAATAAATCCCTTTGTTTTTTTAAAAGAAAATAAAATTTGAGGGAAAAAGTCTGCAATGGAACTATAACCTGCTTACAGTTTTTAAGAAGCCCATAATGGAAAAACACCTTTAAGAGTCAAAATATGGTTCTAATTACTGAAGAGTAGAGCTCATAGCATTCAACATGTAAGAGTTAAATGTTACCTTTACTGTTCTTACTATTATGTAATATACCAAATATTTTACTCATGTGTTATTATCATATACCAAATATTTTACTCATGTGTTATTATCCATATCCCTCATTAAAATGCAAACTCCATGAAGGTAAGGAATTCTTTTTTTCTCCTGCTGCCTCACAGCAGCAGGAGAAATTATGCCAACATATAAAATAATGCCTGGCACCTTACAGATACTCAAAAAATATTGGTTTGATAAAAAAGTAGAAGAAAGACTGAGTTTCAAAGGGATGTACCACTAAGTATTCTCTGAGATGATCTTTGTGAAGGCTCTTTGCAAACTGTATACCATTCTACAGTCACAGACTATCATCACCAACTTCATGATAACTACACATACCATTCACTAAGCATTCCACATTCATTATCTCCTTTGTTTTCCAATTCACAAAAGAAATGGAAGTTCAGATAGATTCTGCAACTCACCTAATATCACACAGTATAAATGGCAGAATTAGAATTCCAAAAAACAACTTGATTCCAAATGTAGCTGCAAGGAACTTAACTCTAGATCTCTCGTCTTTTCTACATTGCTGTCTTCACTGGGACATGCTGACTTAGAATGTGTAAATCTAAATATATTAGAATGCTCTATTCAATTCTATGTATAACTCTATGCAGAATTGATGATGATAAAGAGCACTGTCTTCTCTTTTTTTATTTTGGTCTCTTTTATTTTATTTTTTAAATTAATTTATTTTAATCCATTTTTATTCTTTAGTCTGTGTGGGACTTCTATTGCAGTGGCCTCTCTCATTGCAAAGCACTGGCTCTGGGTGCATGTGCTCCAGAGCACTGGTTCGTAATTGGACACACTGGTCCAGTTGCCCTAATGCAAGTGGAATCTTCCCAGGTCTGGGATCAAACTGGTGCCCCCTTTACTGCAAGGTGGACTCTTTACCCACTGGACCACCAGGGAAGCCCAGAGCATTGTCTTTTAATTAGACAAATCTGAGTTTGCATCCAGTTTACACAACTTACTTGGTGTAGGCCTTGGGCAGTTTAGCCAATATTTCTAAGTCTCAGTTTCACCTTCTGTAAAATAGGATAATAACTGTGCTTCTCTAATTGTAATGAATAAATAAACTATATATCTCAAGCTGGGCATTCAATTCAGTCCTGGTTTTAGCAAATAACCAGTAAATTTTATTTTCACCTTTGATCATGAAGAAATATTTGCCCAGTGTCTAATAGCAGAAGAGACATTGGAATTGGGGGTGACAAAAAGTGGAAAGTGGTGAAGCAAGATCAACAGATTTTCTATACAATTTCTATTTTCTCTCTGAAACTGTACTGATTTTATAGAAGCTAATGCTAACAAAGGCACACTTTTTTTCCTCTTTAACACAGGATACGGCTCATTATATCATTTTTCTGCCCTTGGTAAAAGTTCAAAATGTATATTTAGATCTTTGGCCTATTTTTTTAAAAAGCATTCCACATTCATTATCTCCTTTGTTTTCCAATTCACAAAAGAAATGGAAGTTCAGATAGATTCTGCAACTCACCTAATATCACACAGTATAAATGGCAGAATTAGAATTCCAAAAAACAACTTGATTCCAAATGTAGCTGCAAGGAACTTAACTCTAGATCTCTCGTCTTTTCTACATTGCTGTCTTCACTGGGACATGCTGACTTAGAATGTGTAAATCTAAATATATTAGAATGCTCTATTCAATTCTATGTATAACTCTATGCAGAATTGATGATGATAAAGAGCACTGTCTTCTCTTTTTTTATTTTGGTCTCTTTTATTTTATTTTTTAAATTAATTTATTTTAATCCATTTTTATTCTTTAGTCTGTGTGGGACTTCTATTGCAGTGGCCTCTCTCATTGCAAAGCACTGGCTCTGGGTGCATGTGCTCCAGAGCACTGGTTCGTAATTGGACACACTGGTCCAGTTGCCCTAATGCAAGTGGAATCTTCCCAGGTCTGGGATCAAACTGGTGCCCCCTTTACTGCAAGGTGGACTCTTTACCCACTGGACCACCAGGGAAGCCCAGAGCATTGTCTTTTAATTAGACAAATCTGAGTTTGCATCCAGTTTACACAACTTACTTGGTGTAGGCCTTGGGCAGTTTAGCCAATATTTCTAAGTCTCAGTTTCACCTTCTGTAAAATAGGATAATAACTGTGCTTCTCTAATTGTAATGAATAAATAAACTATATATCTCAAGCTGGGCATTCAATTCAGTCCTGGTTTTTAGCAAATAACCAGTAAATTTTATTTTCACCTTTGATCATGAAGAAATATTTGCCCAGTGTCTAATAGCAGAAGAGACATTGGAATTGGGGGTGACAAAAAGTGGAAAGTGGTGAAGCAAGATCAACAGATTTTCTATACAATTTCTATTTTCTCTCTGAAACTGTACTGATTTTATAGAAGCTAATGCTAACAAAGGCACACTTTTTTTCCTCTCTTTAACACAGGATACGGCTCATTATATCATTTTTCTGCCCTTGGTAAAAGTTCAAAATGTATATTTAGATCTTTGGCCTATTTTCTGATTAGGTTGATTTTTTATATGTATATTGATCTGTATGAGCCGTTTGTATATTTTGGCCTGCTAACAAGTGGAAGGTGTACCAAATTTTTAAAAATTTGCCACCTTAAGCTGATAAAAAGTCTTCTTTTTATATTCTAAAATCCCAACAAATTTTTTTGGACTATATAAGAACAAATCTAGATGGTTACCAGTTACATCAAAGTCATGGAGTTACTAATGTACACCACTGTATGAGCACCAGAGAGAATGTGTTGGATGAATTAGGCCCTGCTGGTGGGAATCTTTTTTGTTGGGAAAGAGAGAGTATTAATCAGCCAGGCACACGGCTCAGGCAGCTTATAGTCTTCTGTTGAAGTGTAACAGCAGATTGCACAATCCATACTACTCCCTTCTAGCTGTGAATCCAAATTAGTATCTTAAAAAAAAAGAAAAAGAAAAAGGCCTATTTTCTGGTCTTATAAACATGTTTAAACAAGACACTCTTATTTCCTAGTTTATCAGGTGCTGATATTTTTCAGGTACAGGAGTTTCGCTATCATGCTTCTTTAGAAAATTCCTCTTTGAAAGTTAACTAATATATTCAAATGGTGAAAACTAAAAGTAAAAACTGGATTTCAATGTTTATTACAGTGCAATAAATAGTATAAGCTAGAAGAAGTATCCTGGTTCACAAGCACATTAAAATTTCTCACCTCCCCAGACAAATTTTACAAGTTCTCCAATTCTTCCTCTTTCTTTTGAAGTCTCAGACAGAGAGATGGCAGTAGGAGCCATTAAAAGCAATTAACACTTCACCTTCATTTTGGGACAAATAAGTGGGGGAAAAAACAGTTCAAATTAGATCTTTAATAAACACATAAATTAATGGTATTTCAAAGCAGAGGAAAATATGTACTCATGACAAAATGCACATGTAAAATATTTAATGCTCAAATGAAGGAAATTTACTGTAACTTCTTACCAATGTTCACAAATACATAATTTGCCACTAACTATACTCTCCTTAACATTAAAACAACTCCCCAGGTGGCACCACTACTGGCAAGAAGCATCCACCTGCCAATGCAGGAGACTCAAGACATACAAGTTTGATCCCTGGGTCAGGAAGATTCCCTGGAGAAGGAAATGACAACCCTGATATACACTGATTAAGTTCCCAAAGAATCAGACATGACTGAGCATGCACATACAAAATATTACAACACATAGTGTTCAAGAATCTCTTTGTGTGCTTAGTCACTTCTGTCATGTCCAACTCTGTGGGATCCTATGGATTATAGCCCACCAGGCTCCCCGACCCATGGAATTTTCCAGGCAAGAATACTAGAGTGGGTTCCCACGTTCTCCTCCAGGGGATCCTCCCAATACAGGGATTGAACTCAGGTTTTCCACACTGCAGGCAGGCTCTTCATTACTGAGTCACTAGGGAAGCCCTTGTGATCTCATGGACGATAGCCTGCCAGACTCCTCTATCCAAGGGATTTTCCAAGCAAGAATACTGCAGTGGGTTGCCATCCGTTTCTCTAAAAAGCCTCCAGTAACTACTATTATTTGTATATCATAGTGGTGAGATAACAAGATATCAGAATATTCAAACCTGTCATTCCTGCATATAGGGTAGTAATCAAAATTGCAGAGCTTAGGAGTTGAGTAAACTCAGCTTCAAACCACACTGGTTCTACCACTTTACTAGGCAGGTAACTCTGGCAAATCACTTAATCTCACTAAACTTCCCTTTCTTAGCCCTACTTTATAGGACTGCTATGTTACTTTAAAAGTACATTAAGTGCTTACTATATTAATGCCTGACACATTACTATTTGGTGGCTACAGGCAATGTATTTCAGGATTTAATTGTGAAAATTATGAAACCCAACTTTTAGGTTCAGACAGAGAGATGGCAGTAGGAGCCATTAAAAGCAATTAACACTTCACCTTCATTTTGGGACAAATAAGTGGGGAAAAACAGTTCAAATTAGATCTTTAATAAACACATAAATTAATGGTATTTCAAAGCAGAGGAAAATATGTACTCATGACAAAATGCACATGTAAAATATTTAATGCTCAAATGAAGGAAATTTACTGTAACTTCTTACCAATGTTCACAAATACATAATTTGCCACTAACTATACTCTCCTTAACATTAAAACAACTCCCCAGGTGGCACCACTACTGGCAAGAAGCATCCACCTGCCAATGCAGGAGACTCAAGACATACAAGTTTGATCCCTGGGTCAGGAAGTTTCCCCTGGAGAAGGAAATGACAACCCTGATATACACTGATTAAGTTCCCAAAGAATCAGACATGACTGAGCATGCACATACAAAATATTACAACACATAGTGTTCAAGAATCTCTTTGTGTGCTTAGTCACTTCTGTCATGTCCAACTCTGTGGGATCCTATGGATTATAGCCCACCAGGCTCCCCGACCCATGGAATTTTCCAGGCAAGAATACTAGAGTGGGTTCCCACGTTCTCCTCCAGGGGATCCTCCCAATACAGGGATTGAACTCAGGTTTTCCACACTGCAGGCAGGCTCTTCATTACTGAGTCACTAGGGAAGCCCTTGTGATCTCATGGACGATAGCCTGCCAGACTCCTCTATCCAAGGGATTTTCCAAGCAAGAATACTGCAGTGGGTTGCCATCCGTTTCTCTAAAAAGCCTCCAGTAACTACTATTATTTGTATATCATAGTGGTGAGATAACAAGATATCAGAATATTCAAACCTGTCATTCCTGCATATAGGGTAGTAATCAAAATTGCAGAGCTTAGGAGTTGAGTAAACTCAGCTTCAAACCACACTGGTTCTACCACTTTACTAGGCAGGTAACTCTGGCAAATCACTTAATCTCACTAAACTTCCCTTTCTTAGCCCTACTTTATAGGACTGCTATGTTACTTTAAAAGTACATTAAGTGCTTACTATATTAATGCCTGACACATTACTATTTGGTGGCTACAGGCAATGTATTTCAGGATTTAATTGTGAAAATTATGAAACCCAACTTTTTAGGTTCAAAGTCAAGTTTTCCTACTTGTTACTTATTTGGCACTGAGGAAATTATTGTTCCTCTCTATACTAATGATCAATACATACATGAAAAACATTGGAAGAGCTTCTCACATATAGAAAAAATAATTTTAAATTTACCAATTATGATAATTTGAAAATTACTTCAGTGAACTCCCATAGTAGCTGAAATTTAAAGAACATACCAGAGCAATTTTTTCTGCTGATATTCTAGTCCATCAACATTAGAAATAAATGAAGACTAGTAACTCAATTCAGACCCATAAATACCAACACGCAAATATACATTGGTTAGGTTTCTAGTTCAGAACTAGTTCAAGTTCCCTAGTTTCAGGTTTCTCTGACTTATCCAATGTACCAAATCAACCAGAGATTGTAACTAACAGTTCTGGAGTGGATCCTTGGAGTATTTAAGTACAATAAGCTTCCCAGATGAGACCTATAGCCAGACAGGCTCAGAAACCCTGACTTAGTTGAAGCTATGCCCAACCAAAGAATTTGCAAAGAATATTTAGCATTCACACCCACTGATGAGAATTATTGTTTTACAAGTATCATGTAATGGAAATGGAAATATGAATTCAACAAATACTTGGTTGAATATCAGTGTCAAATATCAAGCATATATTTACTGAATATCAGTGTCAAATATTAAGCATATATTTACTGAGCACTTTTTAAAGCAAAATTAACAAAACAAACTACCTCTTAAAAATTAACATCATTTGGGAGGTGAGAGTGGCAGACAGAAAGGAAAAGCATCCTTGGCAAAATACACATTATTATATGTTATCATTTGTCTGAGAAGTTCAGAAAGTACTGGGACAATGGGGCCTTTTTGTCGAGAGGTCTGGTTCTCACAAAATCTGTTATAATTATTTAGGACAGTGCTGCCACTTCTAATGGAATAAAAATGCTAATAACTGAAGAATATTCAAATAATAAATTCATTGCAAAAATAATGTGAAGGGTATAACCATTTCTCCTAACCCTTCTGAACATTAGTCTTTAGAAACCTAGTTTTTCTTTCATGAGTAAAATTATCACAAAACTTGGATCGAAATTTTTGTCAAGAAAATGATAAAAGGAAATAAGCTTCCATTCTCTCAAGCCTCCAGTAAGCCCATCCCACTGTGTACATGGCTACAACTATGATCAACTTCTACATCTGAGGGATCTAGAATTTATATCCTATTAGAACCACAAGCATAAATAATTATGGAAGCAAAACCACATGCAATTATACCAAATACAGCACTGATATTATTATACTGAATGAAAACCACTTGTAAACCACAGTGCGGAAAACATGCATATGTTTCAACAAGTTTCATTAATTATATTAGCCAGTATTATCAAGAATGAGTACTGGTGAGGACGGCCAAGGTGGCGGAGGAATGAGAGGAGGATTTCACCAGCTCCCCAACAGAATCACCAGAACTAATCAAGAAATGAAACACCACCAACAAACCAGCCTCTACACAACAAAAGAAGTCCTCAGGGCTTCAAGGGACAGAGAGCAAAAACAGCCTGAACTTATCCAAATCTCCCATTCAGGAGCTCCCGTTCCCCAGCTCCCACACAAGACCCAGCAGAGAGTGCTGGGAAGTGTACTGGGACGACAGAAAGCAGTGCTCAGCATGAGAATCCCGCCGGGGACAGGACTGTGACAGGGGTGCAGGGGGCCAGGTGAGCTCCAGATCTGGAACACTAGCTGGGGCGTGGGAAACGGAACCAGAAAAGCCCCCACAGGCCACAGTCCAGAAGCTCGCGCCTGCGATTGGGGCAAGAAGTGAGGCTTAGTCCCGCATTCGACAGTGCCAGGACAGGCGCATGCCTGCGGCTAAGGCAAGCCCATGCAGCCCCAGAGCTGCGGCAAAGAAGTTGGGCATCTGGGAGAAGCCCCAGTCCTGCCAGCAGCAGAGCCGAGGCAGAGACACGGGGAAAAGAACAAGGATTGAAGGCTACTAGGGGGTACGCAATAGAACCGGGAAACCCCTCCAGCACAGGGTCCACAGGGGCAATCACTACCCGACAGACTGGGAACCGCCCACTGCACCTGCCCTGGTCAGCATTAGGAGCTGAGAGTCAGGGGTCACCTGCGCTGTCTGTAGACACATTGGACAAACCAGAGCAATCGGTTCTTCAAGGGCCCAGACTACAAACTTACCTGACCCTCACTGAAACTTAAGACATAAGCAGCCACCGAGCCCCCCTACATGACTCCCACCAGTACACACTAGGGAAATCTGGGACAACATCAAGAGCAAACTGGTGGAAGGTTCACGCGCAGATGAGAAGATAAAAACCAGGGACAATATTTTCTTATTATTCTGTTTTTTTTTTTTTAATTTTCTAAATTTTTTTTTTAATTTTTTCATTTTTTAAATTTTTAAATTTTTTTTTTTGGCCACAGCTTCCTCTCTCTATTCTCCAACTATAAAATCTTTGTATATCTACTACTATCCTCTCTATAAATATTTCCTATCTTGCTGTCTCTACTATTCTCTTCCAGCTGAACTAAACTCTACTACACACTAATCTTTGTTACCTAACCCTACAAAATCCTTGCAACACGAATCTATTCCTTCTCATTACCCATACACTCTCCTCCTTGTCACCCCCAACACATCTTAGTTTAAAACTGCTTTGATTGTAATATCCCCAGCCAGGACCTTGCTCTGGATCTGTTTTTCCAGGCAGTGTTTTAATTAACTTAGAACTTAAAGGTCAGATACCAACTTTGATAGCATCATTGGCCAGAAAATTTTCCTATACTTTATCCCTTTAAGACTGTTCAGTTGTGTTTAGTGATGTGTATGTATGTATATTTTTCCATTATGTTAGGAAATATCTTCATGATTTTATGACTGTCATCTACCAGGGATGCACCTTCTGTCCCTCTTATGTTTATATTTGAACTAATACCACTGAACACCATAGCAAACCAGACATGAAGCCTGCACTTCCTGGCCAGAGATCAAACCAAAGATCTTCAGCGTGGAAGCCCTGATCTCAAGACTCTAAATTACCAAAGGGCACACAACACTAGAGATTATTCACCTGCAAACAAGACCTAACACCACCTAAGACACAAACTACCAAACCCTTCTACAAGGACAGGAACCAAAAGGAAGGGAGAATTT
Organism: Tragulus kanchil; assembly: GCA_022376925.1. NCBI lineage: Eukaryota > Metazoa > Chordata > Mammalia > Artiodactyla > Tragulidae > Tragulus > Tragulus kanchil. Next base: position 78,689,767 of record JAIOJX010000031.1, read on the forward strand.
AACGATGAAGCCTGGGAAAAAAACCTCAATCACACACACAAATAACAAAAATTAACATAAAAATGAAAAGACAGAGAAACAACAAACAAATGAGAGAGGTACTATTACAAGTGACAGAAGATGAGACAGACAAATTATCTGAAAGAGAATTCAGAAGAGCGATACTAGCAAGGATCCAAAACTACAAAAACAGAATATTAGGGGAAATTAGTGCAGTGAGAAGAGACATGCAAGAAATGAAAAATAAACAGAGACAAATAACTCAATTGCTGAACTTAAAAATACTACAGAAGGACTCAACAGTAGAGTATCAGAGGTAGAAGAACGGATAAGTGAGTTGGAAGACAGAATGGTAGAAATAACTGCTGAAGAATAGAACAAAGCACAAAGAATCAAAAGAACTGAGGATAGCCTCAGAGACCTATGGGAAAATATCAAACGCACCAATATTAGAATTATAGGGATCCCTGAAGAAGAAGAGGGAAAGAAAGTCTATGAAAAAATTCTTGAAGAGATTATACTTGAAAACTTCCCCAGCATGGGAAAGGAAATAGTCAACCAAGTCCAAGAAGCACAAAGAGTTCCATAAAGGATAAACCCAAGAAGAAACACACCAAGGCACATTCTAATCAAGCTAACACTGATTAAATATAAAGACAGAATAATTAAAGTAGCAAGGAAAAAACAACAAATAACATACAAAGGAAACCCCATATGTTTAACCGCTGATCTTTCAGCAGAAACCCTGCAGGCCAGAAGAGAATGGCAGGACACATTTAAACGGCAAAAGGAGAATAACCTACAACCAAGAATTCTCTACCTCGCAAGGACCTCATTCAGAATTGATGGAGAAGTCAAAACTTCACAGACAAGCAAAAGCTAAAAGAATTTTGTACCATGAAACCAGCCTTACAACAACTGTTAAAGGGCCTGATATAGCCAATAAATACAAGAGTAGCAGAAGTCCTACAAATAAAACCCCAAACATCTAAGAAGATGACAATAGGAACATTTGTATCAATAATTACTTTGAATGGAAATGGACTAAATGCTCCAACCAAAAGACACAGACTGGCTGAATGGATAATAAAGCAAGACCGATATATATGTTGTTTACAGGAAACCCACTTCAGATCTAATGACACACATAGACTGAAAGTGAGAGGATGGAAAAAGATATTCCATGCAAATGGAAATCAAAAGAAAGCTGGAGTAGCAATCTTCATATCAGAAAAAACAGACTTTAAAATAAAGATTACAAGAGTAAAGGCTGGTCACTACATAATGGTCAAGGAGTCTATCCAAGAGGAAGACATAAATATCTATGCAACCAACATAGGAGCACCCCAATACATAAGACAAACACTTTTAGACATAAAAGAATAAATCGACAATAACACAATAGTAGTAGGGGACTTTAAAACTCCTCTCACACCAATGGACAGATCATCAAAACAGAAAATTAATAAAGAAACACAAGCCTTAAATGACACACTAGAAGCGATGGACCTCATGGATATCTTTAGGATCTTCCATCTAAAAGCAGAAGACTACACTTTCTTCTCAAGTGCTCATGGAACATTCTCCAGGATAGACGACATCTTGGGCCACAAAATAGCCAAAGCAATCCTTAAAAAGAAAAATGGAGCTGGAAGAATCAGTCTCCCTAACTTCAGACAATACTACAAATCAAGAGTCATCAAGACAGTATGGTACTGGCCATCAGTGGAACAAGAAGGCAACAAAAATTCTAATCAAGCTAACACTGATTAAATATAAAGACAGAATAATTAAAGTAGCAAGGAAAAAACAACAAATAACATACAAAGGAAACCCCATATGTTTAACCGCTGATCTTTCAGCAGAAACCCTGCAGGCCAGAAGAGAATGGCAGGACACATTTAAACGGCAAAAGGAGAATAACCTACAACCAAGAATTCTCTACCTCGCAAGGACCTCATTCAGAATTGATGGAGAAGTCAAAACTTCACAGACAAGCAAAAGCTAAAAGAATTTTGTACCATGAAACCAGCCTTACAACAACTGTTAAAGGGCCTGATATAGCCAATAAATACAAGAGTAGCAGAAGTCCTACAAATAAAACCCCAAACATCTAAGAAGATGACAATAGGAACATTTGTATCAATAATTACTTTGAATGGAAATGGACTAAATGCTCCAACCAAAAGACACAGACTGGCTGAATGGATAATAAAGCAAGACCGATATATATGTTGTTTACAGGAAACCCACTTCAGATCTAATGACACACATAGACTGAAAGTGAGAGGATGGAAAAAGATATTCCATGCAAATGGAAATCAAAAGAAAGCTGGAGTAGCAATCTTCATATCAGAAAAAACAGACTTTAAAATAAAGATTACAAGAGTAAAGGCTGGTCACTACATAATGGTCAAGGAGTCTATCCAAGAGGAAGACATAAATATCTATGCAACCAACATAGGAGCACCCCAATACATAAGACAAACACTTTTAGACATAAAAGAATAAATCGACAATAACACAATAGTAGTAGGGGACTTTAAAACTCCTCTCACACCAATGGACAGATCATCAAAACAGAAAATTAATAAAGAAACACAAGCCTTAAATGACACACTAGAAGCGATGGACCTCATGGATATCTTTAGGATCTTCCATCTAAAAGCAGAAGACTACACTTTCTTCTCAAGTGCTCATGGAACATTCTCCAGGATAGACGACATCTTGGGCCACAAAATAGCCAAAGCAATCCTTAAAAAGAAAAATGGAGCTGGAAGAATCAGTCTCCCTAACTTCAGACAATACTACAAATCAAGAGTCATCAAGACAGTATGGTACTGGCACAAAAACACATCAGTGGAACAAGATAGAGAACCCAGAGATAAACCCATGCACCTATGGGTACCTTATTTTTGACAAAGGAGGCAAAACTATAAAATTGGACAAAGACAGCCTCTTCAACAAATGGTGCAGGGAAAACTGGACAGCTACATGCAAAAAAATGAAGTTGGAACATTCCCTGACACCATACACAAAGATCAACTCAAAATGAATTAAAGACCTAAATATAAGACCAGAAACCATCAAACTCTTAGAGGAGAATATAGGCAAAACCCTCAAGGACATCAATCACAGCAAGATCTTCCATGACCCACCTACTAGAATAGCGGAACTAAAAAGAAAAATGAACATGTGGGACCTAATGAAACTTAAAAGCTTTTGTACAGCAAAAGAAATTACAAAAAAGCTGAACAGACAGCCCACAGAATGGGAAAAAATCATAGCAAATGAAATAACAGACAGAGATTTCATCTCCAAAATCTATAAGCAACACAGACAACTCAGCACTGGAAAAATGAACAACCCAATCAAAAAATGGGAAAAAGACCTAAAGAGACATCTCACCAAAGAGGATATACAGATGGCCAAAAAGCACATGAAACAATGCTCAACCTCCCTTATTATCAGAGAAATGCAAATTAAAACTACAATGAGATATCACCTCAAACCTGTCAGAGTGGCCATAATCAACAAATCGACAGACAATAAATGCTGGAGAGGGTAAGGAGAAAAGGGAACTCTCTTGCATTGCTGGTGGGAATGTAAATTGATACAGTCACTATGGAAGACAGTATGGAGATTCCTTAATAGAAGCACCCTTTGACCCAGCAATCCCACTATTAGGCTCTTACCCTGATGAAATCAAAACTGAAAGAAGCACCTGTACCCCAATGTTCACTGCAGTTCTCTATACAATAGCCAGAACATGGAAGCAACCTAGATGTCCATCGACATATGAATGGGTAAAAAATCTCTGGTACCTAGTAAGCAGGTAATAAAACATGCAGTGAAGCGATGGAAAAACAGACATAGAGAACAGACATATGGACATTAAGGGGAATGAACACTGGGTGGGAGGCATAGAGGGAGTAACATGGAAACCTATACTATCATATATGAAAAAAGATAGCTATTGTCATTGTGCTGTGGGAATATGGGATCCTGCAGGGGCACAGTGCGACAGCCTGGAGGGGTGGGATGGCGAGGACTGGGAGCAGGGCGGATGTAGAGTGGGCCAGGGATATCCATATGACTGACCTGGGAACAACAAAACTCCGTACAAATTTTTTAAAAAATTTAAAAAAGAATGAGTACTGTATAAGATCCACTGTGATACATGGAGAGGTACGACAGTGAAATTATCAGGTAATTCTATTTAATCTTCTAGTTAAAAAATTACTAGCTACATAGACAAATTTAAATGCAGTCATTAGAGCTATTCACATACTACTGGTCCATAGAAGCATGAGCTGAAATATAGCATCTAATAGGTATTACTCAAAAATATGACCGCAAAAAGCAGTCACAAAACTTCAGGTCTTTTAGTTTTCCACTCCCCCAAAGATGAGGAAAATAAAGGGTCACAGAGTGCTCTGATAACTATTCCTGAGTGCTCATTGTTGACAGATGATTTTTTAATATATTTTAATTTTCCAAATTTCATAATTTAAAATAGTAATATAATTTTTATGACTGGGGAAAATGATTCTTTTATGTAAAGATATTATCCAAGGGGCCAGATTTATTTGAATATGACAATAAGACCATTTAAAAAAACTTTTGTTGTTGAAGAGGTTGAATCATGTTCTCCCTGAAAAAAAAAAAAACTGTCTTGGGTTCCCCCTCATTTCGTACAAGAAAAAAATAATAATGCGAGGGCTGAAATTGCATACACTGCTTTCAAATTTGTGTTCCAAAGGATGGCTCACAGTAGCAATGCTAAGTGATGACAACAATTTCATTGGTAGTGACAGAAGAATTCCTCCTACTCATCTGATGTGTGATCCCAAGACACATAGGAAATGCAGTAAAGGCTGGCAAATGAAAAACACTTCTCTCTGAGCAAAAGAGAGTCAACTTTTCTACTGGTTTATCCTCAAGAGCATAGGACATAACCACAGAATTCATTCCTCACCCTTTCAACCTCCAATTTCCCACTCCGTCTTTTTTCTTTCCTACTCTCTTTTTTGCTTTGGCCTATCTTCACAACCAGTTCCTTTAAGAGGCTCTCAAATGCACTGATATTCCCATGAATTTAAAAAGGGACAATTGCAGACAGACCTGGAGGAGATCTATGCAGCCTCCCATGCAGATATACATGGGCACTTTCTTGAGCTAATCCACAATGGATTTCTTAAGGATACTGCATTTATTAGATGGATTTATTCATGTTCCTGAGTCTTTCAAATTTCCTCTACCACTATACTAAGAAATTTGCATAACATGGTAAGTCTAGGATCCCTGACTTAGTATTTATTTAGAAGTCGGGTGATTCAATGGTAAAGAATCTGCTTGCTAAAGAGAGGCGGTTCAATCCCTGGGTCAGGAAGATTCCCTGGAGAAGGAAATGGACACCCACTCCAGTATTCTTGCTAGGAAGTCCCATGAACAGAGGATACTGGTGGGCTACAGTCCATGGGGTCACAAAGATTCAGACATGACTTAGCAACTAAACAACCACCACCAACAAAGGATGCATAGGGCAAAGAACTCACTGAGTCTTTAAAAATAATAACATTCTCACAGAAAGGTATCTATCAAAATGAGTTTCATACGGTGATCTGGACAAAGTCAGAAGATGTAAACCATTTTAATCCATTGCCTTCAGCTACTCAAGATCCAGATTCTACTGCTCACTACCACACTAAAGCTAACATATCCTTCAAAGACTTGATACAAGGGAAATCAGTAATGCCTAGTAACAGAACTCTCTGAGGTTCTCAAACTGTTTGCTTGAGGCTTATTACATAGTGCAGAAACAACTTAGGAGGCAAATAAGCTAAATGCCATCACTGTGTTCTGGTCCAGAAGTTTTTATTACAGCAAGTTTAGCTCTTGGCAAGCTACGGCAATCAGCACATTGTGATGGCAAATACACTGACTGTATTTTCTTCCTGAGCAGTAGATAGCACTGGGACTGCTCCTGAGAAGGATTCCTGAAACAGTTGCAATCAACACATTTTAGCTGCAACAGCTAGATGTAGCACTCACAATCTATATACTTTGTGAAAACCGTTTCCTTTTCAGACACAGTCAGCCCTAACTTTCAGTAAAATCATCCAAACTAGCCTATCAACTGACATGAAAATAATTCACCTCCCACCGCCAATGACATCCTGTGAGGTATAACTCAACTATTACAACCTAGAAATGTACACTATGAATTAAAAGGGACAATTGCAGACAGACCTAACTATGCAGCCTCCCATGCAGATATACATGGGCACTTTCTTGAGCTAATCCACAATGGATTTCTTAAGGATACTGCATTTATTAGATGGATTTATTCATGTTCCTGAGTCTTTCAAATTTCCTCTACCACTATACTAAGAAATTTGCATAACATGGTAAGTCTAGGATCCCTGACTTAGTATTTATTTAGAAGTCGGGTGATTCAATGGTAAAGAATCTGCTTGCTAAAGAGAGGCGGTTCAATCCCTGGGTCAGGAAGTTTCCCCTGGAGAAGGAAATGGACACCCACTCCAGTATTCTTGCTAGGAAGTCCCATGAACAGAGGATACTGGTGGGCTACAGTCCATGGGGTCACAAAGATTCAGACATGACTTAGCAACTAAACAACCACCACCAACAAAGGATGCATAGGGCAAAGAACTCACTGAGTCTTTAAAAATAATAACATTCTCACAGAAAGGTATCTATCAAAATGAGTTTCATACGGTGATCTGGACAAAGTCAGAAGATGTAAACCATTTTAATCCATTGCCTTCAGCTACTCAAGATCCAGATTCTACTGCTCACTACCACACTAAAGCTAACATATCCTTCAAAGACTTGATACAAGGGAAATCAGTAATGCCTAGTAACAGAACTCTCTGAGGTTCTCAAACTGTTTGCTTGAGGCTTATTACATAGTGCAGAAACAACTTAGGAGGCAAATAAGCTAAATGCCATCACTGTGTTCTGGTCCAGAAGTTTTTATTACAGCAAGTTTAGCTCTTGGCAAGCTACGGCAATCAGCACATTGTGATGGCAAATACACTGACTGTATTTTCTTCCTGAGCAGTAGATAGCACTGGGACTGCTCCTGAGAAGGATTCCTGAAACAGTTGCAATCAACACATTTTAGCTGCAACAGCTAGATGTAGCACTCACAATCTATATACTTTGTGAAAACCGTTTCCTTTTCAGACACAGTCAGCCCTAACTTTCAGTAAAATCATCCAAACTAGCCTATCAACTGACATGAAAAATAATTACTACCCTCCCACCGCCAATGACATCCTGTGAGGTATAACTCAACTATTACAACCTAGAAATGTACACAAATGACAAAATAATTTACCAGAGGAAAAGTTAAATAAGAGAAAAAATTTTCCTCAAATTTCAAAGACCATTGTTAATCATAAAGGCTTTTCCCGAGTTTGTGGCAAGTTAAGGTTTTATAAATAATGTGTCTTCTGAAAGTGGCGTACGTCTCTTTCCAACTTACTGTTTTGTTATTTTTCTGACATATTCACATACTAACCTCAAATTTCGTATCTTCAAGAGGAGCTTGACAATTGTTGTTCTAGACTGTATCCAGAAAACATAGTTTCTCAAATCAATGAAATCAACTAATCAATTCCTACAATTTTATTTAAAGAAGAAATAAGCAGATGAAGTCCATAAAATCCTCCAATTTAGTTTAAAAAAAAAAAAAGTCAAGTTTCTTTGAAGTCCCTGAGCCTCATCTACTCATGCTACCAATTTAGTATAAGAGTCAAGAGTCTTTAATATTACTCACCAAAATTCAAAACCACACATGCAAAGGTCCTTTCACCTCTTGAAGCAATATTATTAATAAGATTTCAAACTTAATGTCAAGTTTATTACATTAATAAGTTTGTGTTATTGTGAGGTGTACTCCTGTGTGATTTACATTTGATCAGCATATCAGTAAAGCATTTAACAATTTTTAATTATATTCTTCAGGACCAGAGAATCAGAGGCTGCATAATAATGCTATTAGGTAGACTGAATAACAAAACCCAAAAAGTGATCAACAACATCTCGGAGACAAGTCTCATAACACATCACAGGCCTCAGTCCTCAAGGTGAAATTTTTCAAACTAACAACTAGAATAATGCTACATAAGCCTTTTTTTAGAGGTAGACTTAAAATGTTTAATGGTAAAAGCAGATTTCAAATTCATGCTTTCCCACAAGAAAAAATATTACTGAGTGATTATTACATACTAAGTGGCAAACCTTGGGCAGTATACAAATAAAAAATACAGTGTGTCCTTAGGAAATTTATGACCTACTAAAAGAAATAGAGAAATAAATGATAAGACTATCTTATAATACTTAGCAAACATTTTATAGGTCAGGAAAGAATAGAATGACATCCTCAAAATATTGAAAGATTAAAAACTGTCATACAAGAATACTCAGTTCAGTAAAGTTATCCTTCAGATATTAAGGAGAAGTAAGGGCTCTCCCAACCAAATAAAGTTGGAGGAGTTCATTACCACTACCTGCCTTACAAGGAATATTGAAAGGGTCAATTCTACCTGAAATGAAAAAGCAAAAGTACACAAAACTTTCATGTAGGTGATAAACAGAATCAAAAAATTGTAACTCGGAAAATCACGACGCTTGCTCAGGCGAAAATCGCGACTTTCCGCTTGGCACCGGATGCTAGTATTTGAACTAATATCACGGAACACCATAGCAAACCAGACATAGAGCCTGCACCCCCTGACCAATCATCAAACCAAGGATCCTCAGAGCGGAAGCCCTGATTCCAAGACCCCACACTATCAAAGAACATACAACACTAGAGATTATTCACCTGTAAACAAGACCTAACATCACCCAAGACACAAAACACTGAACCCTTCTACAAGGACAGAAACCCAAAGGAAGGGAGAATTCAACCAAGAAGCCTGGTGGGGGAAAAGAACTCCATACACACAGACACACACAAAGAAATAAAAATTAACCTAATAATGAAACGACAGAGAAACACTGCACAAATGAAGGACCAAGCTAGAGAAACACAGCCTCAAATGACAGAGGAGGAGATAGACAAATTATCTGAAAGAGAATTCAGAAAAGCTATACTAATGAGGATGCAAAACATCAAAAACAGAATATTAGAGGAAATTAGTGCATTGAGAAAAGACATGCAGGAAATGAAAAATAGGCAAATAGAGACCACCAACTCAATTGCTGAACTCAAAAATACTGTAGAAGGTCTCAACAGTAGAGTATCGGAGGCAGAAGAACGGATAAGTGAGCTGGAAGATAGAATGTTGGAAGTATGTGCTAAAGAACAGAACAAAGCCCAAAGAATTAAAAGAAGTGAGGATAACATTAGAGACCTATGGGACAATATCAAACGTACCAACATTAGAATTATAGGAGTTCCAGAGGAAGAAGAGGGGAAGAAAGACTATGAAATAATTCTTGAAGAGGTTATTGTTGAAAACTTCCCCAGCATGGGAAAGGAAATAGTCAACCACGTCCAAGAAGCACAAAGAGTTCCATACAGGAGAAATCCTAGGAGAAACACACCAAGGCACATTCTAATCAAACTAACGCAGACTAAATATAAAGACAGATTACTAAAAGCAGCTAGGAGCAAACAACAAATAACATATAAAGGAAACCCCATACATCTAACTGCGGATCTTTCAACAGAAACTCTGCAGGCCAGAAGAGAATGGCAAGACACATTTAAACGGCTAATAGAGAATAACCTCCAACCAAGAATCCTCTACCCAGCAAGAATCTCATTCAGAATTGACGGCGAGGTCAAAAGCTTCCCAGACAGACAAAAACTAAAAGAATTCTACACCACAAAACCAGCTCTACAACAAGTGTTAAAGGGCCTGATATAGCCAATAAATACAAGAGTAGGAGAAGTCCTACAAATCAAATCCCAAACATCTACGAAGATGACAATAGGAACATTCGTATCAATAATTACTTTGAATGTAAATGGATTAAATGCTACAACCAAACGACACAGGTTGGCTGAATGGATTCAGAAACATGACCCATATGTACGCTGTTTACAAGAGACCCACTTCAGACCTAGAGACACTCATAGACTGAAAGTGAGAGAATGGAAAAAGATATTCCATGCAAATGGAAATCAAAAGAAAGCTGGAGTGGCAATCCTCATATCAGACAAAATAGATTTTAAAGTAAAGAAGATTCTAAGAGACAAGGCAGGTCACTACATCATGATTAAGGGATCTATCCAAGACGAAGACATAACAGTCATGAATATCTACACACCCAACACAGGGGGACCTCAATACATAAGACAGATACTTTCAGACTTAAAAGAAGAAATCAATAATAACACAATAATAGTAGGAGACTTTAACACTCCTCTCACACCAATGGACAGATCATCCAAACAGAACATTAATAAAGAAACACAAGCCTTAAATGCCACACTAGAATAGATGGACCACATCGATATCTTTAGGACGTTCCATCCAAAAGCAGAAGAATACACTTTCTTCTCTAGTGCTCATAGAACGTTCTCCTGGATAGACCACATCTTGGGCCACAAATCTAACCTCAGTCAATTCAAGAAAACTGAAATTATATCAACCATCCTCTCGGACCACAATGCAATGAGACTAGAGATCAACTACAGGAAAAAAACCACTATAAACACAAACACATGGAGATTAAAGAACACATACCTAAAAAACCAACTGATTACTGAGGAAGTCAAAGGAGAAATTAAAAAATTCCTAGAAGAAAATGATAATGAACATACAACCGTGCAAACCTATGGGATACCGCAAAAGCAGTTCTAAGAGGGAAATTTATAGCAATACAATCCCACCTCAAGAAACTAGGAAAATATGAAGCAGATGACCTAACCATCCACTTAAAACAACTGGAGAAAGAAGAACAAAAACATCCCAAAGCCAGCAGAAGAAGAGAAATCATAAGGATCAGAGCAGAAATAAATGAGAAAGAAACGAAAGAAACAATAGTAAAGATAAATAAAACAAAAAGCTAGTTCTTTGAAAAGGTAAACAAAATTGACAAGCCACTAGCCATACTCATCAAGAGAAAGAGAGAGAAGAACCAGATCAACAAAATCAAAAACGAAAAAGGAGAGATTACAACAGATAATGCAGAAATCCAAAGGATTCTAAGAGACTATTATGAGCAACTCTATGGGAACAAACTGGACAACCTGGAAGAAAGGGACAGTTTCTTAGAGAAGATTAATCTCCCAAGACTGAGCCAGGAAGAAACAGAAACCTTGAACAACCCAATCACAAGCTCAGAAATCGAATCTGTGATGAAAAATCTACCCAAAAATAAAAGCCCAGGGCCCAATGGCTTCACAGCTGAATTCTACCAAACATTTAAAGAAGGGCTAATGCCTGTCCTTCTAAAACTCTTTCAAAACATTGCACAGGAAGGAAAACTTCCAAACACATTCTATGAGGCCACCATCACCCTGATACCCAAACCAGGCAAAGACAACACAAAAAAGGAAAATTACAGATCAATTTCTCTGATGAATTTTGATGCCAAGATCCTCAACAAAATACTAGCAAACAGAATTCAACAACACATCAAAAACCTCATACATCATGATCAAGTCGGGTTCATCCCAGGCATGCAAGGATTCTTCAACATCCACAAATCAATGAATGTGATACACCATATCAACAAATTGAGAGACAAAAATCACATGATCATCTCAATGGATGCAGAAAAAGCTTTCGACAAAGTACAACATCCATTTATGATCAAAAGTCTTCAGAAAATGGGCATAGAAGGAACCTATCTCAATATAATAAAAGCCATCTATGAGAAGCCTACAGCGAACATTATTGTTAATGGTGAAAAACTGAAAGCATTCCCTCTAAGATCAGGAACAAGACAGGGGTGCCCACTTTCACCACTACTATTCAACATAGTCCTGGAAGTCCTAGCAACAGCAATAAGAGAAGAGAAAGAAATCAAAGGAATCCAGATTGGAAAGGAAGAAGTCAAGCTCTCTCTCTTTGCAGATGACATGATATTATACATAGAAAGTCCCAAAGACACTGTTACAAAACTACTAGAGCTAATCAACGAATTCAGCAAAGTCACAGGATACAAAGTCAACACACAGAAGTCACTGGCATTCCTATACACAAACAATGAAAACTCAGAAAACGAAATCAAAGAGGCAAGCCCCTTCACCATTGCAACCAAAACAATCAAATACCTAGGAATAAACCTACACAAAGAAACAAAAGAACTGTACACTGAAAATTACAAGACACTCATGAGAGACATTAAAGAATACTTAAACAGATGGAGAGATATTCCATGTTCCTGGGTAGGGAGAATCAATATTGTGAAAATGACCATACTACCAAATATCATCTACAGATTCAATGCAATACCTATTCTACTACCATTGACATTTTTCACAGATGACCAAAAAAGTTCCTATGGAGACACAAAAGACCTCAAATAGCCAAAGCAATCCTGTGAACAGATGGCTTCACAAATTAAAATTTAAAGAAGGGCTAATGCCTGTCCTTCTAAAACTCTTTCAAAACATTGCACAGGAAGGAAAACTTCCAAACACATTCTATGAGGCCACCATCACCCTGATACCCAAACCAGGCAAAGACAACACAAAAAAGGAAAATTACAGATCAATTTCTCTGATGAATTTTGATGCCAAGATCCTCAACAAAATACTAGCAAACAGAATTCAACAACACATCAAAAACCTCATACATCATGATCAAGTCGGGTTCATCCCAGGCATGCAAGGATTCTTCAACATCCACAAATCAATGAATGTGATACACCATATCAACAAATTGAGAGACAAAAATCACATGATCATCTCAATGGATGCAGAAAAAGCTTTAGACAAAGTACAACATCCATTTATGATCAAAAGTCTTCAGAAAATGGGCATAGAAGGAACCTATCTCAATATAATAAAAGCCATCTATGAGAAGCCTACAGCGAACATTATTGTTAATGGTGAAAAACTGAAAGCATTCCCTCTAAGATCAGGAACAAGACAGGGGTGCCCACTTTCACCACTACTATTCAACATAGTCCTGGAAGTCCTAGCAACAGCAATAAGAGAAGAGAAAGAAATCAAAGGAATCCAGATTGGAAAGGAAGAAGTCAAGCTCTCTCTCTTTGCAGATGACATGATATTATACATAGAAAGTCCCAAAGACACTGTTACAAAACTACTAGAGCTAATCAACGAATTCAGCAAAGTCACAGGATACAAAGTCAACACACAGAAGTCACTGGCATTCCTATACACAAACAATGAAAACTCAGAAAACGAAATCAAAGAGGCAAGCCCCTTCACCATTGCAACCAAAACAATCAAATACCTAGGAATAAACCTACACAAAGAAACAAAAGAACTGTACACTGAAAATTACAAGACACTCATGAGAGACATTAAAGAATACTTAAACAGATGGAGAGATATTCCATGTTCCTGGGTAGGGAGAATCAATATTGTGAAAATGACCATACTACCAAATATCATCTACAGATTCAATGCAATACCTATTCTACTACCATTGACATTTTTCACAGAGCTAGACCAAAGAATCACACAGTTCCTATGGAGACACAAAAGACCTCAAATAGCCAAAGCAATCCTGTGAAAGAAAAACGGAGCTGGAGGGTCAGCCTCCCTAACGTCAGACTCTACTACAATGCAACAGCCATCAAGATAGTATGCTACTGGCACAAAAACAGAACTATAGACCAATGGAAGAAGATCGAGAACCCAGAGATAAACCCACGCACCTATGGGTACCTTATTTTTGACAAAGGAGGCAAAACAATAAAATGGGACAAAGACAGCCTCTTTAACAAGTGGTGCTGGGAAAACTGGACAGCTACATTAAAAAAATGAAGTTAGAACATTCCCTGACACCATACACAAAGATCAACTCAAAATGAATTAAAGACCTAAATGTAAGACCAGAAACCATCAAACTCTTAGAGGAGAATATAGGCAAAACCCTCAAGGACATCAATCAAAGCAAGATCTTCTCTGACCCACCTACTAGAATAGCAGAACTAAAAAGAAAAATGAACATGTGGGACCTCATGAAACTTAAAAGCTTTTGTACAGCAAAAGAAATTACAAAAAAGCTCAACATACACCCCACAGAGTGGGAGAAAATCATAGCAAATGAAACAACAGACAGAGATTTCATCTCCAAAATCTACAAGCAACTCAGACAACTCAGCACACGAAAAACGAACAACCCAATCAAAAAATGGGAAAAAGACCTAAAGAGACGCCTCTCCAAAGAGGACATACAGATGGCCCAAAAGTACATGAAACGATGCTCAACCTCGCTTATTATTAGAGAAATGCAAATTAAAACTACAATGAGATATCACCTCACACCCGTCAGAATGGCCATGTTCAAAAAATCTGCAGACAATAAATGCTCGAGAGGGTACGGAGAAAAGGGAATCCTCTTGCATTGCTGGTGGGAATGTAAATTGATACACCCTCTAAGGAAGACAGTATGGAGATTCCTTAAAAAACTAAAAATAGAAGCACCCTATGACCCAGCAATCCCACTACTAGGCCTATATCCTGATGAAATCAAAACTGAAAGAAGCCCCTGTACCCCAATGTTCATTGCAGCTCTCCATACAATAGCCAGAACATGGAAGCAACCTAGGTGTCCATCGACGTATGAATGGATAAAGAAGCTCTGGTACATATATACAATGGAATACTACTCAGCTGTTAAAAGAAATGCAGAAGACTCAGTCCTAATGAAGTGGCTGGCTCTAGAACCTATCATCAAAAGTGAAGTAAGTCAAAAAGAGAAAGACAAATACAGTACACTAACACACATATATGGAATCTAGTAGGATGGTCTTGATAACACACGCAGGGAACTCATGGAAAAACAGACAGAGCATATACATAGGGACATTGTGGGGAAGAAATAGGGAGGGGGAGGCATGGAGGGAGTAACGTGGAAACCTATGCTGTCATGTGTGGAAAAGATAGCTATTGTCATTGTGCTTGGGAATAGGAATATTTACAATGGCATGGGGCGATGATCTGGAGGGGTGGGAAGGGGGGAAGTGGGGGGATAGGGACCAGAGATATGCATATGACTGATCTGGGAACATACATGTCTGTGAACAACAAAACTCTGTGAAACCTTTAAAATAACGAATAAAAAAAAATTATAACTCTGTATCAGAATATACTGTTAAACTATGATAAAAAGTATAAAGGTTAAAAAAAATCAGTAAAAATAACTATAGCTGCTTTGATTTTGTACCAAACTCACAAACTATAGCTACTTTGATTTCACAACAAATACAAAAAGGGATCATTTGAAGCAACATAAAAAGGGAAGAGGAAAAGGACAACCTATAGAGACAAATTAAGGTAAGAAGGACTATTTTATCTATCAGCTGTTTTACAGAAATCTCATAGTAACCTCAAAATATTAAAAAGAAGAAATTGAGAAAAAATCATAGAAAACCACCAAACAAAAATGGCAGACAGAAACACAAGAAAAAAGAAACAATGAAGGGAGATATAGAACAAGCAAAACATACAGTGGCAGTACTAAGCTTTAATCTAGCAATAATTACATAAAATGTAAATGGATTGAATTCATCAAGCAAAATAATCAAAGTGGCTGGATGGATCAGAAACAAGATCCAACTATACGTTGCTCTAAGAAATTGATCTCAGTTCTAAGAGCACACATAGGCTTAAGGTGAAGAAATACTCTTCCAAGTAAACAGCAGCCAAAATAAAGCAGGGAGAGCCATACTCACAGTACACAAAACAGATTTTTAGCCAAAAAATATAACAGGCAAGAATGAACATTATATACCATTAAAGAGAATAATCCATAAAGATGACATGCACTTTACATTGAAACACCAAAATACATAAAGCAACTATTAACAGATGTAAAGGGAAAAATTAACAGCAACACAATAATAGTAGAAACCTTAAATGCCCCCAACTGCATTAATAGATAAATCATAAAGACAGATAGTCAATAAAGAAACAACAGTGTTAAATGAAACATTAGATCAGATTAACGTAAAAGATTTATACAGAACACTCCATCCAAATGCACAAGAATACTTATTCTTCTCAAATGCACATGGAACATTCTCAAGGATAGACCATACGTTGTGATACAGGAGTCAGTAAATTTAAGAAAACTAAAATTATGTCAAGAATATTCTGGGGCCACAATGGTGTGAAACTAGAAATCACCTACAAAAAGAAAGCTAGGGGAAAAATCACAATTATTTGGGGATGAAATATGCTACTAAAAAACTATTAGGTCGATGAAGAAATCAAAGGTAAACTTAAAAAGTACCTGAAGGGGCTTCTCTGATGGTCCAGTGGGTGAAGAGTCTGCCTTACAGTGCAGGGGGTACCAGTTCAATCCTTGGCCGGGGAAGATCCCAAGGGCCGAGAAGCGGCTGGGTCGGTATGTGCAGTTGAGAGCTCTGGTGCACATGTTCCCAGAGCCAGTGCTCTGCAGCGAGAGAGGCCCCTGCAATGGAAGGCCCACACATGCCAAAGAATAAAAAAGGTGGATGAAAAATAAATGATGACTTACAGGCCAAATAAAAAAAAAAAACCTTAAAAAAAATAAAAAAGAAAGTACCTGAAGACATGAAAATGAAGATATGATACACTAGAATCTATGGGATGCAGAAAGAAAAATACTAAGAGGGAGATTTATGGCAATATTGACCTACGTCAAGAAACAACAAAGAAAATATCAAATAAATAATCTAACCTTACACCTAAAAGAACCAGAAAAAGAAAGACAAAGCCCAAAGTCAGGAGAAGGAATAACAAAAATCAGACTGGAACTAAATGAAATAGAAAGTATAAAATACAATGGAAAAGATTACAAAAGTAAGAGTTGATTCTTTGATAAAAGAAAACTGAAAACACTTAGCTATCTTCAGTAGGAAAAAAAATAAAGAACTTTTAAATAAACTCAGAAATCAAAGAGAAGATACGATACCACAAAAACACAAAGGATTATGAGGACTATGGATAGCTATATGATATGCCAACATACTGGACAACCTAGAATAAATGGATAAATGCTTCCAATCATATAACTTTTCATGATTAAATCAGGAAGAAATAAAAAATCTGAAAAGACCAATTACTGGTAAAGCGATTGAAACACTATAAACCAAAAGTTCAGAACCATACAGCTTCACTGGTGAATTCTACTAAATACTGAAAGAAGAGTTAAGAATTAATACCTTCTAAAATTTTTCCAAAAAATCTAAGAGGAAAAAAACGCTTTCTAATTCATTATATAAGGCCAATATTACTATACTTCTAATATCATACAAGAGCAATATAAGGGGAAAAAATCCAGTATCTTTGATAAACACAGGTGTAAAAATTCTCAATAAACTGCTCAACAAACATATTTCAACATATATTTAAAAGATCATACATGATGGTCAAGTGGGATTCATTCCAGCGAAGCAAGGATGATTCAACATCTACAAGTCAATCGACATGACATATCACACTAACAAACTGAAGGATAAAAATCATATGATCTTCTTCATAGATGACAAGATCCAACATTCATTTGAACATCATCAATACGTATAAAAGGACCACACTTTAACATAATAAAGGCCATAAATGATAAACCCACACTAGCATCACACTCAATTTTGAAAAACTTAAAGATGTACCATTAGGATCTGGAATAGGGCAAAGATTTCCACCCCCTCTAGTCTTATTCAGCAGAGCATTAGAAGTCCTAGACAGAAATAAGGCAAGGAAAAGAAATAAAAGGAATACAAATTGGAAGAGAAAAAAGTAAAAGTGTAACTAATTGCAGATGACATAAATTTGTATTAAAACTCTAAAGAGGGACTTCCCTGTGGTCCAGTGGTTATGACTATGTGTTCCCAATGCAGAGGGCACAGGTTCAATCCCTGATCAAGGAACTAGATCTGATGTGCTGCAACAAAGACCCAGCACAACCAAATAAATAAATAATTTAAAATATATATAAAACATTAAAAACAACCTAAAGACTCTACCTAAAAGCTATCAGAAATAATACAATAAAACTGCAGGACACAAAAATCAATACGCAAAAATATCTGCAGTATTTCTATAAACTAACAAGAAACTTGCAGATAGAGAAATTAAGAAAACAATGCATTTACAATCACAACAAAAGGACTAAAATACCTAGGAATAAAGTTAACCAAGGAGGAAAAAGACCTATATATTGAAAACTATAAGATATAGTTGAAATAAATTGAAGATACAAAAACATGGAAAGATAGCTTGTGCCCATGGACTGGGCATTGTTAAAATGTCCATATTATGCAAATCAATCTACAGATTCAATGCAATCCCCATCAAAATCCCAAAGACATCTGTCAGAGATATAGAATAAAAATCCTAAAATTAATATGGAGCCACAAAAGACCCTAAATAGCTAAAGCCATTTTAAGGAATAAAATAAGCTAGAGATATCATGCTCTCTTATGTCAAATAATAATTCAAAGCTATAGTAATTAAAACTCTAAATAACTGTCTCAAAAATAGACATATAGATCAATGGAATAAAGTAGAGACCTTAGAAATAAACCCATGCTTATATGACCACTTAAATTATGATACTGGAGCCAAGAATTACAGTGGAGAAAAGACAGTTTGTTCAATAAACGGTGTTGGAAAAACTGGCCAACTATGTGCAAAAGAATGAAACTGCATTACATTATACTACATTCAAAAGTAAACTCAAAATGGAATAGAGATTTAAATGTAAAACTTGAAACCACAATACTCCAAGAAAAAAAAAAAAAACATGGACAGTAAGCTCTTTTACATTGGTCTTAGCAGTATCTCTCTAGATAAGTTTTCTCAGGAAAGGGATACAAAAGCAAAAAAAAACAAACGGAAGTTTATCAAACTAAAAAGATTCTGCACACAGGGAAATCACAAACCAATTTGGAAAGACAAACCATAGATTGGGAGAAGATATTTGCCTATAATATATCTAATAAGAGGTTAGTATCAAAAATACATGAAGAACTTATTCAACCCAACAACAACAAAAAACAATCTGACAACCAAATTTAAAAGATGGGCAGGGCTTCCCTGGTGTTTCACAGTGCAAGCGGCACCGGTTCCATCCCTGGCCTGGTAAGATCCTACGTGCCATGGAGCAGTTGGACGGGTGTGTCCAATTACAGGCCAGCGCTCTGCAGCACATGCGCCCAGAGCTGGAGCTATGCAACAAGAGAGGCCACGGCAATGGGAGGCCCGCACAGGAAAGACGGATGAAAATAAATAAATAAAAGACCAATAAAAAGAGACCAAAATTTAAAAATGTATATACTTTTAAAAATGAGCAGAGGGGGTTTCCCTGGTGGTCCAGTGGGTAAGGACACCGCCTTGCAGTGCAAGGGGCGCCGGTTCGATCCCTGGCCTGGGAGGATCCCAGGTGCCGTGGAGCTGCTGGACCGATGCGTCCAATTACCGAGTTGGAGTTCTGGAGCGCATGCACCCAGAGCCGGTGCTCTGAGCAGCAGAGGCCACCACGATGGAAGGCCCACACGGATCAAAGAACAAAAAAGATGGATGAAAATGGATAAATGAAGAACCAATAGAAGTGGCCCGCCTACTCCCCTCCCTCCTCACCCCACCCCCCAACCAATAATTCAAAGCTATAGTAATTAAAACTCTAAATAACTGTCTCAAAATAGACATATAGATCAATGGAATAAAGTAGAGACCTTAGAAATAAACCCATGCTTATATGACCACTTAAATTATGATACTGGAGCCAAGAATTACAGTGGAGAAAAGACAGTTTGTTCAATAAACGGTGTTGGAAAAACTGGCCAACTATGTGCAAAAGAATGAAACTGCATTACATTATACTACATTCAAAAGTAAACTCAAAATGGAATAGAGATTTAAATGTAAAACTTGAAACCACAATACTCCAAGAAAAAAAAAAAAAACATGGACAGTAAGCTCTTTTACATTGGTCTTAGCAGTATCTCTCTAGATAAGTTTTCTCAGGAAAGGGATACAAAAGCAAAAACAAACAAACGGAAGTTTATCAAACTAAAAAGATTCTGCACACAGGGAAATCACAAACCAATTTGGAAAGACAAACCATAGATTGGGAGAAGATATTTGCCTATAATATATCTAATAAGAGGTTAGTATCAAAAATACATGAAGAACTTATTCAACCCAACAACAACAAAAAACAATCTGACAACCAAATTTAAAAGATGGGCAGGGCTTCCCTGGTGTTTCACAGTGCAAGCGGCACCGGTTCCATCCCTGGCCTGGTAAGATCCTACGTGCCATGGAGCAGTTGGACGGGTGTGTCCAATTACAGGCCAGCGCTCTGCAGCACATGCGCCCAGAGCTGGAGCTATGCAACAAGAGAGGCCACGGCAATGGGAGGCCCGCACAGGAAAGACGGATGAAAATAAATAAATAAAAGACCAATAAAAAGAGACCAAAATTTAAAAATGTATATACTTTTAAAAATGAGCAGAGGGGGTTTCCCTGGTGGTCCAGTGGGTAAGGACACCGCCTTGCAGTGCAAGGGGCGCCGGTTCGATCCCTGGCCTGGGAGGATCCCAGGTGCCGTGGAGCTGCTGGACCGATGCGTCCAATTACCGAGTTGGAGTTCTGGAGCGCATGCACCCAGAGCCGGTGCTCTGAGCAGCAGAGGCCACCACGATGGAAGGCCCACACGGATCAAAGAACAAAAAAGATGGATGAAAATGGATAAATGAAGAACCAATAGAAGTGGCCCGCCTACTCCCCTCCCTCCTCACCCCACCCCCCAACCAATAACAAATAAATCTTAAAAAAAAAAAAAGGGCAGAGGATCGGAACACATTTTTTTTTTAAAGAAGATATACAAATGATCAATTAGCTCATGAAAGAAAATGCTCAATGTCACTAATTATTGAAAAAATGCAAATCAAAATCATGATGAGATATCATCACATGCCCATTAGAATGGCAACTATCAAAAAGGCAAGAAATAACAAGTATTGGAGAAGATATAGAGCAAGGGAACCCTCGTATACTATTTGTGGTAATGGAAATTGGTTCAGCTACTATGTAAAACATTATGGAAGTTCCTCAAAACATTAATAGAACTACCATGTGATCCAGTTATCTAATTCCTGGTATCTATCTAAAGAATATAGACACCCTAATCGGAAAAGATATATGCACACCTATGTTCATTGCAGCATTATTTACAATAGCCAAGTTACAGAATCAATGTAAGTCCCCATCAACAGATCAATGGATGAAGAAGATGCTATATATACTTACAATGGAATAGTACAAAAATGACAAAATCTTGTCATTTGCAACAACATAGTTGGTTCTTGAGGGTATTATGCTAAATGAAATAAGACACACAGAGAAAGGCAAATACCAAATAATTTCACTCATATGTGGAATATTTTAGAAAAAAAATAAACACACAGACACAGAGAACAGTGTAGTGGTACCTAGAGGGGAAGGGATATGGTGGATGGTAAAATGGGTAAAATAAGTCAACTGTATGTTAATAAAGGAAACTAAAATTTGGTGTGAATATGTTATAGAAGTCAAAATATAACACTGTTCACATAAAATACAATATAATGCTACAAACCAATGTTACCTAAATAAGAAAAGTAGTGCAGAACAATGAAGAAACTCAAAATACAGTTGTTATGATAAATGATAAAAGACAGGAGTTACAAAGTACTTCAAGGGCATCAATACAGATTTTGAATTCATACAAAAGAATCATAGAAGGGACCATGACATAGCTGACCCTTTTCCGTCATTAGAAGGCTCCTGAATGCACTTTATGAATGAGCTCCTGTATTGGTTCTAATGGGAAATTTTGTTCTACTGAAATATCTTTAAATGAACTGGGATGGGGGTAGTTGGGAGGGATGTCAGGGAAGTTTGATTCATTAAAAAAAGGGCAGAGGATCGGAACACATTTTTTTTTTAAAGAAGATATACAAATGATCAATTAGCTCATGAAAGAAAATGCTCAATGTCACTAATTATTGAAAAAATGCAAATCAAAATCATGATGAGATATCATCACATGCCCATTAGAATGGCAACTATCAAAAAGGCAAGAAATAACAAGTATTGGAGAAGATATAGAGCAAGGGAACCCTCGTATACTATTTGTGGTAATGGAAATTGGTTCAGCTACTATGTAAAACATTATGGAAGTTCCTCAAAACATTAATAGAACTACCATGTGATCCAGTTATCTAATTCCTGGTATCTATCTAAAGAATATAGACACCCTAATCGGAAAAGATATATGCACACCTATGTTCATTGCAGCATTATTTACAATAGCCAAGTTACAGAATCAATGTAAGTCCCCATCAACAGATCAATGGATGAAGAAGATGCTATATATACTTACAATGGAATAGTACAAAAATGACAAAATCTTGTCATTTGCAACAACATAGTTGGTTCTTGAGGGTATTATGCTAAATGAAATAAGACACACAGAGAAAGGCAAATACCAAATAATTTCACTCATATGTGGAATATTTTAGAAAAAATAAACACACAGACACAGAGAACAGTGTAGTGGTACCTAGAGGGGAAGGGATATGGTGGATGGTAAAATGGGTAAAATAAGTCAACTGTATGTTAATAAAGGAAACTAAAATTTGGTGTGAATATGTTATAGAAGTCAAAATATAACACTGTTCACATAAAATACAATATAATGCTACAAACCAATGTTACCTAAATAAGAAAAGTAGTGCAGAACAATGAAGAAACTCAAAATACAGTTGTTATGATAAATGATAAAAGACAGGAGTTACAAAGTACTTCAAGGGCATCAATACAGATTTTGAATTCATACAAAAGAATCATAGAAGGGACCATGACATAGCTGACCCTTTTCCGTCATTAGAAGGCTCCTGAATGCACTTTATGAATGAGCTCCTGTATTGGTTCTAATGGGAAATTTTGTTCTACTGAAATATCTTTAAATGAACTGGGATGGGGGTAGTTGGGAGGGATGTCAGGGAAGTTTGATTCATTAAAAATACATTTTAAACTGTACTGAACTGACAGGCTATAAACCTTAAAGAAATATTTGATGTATATTGTGCACCAGTTATAAAAGAAATAGGGTCAGCTGAATCCTCAAATGATGGCATCAGGAGATGAGAGATCCAGAGATTAGAAAGTATATGCAGGATGTACATTTGGTTCAGTCTGTCTTTTCAGTTAATGAAAGCTAAAGAGAGCAAGGATGAACTGAAGTAGCTTTGAGGTCTTATTATACCTTGAGGACAACTTTTCTTTTCTTCTGGACACTGATCAGAACTGTGATTTTCCAGGGAGGATATGAACGGTATGACTACTGTGGATGTGATCAACCACTTTGAGAAAGCAAGCTCTCTGGTACAGGTGGAAACCTGTGTGCTCTCTCTGTAGCCAGTCAGGCAGAGGAAAAGTGGCTCCTTGCTAACAATCAGCAAGGAAATAGGAACTTTGGTCCAGTAACTATAAGGAACTAAATTCTGCCAGTGATCTGAATGATCTTGGAAGCCAATTTTCTTTCCCTGAGTCTCCAGCAGACTGATGCTATGATTTGAACATTCTGATATGCTGAGAAGAGAACCCAATCAAGCCTGATAGACTTCTGATCTACAGAACTTTAAGATAATAAGTGTAAGTTGTTGTAAGCCACAAAATTTGTGGTAATTACAAAGTAACAGAAAACTAATATTTTTCTATACATATTTCTTCCATCTATTCAAAGAAATATAAAGAATCTTATTTTCAAAACTGCTGTAAGTAAAAGACAATTCAATAAAGAAGCAAAAAGTTAAAAGAACTCACAGATTCATAATAGTTCCCTAGCGATCTGAATTAAAATTTGTATCTTTAAGTAAATATGAATTGAGTTCCAATGTTACATACATTAAATTCCACATCTATTTCAAAAGATGAAAACATGCTAGAGCAATAATCCCAAAATCTCTTAGTAAAAGATACAGATAGATAGATAGATAGACGGATAGACAGATAGATAACAATTTACAGGGAAAATGATATAACTTTTCCATTTTAAAGCTTTGGTAGAATAAAAACATTCTATTTTTTTAAAAAGAAGCGGTAAGCAATAGATACAAAGGTCATTCTTTGAGCAAGGAATGAGAAGGGATCAGCACACCTGATCACCATTCATTTCATAACGTTGCTTTAGGGAAATCCCAAAGAACACTTTCTGGTACTTTATCTCTACTCACTAAGGGGTTCATGAAGAGTTCACAAATGCTTCACAGTGTGATTAACCTATACGGAGATTTATTGTCTTATGGACTATAAGGCAATCAAACCATAAATGCCTTTCTTTTTCTGCAGATATTGAACCAACTTGAAATAAATCAAAAGATACAGTATTCTGCAATACTTGATGCCCTTTCATTTTCCTCTTAATACAAAAGAAGAACACACATCCAAACACTGTTCAAATTCAAGAGGCAGCATCATATAGCAGTTCATAAGTGAGTTCTAAAACTAGCTTTCCTCAATTCAAATCCTCAATCCTACTTACTAAGTGTGTGATCTTGAGAAGTTGGCTAACTTCTTTGTGCCTCCATTTCCTTTCTGTAAAAGGGAAGAATAAGAATACATACATCATAGGATTGTGGTGAGGATTAAGAGTTAATATATAAAAAATCTTTGCAACAGTGCATGAAATACATTAAGTGCTCAATAAATCTTATCCTATTAAGAAAGTGTAGGACAGAGTCCACCTGCCAATGCAGGGGACACAAGTTTGATCTCTGGTCTAGGAAGATTCTAACAAAGTCCTTGCAACTAAGCCCTTGCACCTCAACTACTGAGACTGTGCTTTAGGGTCCATGAGTGACAACTGTTGAGCCTGTGTGCTACAGCTACTGAAGCCTGTGTGCCTCAACTACTGAAGCCCATGTGCCCTAGAGCCTGTACTCTATAATAAGAAGCCACTGCAGCGAGAATCCCTGGCACTGCAACAAAGAGTAGACTCTGCTCACCACAACTAGAGACAACCCATGTGAAGCAACAAAGACCCAGCACAACCAAAAATAAGTAAATAAATAATTTTGAAGAAAATTGTCAAACCTTTTCCTTACAGTCTCATTGCTTTAGGAAAAACTATACATCCTAACAAGGATATATTTCTCCAATACAAGCCTCTGCAACATAGTGGCACACTACAAACCTTCACCTATTTCCTCTGTCTACCCCATTATTTCTGCATTAAACCATGGTCTTTTATTTAAGGACTGCTCATAGGTAAGACATATGGCTGCTCATAGGTGAGACATAAGTTGGATGTGGAAAAATAAGAGGGGCTCTGAAATTGGCCCATCTGAGCCTCAGACCTGAGTCTAGAAATATAGTCTAAAACTGAACCAGTCCTTGAGATGGGTGGTTTGATCATCTCTGTCTTAAAAATGGGCCAATGAGGCCTCTGAGCCCAAAAAAGAACATCAGTGGAACAAGAATGAAGAGCTTGTCAACTTTTTACATTTTCTGGGCTTCCCTGGTGGTCCAGTGGGTAAGGACACCGCCTTGCAGTGCAAGGGGCGCCAGTTCGATCCCTGGCCTGGGAAGATCCCACGTGCCGTGGAGCGGCTGACTGACGTCTCCAACTACCAAGCTGGAGCGCATGCGCCCAGAGCCGGTGCTCTGTGACAACAGAGGCCACTGTGATGGGAGGCCCACATGGGCCAAAAGAACAAAGATGGATGAAAATGGACAAATGAAAGACCAATAGAAGTGGCTCGCCTGCTCCCTCCCTCCCCACCCCACCCCCACCTAAATAAATAAAATAAAAACTTTTTACATTTTCTGTTTGAATTATATGTACTATCAAAACGTAAGAGTGGGGCTTCCCTGGTGGTCCAGGGGGTAAAGAGTATGCCTTGCAGTGCAAGGGGCACCAGTTCCATCCCTGGCATGGGAAGATCCCACATGCCGAGGAGCAGCTAGACCGGTATGTCCAATTACAAACCAGTGCTCTGGAGTACATGTGCCCAGAGCTAGTGCTCTGCAACAAGAGAAGCCACTGCGATGGGAGGCCCACACAGGCTGTAGAGTTAAGATGGATGAAAATAAATAAATGAAGGATTAATAAAAGAGGCCAAAATTTTTTTTTAAAAAAGTAAGAGGTATTTCTTTTACATTCTTGTACTAAATGAATCTACTACAAGGTATATATTTAAACATTAAGAAGCATAGCCTTTGGACTTAGACTGATTTTCAACATCCCACCCATTAAATCTCAGTTTCCTCACCTCTAAGATGGGAATAATATTCGTATACAACCTCAGAGAGTGGTCATGAGATTTTCATGCAATGATGAAAGTCTGTACATACAACAGAATGTGAGATATATAATAAGCTCTCAAAGAAAGACACTAATAAACATGAGCTGTTATCATTAGTAGATTTATATTTTACTTTTAAGTGAAATGAACTTCTTTTCTATAAAAGCTGTGGAGAAATTTCTCTCTAATTACTGGCAATTACATTTGTATAATTGTGGAAGACTTTAAAATAATTAAAGGAAAAAAAAACACTATACATGAAGGTGTTGCAAAAGCTGCACGACCAGTTTCAAGGCATGTTCAAGTATGTCGCATTGAACCTGTGTGTATTATAAGCCTGCACTATTCTTTCGAATTTCTTTGAATAAATTTGGGGGGTCTAACACTGACGGACATGAAATGTAGGACTCAAAATATGAGAATCTCAATTAATCAACATCTCTCTTTGTATACT
Organism: Tragulus kanchil; assembly: GCA_022376925.1. Classification (NCBI taxonomy): domain Eukaryota; kingdom Metazoa; phylum Chordata; class Mammalia; order Artiodactyla; family Tragulidae; genus Tragulus; species Tragulus kanchil. The sequence continues at coordinate 78,716,690 of JAIOJX010000031.1, forward strand.
GAAAGCAATTTAGTCACAAAAACTGCAGGCTGTGTCCCTGATGTTCAATGAGACCAAACAATTCCAAAACTTTGGAATCTGGGACAGAGAAAGGTTTTCTGAGGGCCGCTGCCATCAGGTCACAGAGACAGGAACAGGGGAGAAAGTCACCACTTCCTCAAGGCCTGGGCCCTCGGTGGGCGGCCTTGGTGAGGCTCTGGAGCCCTGCAGGTGACAGTCCCCAGCCTGTTTCCTTGGCCCCCAGCTCACCTGCTGGCCCAAGGCCAGGTAAGCTGGACGGCCCCAAGGAGAAGCCCGGGATCTGCTTCTTAGCTCACTCTTCAGCTGAAGGCCTCCATTCCGCTCTGACAGCAGCTGAAAGGTCCCCCTAACGACCGCTCCCTGACAGTTGGCTGTGTTGGGGAGGGGCTCACTGCAGCCAACAAATGACTAAGCAAGACCACTAACAGTCATTCCTTACATTTGCTCCCTTAGGGGAGGGACCTACCAAGGCCCCAGCCAATAGCTGAGCAGGACCACTAACTGTTGCTCATTGGCAGTCATGTGGGGGAGGGGCACACAGCAGCATCAACCAATCGCTGAGCACCACTAATGGTCCTGGCAACCACTGCCTGGAAATGGGGTGTGGGGCAGGCGGAAATAGCACACAGCACATTTTTTTGTGTCATGAAAGTCTGTACATACAACAGAATGTGAGATACATAATAAGCTCTCAAAGAAAGACACTAATAAACATGAGCTGTTATCATTAGTAGATTTATATTTTACTTTTAAGTGAAATGAACTTCTTTTCTATAAAAGCTGTGGAGAAATTTCTCTCTAATTACTGGCAATTACATTTGTATAATTGTGGAAGACTTTAAAATAATTAAAGGAAAAAAACACTATACATGAAGGTGTTGCAAAAGCTGCACGACCAGTTTCAAGGCATGTTCAAGTATGTCGCATTGAACCTGTGTGTATTATAAGCCTGCACTATTCTTTCGAATTTCTTTGAATAAATTTGGGGGGTCTAACACTGACGGACATGAAATGTAGGACTCAAAATATGAGAATCTCAATTAATCAACATCTCTCTTTGTATACTGAAAGCAATTTAGTCACAAAAACTGCAGGCTGTGTCCCTGATGTTCAATGAGACCAAACAATTCCAAAACTTTGGAATCTGGGACAGAGAAAGGTTTTCTGAGGGCCGCTGCCATCAGGTCACAGAGACAGGAACAGGGGAGAAAGTCACCACTTCCTCAAGGCCTGGGCCCTCGGTGGGCGGCCTTGGTGAGGCTCTGGAGCCCTGCAGGTGACAGTCCCCAGCCTGTTTCCTTGGCCCCCAGCTCACCTGCTGGCCCAAGGCCAGGTAAGCTGGACGGCCCCAAGGAGAAGCCCGGGATCTGCTTCTTAGCTCACTCTTCAGCTGAAGGCCTCCATTCCGCTCTGACAGCAGCTGAAAGGTCCCCCTAACGACCGCTCCCTGACAGTTGGCTGTGTTGGGGAGGGGCTCACTGCAGCCAACAAATGACTAAGCAAGACCACTAACAGTCATTCCTTACATTTGCTCCCTTAGGGGAGGGACCTACCAAGGCCCCAGCCAATAGCTGAGCAGGACCACTAACTGTTGCTCATTGACAGTCATGTGGGGGAGGGGCACACAGCAGCATCAACCAATCGCTGAGCACCACTAATGGTCCTGCGGCAACCACTGCCTGGAAATGGGGTGTGGGGGCAGGGCGGAAATAGCACACAGCACATTTTATAGTAAATTTATGCAAAAAATACTAAATCTTGGCTCAGGTGCCTCCTGCTTTCTCTTCAGAAGTTTCTGCAAATAACATTATTCATCTACTCTACAAGGTACTTTCCAAATATTCTGTTTTTCTCAGAACAGTTCTAGAGTTAAGCAGTTATATTCAGGCTTTTTTTTTTTTTTTTGATTTGTGAAATATAAACCACATTTTTTGTGAATAAAAAAATTACTGAGCATCGTAAAGCGAAGACATTTACTCCATCCTCCAAGTGAAGAACACTATGAGCACTCCTGAATGCTCTGCATTTGCCTGTTCATAATCACAATCCTTACCCAAAAGTTATTCCTATCCTTATTCATACAGTTATCATTTCCTTGCTTTGCTTAATAGTTTATATAACTTTGCATCTCTTCATACTTTCAGTTTTGCCCGTATCTGAACTTTACATAAATGGAATCACCCACTATGTATTCTTTTATGTCGAGCACCTTTCAAGCAAACATTATATTTGTGTGATTCATCTATGTTATGTATACATGTAACTTCCTCATCTTTACCACTGCATACTATTACATTATATAAATCAACCAAAATATACTAGTCCATTTTACTGCTGATAGACATATGGGTTATTTTATGCGGGTGTTGCTATTGTGCATAATGCAGCTAAGAACTTCTTGTACATGTCTCCCAGTGTACGGAAACATGCATAAATATGCTCAGTGTTATCTGGGAATAGAATTGCTGAGTCTCTAGATATGCAGAACTTCCCATTTAGTAGATGATACCAAGTTTTACCAAGATGGTTGCACCCTAGGTATTATTTATAACACACTTATAAATATCAGAATTTGTTCAAATTCTTGAGTCACAGTCTACAGGTAAGGTTGCAAAACAGTTCTAGAAAGTGCCGTCACTGTAACTATAAGCCAGATTGATGAGCATGGCTCCAGTCACAGGTAGGAAAATCTATGTTTATTTCCATGTCTATTTAGCTTGGTTTCCATATAGATAGATGATTTCATCAGGCTGAATCAGCATGGATTATGAAACCATTTTATTGCCATACAAGTATGATCGGTCTAAGTAACTGAGAGACCAAGAATAGCACCTCAGAATTCTATCTGACCTGGCACCAGAGCCCAGCATTCTAATGAGGTTTTGTAATTCCTGAATATTGGGAAGTAATGATCTAGGAGACAGTTAACATGTGTGATAAAACTTTTATCACCCAGTAGCACGTCAGTGGAAGGAAGAAAACATATATTCAAAAAGTCCACTCAAATGACAGTTCTGCTAAAATACATCTGGATGACCATAGGACAATTATGACCATTTTAAAGCACACTTGCAAAGGCAGAAACTGACATAAAAATCTTAAATTGCCTCTTGACCACTTACAGAAACAAACAGTTTTAAACATGTTATTTGTACCTGCTATGCTCCTACAGGCTTTTATTTTAAAAATTAGGACTATGATACTTGCCCTATTTGTAAATTAGGACTACAGGATGGAAAGCACTTAAATAATAAAGATAACCACACAAATACAGTCAACAGTACCAACAAACTCACAAAAATACCAGGAATTTAGGAAGCTATGTAGAATAACAACTAGCCAAACTGCTGCAATGTGACATGGATAGAAATGATTGCACAATCCCTACTTCTCTGACCAAAAAGAGTGCTGTTATATCATACATTTATATAAGGCTCAGCACTATAAAGTAATTATAGGTCCAAAATAGTTACTACTGGGCTTATAATTAGGTGAGATAGAAATAAAATTGCCAGGGTTATAGTTAAAAAAGAAACTTGCTTACTCATTTTCATTTATAAACAGACACATAAAACATTTACAAATCCTCCCAACATCCATGCCATTTAAATAATCAATTACAAAGAACTTCATCTTTAGCCAAATTTATAATGCCTTGAAAATGTGCCTCAAAAGGGAAGATTCTACCAAAAGAATGTTTTTGTTATTGTCTCTCACTTGACTCCTTGCAACCCCGTGGACTGTAGCCCACCAGGCTGCTCTGTTCATGGAATTCTTCAGGAAGTACTCTAGAGTGTATCGCCATTCCCTTCTCCAGGGGATCTTCCTGACCCAGAGACTGAACCAGATCTCCTGCATTGCAGGCAGATTCTTTACTGTCTGAGTCACTGGGGAAGCACCTTTAAAATATCCTACCAAAAATGCCCACTCTTTATTAGTGGAATAATTCTGATTTCCACTGCAGTTTATACTTTTTTGCCATAAGTATGATCGGTCTAAGTAACTGAGAGACCAAGAATAGCACCTCAGAATTCTATCTGACCTGGCACCAGAGCCCAGCATTCTAATGTTTTTCTAGGAGACAGTTAACATGTGTGATAAAACTTTTATCACCCAGTAGCACGTCAGTGGAAGGAAGAAAACATATATTCAAAAAGTCCACTCAAATGACAGTTCTGCTAAAATACATCTGGATGACCATAGGACAATTATGACCATTTTAAAGCACACTTGCAAAGGCAGAAACTGACATAAAAATCTTAAATTGCCTCTTGACCACTTACAGAAACAAACAGTTTTAAACATGTTATTTGTACCTGCTATGCTCCTACAGGCTTTTATTTTAAAAATTAGGACTATGATACTTGCCCTATTTGTAAATTAGGACTACAGGATGGAAAGCACTTAAATAATAAAGATAACCACACAAATACAGTCAACAGTACCAACAAACTCACAAAAATACCAGGAATTTAGGAAGCTATGTAGAATAACAACTAGCCAAACTGCTGCAATGTGACATGGATAGAAATGATTGCACAATCCCTACTTCTCTGACCAAAAGAGTGCTGTTATATCATACATTTATATAAGGCTCAGCACTATAAAGTAATTATAGGTCCAAAATAGTTACTACTGGGCTTATAATTAGGTGAGATAGAAATAAAATTGCCAGGGTTATAGTTAAAAAAGAAACTTGCTTACTCATTTTCATTTATAAACAGACACATAAAACATTTACAAATCCTCCCAACATCCATGCCATTTAAATAATCAATTACAAAGAACTTCATCTTTAGCCAAATTTATAATGCCTTGAAAATGTGCCTCAAAAGGGAAGATTCTACCAAAAGAATGTTTTTGTTATTGTCTCTCACTTGACTCCTTGCAACCCCGTGGACTGTAGCCCACCAGGCTGCTCTGTTCATGGAATTCTTCAGGAAGTACTCTAGAGTGTATCGCCATTCCCTTCTCCAGGGGATCTTCCTGACCCAGAGACTGAACCAGATCTCCTGCATTGCAGGCAGATTCTTTACTGTCTGAGTCACTGGGGAAGCACCTTTAAAATATCCTACCAAAAAAATGCCCACTCTTTATTAGTGGAATAATTCTGATTTCCACTGCAGTTTATATACCTATAAAATATATTTTACATGATAACTATATATTTAAATCATATGATATGTTTTATATGCATATGATATATTTGCTAATTTTTAAACTACTATCTATAAAATATCCCCATGAACTATTCCAGCCCCTCTAGGCTTTTGTCAAGATACCTATTAAGGTATCAAAAACTATTAACTGCTAATACATTTAAGAATCCATTTACATACTGCTTTCAGTGAACACAAGAATAAACAAATTGTGTCATTCAAACCCAAGGCAAGACTATACTGATGCTTGCCTTTCACCAAAGGTCTGTAAGAAAACTGTAATTAGGCTGTAAACCCTAGGTTGCAAGCTATTCTCATTCGAGATACTGTTCACTGAGCAGCCTTTTTATTTATATTTTAAGAGAAATTCAATCCTACTTTCACTGAGATACACACACACACACACACACAGAGAAAGAGATTATTCAATGACTAATTGACTGATTATTCATCCCGTGTTGCCTCATCATTCAAAGTAAAGAACTATGTATATTTAAAAAGTTGAAAGTGATTTGATTTGATTGGGAAACCATTCCAAATAAATTTTAGGTAGCTAATGTCTTAAATCAGTAATCTGAAAGGTTTCCTCTTTCTAAAAATGTGTCCACCTCTGGGACATAGCAAAAAATGAATGCTTCACTGCCCTTTAGAGCTCAAACCTAATATCCATTCACCTCTTCAGAAATAGGATGGTTGTGTTAGAAAAAGTTACATGTTAAATATATTTCAGTATCTTCACATTATTCAGTGGTAGATGTTTTACAGTAAAATAAGGATATAAGGTAACGGGGAAAGACAAGCTGAGAGACCTGTGGGTGGGCACACAGTGTCACTCTTGGTGATCATCATCCTCCACTGAATCACTGCAGGAAACTCCTGGCTGGATCACCTAGTACCTTCTAAAATGATCATCTCAAAATACGCCACATGCCACCAGTCTGCTTTCAAAAACCTCCGATGGATTTCCATTATAATTAGATTAAAATCTAAACTCTTGTAGGGGTCTAGGGGACCTTGCATCAGCTGGCCTTTCTCCTCTCTTCTCTGGACTCATCCCTTACACACACATATGCCCCAGGATGTAGCTATACTGATATTTTGGTTCCTCAACAAGACCAAGCATCTTCCTCTTTCCGAAACAGGCCTTCCTCCTTCCCCAAAACTTCACATGGCTGACTCCCTCTCATTAAGGTCTCACCTGAGCAGTCTTCTCTTCAAAGGGTTGTTCTCTGATCACCTCTGCTGAAATACAGTGCCCAAAGCTCCGACCACAACCCTCCACTCCACATTTTTTCTTCTATGTTCTTCATAACTCTAATCTCTATCTACTAATTTTATTATTTATAAAATCTACCAATAAATCTAATCGGTACTGATAAATCTAAATCTATTAATCTATTTAATAAATCTACCAATTTTATTATTTATATATCTGTTTGGTTTATGAGCTATTCTTCCCACTGGATTATACACATTGGCGGCAGAGTGTTTTTTTGCATATGGTTCACTGCTGTATCTCCAGCACCTATTAATAGAATAGTGCCTACTAAGAACAAATAACATGTTTTCACTAAATTATTGCAATATTTATCTTTTGATTAGTACATTCAACCTGTGTTAGTGTGTATTCTCTCTTTTACATATAGCAAAGTCAGTAGATTGTGATACCTCTCCCTTCTGGTCTTATGAGCTTCCTGACAAAAGAGGCCCTGTTTACTTATTACTACATCTTCCCTGTCTGGCCTAGTACCTGATTCATAATAGGTGCTCAATAATTACTTGATGAATACCTATCAAATAAATGCATGCATGAATAAATAAATGAATGGATGGATGAGAGTTTTTACCTTTTTACTTGATATGGTCCAAGTAAGAATGTTTCCCGCAATTGCAGTTTACATAGAATAGCATACATTGAAAGGAGGCTGTAGTAGTCATTGTTGGTACTTTGTTTTGCTCAGATTCCCTTTGCCCAGGGTTTTTCAAGACTGGCTCTTTTTTGGATATTTTGGACCCGGAAAAACTGCTCCTGACCACTATCCACTATAATTAGATTAAAATCTAAACTCTTGTAGGGGTCTAGGGGACCTTGCATCAGCTGGCCTTTCTCCTCTCTTCTCTGGACTCATCCCTTACACACACATATGCCCCAGGATGTAGCTATACTGATATTTTGGTTCCTCAACAAGACCAAGCATCTTCCTCTTTCCGAAACAGGCCTTCCTCCTTCCCCAAAACTTCACATGGCTGACTCCCTCTCATTAAGGTCTCACCTGAGCAGTCTTCTCTTCAAAGGGTTGTTCTCTGATCACCTCTGCTGAAATACAGTGCCCAAAGCTCCGACCACAACCCTCCACTCCACATTTTTTCTTCTATGTTCTTCATAACTCTAATCTCTATCTACTAATTTTATTATTTATAAAATCTACCAATAAATCTAATCGGTACTGATAAATCTAAATCTATTAATCTATTTAATAAATCTACCAATTTTATTATTTATATATCTGTTTGGTTTATGAGCTATTCTTCCCACTGGATTATACACATTGGCGGCAGAGTGTTTTTTTGCATATGGTTCACTGCTGTATCTCCAGCACCTATTAATAGAATAGTGCCTACTAAGAACAAATAACATGTTTTCACTAAATTATTGCAATATTTATCTTTTGATTAGTACATTCAACCTGTGTTAGTGTGTATTCTCTCTTTTACATATAGCAAAGTCAGTAGATTGTGATACCTCTCCCTTCTGGTCTTATGAGCTTCCTGACAAAAGAGGCCCTGTTTACTTATTACTACATCTTCCCTGTCTGGCCTAGTACCTGATTCATAATAGGTGCTCAATAATTACTTGATGAATACCTATCAAATAAATGCATGCATGAATAAATAAATGAATGGATGGATGAGAGTTTTTACCTTTTTACTTGATATGGTCCAAGTAAGAATGTTTCCCGCAATTGCAGTTTACATAGAATAGCATACATTGAAAGGAGGCTGTAGTAGTCATTGTTGGTACTTTGTTTTGCTCAGATTCCCTTTGCCCAGGGTTTTTCAAGACTGGCTCTGTGGATATTTTGGACTGGATAACTCTCTGTCATAGAGGAGCTGGCCTGTGTATCCATTATAGGATGCTCAGGAGCATCCCTGACCACTATCCACTAGATACCAGTAGCAACATTATTACTACCTCTTTACCTGAGCCATGACAATCAAAACTGTTCAAAAACATTGCCAAACGTCTCTCATCTCTCAGAGACAAAACTGTCCCCAGGTAAAACGTACTGCCCTTTATCTGTAGTGTACCTTTCTCCTACTTGCTGTAGGTATTGGCTGCTAACAAAAGCACCCTTTTATTAAGAAATATCCCCGGCCTCTGGGAGCTGCCTCTCTGGGAAGTTAAGCCAACCATCCAGGGAGAGCTTTAGACACTGAATGAATAAGAAAGAGAAGAATACAATGTGTGAGTCCCTCTGCCTCCAAGATGCTACTCCTGCTCCAGTGGGAACAGAGCTCCAGCAGGCTTAAATCAAGACTAGACTTCTCGTAAAACTATGCCTCAGCCAAGCTTTCCCCTGTCCCCTGCTTTCTTACAGGATTTTCTCAATGGTACTATTTCAATAAACCACTTGTATAAAAATTCCCAACTCAGGGTCAGGTTCTAGGAACCTAACCTAAGACATGTAAGATACTAGGGTAAGAAGAAAATAAATAAAATAATGCTTACAAAACCATTAAAAGGACCCCCCCACACACATCTGACAAATTTTATTTAGGGTGTTAAATGGTGTCTGATCTTACTGCAGACACAATGCAGTATTTATTCAGTACTTACCTGCGGCAAGTTGACAGGGTGTGGATGGGTGTGGAGGTACAGGCAGCAGCTCAGTTGTGCTACGTACCTTCTGCCCTTCAGGATTTTCAACAAGTTGATTTTACTTAAATGAGCCTAAGTTTTCCCTTTATATTGTAAATATATAATACTTATCAATTTTGTAAAATCATAAGACTCATTCACCATGGACTGCACTGGATGTAAAACAAAGGCCAAGCTTTTCTCCAATTAGAAGCCACACATTTGTTTTCAATATGTGTACTTAATAGTCACTCAGCAGAATCTAACAGAATCACATATATATGTGTATGTGTATATGGTACCTATTACATACACAAGTTTTCTCTTATTTTTCTTAAGCTAATATTTTACTCTATGAATATGCACACCTTTTAAAAGGTATAACTTCCAGTTGTATTTGCAAATGAAAACTACATTTATTCATATCAGATCGTACGTCTGGAGCATCTGGTACATTTATTCATATCAGATCGTACGTCTGGAGCATCTTTTGCCTTATGTCAAAATGTACATAACTTACATACATATTAAGTACAAATTTCAGCTCAAAATACTCCACAAAAGTTCCCAAATTCCCAACACTAAGAGTAATCATTCCCTCCCCTGTAACTTTCTCCATGCATTATATTTACTTGCATTTAATTCATATCATCTCCCTAAAATTGCCTAGAATTAGATGAATGTTTGGCTTTAAATTTCTTATCTCCAGTCTTATTCAATGTTCTTTAAAGAAATGTACTAAGGAATGATGGAATGCAGAAAGGTTATTTTTGTGGACTCTAATTTCTTTTCTTTTTTGATAAAACTTGTACAAATTAATGACAAAAAATTGAGGAATAAACAATTCATGTACAAATACATGATTTTAACAAACATACCTAATATACCAATCAAGTCTTATTTTCAATGTTCCTTAAAAGTTGTGATAATAATAGGGTCAGGTTCTAGGAACCTAACCTAAGACATGTAAGATACTAGGGTAAGAAGAAAATAAATAAAATAATGCTTACAAAACCATTAAAAGGACCCCCCCACACACATCTGACAAATTTTATTTAGGGTGTTAAATGGTGTCTGATCTTACTGCAGACACAATGCAGTATTTATTCAGTACTTACCTGCGGCAAGTTGACAGGGTGTGGATGGGTGTGGAGGTACAGGCAGCAGCTCAGTTGTGCTACGTACCTTCTGCCCTTCAGGATTTTCAACAAGTTGATTTTACTTAAATGAGCCTAAGTTTTCCCTTTATATTGTAAATATATAATACTTATCAATTTTGTAAAATCATAAGACTCATTCACCATGGACTGCACTGGATGTAAAACAAAGGCCAAGCTTTTCTCCAATTAGAAGCCACACATTTGTTTTCAATATGTGTACTTAATAGTCACTCAGCAGAATCTAACAGAATCACATATATATGTGTATGTGTATATGGTACCTATTACATACACAAGTTTTCTCTTATTTTTCTTAAGCTAATATTTTACTCTATGAATATGCACACCTTTTAAAAGGTATAACTTCCAGTTGTATTTGCAAATGAAAACTACATTTATTCATATCAGATCGTACGTCTGGAGCATCTGGTACATTTATTCATATCAGATCGTACGTCTGGAGCATCTTTTGCCTTATGTCAAAATGTACATAACTTACATACATATTAAGTACAAATTTCAGCTCAAAATACTCCACAAAAGTTCCCAAATTCCCAACACTAAGAGTAATCATTCCCTCCCCTGTAACTTTCTCCATGCATTATATTTACTTGCATTTAATTCATATCATCTCCCTAAAATTGCCTAGAATTAGATGAATGTTTGGCTTTAAATTTCTTATCTCCAGTCTTATTCAATGTTCTTTAAAGAAATGTACTAAGGAATGATGGAATGCAGAAAGGTTATTTTTGTGGACTCTAATTTCTTTTCTTTTTTGATAAAACTTGTACAAATTAATGACAAAAAATTGAGGAATAAACAATTCATGTACAAATACATGATTTTAACAAACATAACTAATATACCAATCAATTATGAATATGACCTATGATTTTTTTGCAAGTTTTTCAGTCATGAAATGTTTTCCCAAATTAATTTTAAAACAGTTGTGATAATAATAGGGCACACTTTCTGATTTTCAGAAATTACTAAACAAATGCCAGTTTTCATAAAGAATTCTCTGGAGAGCTTGTTAAAAATACAGACACTTAGGCCTCATTCCTGAAATTCTGCTACATTAGATGTGAGATAGAAAGAAGGAAAGTTCACCCAGCTCTGGGGACAGTTTCTCTGTTTCATGCCAAGGATTCTCAGGACAGCCTCAATTCTCTGTCCACTTCAAGACCTAGCTTCCTTTTTAGAAACTTACTGAGACTATTCCAAATCTTTGCCTTGCTGTTTTTCTACATATACAGTTGTGGTGGTAACTGCCCAACTAAAAGTAGGTTAAATACACAATTAGCACATTCTTATTCACTTATTTAATGCCTTTCATCCCCTAAAATAGCGGTTAGATTCCTACTAGGGAAAGACCAATGAATCCTTACTTCCATTCTGTCTCCAAAGTGTTGGGTAATTTTAATAAATTATTTATCTGGATTTAATAAATTATTCTTTGTTTACTCCAAAAATATTTTAAAATATTATAATCACTGAAATAAAGAACATGAAATGTACTGACTCATATCATTTTTTAAAAATGAATACTGGATCAATGTAAGGCTAAAAGGAGTAAGTGAAAGAAAGACTGAAGGCAGAAGACTCCCTGAGAGAAAAGACATCTGTTTTAAACACAGGAGGCCACAGCGTTGTACTGTTCATCTTACTACAGTGAGCAATATTTACTTTGGTAATTTCTTAAAATCTAATAAAAACTTCACTTTTCCCCAAAACAAAGACTACAGGCCTGTAGACTAATACACAGTTTAGGAAAAATGAATCACTTTAACAATCCAACGTCCTGTGACATCTGCATCATTCCCCAGGCACGGGGCGGGGTTGGGGGTGGGGATCGACTCTCTCTACTCACGTGTGTCTCTCTAAGATCCATACTGAATAGGAATCCCCCGATTCTACTTGAGTCAGTCATAACTAATCTTGCCTTAGTCAGGGCGTCGGAGCAACTGTCTTAGAATCTTCCTTTCTGTGCTATTTCTAACCTCAGAACTGGTGTGAAAGCTTCCTATAGACCATTCCCTAAATACCAGCCTTTATAATGAAGTACTTCAGTTTGTTTATATGCCCCAGGAGCCAGCTCTGTCAAGCAACAGTCTCAAGAATCGGGCAAAGCCTGTTTCTCCTTAAGAATTACCTCTACATGCAGGTATTGTCATAATTTCTCAGTGAACTATTTCAGGTTCACTCTGATTAGAGTGGCATAGGTCATCGTCCCAGCCCTATAAGCAGGAGACAGAATGTGCTGATTAGCTTAACTTGGACCTAAGGGTACTTTCAAGTTTTTTGCAGGGGGTGGGGGGTGGGGAGGGGAATAGGCCAGAAAAAGGAAATGAAGAGCTGTTGGAAAGAAAAAAAAAGGAGAATAGATGATAGTAAAGAACATCAGTTAAGATTAGGTTCAGCTGCAAGGGACGGCCAAAAATAACCATGGTTTAAACAAAAGAAAATCTTATTTTCTCCTCACATTAAAAAAGTCAGGAATAAAGAATCTTCAAAGGTTGACAGGTACCCTCACAAAATCCTCAGAGTTCCAAGTCTTTTATCTTGCAGCTCTGCCATATTAAGTCACACGGCCATGCCTAACTACAAGACAATCTGGGGAATAAAATTTTTATTCCAGACGACCACATATCCATTTAACAATGAGGTGATTTCTATTTCTTAAGGGAGAATAGGGAAGAATAGACCCTGGGGGATAAACATCAATCCCTGCCAGTAGTGCACAGACTCCTAGTTGGTGCCCAGGACTTCTGCCACCTTATGTTCACATCCGCATGAAAAGCTCTCCTCTCAAGTGTGGGCAGGACCTGTGACTTGCTTCTAAGCAATGTGGTATGGAAAAGATGACAACATGTGGTGAATCACTTTAACAATCCAACGTCCTGTGACATCTGCATCATTCCCCAGGCACGGGCGGGTTGGGGTGGGATCGACTCTCTCACTCACGTGTGTCTCTAAGATCCATACTGAATAGGAATCCCCCGATTCTACTTGAGTCAGTCATAACTAATCTTGCCTTAGTCAGGGCGTCGGAGCAACTGTCTTAGAATCTTCCTTTCTGTGCTATTTCTAACCTCAGAACTGGTGTGAAAGCTTCCTATAGACCATTCCCTAAATACCAGCCTTTATAATGAAGTACTTCAGTTTGTTTATATGCCCCAGGAGCCAGCTCTGTCAAGCAACAGTCTCAAGAATCGGGCAAAGCCTGTTTCTCCTTAAGAATTACCTCTACATGCAGGTATTGTCATAATTTCTCAGTGAACTATTTCAGGTTCACTCTGATTAGAGTGGCATAGGTCATCGTCCCAGCCCTATAAGCAGGAGACAGAATGTGCTGATTAGCTTAACTTGGACCTAAGGGTACTTTCAAGTTTTTTGCAGGGGGTGGGGGGTGGGGAGGGGAATAGGCCAGAAAAAGGAAATGAAGAGCTGTTGGAAAGAAAAAAAAAGGAGAATAGATGATAGTAAAGAACATCAGTTAAGATTAGGTTCAGCTGCAAGGGACGGCCAAAAATAACCATGGTTTAAACAAAAGAAAATCTTATTTTCTCCTCACATTAAAAAAGTCAGGAATAAAGAAGCTTCAAAGGTTGACAGGTACCCTCACAAAATCCTCAGAGTTCCAAGTCTTTTATCTTGCAGCTCTGCCATATTAAGTCACACGGCCATGCCTAACTACAAGACAATCTGGGGAATAAAATTTTTATTCCAGACGACCACATATCCATTTAACAATGAGGTGATTTCTATTTCTTAAGGGAGAATAGGGAAGAATAGACCCTGGGGGATAAACATCAATCCCTGCCAGTAGTGCACAGACTCCTAGTTGGTGCCCAGGACTTCTGCCACCTTATGTTCACATCCGCATGAAAAGCTCTCCTCTCAAGTGTGGGCAGGACCTGTGACTTGCTTCTAAGCAATGTGGTATGGAAAAGATGACAACATGTAGGTGACTAACAGAAGGGATTACATTACATAAATCTGAGCATTTGTCTCACAGGAGTTTGTCTCTCTCCCAGGGACAGCTCTGAGAAAGTGAGTGGCCATGCTGGCAAAGAACCGAGGATGACCTCTCAGAGCTGAGGGTAGCTTTGAGCCAACAACCAGAAAGAAATAAAGCTCTCAGGAGAAAAACCTCAAGAGCAAGGATATCAATCCTTTCGTTGCTGAGCCTCTAGATGAGAATCTGGTCTTGACATTGTGGGGAATGAACAGTGGGTGGGAGGCATAGAGGGAGTAACATGGAAACCTATACTATCATATGTGAAAAAGATAGCTATTGTCATTGCGCTGTGGGAATAGGAGATCCTGCAGGGGCAGGGTATGATGGACTGGAGGGGTGGGACAGGAGGGACTGGGAGGTGGGAGGGTGCCGGGGATATGCATATAACTGATCTGGGAACATACATGTCTGTGAACAACAAAGCGCTGTAAAAATTCTAAAAAAATAAAATTAAAAAGAAAAAGAATCCAGTCTTGACTAAAACCTTTACTGTAGCCTTGTGAGACTTTCAGCAGAAGACTCAGCTAAGCTATACCTGGATTCCTCATGGCACAGAAACTAACATAATAAATGTATGTTGTATTAAGCGACTAAGTTTATGATAATTGGTTATGTGGTAATAGAAAATACACTGACAATAAAGGCAGCTGACAGATGCTCACAGCACTGCATAAAAGGCCTTACTCAGTCCCTAATATATAATAAGCATTCTATAAATGTTAGCTGCCATAATCGTCATCATCATCAACAATAACACTGTAATCATCATCATTTCCTAAACCTATATTCCTCCAATACCATCATCACCTTGTCTAGGACTTTAGCAGCAAGGAATAAAATCCCAACAGGACAAACAGTTCTATTCATATTACTTCTAGACTTTTGGAAGCAACCGACTTTAAAATCTAATTTGAGTTGAATTTCCATTAGCACCGCACTGGTGATTCTTGTATATACATCTGCTATTCCATGCCAAGAACCTGCCTCTCAAGGATAGAACAATCTCTTGGTCATGCCTCACAGGGGAAGAACTGGAAAGAATGAGATAGGGCACAGTACTCTAGGGGTTCAGTTAAGAAGTGCAGGCAAGTCTAGGAAAAATAGATCCATCACTCTATGGAGGCAGGCTGAGAAAAGTAAGGGATTACATTACATAAATCTGAGCATTTGTCGGTTTCTCTCCCAGGGACAGCTCTGAGAAAGTGAGTGGCCATGCTGGCAAAGAACCGAGGATGACCTCTCAGAGCTGAGGGTAGCTTTGAGCCAACAACCAGAAAGAAATAAAGCTCTCAGGAGAAAAACCTCAAGAGCAAGGATATCAATCCTTTCGTTGCTGAGCCTCTAGATGAGAATCTGGTCTTGACATTGTGGGGAATGAACAGTGGGTGGGAGGCATAGAGGGAGTAACATGGAAACCTATACTATCATATGTGAAAAAGATAGCTATTGTCATTGCGCTGTGGGAATAGGAGATCCTGCAGGGGCAGGGTATGATGGACTGGAGGGGTGGGACAGGAGGGACTGGGAGGTGGGAGGGTGCCGGGGATATGCATATAACTGATCTGGGAACATACATGTCTGTGAACAACAAAGCGCTGTAAAAATTCTAAAAAAATAAAATTAAAAAGAAAAAGAATCCAGTCTTGACTAAAACCTTTACTGTAGCCTTGTGAGACTTTCAGCAGAAGACTCAGCTAAGCTATACCTGGATTCCTCATGGCACAGAAACTAACATAATAAATGTATGTTGTATTAAGCGACTAAGTTTATGATAATTGGTTATGTGGTAATAGAAAATACACTGACAATAAAGGCAGCTGACAGATGCTCACAGCACTGCATAAAAGGCCTTACTCAGTCCCTAATATATAATAAGCATTCTATAAATGTTAGCTGCCATAATCGTCATCATCATCAACAATAACACTGTAATCATCATCATTTCCTAAACCTATATTCCTCCAATACCATCATCACCTTGTCTAGGACTTTAGCAGCAAGGAATAAAATCCCAACAGGACAAACAGTTCTATTCATATTACTTCTAGACTTTTGGAAGCAACCGACTTTAAAATCTAATTTGAGTTGAATTTCCATTAGCACCGCACTGGTGATTCTTGTATATACATCTGCTATTCCATGCCAAGAACCTGCCTCTCAAGGATAGAACAATCTCTTGGTCATGCCTCACAGGGGAAGAACTGGAAAGAATGAGATAGGGCACAGTACTCTAGGGGTTCAGTTAAGAAGTGCAGGCAAGTCTAGGAAAAATAGATCCATCACTCTATGGAGGCAGGCTGAGAAAAGTAACAATTAGAGAGGGGTTAAGCAGTGAAACAGCTGCTAGAAGGTAAAAACGTCATGGAGTAGGAGTCAAATGTTGGGAGAACAAATGTGGGAGTGAAAGTTATCAATTGCTTGAAACCTGAATTTATGTACTTTTAATATTATCTAGCACAACGAATCTGAACATGTGCTTAATATCCTGGTACTGGGACAAGAAAATCAAGAGGGATTTTTTTTTAATTTTTAAAAAGAGGATCTTTTAGAAAATTTTAAGGTAAAAATTTTACAAGACCATACAAAACCCGAGATATTTTAAAAGGTAATATGTTAAAGCAAATTAATGTTCCCTAAACCAAGTAAAGATGTCAAAGCTAAGCCATTATATATAGGCAGAAAAGTGAAATCTACTCTAATAAGTATATAAAAAAAAATAGAATTGCTGTTATGAGATACCATGAAATAGTGAATAATTCAAAAGATGATTAAAAATAAACAATGTATTTGTAATAAAAACTTGGCACAGGGGGCATTCCAATAATGGATCTTGGTTTTTGGTTTATAGGAACCCAAGAATCTTAGAATAAATACAGGAATAGATACTTCACTACAATAGATACTACAAAAACTATTGTAGCTTTTGTTTACTTTTATAGAAAAAAAACACATAAAACATCACAGTTCATAAGCAGTGCAGAGTATCTGAAAATAATGAAAAACTAAAGTACAAAGATGCTAAAAATAGAGAAGAGATTTACCCAAGAAGGATGTGGCATTAATTGATAGAAGTTACCAGAATAATTACATAAATTCTGACTACCATAATACTGGCAGTAATTTTTAAATTCTTAAGATCCCTAAGGGTTTTTCTCCCCTTTGTGGTTCATACTCATGTTTTACAGACAAGGTATATTAAGCCTCAAATGTTAGTGAATGTAAGTATAAGATATCTTAACATTGTTCCTGGGTAGAAAATTCCATTTTTAAAGAATTGTTTTTCACTTCTTCTGCTGCAGAATCTGTCCCTATTCTGACAGCATTTTCAGGATAATAACAAGGTCATCATCCCAAACACCCTTCCAATTTCAGGGTCAGCTTTCTATGAAAAGATACACACTATGGCACAAGACTGTAGGAATCACTAAAGCTCATTAACAAATATCACTGGGATTGTGGGGAAGCAGGAAGAATGAGAAAATACAACTACTAGTGGTCTCAACAGAAACAATCTCCACTCCAGTTCCACATCCTACCAATGGTAGGCCAATGATGTCATTTGTAACCCAAAGCCCTGGTATTATCTTCCTATAAAATATGAGATAAATAGAAGGATAAAAAGAAAGAGAAAAGTTCTCAAGTCTTTTTTTTTTTTTTTTGGTCTACATTTAGTTTTGTTTTGTCTTTCACTTTTCACTAAAGGGGTATGCTCATGGCTCAAATTAAAAATCTTCCTAATGTATGAACTATGTGCCAACTGATAATACTGATTAACTCAAAAGTGAACATTACGAAGTAACTTAATAGGGTTTTTTAAGTATTTGTTTTCCTCAGGAGAAATGGTATGTCCATTTGTGGTGTGTCCACAATAGAGAGAATGTGAGCTTCTGTTGTTGGGATGGAGTTCCAAATAATACATTCAGTCTAATATATTAATTTTTGATGACTTCTAATATACTAATTTACATTCTCCACCATTTTTATAATCAATCCATTAAAAAGTACAATTCATGGTATATAACAATTTGCTGGAAAAATCTTTGAACAATGTTTTAATTCATCTGAATAGTAACCCAGATGGAGACTGACATGAATATATCAATGTCCAAGGGCAAATAAGAATAGACATTTAAGGGTTATACTACAGAAGAAGTCAGTGTGGATTTCTGGATATGGAGATATTGACATGCCTTCAGTAAAATAAAATTGCTTCCTTGTTATTCCTTAACATTTGCTGAACTTGAGCTGATCTGAAGAGATCCAAACTCAAGCTATTCTTTCTTACTCTGTTTGTAGCTTAGTTCCTTCTACCAGGAATGCCATTCTACACCACCTTTCTACCCTGAAAACCTTACCCACCAACCTCTTAATGTTATAAATGAGTGAATGTAAGTATAAGATATCTTAACATTGTTCCTGGGTAGAAAATTCCATTTTTAAAGAATTGTTTTTCACTTCTTCTGCTGCAGAATCTGTCCCTATTCTGACAGCATTTTCAGGATAATAACAAGGTCATCATCCCAAACACCCTTCCAATTTCAGGGTCAGCTTTCTATGAAAAGATACACACTATGGCACAAGACTGTAGGAATCACTAAAGCTCATTAACAAATATCACTGGGATTGTGGGGAAGCAGGAAGAATGAGAAAATACAACTACTAGTGGTCTCAACAGAAACAATCTCCACTCCAGTTCCACATCCTACCAATGGTAGGCCAATGATGTCATTTGTAACCCAAAGCCCTGGTATTATCTTCCTATAAAATATGAGATAAATAGAAGGATAAAAAGAAAGAGAAAAGTTCTCAAGTCTTTTTTTTTTTTTTTTGGTCTACATTTAGTTTTGTTTTGTCTTTCACTTTTCACTAAAGGGGTATGCTCATGGCTCAAATTAAAAATCTTCCTAATGTATGAACTATGTGCCAACTGATAATACTGATTAACTCAAAAGTGAACATTACGAAGTAACTTAATAGGGTTTTTTAAGTATTTGTTTTCCTCAGGAGAAATGGTATGTCCATTTGTGGTGTGTCCACAATAGAGAGAATGTGAGCTTCTGTTGTTGGGATGGAGTTCCAAATAATACATTCAGTCTAATATATTAATTTTTGATGACTTCTAATATACTAATTTACATTCTCCAC
Organism: Tragulus kanchil; assembly: GCA_022376925.1. Classification (NCBI taxonomy): domain Eukaryota; kingdom Metazoa; phylum Chordata; class Mammalia; order Artiodactyla; family Tragulidae; genus Tragulus; species Tragulus kanchil. The sequence continues at coordinate 78,736,055 of JAIOJX010000031.1, forward strand.
CATTTTTATAATCAATCCATTAAAAAGTACAATTCATGGTATATAACAATTTGCTGGAAAAATCTTTGAACAATGTTTTAATTCATCTGAATAGTAACCCAGATGGAGACTGACATGAATATATCAATGTCCAAGGGCAAATAAGAATAGACATTTAAGGGTTATACTACAGAAGAAGTCAGTGTGGATTTCTGGATATGGAGATATTGACATGCCTTCAGTAAAATAAAATTGCTTCCTTGTTATTCCTTAACATTTGCTGAACTTGAGCTGATCTGAAGAGATCCAAACTCAAGCTATTCTTTCTTACTCTGTTTGTAGCTTAGTTCCTTCTACCAGGAATGCCATTCTACACCACCTTTCTACCCTGAAAACCTTACCCACCAACCTCTTAATGTCCAATTCAACCGCCCACTTTCCATGATGCCTTCATCCTTATCACCATACTAAAAGTGATCCTTTTTATAGGAGAAGGTCTATTGGGGGAAAGAACCAAAACGAATTTCTGTGGCACCACTTTACACATTGTGGCATCTATTTATGGACAGAAGACCCTGGCAAGCTATAGTCCATAGGGTCACAAAGAGTTGGACATGGGTGAAGTGACTTAACATGCACGCACACACACTTGGTACTGTCTGTGACTGTTTCTTCTCTATGTACCATATTCTGAAGGAAAAGATTTGAATACAACTTCGTTTCCACTACAGAAACAAGGTCAGTGCCTTAAGAATCACATTGAAACATGATAAATGTCTTATTGGATAAGAAAATGAATGACTGTAAGTGAATAAAAGAATAAAAGGAATAGAGAATACAGAATTTCTCCATTGTGTGCTCTTACCTCTACCCAGGAATGCAAATGAATAAAGGTTAAAGTAGTTGGTCAGGGCATCACAGGGAGATAAGCTGAAGACTGAAAAAGGGAACAAGTGGGTAAAAGATACTTTAGGAACTGGCATGAGAGAGAGCACCAGAGCAGGGCAGAATAACACATAACACCAAAATGAGGAATCAGCCTCCATCATGAAAACAGTACAAGGTTATTTACAGGGAAACTTAAGAGTTTCTTCACTGAAATGTGAACTCTCAAAATGCAACAACAACCAAAACTGATCAGATAAACCATTTAGCTCTGCCAGACAGAAGGAAAGGAAATATGGAGCACTCACAAAACTGAAAAACCACACTGGAATTGCTAAAGGCAGCTAGAAAGTATTATGCAATTTAGACCAGCTTGTGAATCACAAGGGCTACACTCCTTTAGACTCAATAAGGCACAAGGTGTGGCTGCTACATCCTAGCTCAGATCACATCTAGAAACTAATCTTAATGACAGTGTAGGTGCCAGTAAAAGTTTAGCTAAAATTATACCTCATAAGTCTCAAGAATACTTAAAATCCACATCTCGGATTTTCAGAGGTGACTAAAATAGCCAGAATGCTTCTGAGAGACACACATTACACCATAGTAAGGTAATTTGCTATTTGAAATGGTAATGGTGCCCAATTATGCTTTGGTACTGCAAATTCTTGGAGTTAACCGCCCACTTTCCATGATGCCTTCATCCTTATCACCATACTAAAAGTGATCCTTTTTATAGGAGAAGGTCTATTGGGGGAAAGAACCAAAACGAATTTCTGTGGCACCACTTTACACATTGTGGCATCTATTTATGGACAGAAGACCCTGGCAAGCTATAGTCCATAGGGTCACAAAGAGTTGGACATGGGTGAAGTGACTTAACATGCACGCACACACACTTGGTACTGTCTGTGACTGTTTCTTCTCTATGTACCATATTCTGAAGGAAAAGATTTGAATACAACTTCGTTTCCACTACAGAAACAAGGTCAGTGCCTTAAGAATCACATTGAAACATGATAAATGTCTTATTGGATAAGAAAATGAATGACTGTAAGTGAATAAAAGAATAAAAGGAATAGAGAATACAGAATTTCTCCATTGTGTGCTCTTACCTCTACCCAGGAATGCAAATGAATAAAGGTTAAAGTAGTTGGTCAGGGCATCACAGGGAGATAAGCTGAAGACTGAAAAAGGGAACAAGTGGGTAAAAGATACTTTAGGAACTGGCATGAGAGAGAGCACCAGAGCAGGGCAGAATAACACATAACACCAAAATGAGGAATCAGCCTCCATCATGAAAACAGTACAAGGTTATTTACAGGGAAACTTAAGAGTTTCTTCACTGAAATGTGAACTCTCCAAAATGCACCAACAACCAAAACTGATCAGATAAACCATTTAGCTCTGCCAGACAGAAGGAAAGGAAATATGGAGCACTCACAAAACTGAAAAACCACACTGGAATTGCTAAAGGCAGCTAGAAAGTATTATGCAATTTAGACCAGCTTGTGAATCACAAGGGCTACACTCCTTTAGACTCAATAAGGCACAAGGTGTGGCTGCTACATCCTAGCTCAGATCACATCTAGAAACTAATCTTAATGACAGTGTAGGTGCCAGTAAAAGTTTAGCTAAAATTATACCTCATAAGTCTCAAGAATACTTAAAATCCACATCTCGGATTTTCAGAGGTGACTAAAATAGCCAGAATGCTTCTGAGAGACACACATTACACCATAGTAAGGTAATTTGCTATTTGAAATGGTAATGGTGCCCAATTATGCTTTGGTACTGCAAATTCTTGGAGTTAACAGCAACATTCGGGAAAAATTTCATAAAGTAGGCTCAAAGTTTTACAGTGTATTTCTAACAAATATTTTGAAACAAATTTAACATTAAAATTTTCAGTATGCTGAGCTGTCGATCTTTAGCACAGTGCATTACTTTCCCGTGATCAGTAACAGCAGGCCTGTCCAACCTAACAGCCCTACTAACAATCTACAGATACTTTGCCATTTTGCAACAGAGAAAAAGCTTAATTTTCTGTACACCATGAATAAGGCTTTCAGAAAGCAATTTCAAAGCAGATTTCCAGAAGCAACTTCCAAGGGCATCTCAAAGAATGATGCTTTTAGCAGGCTTTGATAACTATCAAAATTCCCAAATTACATAAATGCTTTCTAACCTGGGCTTGCATAAAATATTACCTTTCCTGGAGAAACTAAAAGAAGACATGAAAGGCATTTCATCAGCATTTTAACTTCAGAACATGTGAAAAGCAAATTGAGAACTGTAGCCAGATTAAAAAAAAAAAAAAAAAATTTGTTTTCTCGCTTTTTATTTTTTGTCTTCACATTAAGAGACACATTTTAATTTACTGTTTCATGGGCTTAATTTCTTCCAAAGAAATAACAATTAAATAACTATATGAATGAAACCCTAGTGCATCTTGTTATAATTACTGCTGATCGATAACCCTTAAGGGCAAACCAGGGCATTCTTACAGAATAAACAATGAAAGGAAGTGGAGATACATAATAGAAACAGCAGACTGATACTAGGTTAGACAATTAATATTCCATTTATACTACCTTTTTTATATCACATTAAAAGAAATTGTTTTTAAGTAACTCAGTATCAACAATAAAACTTAATGATCTACAAATTGAAAAACAGGATGGGTGGGCAGGTAATATAAAGCCATAAGTCACTCTTGAGTCACACTGCATTAAATATTTTGCATTTGGTGATATATTTTAAATAATTCAAATAGCATCCAATTAAGACGATCTTAATTTGCAAAGCAGGAGTTGCAACAGTATAAAGAATAAAACTTGATGACAGTCCATGCCAAGCTCCCACAGGCCACGGCACTCAAGGTATCAAAAAGGGCATACACTACAGGAGAGACAGCTGCAAATTCTTTGCTGCTCTTCCCAACAAAAAGTGGAGTCTCTCTCCGGCTCTTGAATCTGGGCCTACACCCTGCCAAGTATGCTGAGCTGTCGATCTTTAGCACAGTGCATTACTTTCCCGTGATCAGTAACAGCAGGCCTGTCCAACCTAACAGCCCTACTAACAATCTACAGATACTTTGCCATTTTGCAACAGAGAAAAAGCTTAATTTTCTGTACACCATGAATAAGGCTTTCAGAAAGCAATTTCAAAGCAGATTTCCAGAAGCAACTTCCAAGGGCATCTCAAAGAATGATGCTTTTAGCAGGCTTTGATAACTATCAAAATTCCCAAATTACATAAATGCTTTCTAACCTGGGCTTGCATAAAATATTACCTTTCCTGGAGAAACTAAAAGAAGACATGAAAGGCATTTCATCAGCATTTTAACTTCAGAACATGTGAAAAGCAAATTGAGAACTGTAGCCAGATTAAAAAAAAAAAAAAAAATTTGTTTTCTCGCTTTTTATTTTTTGTCTTCACATTAAGAGACACATTTTAATTTACTGTTTCATGGGCTTAATTTCTTCCAAAGAAATAACAATTAAATAACTATATGAATGAAACCCTAGTGCATCTTGTTATAATTACTGCTGATCGATAACCCTTAAGGGCAAACCAGGGCATTCTTACAGAATAAACAATGAAAGGAAGTGGAGATACATAATAGAAACAGCAGACTGATACTAGGTTAGACAATTAATATTCCATTTATACTACCTTTTTTATATCACATTAAAAGAAATTGTTTTTAAGTAACTCAGTATCAACAATAAAACTTAATGATCTACAAATTGAAAAACAGGATGGGTGGGCAGGTAATATAAAGCCATAAGTCACTCTTGAGTCACACTGCATTAAATATTTTGCATTTGGTGATATATTTTAAATAATTCAAATAGCATCCAATTAAGACGATCTTAATTTGCAAAGCAGGAGTTGCAACAGTATAAAGAATAAAACTTGATGACAGTCCATGCCAAGCTCCCACAGGCCACGGCACTCAAGGTATCAAAAAGGGCATACACTACAGGAGAGACAGCTGCAAATTCTTTGCTGCTCTTCCCAACAAAAAGTGGAGTCTCTCTCCGGCTCTTGAATCTGGGCCTACACTGCCAGCAGGACACTTGCCCTTTTTTGAATGACTTTAGCATATTGTATTGGCTGATCATTATTTCTCCTTAAATTAAATCTAGGAAATAAAGCTGTCAAGAGAACATGTTTTCTAAAAGCTAAAAGTTATCCCTGATACCTCTGATTTGATAATCTAAAGGAAATAATGAAGACAATTCCTTGAAAAGAAGAAGTTACAATAAAGTTTTGGTAGAGCAGCAGTTCCTAATGTTTTGATCTCACTACTTCTTTATACTATTAAAAATTATTGAGGTGACTTCCCTGGTGGTCCAGTGGGTAAAGAGATCCTTGCAGTGCAAGGGGCACCAGTTCGATCCCTGGCCCAGGAAGATTCTACATGCTGCACAACGGCTGGACCAGTGTGTCCATTTACAACCCAGTGCTCTGGAGTACATGCGCCCAGAGCCCATTCTCTGCAAGGAGAAAGGCCACTGCAATGGGAGGCCCACACAGGCCAAAGAATAAAAAATGGATGAAAAATAAATAAATAAAATACCAATAAAAGATGCCAAAATTAAAAAAGAAAAAAAAATTATTGAGGAACCAAAGAGGTCTAACTTACATAGATTCTATACTTTATAGTTTAGAAATGTTTACAGTAATTAATTAACTAGGTATTACTATTAACTACTATGATTTTTTTTTTTAAAGCTAAGGCAGCAGACTTTTTTTTTTTTAATTTTGGCGGGGGCGGGTTGGGGAGGGAGGGGGGCGGGCAGGCCATTTCTATTGGTCTTTCATTTATCTATTTTCATCCGTTTTTGTTCTTTGGCCCGTGTGGGCCTCCCATAGCAGTGGCCTCTCTTGTCGCACAGCACCGGCTCTGGGTGCATGCGCTCCAGAGCTCCAGCTCGGTAATTAGACACATTGGTCCAGCTGCTCCGTGGCACATGGGATCTTCCCAGGCCAGGGATCGAACTGGCCCCACTTGCACTGCAAGGCGGTGTCCTTCCCCACTGGACCACCAGGGGAGCCCTATGATTTTTAAATAAATGATTTTTCTCCACAAAGATGCTAAAAAAATAAAATGCTTTATTACTTTTTATAAACTGCTAGAGCTTTCTAAAAATACTAAACTTCAATTCATATACACAAGCTCTTCAAAACCCATGACCTGTATGACACAGGGCCCTTCGTCAATCTTTGAACTTTTGAGTAATTTCCTTAGCTTTCTTACTTTCACTTGGAGGAGAGATACTTATTTCCAGTCACCCCAGATGATTGTCCATACAGTTTTCAACAAAGTTCTGGTAGCTGGCATTCCTCTACCCTCACCTGCTTTTCACAGTACTTCATTTTACTAGGCATTTCACAATTATCATTCTAGAATCACTGTTATTTAACCTTAGGAAAATTTTCAAAATTTCCTATTAAGAAACACACTCAGCATGCATGATTTTTTTCTCCAAAGATGTTAAATTCGTAAACTTATTAAGTATCTTGTTGCTTTGCTTTCTTTAAATGATGAAATGGGTAAGTTGTCATATTCTTTGACCCATGACTATACATATACTTCTTGATTTCTGAATTTCTCCAGATTTTTAAAACTCACTCATATAGTAAACCAGATTCCTTAAGACTTTAAATCATGTTTCTTCTTTATGTGATACTTTAAAGTTCTAAATAGGCACTGGGAATAAAGGAACTTACCAAAAAAGGATATTTGATTATTCTCCCATTATTAAAATGATTATTTTCAACAATAAGCATGATATGGTAATAAGTCAGTGGCCATTACTGAGAAATAAAAATGAAATTGTCTTTCACTGGAAGACTGTTCCATGGAGTGGGTTACGAAGTTTTCTCAGAGCCCATCTTAATTTTCTCAAAGGTCATCCGATTAACCTACTTGGAGCCCCACACGACACACTAATCTAGAAATGTTTCCTCATTAGTGCTGACATCTCCCACGTGTCAGAGAGATCTTCACATATTACATCATTCATTTGAAACGTGAATTCAGAAAAGAGAAAAAATACACATAGTTTTAGATCTTTGGATATGATTTTACATGCATCCTATAAAAGAGAAGGTATATTTTAATCAAAAGGCTTTGGAGTAGCATAAAAGAAGGTATATTTTAATCAAAAGGCTTTTTGGAGTAGCATAAAAAGTCAAACACTTTAGAGCTCAAATCCATCCTGTTTCTTATCAACTGCAAAGAATGCAGGAAAAGTTACTGAGCTTCTTTGAAATTCAATTTCCTCATTGATAAAAATAAAGGTAACATCTTTACAGAATTATCAAAATATGAATAAACTGCCTGATATAGAGAATTTGAATATTGCTACCCTTTATTAAAGTTCTCATTACTATTATCACAGTAAAAATCACCTTAAGACAACAAAGATGGCATGAAATTCACTGCAGTCACAAAGGTAAAAGAATGGCTATTACCCAACTGTACCAAGAGCAAGCATAATGGCAATGGGAAGAAAGGCATGATTTTCTTGAATGTCCAGGTGTCAAACACAGTATCACCACTGTTACTTTCAAGAGGAAGGGGAAGAAGGAAAGTCTGTGAGAGAAAAAAAAAAAGATGCTGCTTCTATTGCTTGGTATCTGAAGGGGAAATCACTTTTGCTGGAACTCCAAAAATCTTCTCTCTCATTTGGTGTCCCAGTCTTTAGCACTTCCTATCTCCAAAACATACTGCAGGCATCAAACAGAAATATTTCCTTCAAACATCACTTCAGTGTTCTTCCTCGCCCTATTCATTATACAAATCACACAATGATCTCCAAGACCAACACTAACTCCTGCTCTGAGTCCTATCTACCCCTCCAACCAACTCTCATCGTAGTAACTCTGCTTTATCCTCCGAAAAACTCAATTTAAGAATGGATTCAAATTCTTAATGAACTCTTACTTAAATTGCAATCTATTTAAAACAATAAGGACCTCTACTTAAAGGAATAGGCTATTCTTTAAACCTTAAACTTGTTTTTTAATAGACCATCCATCAAAATAGCTGCACTGCAGCAGCACATCTCTACAGTGAACACAGTGGAAGGAAGTGAAAAGAACTGCCTTATGATTCCCTGCCTATGATTCCCTATAAAGATGAAGAGAACTGTGTATTTACAGTCAGAACTTAGTATTTAACTTTAGTACTTCACACCAAATATAATATATCATACTTCAGCTCTACTATAAAATGAGTTCTTGTTTTAAAATAGTTTTAAGTTTATAAACATCTGAATAGACAGTCAAAGAAATTCCTATACACCCTACGCCAGTTCTCTGTGTCATTAACATCTTACATTAGTATGGTACATTTGTCACAATTATTAAAATAAAACATATACTATTATTTTTATTGGCCAAAGTTCACACTTTATTCAGACTTCATAGCTTTAATGTTAGAATGAAGACTAACAAAAAGCTTAAAATTTACTGAAGAAATAGCAACCTACTCCAGTATTCTTGTCTGGAGAATCCACATAGATATAGGGGCCTAGAGGGCTACAGTCCATAGGGTTGCAAAGAGTCATACATGACTGAAGTGACTTAGCATGCACACATGTATAAACTCTGATGTACCCACAGATAGAAAATATCTCATGCATTCTAAAATATTTCTAAATGTGAAAGCAATTTATTCAAAATGGTAGTACTCTTAAGTATTGAGTAATTTCCTATACTGATATCCTCTTATAAAATCATTGAGTAAGCTACTCTATATAATAGCTAGAACATGGAAGCAACCTAGATGTCCATCGATGAATGAATGGATAAAAACACTCTGGTACATATATACAATGGAGTACTTCTCAGTTGTAAAAAGAAATGCAGAAGAATCAGCCCTAATGAGGTGGAGGCATCTTGAACCTATTATAAAAAGTGAAGTAAGTCAAAAAGAGAAAGACAAGTACAGTATAGTAACACACATACATAGAATCTAGTAAGATGGTAATGATAACACACGCAGTGAAGTGAGGAAAAACAGACAAAGAGAATAGACATATGGACATTAAGGGGAATGAACAGTGGGTGGGAGGCATAGAGGGAGCAACCTGGAAACCTAAACGATCATATGTGAAAAAGATAGCTATTGTCATTGCGCTGTGGGAATAGGGGATCCTGCAGGGGCGGGCTGTGATGGCCTGTAGGGGTGGGATGGGGGGGACTGGGAGTGGGGAGGGAGGAGGGATATGACTGATCTAGGAAAATACATGTCTCTGAACAACAAAACTCTGTAAAAATATTAAAAATTTTTTAAAGTAATAAAAAAAATATTGAGTGAGTTAAACACAGTTAATGTGAATTACATTACATTACATTTCTTAAGAGTTAATTATAGGGCTTCCCTGGTGGTCCACTGGGTAAAGACTTCATCTTGCAGTGCAAGAGGCACCTGTTCAATCCCTGGCCCAGGAAGATCCCATGTGCCACAGAGCGGCTAGACCAGTGTGTCCAATTACAAGCCAGCACTCTGGAGTGCATGAACAAAGAGCCAGTGCTCTGCAATGAGAGAGGCCACTGCAATGGGAGGCCCACACATGCCAAAGAATAAAAGATGGATGAAAATAAATAAATAAAAAACAAATATAAGAGGCTAAATTTTTTTAAAGACTTAATTATAGATATTTAAATTATATCTACATATTTATTTACAGTGATACTAACTTCCTGTTTTTTCAAATCCAATTAGATTAAAATAGGAGAAATAATAGTGCTGGACTACTAGAATATATAGCAATATTATTATGCTCCTCAAGCAAGTACTTGAATAGTATGGATTTGATTGTAGTCATACTAACTAATTTTCAAGTCTTTTAAATTTAAAATTTGATAATAACCTGTGGCCTTCTCTCCACTGTCCAGTATATTCAAAATAGAAAGGCCAATTTAGCTAAAAAGTAGGTGGAAATTGTGTTATGATTGTGCATGTATAGGTATATGCTTGTGTGTATACCTGAACACTTTTGAAATCAATACTTACATTTTGAATTTACTAACAAAATGTTGACTGCTAAGCAAAGTTAACATTTAAAATCAAAACTAAGAGCAAATTGCTGGTAAAGATAACACACGCAGTGAAGTGAGGAAAAACAGACAAAGAGAATAGACATATGGACATTAAGGGGAATGAACAGTGGGTGGGAGGCATAGAGGGAGCAACCTGGAAACCTAAACGATCATATGTGAAAAAGATAGCTATTGTCATTGCGCTGTGGGAATAGGGGATCCTGCAGGGGCGGGCTGTGATGGCCTGTAGGGGTGGGATGGGGGACTGGGAGGGGAGGGAGGAGGGATATGACTGATCTAGGAAAATACATGTCTCTGAACAACAAAACTCTGTAAAAATATTAAAAATTTTTTAAAGTAATAAAAAAAATATTGAGTGAGTTAAACACAGTTAATGTGAATTACATTACATTACATTTCTTAAGAGTTAATTATAGGGCTTCCCTGGTGGTCCACTGGGTAAAGACTTCATCTTGCAGTGCAAGAGGCACCTGTTCAATCCCTGGCCCAGGAAGATCCCATGTGCCACAGAGCGGCTAGACCAGTGTGTCCAATTACAAGCCAGCACTCTGGAGTGCATGAACAAAGAGCCAGTGCTCTGCAATGAGAGAGGCCACTGCAATGGGAGGCCCACACATGCCAAAGAATAAAAGATGGATGAAAATAAATAAATAAAAAACAAATATAAGAGGCTAAATTTTTTTAAAGACTTAATTATAGATATTTAAATTATATCTACATATTTATTTACAGTGATACTAACTTCCTGTTTTTTCAAATCCAATTAGATTAAAATAGGAGAAATAATAGTGCTGGACTACTAGAATATATAGCAATATTATTATGCTCCTCAAGCAAGTACTTGAATAGTATGGATTTGATTGTAGTCATACTAACTAATTTTCAAGTCTTTTAAATTTAAAATTTGATAATAACCTGTGGCCTTCTCTCCACTGTCCAGTATATTCAAAATAGAAAGGCCAATTTAGCTAAAAAGTAGGTGGAAATTGTGTTATGATTGTGCATGTATAGGTATATGCTTGTGTGTATACCTGAACACTTTTGAAATCAATACTTACATTTTTGAATTTACTAACTTTAAAAAAAATGTTGACTGCTAAGCAAAGTTAACATTTAAAATCAAAACTAAGAGCAAATTTAGCTATAGAAATTCACTAACCAACCATTCACTATTCATTAATTATTACCAGTATTTTCTAAACATTTCTTTACAAACCAGTTCTGGCTAAAAACGCCTGTACCTCATCTTACTCATCTTAGCCTGAATTTGGAAGCCCTTTTCCCAAAAGTATTCCCTTCTCAGAGAAACTAAGAATCAAGGTGCTCATCTCCAGGAGGTCAAACTTTCTTCTGTGTGTTCTTTTTTCACCCCCCTACATGATGAATGCTGAAACAATTCAGTATTTTTTACAATACTTCATCCTATCAGCACTACGTTTTCCTTCCTTCCATACAGAAAAATTAGAAAGCCCTTCCCCCACCCCTCTGATTACAGAATAGTAGATTCTCTGCCCATTTCCTTTCTTTCTTGTTTTAAAGAGTACAATGTCTAGCTCTAAAGAGGTGCCAAAGAAATATTTGATAAATGGATGAATAAATGATAGTGAAACAGGAGTCTCCACCCTTTTTTCTGATGTAAGCTCTTCCAGCCTACAGTGTTGAATTACCTACCAGATTCTCAGTTAAGTTATTCATACACCACTTAACTTCTCAAAACTCTTATACTAGCAGACAGACTAGTTCTTTGAAAGTCATTTTCAGGGTTTATATATCTTAAAGTGAGTATTTTGAACATGTTCATTCAACAAGTTCTTTCTTGAGCACCTATTCTGGTAACTTATACAAGGTCTGTAAAAGATTTAATGTGGTTTCATTAGTGTATTTATATCTATTTCTATATCCCTCAATTCAAAATTATTATTACTGGTTGACTATATTTTTAAAGATTATAATGCAAGGAGGAGTCTTCAAAGTAAAACAACAACTTGAAATTCAGTAAATCATGGACAAGCAAAGTGCCTTGCTCAAAATAGCAGCTTATCAATATTTGTTGATTTGACTGTCTATGAAATTTTCTTCATACTAAAAGCTCTTCTTTGGATTGCTTTTGGGGAAAAAAAGTTCTCAGAAACAAAAGAATTAAGGGACTAAAGAAAACGTGTTTTCAATTTAGAGCTTGGTCACTTGCTTAGTCATGTCTGACTCTTTGAAGACCTACGGGCATCAGGCTCCTCTGTCTGTGGGATTTTCCAGGCAAGAATACTGGGGTGTGTTGCCATTTCCTATTCCAGGGAAAATTCTCAACCCAGGGATCAAACCTACCCACATTTCCCGAGGCTCCTGCACTGGCAAATTCTTTACCACTGTACCATCTGGAAAACCCAATTTAGCACTTACTGAGTATCAAAAAAGATGCAGATAATTCCTACCAAGGAATCACTGTGAAATAAAAGGGAGTCTGTATCCATTACACACTTTCCCAATTAGACTCTTAACAGGAAGCCAAATGATCCTCTGTCAAAACTGACTCTTTATTTGAAACTAAATTGCACTTTCAGATGAAATTTGATCAACAGAAGAATACATTCAATTGTCTCGGTACTTTAAACTATCTTTAAAAACACTGCCTCTGCATTGACATTTAATACAGATTACAATATGCATGATAACTAAATAAATAAAGGTAAGAACAATATGAATAAAATTTAAAGACCCTTTTCACTGGCCATCTGTGACATTATCTAGCTTCAAGTACAAATAAACTTATCACTACATTCTCCACCCTTTTTTCTGATGTAAGCTCTTCCAGCCTACAGTGTTGAATTACCTACCAGATTCTCAGTTAAGTTATTCATACACCACTTAACTTCTCAAAACTCTTATACTAGCAGACAGACTAGTTCTTTGAAAGTCATTTTCAGGGTTTATATATCTTAAAGTGAGTATTTTGAACATGTTCATTCAACAAGTTCTTTCTTGAGCACCTATTCTGGTAACTTATACAAGGTCTGTAAAAGATTTAATGTGGTTTCATTAGTGTATTTATATCTATTTCTATATCCCCTCAATTCAAAATTATTATTACTGGTTGACTATATTTTTAAAGATTATAATGCAAGGAGGAGTCTTCAAAGTAAAACAACAACTTGAAATTCAGTAAATCATGGACAAGCAAAGTGCCTTGCTCAAAATAGCAGCTTATCAATATTTGTTGATTTGACTGTCTATGAAATTTTCTTCATACTAAAAGCTCTTCTTTGGATTGCTTTTGGGGAAAAAAAGTTCTCAGAAACAAAAGAATTAAGGGACTAAAGAAAACGTGTTTTCAATTTAGAGCTTGGTCACTTGCTTAGTCATGTCTGACTCTTTGAAGACCTACGGGCATCAGGCTCCTCTGTCTGTGGGATTTTCCAGGCAAGAATACTGGGGTGTGTTGCCATTTCCTATTCCAGGGAAAATTCTCAACCCAGGGATCAAACCTACCCACATTTCCCGAGGCTCCTGCACTGGCAAATTCTTTACCACTGTACCATCTGGAAAACCCAATTTAGCACTTACTGAGTATCAAAAAAGATGCAGATAATTCCTACCAAGGAATCACTGTGAAATAAAAGGGAGTCTGTATCCATTACACACTTTCCCAATTAGACTCTTAACAGGAAGCCAAATGATCCTCTGTCAAAACTGACTCTTTATTTGAAACTAAATTGCACTTTCAGATGAAATTTGATCAACAGAAGAATACATTCAATTGTCTCGGTACTTTAAACTATCTTTAAAAACACTGCCTCTGCATTGACATTTAATACAGATTACAATATGCATGATAACTAAATAAATAAAGGTAAGAACAATATGAATAAAATTTAAAGACCCTTTTCACTGGCCATCTGTGACATTATCTAGCTTCAAGTACAAATAAACTTATCACTACATTCTCAATGGAGTTGACACTTCCTGAGATGAAAAAATTTTTTTCAAGTCTAAATCAGAAGGGTTACCTAAACTTAACTTCAGCAAGATGAACAGGAAACACTGATCCTGATTTCAAGAATGAATATATTTTCCATTATACAACAAAAGGGATGATATTGCTTTAAATTCAAGATTATTCAGAGTTCTCACCAATGTTTGTCTAGCAGAAATTCATCAAGGCTTTACCAAGAAGAGAGCTTGAAAACAGTATGAGATGGAATTCCCTGGATGTCTAGTGGTTATGGCTCTACCCTTCCATTGCCGGGGGCATGGGTTCTGTCCAGAATCCACATGCCTCTGAATTGTGCCCAGAAAAATAAAACAAAAGCAATATGTGTTTAAGCATGATCTAGCAAGTGGTTAATACAGATTCTCTATGTAAACACAATGGGAAGAAAATGGACACCTATCCATTATATGCACATGCTAGAAACTGTGCATGTGTTATTTTATTTAACCTTCACACCTCTTCTATCCATCGTCATAAATATAAAAATTAAAGTTCACAGACTCCAGACCTCTTACCCACAGCCTCACCCTGTAAAAACGGGAGAGTTCAGTTTAGAACTCAAACTTTCTTTGTAAGAATTAATAGTAAAAGGGAGGAAAGGAAAAAAAGGAAGAAAGGAAGAGACTTTGAAAATACAAATTTCCCGAGGCTCCTGCACTGGCAAATTCTTTACCACTGTACCATCTGGAAAACCCAATTTAGCACTTACTGAGTATCAAAAAAGATGCAGATAATTCCTACCAAGGAATCACTGTGAAATAAAAGGGAGTCTGTATCCATTACACACTTTCCCAATTAGACTCTTAACAGGAAGCCAAATGATCCTCTGTCAAAACTGACTCTTTATTTGAAACTAAATTGCACTTTCAGATGAAATTTGATCAACAGAAGAATACATTCAATTGTCTCGGTACTTTAAACTATCTTTAAAAACACTGCCTCTGCATTGACATTTAATACAGATTACAATATGCATGATAACTAAATAAATAAAGGTAAGAACAATATGAATAAAATTTAAAGACCCTTTTCACTGGCCATCTGTGACATTATCTAGCTTCAAGTACAAATAAACTTATCACTACATTCTCAATGGAGTTGACACTTCCTGAGATGAAAAAAAAATTTTTTTCAAGTCTAAATCAGAAGGGTTACCTAAACTTAACTTCAGCAAGATGAACAGGAAACACTGATCCTGATTTCAAGAATGAATATATTTTCCATTATACAACAAAAGGGATGATATTGCTTTAAATTCAAGATTATTCAGAGTTCTCACCAATGTTTGTCTAGCAGAAATTCATCAAGGCTTTACCAAGAAGAGAGCTTGAAAACAGTATGAGATGGAATTCCCTGGATGTCTAGTGGTTATGGCTCTACCCTTCCATTGCCGGGGGCATGGGTTCTGTCCAGAATCCACATGCCTCTGAATTGTGCCCAGAAAAATAAAACAAAAGCAATATGTGTTTAAGCATGATCTAGCAAGTGGTTAATACAGATTCTCTATGTAAACACAATGGGAAGAAAATGGACACCTATCCATTATATGCACATGCTAGAAACTGTGCATGTGTTATTTTATTTAACCTTCACACCTCTTCTATCCATGCGTCATAAATATAAAAATTAAAGTTCACAGACTCCAGACCTCTTACCCACAGCCTCACCCTGTAAAAACGGGAGAGTTCAGTTTAGAACTCAAACTTTCTTTGTAAGAATTAATAGTAAAAGGGAGGAAAGGAAAAAAAGGAAGAAAGGAAGAGACTTTTGAAAATACAAATTTTAATTCTTCCGATAATGTATATGTAAAGTTGAGAGTTAATGTGTTGTATGATAGAACAGGGTTGGAAACATGTCTTGGAGCCTCAACTCAGCACACATAAAGTGAGAAAGATAAGGCCTAATTGTAATTTTTTGTTTTAAAAATAGATAACAAGACACCTAAAGATTAGTTGGCCATAATATTCTGTGATTTTGCAACTAAAAAACAGCTCATGCATTAGGCTGTATTGATGGTAAACCGGGGATTCCCTTGTAGCTCAGAGGTAAAGAATCTGTCTACAATGCAGAAGACCCGCTTTCAATTCCTGGATCAGGAAGATCCCCTGGAGAAGGAAATGACAACCCACTACAGTAGTCTAGCCTGGAAAACCTCGTGGACAGAGGAGTTTGGCGGGCTACTGACCATGGGGTCGCAAAGAGTCAGACACAAATGATCAACTAAATCACCACTAGGGCACACATGCATAGTGTGTTTGGTAGTAAGTACTATATCCCAACAATAGTGTCAAAATGCAATGATTTAAAAGAGTTTTGACTAGAATTATAAAGTGTCTTAAAATAATGACATAGGAAAAAGGAATTGAGAAAATAGATATCTGGCCGTGGAAAAAGAGGTTGAGAAGAGATGTTTGTCTTCATATATTTCATATATTTTAATTTGAAAATCTTCCAAGTAAAAGGGAAGAAATAGGCATAGATATATTTATTATATCAGAAAAGAGAAATAAAGTGGAAATTCTGGAGAAGAGAATTTTGATTTAGTTTAGAGGGTACAATCTAATAATTAGATCTACTTTGGAATGGAATCAGTTCTTGTATATATATATGCATATTATATATTTATATATACATATAATGTATACTATACATACAGATATCTATAGATATATAGAGACTATTATATGTTGCTTTTCAGAGAAACTCATATGTATGTATATATGCTAATTTATTAAAGATTTGTGGATCTTACATATTTTTAATTTTACTCCATATCCCCTTCTAAAATGAGACAATAATAAAGAAATAATTTGCATGTGGCATCTGCTTAATGCCCTGCCCTGTAATTTCTTCATTGAACATAATGCATATTAATGTACATTTTATGCAGATTTCTTGGACTAGAAGATAAAAATGCTTATAAAATGTCCCTAAGCAATGGGAGTAGCCACCAACAGGAATTTTTCCCAGGGTTAGAATTAGGAGTGGCAAGCAGAAGGGTTTCAACACAGTAAACTATAACTCAAGGGAGACACAAATCCCAAAATCTCTTTGAAAACTGACATTAAGAAAAAAGAAACATAAGTTTGTCCAAGAGGCTGAAGGAAATCTGACTTTCAAATTACAGCACATTTACAGATGGCTTCAGTGTTCCAGAGATCATTCCAACCTTTAGCCAGCAAATGGTTCATTATTCTTACTTTATTAATATCTATTTTGTAATGAAGGCCAAAGGAACTATATGAAAAACAGTTTTCACCTTAGTTTTCTATAAACTCCAAATATAATAAATAAAAACTCTGAACCTTTTTCTCACTTACTCTTTGTCCCCGTACTTCTTATTTATGCTGCTAAGAGTAATAAGATCTAACTTGGCAATACTAACGTGAAAGAGAATAAAAATGAGGAAAAGCCCGCTTAATAATTTATTTTAGCCAAAGACTGATCCATCCCTGATAGTACTCACAGCCTCAGGAATGCAAATCAAACCTTAGCAAATCAAAACATTTCACTTTTGAAATGACAGATATCAGCACATTTTTCAGACAAGCCCCAATTAAACTGGCTATAACACCCTTACATTCTCATTTCCAAATTGAAAGTCACTACATCATTAGACTTTTTTTCCTCAGTGATCTGCCGTATGCTTCATTCAGCTAGTTCAATCTCCTTTGGGTTGATCTGTACATTATCTAAGCCAGTTTATAAAGGTCAGCACTAATTTCTACAGACACAATAAGGTAATGAAACATTCACAACAGGTCCTAACAAAGCAGTTCGTATCACCAGATCTTGATTATGTAGCACTGAAGAAGTCCTCTGAGGCATTTTAATATGTTCAGAGATGAGGCTGCTACCCTCTGCGGCTATTAGCAATGTGCTCATATCCCTGTGTGTTACTATGCCAACACACAATTGTAGGATAATTGTTGGCACTGTGCTTTGGTATTTCAACCATGATGCTGATATTTATCTATCTTGGTAAAGGCAGGTAAGGGAACTGGTGACCTGTTTTTTTAAAGGGTGGGATGGAGAAAACCAGCAAAGGCAAGAGGCAGCAGTATAAAGCACATGCCCCAGTAGTAACTTCAATGAATCTTCCAGGAAAAACTACATGACATGATTTTTTTTAAACTATTTTATATTCTCAATATTTTGATAGTCATAAGAACTTTGGGACAGAACACGGACTCTTTGGGGAGGTGAGGAAGAAGGATTAATCATGGCATTTCCTTTGGTCATAGATGATAATCTCTGACTATCAATAATTTCTAAAACATCACACTTTTACATAGAAGCATCTACAAAACATACAGTATCATCTGTAATAAATTCCATTAAAAAGGGAAATACATATAACTTGAATCTAACCAAGCTTATTAATTTTCTTGTTTACAAGAAATACAGGGGCAGAGAATCAAGTCATGTAAAGCCACAAGGAAGGAAACACAGGGACATAGAATATGAAACAGCTGGCCCAGTCTATATCTCAAAGAGAGAGGAAAGGTGTAGAGCAATTGTAAAACTAAAATGCAATGTACAGTATAACTTTGGATTCCAATTCAAATAAAGCAAATGGAAAATATAATTCTCAAGGCAACTGACAAACTCTAAATATAAACAGAGTGTTAGATGGGCCAAAGATTCAGAGTTAATTTTGTTACTTGTGATAATGAAACTGTAGTAAAGTAAAAAAAAAAAAAAAAAGTCACTTTTTAGAGATGTCTATTAAAATATTTGAGTGAGAAATGACATGAAATCTGGGATTTACTTTTAAATGCTATAACAATAACCACAACTAAAAAAGAAATAAGTGAAACAAGTGTGAAAAATTCCAGATAGTTGTTGATTTGGGGTGATAGTTATATAAGGGTGTGTCATTATCTCTATTTTTATGTATGTTTGACTTTTTATGATAAAAATTTTTAATTTTATGTTATGGTTCATTAAAATGAATTAAGTATCACTGGTTATGGACAGCTCTTTTGCTATAATAAAATAATTGTTATACTATGTTTTTGTTCTGCTTTTGAGTTGAAATTCTTCACCCATGGATGGATTTCAAGGATCTATGAATTCCCTAATCTTTCATTCTTAACTCACTTCTCTGGCATAGAGGCCAGTGTCATCACACTGTCCAAGATATGAGCGCCCTGGTAAAGGTTAGGAACCACTGGAACAGAAGCTTACTGAGAAAGGATTTTATTTCCCTTCAGTTGGCACTTTAGCTAGTATATATCTAGACAATTTTAGCAAATAATCAGAAATGAGAATGGACACACAGTAGATTCTAACTAGAGGAAGTATATATCCCTGGCCTATTTTGGAATAGGCCACTTATTATTTTTATAATCTGGTCTCTTTTTATTTTTTTTATCTATTTATTTTTTTATCTATCTTTATTCTTTGGTCTGTGTGGGCCTCCCACTGCAGCGGCCTCTCTCACCACAGAGCACCAGCTCTGGGCGCATACGCTCCAGAGCGCTGGCTCGTAATTAGACACACCAGTCAAGCCGCTCCACAGCATGTGGAATTTTGCTGGGCCAGGGATCAAACCGGTGCCCTTTGCACTGCAAGGTGGATTCTTTACCCACTGGACCACCAAGGAAGTCCTGGAATAGGTATTTTAATGCCTACGGCCTTGGTTTGGATGGCAGAATTATACATTCATCCTAATTCTAAGCCACTCGGAAAGTCTGAAGCAGAAAATACCTGAAATAAAAACAGATTCTTAAAAAGGTTAGTTTGGCTGTTATTATTACTTTTGTGTTCATTTTTACTATACTTGCCTAAAATGATCCTCTATTAACTCATCATTAGCTAAGTCAGTGTTTCCCTACCAATTATCCTGAATTTCCTAGATAATTACTAACTTTATATTTTGTTTTATGCTCTACAACTCATATTAAATCTTCCCCCTAAATGGATTCTTGCATTCTTAATCTGTGCTTTCATTAAAGAATTTTTGAGTAAAAAATATCTACCAAATTACAAATTATTTAAAATAATTTCCCTAGGAATTTGTAAGTAACTTTTCTCTTCCTTTACAGCTAGTTTTCTCACATACGGGCCATTATCTTACACTTCTTTTGGATGATCTGTTAACTTGAGAGATAATCTGATATGCTTTCTACTCTGGAATTAATACTTGATAATAGCATTACATTCCTAAACAAAAAAAATCAATATCCATTGTAGCTAGCCCAAAAGCAATTACTTGACCAATTAAAGTGAACAATTTTCATGCAACCGAGTTTATTTTCCAGGATTTATCATTGCTAAAAAAAATACTGATTATATTTGTTACACAAACAGCCACTCCAATTTGACTAGGTAACATACTATCCTGACTTTTTTGGTGTTCTGATAAGAAATGATATAACTTCTATCCATCTTATTTCATGGTATACTTGCCATATACATAAATGCACGTAGTGTTGCACAACAAATAATCTCTTCCAAATCTTCATTTGTCAGCCTACTGACTTATGCCAGAGAAAACAGAACATAATGATTCCCCAGAAAAGAATTAAACATCCAAATCATTCACTGCATTGAATCTTTGTATTTTTAAAGTGTTATTTTTCAGTCACTCAGTCATGTCCAATTCTTTATGATCCGTGAACTGCAGCACGCCAGGCTTCCCTATCTTTCACTCTCTCCCTGAGTTTGCTCAAACTCATGTCCATTGAATCCAAGATGCCAACAACCTAATCATCTGCCGTCCCCTTCTCTTCTTTCAATCATTCCCAACATCAAGGTCTTTTCCAATGAGTCATCTCTTTGTATCAGGTGGCCAAAGTATCAGAGCTTCAGCATCAGTCCTTCCACTGAATATTCATGGCTGATTTCCTTTAGGATTGACTGGTTTGATCTCCTTGCATTCCAAGGGACTCTCAACAGTTTTATCCAGCACAATAGTTAGAAAGCATAAAATTTTCTGCAATCAGCCTTTATGGTCCAATGCTCACATTCATATGTGACTACTGGAAAAATCATAGCTTTGACTACACAGATCTTTGCCAGCAATGTCTCCTCTTTTTAATATGCTGTCTAGGCTTGTCATAGTTTTTCTTCCAAGGAGCAAGAGTCTCTTAACGTCATGGCTTCAGTCACCATCTGCAGTGATCTTGGAGACCAAGAAAATGGAGGGACCTATATTATTTTTTATCTAGTAGATGGGTGTAACTAAAGATAATATCACTGGATGCCAATGTCCAATTACAAATCTTTAACCACCAGTGGTTTGACAGCAACAAAATCAGAATAGATGTAATTTTAAGGGATGACTCTGAGAGGAAGAACACTCTGTGCCACTGATCCCTCATTCCTCAAATCTTGATTTAATTTTCAATATCCATTGTAGCTAGCCCAAAAGCAATTACTTGACCAATTAAAGTGAACAATTTTCATGCAACCGAGTTTATTTTCCAGGATTTATCATTGCTAAAAAAAATACTGATTATATTTGTTACACAAACAGCCACTCCAATTTGACTAGGTAACATACTATCCTGACTTTTTTGGTGTTCTGATAAGAAATGATATAACTTCTATCCATCTTATTTCATGGTATACTTGCCATATACATAAATGCACGTAGTGTTGCACAACAAATAATCTCTTCCAAATCTTCATTTGTCAGCCTACTGACTTATGCCAGAGAAAACAGAACATAATGATTCCCCAGAAAAGAATTAAACATCCAAATCATTCACTGCATTGAATCTTTGTATTTTTAAAGTGTTATTTTTCAGTCACTCAGTCATGTCCAATTCTTTATGATCCGTGAACTGCAGCACGCCAGGCTTCCCTATCTTTCACTCTCTCCCTGAGTTTGCTCAAACTCATGTCCATTGAATCCAAGATGCCAACAACCTAATCATCTGCCGTCCCCTTCTCTTCTTTCAATCATTCCCAACATCAAGGTCTTTTCCAATGAGTCATCTCTTTGTATCAGGTGGCCAAAGTATCAGAGCTTCAGCATCAGTCCTTCCACTGAATATTCATGGCTGATTTCCTTTAGGATTGACTGGTTTGATCTCCTTGCATTCCAAGGGACTCTCAACAGTTTTATCCAGCACAATAGTTAGAAAGCATAAAATTTTCTGCAATCAGCCTTTATGGTCCAATGCTCACATTCATATGTGACTACTGGAAAATCATAGCTTTGACTACACAGATCTTTGCCAGCAATGTCTCCTCTTTTTAATATGCTGTCTAGGCTTGTCATAGTTTTTCTTCCAAGGAGCAAGAGTCTCTTAACGTCATGGCTTCAGTCACCATCTGCAGTGATCTTGGAGACCAAGAAAATGGAGGGACCTATATTATTTTTTATCTAGTAGATGGGTGTAACTAAAGATAATATCACTGGATGCCAATGTCCAATTACAAATCTTTAACCACCAGTGGTTTGACAGCAACAAAATCAGAATAGATGTAATTTTAAGGGATGACTCTGAGAGGAAGAACACTCTGTGCCACTGATCCCTCATTCCTCAAAAGTACTGCCAAAGATTACAGATTTATTGGCCCTCTAAGGAATCAAGGAAAGTATTTCAAAACAAAAAGAAACTTTTGGCATAATTAAGCCCCAATTCCTCACTTTACATATGAGAAAATCATGACCCAAAGAGGCTGAATGGGTCACCTACGGACTCTGATAGTTCATGCAAGAGTGAGGCTTGGAGAGGTTTTACTGCATGATATCTTCTTAAAGCTGTGATTTTGGCAGAAAAAGGTATGAAGGAAGCAGGTGAACATTAAGTTGAGTTTCAGTAATGAAAGAAATTAAACATATAGAAAAATAAAAGAATTTTTTAAATGTGAGACAAAGTAGGGGGTGGATAAGAATAAAAACATGGATTTAATAGATTTTACTATTCAAGATGGCATTTTGTTATATAAACCAATACCAAAGGCAAAAATACAACCAACTCTAACTGTAACATGCCATTCATTTAACATTTCACAAATATTAAAATGTGAAAAGAAACACTGCTTCTCAGAATCTATGAAATTGGGTAGATGGATAGACAGCACATTTTGAGTCTACCACATATTGGTGTTAGTCATTTGTGCAATTGAGTGGCCCCTTTTCTTTCTTGTCTTCCACCTCTCACTCCTTAAAATCATAAGGAACATTAAAAAACACCCCCTCTATGAAAATAAAACAACCCATCAAATAGCCCTAACCAGAATCCATTCTATGACAAAAATAGTCTTCTGCTTACAGTGATACCTGGAAACTCACCTAGGGTAAAACAGTGACTTTTTTTTTTTTTAATATGCTGTCTAGGCTTGTCATAGTTTTTCTTCCAAGGAGCAAGAGTCTCTTAACGTCATGGCTTCAGTCACCATCTGCAGTGATCTTGGAGACCAAGAAAATGGAGGGACCTATATTATTTTTTATCTAGTAGATGGGTGTAACTAAAGATAATATCACTGGATGCCAATGTCCAATTACAAATCTTTAACCACCAGTGGTTTGACAGCAACAAAATCAGAATAGATGTAATTTTAAGGGATGACTCTGAGAGGAAGAACACTCTGTGCCACTGATCCCTCATTCCTCAAAAGTACTGCCAAAGATTACAGATTTATTGGCCCTCTAAGGAATCAAGGAAAGTATTTCAAAACAAAAAGAAACTTTTGGCATAATTAAGCCCCAATTCCTCACTTTACATATGAGAAAATCATGACCCAAAGAGGCTGAATGGGTCACCTACGGACTCTGATAGTTCATGCAAGAGTGAGGCTTGGAGAGGTTTTACTGCATGATATCTTCTTAAAGCTGTGATTTTGGCAGAAAAAGGTATGAAGGAAGCAGGTGAACATTAAGTTGAGTTTCAGTAATGAAAGAAATTAAACATATAGAAAAATAAAAGAATTTTTTAAATGTGAGACAAAGTAGGGGGTGGATAAGAATAAAAACATGGATTTAATAGATTTTACTATTCAAGATGGCATTTTGTTATATAAACCAATACCAAAGGCAAAAATACAACCAACTCTAACTGTAACATGCCATTCATTTAACATTTCACAAATATTAAAATGTGAAAAGAAACACTGCTTCTCAGAATCTATGAAATTGGGTAGATGGATAGACAGCACATTTTGAGTCTACCACATATTGGTGTTAGTCATTTGTGCAATTGAGTGGCCCCTTTTCTTTCTTGTCTTCCACCTCTCACTCCTTAAAATCATAAGGAACATTAAAAAACACCCCCTCTATGAAAATAAAACAACCCATCAAATAGCCCTAACCAGAATCCATTCTATGACAAAAATAGTCTTCTGCTTACAGTGATACCTGGAAACTCACCTATGGTGAATAAAGATAACCTAGTGGCTAAAACAGTAAAGAATATGCCCGCAATGCAGGAGACTCAGGTTCAATCCCTAGGTCGGGAAGATCCCCTGGAGAAAGAAATGGCAACCCAGTCCAGTATTCTTGCCTGAAAAATTTCATGCACAAAGGAACGTGACAGGAGGGTCGCAAAGAGTCAAACACGACTGAGCAACTGAACACACAGTGTAAACATTAAAACTTCTAAATGCTGTCCTCTAACACTATGCCAGAAAGAACGAACATGAACTACTTCACATGTTTAGTGTATCTGAATGAAGAGCAGAGAGAAGAAAAGCAGCAGCAACATGGAGGATCTTAGCCCTGAGCAAATGCTGCTAAACACGGGGGTCCTCACACCTGCTAGGTCCCCAGCCTCCTGAGGGCCAAAGCTTGGAACCTGGTTGATCTCATCACACCTTTCATTGTGGTTATTCTTGGTCACACATCAAAATCCTGTCTCCTCTGCCACTGCCAGAACACTGCTGCTCCCCATGCTGCTGTGTATGATACCTCGAGCTTTAGTTGGCCTCTACCCATTTTGCTCTTAAACTGTCCTTTTGCTCTATGAATGAGTCACTTCAGTAGGTTCAACTCTTGCGACCCTATAGACCGCAGCCTGTCAGGCTTCTCTGTCCATGGGATTCTCTAGGCAAGAATACTGGAGTGGGTTGCCATGCCCTCCTCCAGGGGATCTTCCTGATTCAGGAATCAAACCTGTGTCTCTTACATCTCCTGCAGTACACCTCCACTAGCGCCACCTCCATCTTTAACATTATTTCAGAAAGAAAAAGGGAGCAAGTTACTGTCAAGCACAATAAAACAATAACTTTGGAACATCAGGAAGTGAGGTTTTTCATTTCATTGTGGAAATGAGGAAGCATTTGGAGAAATTAATTTAAGATTATTGATTAAAAAGTACCATTTAGCTTTTATTTGCATTTCTCTAATAATGAGTAATGTTGAACATCTTTTCATGCATTTGTTGGCCATGTGTATGTCTTCCTTAGAGAGATGTGTTTAGTTTTTTTCCCACTTTTTGATTGGATTCTTTGCTTTTTTCGTGTTGAGTTGTATGAGCTGCTTATATATTTTAGGAATTAATCCTTTGTTGGTTGTCTCATTTGCTATTATTTTTCTCCCATTCTGAGGGTTGCCTTTTCACCTTGTTTATAGTTTCCTTTGCTATGCAAAAGCTTTTAAGTTTAATTAGGTCCCACTTGCTTATTTTTGTTTTTATTTCCATTACTCTAGGAGGCAGGTCACAGAAGACCCTGCTTTGATTCATGTCTTCGAGTTTTCTGCCTATGTTTTCCTCAAAGAGTTTTATGGTTTCTGGTCTTACAGTTAGGTCTTTAACCCATTTTGAGTCTATCTTTGTGCATGGCATGAGGTAGTGTTCCAACTTCACTTGTTTACATGTAGCTGTCCAGTTTTCCCAGCACCACTTATTGAAGAGGCTGTCTTTGTCCCATTGTATATTCTTGCCACCTTTGTCAAAAATAAGGCACCCATTAGTGCCTGGGCTCTCTATCTTCTTCTATCAGTCTATATTTCTGTTTTTGTGCCAGTAACATACTGTCTTGATGACTGTCAATTTGTAGTATAGTCTGAAGTCAGGTAGGTTGATTTCTCCAGCTCCATTCCTCTTGCTCAAGACTGCTTTGGCTACCCAGAATCTTTCGTGTTTCCATATACATTAAAATAATCACCTCATACCAGTCAGGACAGCCATCATCAAAAGGCCTACAAAAAATAAATGCTGGGGAGGGTGTGGAGAAAAGGGAACCCTCTTGCATTGTTGGTGGGAATGTAAACTGATATAGCCACTTTGCCTCTTTAACAGGTGCTTAGGGTTATCCAAAGTACCTTTAAGAAAGCAGAACATGACAACAGGATCACACACCTTTGTAATAAGAAATCCTACAAGTCAATTCTGGCAAGCTCTCGTTGACCTTATCCACTTGTGGCATAAACATGTTTAACCAGATTTCCTTTGTCATGTGTACTGTATAAAATACACAATACATACACACACTCTCATACAAAAATACATAGGCATATACACTCATATTTCTACCATGCACACATACACACAATATTGTTCTTTCAAATTTTTTGTACCATATTCCCTTTTTCATGGCATATCTACTAATATCTATGGTCTGCTCTTCTCTTTCAAGAACTGATGACAGTACAATGAATAACACAAACTGGGGGTGGATACAGGTCAATAAAATGACAAAGTATCTTTCATGCACCAGAGCTTGGCAACAGTAAAGCATACTTGGCCCCAACCACTTTCAGGGCTTCATGAACTAAGGAATGTCAATCTGTTTCCAATTCATTTGCACAACTCTTTGGAATGTTATTCTGTAACAACTGATTGATTCACAAGTTCTCCCGCCTCCCTTCCAGTTTCTTATAAACAAAGAACAGAAGAGGTTCCTACTCCTTCGAATACCCAAGACAGTGTTCTGCAATTGTTAGAAAACAATGAAACTCCATGGCATGTTCTACTTAATCCTAGACTTGCACTTAATCACACTTCATATAACTTTCTTTTTTCTTGTCTATATCTAGCAGCTCCCTGAGAAAAATGCTATATTCACTTCATTTGGGGTTCTCCAGTATCTGGCAGATTGCTTTATACATAGCAAATACACATATACTTAATGAATGCTACATGAACAACATACTGTCTTGATGACTGTCAATTTGTAGTATAGTCTGAAGTCAGGTAGGTTGATTTCTCCAGCTCCATTCCTCTTGCTCAAGACTGCTTTGGCTACCCAGAATCTTTCGTGTTTCCATATACATTAAAATAATCACCTCATACCAGTCAGGACAGCCATCATCAAAAGGCCTACAAAAAATAAATGCTGGGGAGGGTGTGGAGAAAAGGGAACCCTCTTGCATTGTTGGTGGGAATGTAAACTGATATAGCCACTTTGCCTCTTTAACAGGTGCTTAGGGTTATCCAAAGTACCTTTAAGAAAGCAGAACATGACAACAGGATCACACACCTTTGTAATAAGAAATCCTACAAGTCAATTCTGGCAAGCTCTCGTTGACCTTATCCACTTGTGGCATAAACATGTTTAACCAGATTTCCTTTGTCATGTGTACTGTATAAAATACACAATACATACACACACTCTCATACAAAAATACATAGGCATATACACTCATATTTCTACCATGCACACATACACACAATATTGTTCTTTCAAATTTTTTGTACCATATTCCCTTTTTCATGGCATATCTACTAATATCTATGGTCTGCTCTTCTCTTTCAAGAACTGATGACAGTACAATGAATAACACAAACTGGGGGTGGATACAGGTCAATAAAATGACAAAGTATCTTTCATGCACCAGAGCTTGGCAACAGTAAAGCATACTTGGCCCCAACCACTTTCAGGGCTTCATGAACTAAGGAATGTCAATCTGTTTCCAATTCATTTGCACAACTCTTTGGAATGTTATTCTGTAACAACTGATTGATTCACAAGTTCTCCCGCCTCCCTTCCAGTTTCTTATAAACAAAGAACAGAAGAGGTTCCTACTCCTTCGAATACCCAAGACAGTGTTCTGCAATTGTTAGAAAACAATGAAACTCCATGGCATGTTCTACTTAATCCTAGACTTGCACTTAATCACACTTCATATAACTTTCTTTTTTCTTGTCTATATCTAGCAGCTCCCTGAGAAAAATGCTATATTCACTTCATTTGGGGTTCTCCAGTATCTGGCAGATTGCTTTATACATAGCAAATACACATATACTTAATGAATGCTACATGAACAAACATTCTTTCCATTCTTTTTTGCTTTCAGTACTTGTGTCTTCATGGAGTTATAGTAACAATCCTTTGTAATAAACATCATACATTCAAAGAGAGAAAAACTGAGGATAAGAATATATACTATGGTTATAAAACAAGGCAGCTCCCAAAGTAGATTGTTGTTGTCATTTAGTCACGAAACTGTGTCTGACTCTTTGCGACCCCATGGAGTGTAGCCCATCAGGCTCCTCTGTCCATGGGATTTCCCAGGCAAGAATACTGGAGTGGTTTGTCATTTTCTTCTCCAGGGGATCATCTCAACCCAGGAATCTGGGAAGTCCTCCCATTGCACAGAACCTGGAATATTACAAATAACTGGCCTCAAAGTGGTAGTAAGATTCATTTATAAAATTTAAGAGAAAAGAATTATTTATCTTTAGCAGTTTAAATTTACATATTCATACTGAGACAGTTCAAAATATTTCTTGCTGTTTTTCAAACCATTCTAACTCTTCAAGTTAAAGGAGCTGACATTAAAGAAATCTTTATCTTAATATCATCATGACATTATCGTAATTTTAAAATGCTTTCATTTTAGAAAATAAAGATACTCAAACAATATAGATGTAATTGAAATGTTCTAAGGAGTAAAAGCAGTTGATTTCTGTTAATTTATAATTAGTTGTCAACTTTTATCATGAAATCTCAAAATAAC
The DNA here is from genome assembly GCA_022376925.1 of Tragulus kanchil. Taxonomy (NCBI): domain Eukaryota; kingdom Metazoa; phylum Chordata; class Mammalia; order Artiodactyla; family Tragulidae; genus Tragulus; species Tragulus kanchil. The sequence continues at coordinate 78,764,845 of JAIOJX010000031.1, forward strand.
TAATTAGTACCCATTTAATAAAAGAAAAAGCTAGTTTGTAAATCATCAGTAAATTACAGGGTTTCTTCATATAGAAACAGAAAGTTTTAAGTTGTAAAAACAATTTGACTTCCTTTATATTTTAAGTAATCCTAACAGAAAGCACTGTATTAAAAAGAATGCTTATATTTATACTGAAATATTTCTTTGAAGACTTTTATATAAGGTATTCCTATAGTGTACTTAGTGCAGTATAGCTGTATTTTTTTTAAAAATTCATTTTAAAACTGCCCATTTTTAGGCTTAAAAGTGAAAAATTAGAAAAGCAAATGGCACAAGTATTTTAAAAAATCAGCATCTTTAAAATTCTGACAACTATATACAATAGAGGATTAATTTTTCCTTAGAAATACAGTATCTTAATATTATTATTCCTGAAGATCTTGGTGTGAAAAGACTTTGTCATTTAAATTTTGACCAGGTGAAGAATAAGCCAGCATGCACCAGTTATCTTTGTCATGAGCGATTCACATCATAAAAAGAAAAAACTGAGGATAAGAATATATACTATGGTTATAAAACAAGGCAGCTCCCAAAGTAGATTGTTGTTGTCATTTAGTCACGAAACTGTGTCTGACTCTTTGCGACCCCATGGAGTGTAGCCCATCAGGCTCCTCTGTCCATGGGATTTCCCAGGCAAGAATACTGGAGTGGTTTGTCATTTTCTTCTCCAGGGGATCATCTCAACCCAGGAATCTGGGAAGTCCTCCCATTGCACAGAACCTGGAATATTACAAATAACTGGCCTCAAAGTGGTAGTAAGATTCATTTATAAAATTTAAGAGAAAAGAATTATTTATCTTTAGCAGTTTAAATTTACATATTCATACTGAGACAGTTCAAAATATTTCTTGCTGTTTTTCAAACCATTCTAACTCTTCAAGTTAAAGGAGCTGACATTAAAGAAATCTTTATCTTAATATCATCATGACATTATCGTAATTTTAAAATGCTTTCATTTTAGAAAATAAAGATACTCAAACAATATAGATGTAATTGAAATGTTCTAAGGAGTAAAAGCAGTTGATTTCTGTTAATTTATAATTAGTTGTCAACTTTTATCATGAAATCTCAAAATAACTAATTAGTACCCATTTAATAAAAGAAAAAGCTAGTTTGTAAATCATCAGTAAATTACAGGGTTTCTTCATATAGAAACAGAAAGTTTTAAGTTGTAAAAACAATTTGACTTCCTTTATATTTTAAGTAATCCTAACAGAAAGCACTGTATTAAAAAGAATGCTTATATTTATACTGAAATATTTCTTTGAAGACTTTTATATAAGGTATTCCTATAGTGTACTTAGTGCAGTATAGCTGTATTTTTTTTAAAAATTCATTTTAAAACTGCCCATTTTTAGGCTTAAAAGTGAAAAATTAGAAAAGCAAATGGCACAAGTATTTTAAAAAATCAGCATCTTTAAAATTCTGACAACTATATACAATAGAGGATTAATTTTTCCTTAGAAATACAGTATCTTAATATTATTATTCCTGAAGATCTTGGTGTGAAAAGACTTTGTCATTTAAATTTTGACCAGGTGAAGAATAAGCCAGCATGCACCAGTTATCTTTGTCATGAGCGATTCACATTAGCAATCTCTCTTCTATCTATATGTACCCGCCTTCTGTGCAGTGGAGGTAACTAGAATGATGGTGGTGATTTTTATTGTTTTATTTTGTTTCCTCCCTATCTAATCTCCTTGGCATGCACAAGGAGCTAGGACCAGAAACCAAAGTAGCAAACCAGATCTTTGTTTCTACTACTGCTAATGGTAAACTAGATTACATAGGATCAAACACCATTCAACTGGAAAAATCTCAGAAAAATAGAAAAATAATGATTTTGCAGCAAGTGGGGGCTGCTCTCCATTGTGGTGCGAGGGCTTCTCATCGCCGTGGCTTCTCTTGTTGCAGTGCACAGGTCCTAGAGCTTAAACGCTTCAGTAGTTGTGGCTCAGGGGCTCTAGAGTGCTGGCTCAGTAGTTGTGGCTCAGGGGCTTTACTTATTCCACGGCATGTGGGATCTTCCCAGACCAGGGATCAAACCCTTGTCCCCTGCCTTGGCAGGTAGATTCTTAACCTCTAAACCACCAGTAAAGCCCCAATAATAATGTCTATAGGATTTAAAATGTACATAAAATGAAAATGTACAACTTCAATATCCCATGAGTATGGATGAAAAATAAATGGATGGATTTTACTCTATTGTCCTAGCATTTTCCAAGTAACAGTAAAAGCAGTCATTGATATCACAGTTTTTTCAAGAACAAATGTAGTACAGGGTAACTCCTATAGAATAGCAAAAGAATACTTACACAAAAACATATTAATATATGAAAATACAATATGATAAATAGTTTAAAAATATATTAAATATGAGAATAGAAGAATAAAAGAATATAGAATTGGCCACACACCTAAAAAGCAAAATGTAAAATGGTAGATGTTAAGCTAAATACATCAGTAGTTATATTAAGTGCCAGTAGATTAACTGAAAGAAATATTATCACTTGATTTAAAATTCTGACAACTATATACAATAGAGGATTAATTTTTCCTTAGAAATACAGTATCTTAATATTATTATTCCTGAAGATCTTGGTGTGAAAAGACTTTGTCATTTAAATTTTGACCAGGTGAAGAATAAGCCAGCATGCACCAGTTATCTTTGTCATGAGCGATTCACATTAGCAATCTCTCTTCTATCTATATGTACCCGCCTTCTGTGCAGTGGAGGTAACTAGAATGATGGTGGTGATTTTTATTGTTTTATTTTGTTTCCTCCCTATCTAATCTCCTTGGCATGCACAAGGAGCTAGGACCAGAAACCAAAGTAGCAAACCAGATCTTTGTTTCTACTACTGCTAATGGTAAACTAGATTACATAGGATCAAACACCATTCAACTGGAAAAATCTCAGAAAAATAGAAAAATAATGATTTTGCAGCAAGTGGGGGCTGCTCTCCATTGTGGTGCGAGGGCTTCTCATCGCCGTGGCTTCTCTTGTTGCAGTGCACAGGTCCTAGAGCTTAAACGCTTCAGTAGTTGTGGCTCAGGGGCTCTAGAGTGCTGGCTCAGTAGTTGTGGCTCAGGGGCTTTACTTATTCCACGGCATGTGGGATCTTCCCAGACCAGGGATCAAACCCTTGTCCCCTGCCTTGGCAGGTAGATTCTTAACCTCTAAACCACCAGTAAAGCCCCAATAATAATGTCTATAGGATTTAAAATGTACATAAAATGAAAATGTACAACTTCAATATCCCATGAGTATGGATGAAAAATAAATGGATGGATTTTACTCTATTGTCCTAGCATTTTCCAAGTAACAGTAAAAGCAGTCATTGATATCACAGTTTTTTCAAGAACAAATGTAGTACAGGGTAACTCCTATAGAATAGCAAAAGAATACTTACACAAAAACATATTAATATATGAAAATACAATATGATAAATAGTTTAAAAATATATTAAATATGAGAATAGAAGAATAAAAGAATATAGAATTGGCCACACACCTAAAAAGCAAAATGTAAAATGGTAGATGTTAAGCTAAATACATCAGTAGTTATATTAAGTGCCAGTAGATTAACTGAAAGAAATATTATCACTTGATATTTAAAAAGCTTAACTCTTTCTTGTTTATGAGACGCATAAAAATACAGAAATGTTGAAAGTGAAAAATTAGGGAAACGTGTGTTATAAACATATTTATTTAAAAAGCTGGCCTATCTATATTAATATCAAACAGAGAAGATAAAAGTGTTCTAGAGTAAGTAAAGATGTTTTGTAACAACACCAAGTAGATTCACCAGTAGGGTAAATACTTGATAATACATTCAAAAGAGACAAAGCAAAATATCACATAATTAATAAGAGAAGTAGTCAAGCTCACAATAAAAATGAGGGGTTTTTAAAGATCAGTGTGAGCTTGCTAAATCGCTTTAGTCACGTCCAACTCTTGGGCACCCTGTGGACTGGAACCCACAGGCTCCTCTGTCCATGAGATAGCCATGCCCTCCTCCAGGGGATCTTCCCAACCCAGAAACAGAACCCGTATCTGTTCTAATGCTCATTATATATATATATATGAAGATAAGAATAACATTTAATAAAAATGACCAAATAATTTCATATTACTTAATGGAAAAAAATAATAAAATTGATATACCCTTAAAAGCTGTATCAAGAAAAAGGGGAAAAGGCAGAAAAAATCAATATGATGAATAAAAAATGAAACATTACTATAGATCCTATATACATTAAAATGTAATATTTTAAGTAGTAAGAGGATATTATGAGTAAATTTTTGGCAATGATTCTAAAATTTAGATAAAATGTACAACAGGTTATGGAACCCAATAAGGAAAAAAAACCCATAAAACCCAGTTGATAAGTGGGCAGAAGACCTAAGCAGACATTTCTCCAAAGAGGACATACAGATGGCCAATGTGCATGCGTGTACATGCGCTCAGTTGCTCAGTCATGTTCAACTCTTTGGGACGCCATGGACTACAGCCTACCAGGCTCCTCTATCCATGGGATTTTCCCGGCAAGACTACTGGAGTGGGTTGCCATTTCCTCTTCCATGGTATCTTCCCAACACATGGATCAAACCTGTGTCTCCTGATCTCCTGCACTGGCAGGATGATTATTGACCACTGAGCCATGTGGGAAGCCGCACAGATGGCTCAGAGATACATGAAAAGATGCTCATCAACATTAATTATTAGAAAATTAAAATCAAAACTACAATGAGGTACTACCTCACATTGATATTTAAAAGCTTAACTCTTTCTTGTTTATGAGACGATAAAATACAGAAATGTTGAAAGTGAAAAATTAGGGAAACGTGTGTTATAAACATATTTATTTAAAAAGCTGGCCTATCTATATTAATATCAAACAGAGAAGATAAAAGTGTTCTAGAGTAAGTAAAGATGTTTTGTAACAACACCAAGTAGATTCACCAGTAGGGTAAATACTTGATAATACATTCAAAAGAGACAAAGCAAAATATCACATAATTAATAAGAGAAGTAGTCAAGCTCACAATAAAAATGAGGGGTTTTTAAAGATCAGTGTGAGCTTGCTAAATCGCTTCAGTCACGTCCAACTCTTGGGCACCCTGTGGACTGGAACCCACAGGCTCCTCTGTCCATGAGATAGCCATGCCCTCCTCCAGGGGATCTTCCCAACCCAGAAACAGAACCCGTATCTGTTCTAATGCTCATTATATATATATATATGAAGATAAGAATAACATTTAATAAAAATGACCAAATAATTTCATATTACTTAATGGAAAAAAATAATAAAATTGATATACCCTTAAAAGCTGTATCAAGAAAAAGGGGAAAAGGCAGAAAAAATCAATATGATGAATAAAAAATGAAACATTACTATAGATCCTATATACATTAAAATGTAATATTTTAAGTAGTAAGAGGATATTATGAGTAAATTTTTGGCAATGATTCTAAAATTTAGATAAAATGTACAACAGGTTATGGAACCCAATAAGGAAAAAAAACCCATAAAACCCAGTTGATAAGTGGGCAGAAGACCTAAGCAGACATTTCTCCAAAGAGGACATACAGATGGCCAATGTGCATGCGTGTACATGCGCTCAGTTGCTCAGTCATGTTCAACTCTTTGGGACGCCATGGACTACAGCCTACCAGGCTCCTCTATCCATGGGATTTTCCCGGCAAGACTACTGGAGTGGGTTGCCATTTCCTCTTCCATGGTATCTTCCCAACACATGGATCAAACCTGTGTCTCCTGATCTCCTGCACTGGCAGGATGATTATTGACCACTGAGCCATGTGGGAAGCCCCACAGATGGCTCAGAGATACATGAAAAGATGCTCATCAACATTAATTATTAGAAAAATTAAAATCAAAACTACAATGAGGTACTACCTCACATTGATAAGAATAGCCATCATTTAAAAAAAAAAAAAAATGTGTATCAATAGGGCTTCCTTGGTGCAGTGGTAAAGAATCTGCTTGCCAAAGCAAAAGACACAGTTTCAATCCCCAGTCCAGGAAGATCTCAGATGCCGCAGAGCACTAAGTCTGTATGCTATAGCTACTGAGCCCACGTGCTACAGTTACTTGGGGCCCTAGAATTCACATTCCTCGACTAGAGAAGTCACTGCAACGAGAAGACTATGCACTGCAACAAAGAATAGCTCCACTCACTGCAACTAGGGTAAAGACCAAGTAGCTTTGAAGACACAGCATAGTCATAAATAAATAAATAGCTTTTAATAAGTCTACAAAGAATAAACACTGGAGAGAGTGTAGAGAAAAGAGAATCCTTCTACACTATTGGTTGGAATGTAAATTGGTGCAACCATCATGAAAACCATTATGAAAAAAAGTATGGAATTTCCTCAAAAAACTAAAATAGAGCTACCATATGATCCAGCAATTCCCTTTCTGAGCACATATCTGGACAAAACTATAATCTGAAAAGATATAGGGACCCTAATGTTAACTGTAGCACTATTGATAACAGGACATGGAAACAACTTAAATAAATGTACATTGACAGATGAATGGATAAAAAGGTGGTCTTTTAAATAAATAGTGTGAGTCAATATAGCATAAAAAAAAGCACGTTAACTCTTAACTCACATCATTAAGTTAACCATGAATTTCTCCAAAGAGGACATACAGATGGCCAATGTGCATGCGTGTACATGCGCTCAGTTGCTCAGTCATGTCCAACTCTTAGCAACCCCATGGACTACAGCCTACCAGGCTCCTCCGTCCATGGGATTTCCCAGGCAAGAATACTGGAGCAGGTTGCCATTTCCTCTTCCATGGTATCTTCCCAACACATGGATCAAACCTGTGTCTCCTGATCTCCTGCACTGGCAGGATGATTATTGACCACTGAGCCATGTGGGAAGCCCCACAGATGGCTCAGAGATACATGAAAAGATGCTCATCAACATTAATTATTAGAAAAATTAAAATCAAAACTACAATGAGGTACTACCTCACATTGATAAGAATAGCCATCATTTAAAAAAAAAAAAAAATGTGTATCAATAGGGCTTCCTTGGTGCAGTGGTAAAGAATCTGCTTGCCAAAGCAAAGACACAGTTTCAATCCCCAGTCCAGGAAGATCTCAGATGCCGCAGAGCACTAAGTCTGTATGCTATAGCTACTGAGCCCACGTGCTACAGTTACTTGGGGCCCTAGAATTCACATTCCTCGACTAGAGAAGTCACTGCAACGAGAAGACTATGCACTGCAACAAAGAATAGCTCCACTCACTGCAACTAGGGTAAAGACCAAGTAGCTTTGAAGACACAGCATAGTCATAAATAAATAAATAGCTTTTAATAAGTCTACAAAGAATAAACACTGGAGAGAGTGTAGAGAAAAGAGAATCCTTCTACACTATTGGTTGGAATGTAAATTGGTGCAACCATCATGAAAACCATTATGAAAAAAAGTATGGAATTTCCTCAAAAAACTAAAATAGAGCTACCATATGATCCAGCAATTCCCTTTCTGAGCACATATCTGGACAAAACTATAATCTGAAAAGATATAGGGACCCTAATGTTAACTGTAGCACTATTGATAACAGGACATGGAAACAACTTAAATAAATGTACATTGACAGATGAATGGATAAAAAGGTGGTCTTTTAAATAAATAGTGTGAGTCAATATAGCAGAAAAAAAAGCACTTTAACTCTTAACTCACATCATTAATTGAACCATGAATTTCAGGTAGCCTGCAGAACTAAGTAAGAAAACCAAAGTAAAAAAAAAAAAAATGTCTAAAGGACAACATAGGAAAACACTCATTTTAAGTAGGGAAAGAATTCTTTCACAGGCACAAAAAGTGGTGTCACTACAATAAACAACCAATAAATTGGATTACATTAAAAATAAAAGTTTCAACTTTAAAGACACTTGAAGCAGTGAAAGGTAAGCCACATGGTGATCAAAGGTAGCTCCAACACATATACAGTAATGAAAAAAGTCTCCAGAACTATTTTATTTTACAACACTCTACAGGGGGTATCAAAAAAGAGTAGACTGTAGTTATTAGTGCGGTTTGGCAAAGATTTCCAGCTCTTTCTACTTCCTGTCCTTCTTGAGGTTTGGTGGGAATGTACAATGTGCTCTGGCAAATGATCTGTGAGCAGAAGCGCATGTCTGAGTGTTCCTACTGCTTTCCTCTTGCCCTGACCTGGCATCCAGCAACATTTAAAAGGACAGCTGCTCTGTCAGAAGTGTCCTCCAGGGATGATCTTCAGTAGACATGTAGGCAGATGAGGTACTATGAGTGGTATGTGTGCAGTAAACTGTGATATAAAATGTATTTCTTATTGTGGACCATAGCAAAAAATAAATCTGAAGGGTTATTCCAGAAGAATAACTTAAATAAACTGTTTCTAGGTATAGAGGGTTCCTGTGAGGCACTATCAACCAAGGTCAAGTTGAAACTGAACTAAATCCTTGAGAATGAATAATCAAAATGAGAAAGAGGCACTATCAACCAAGGACAAACTGAAACTGAACTAAATCCTTCAGAATGAGTAATCAAAATGAGAAAATGGATAAGGGTGAATGCTACTCCCTCCAAACTTCTCTATGTGAAGTTGTCCATCAGAATCACTTGAGGAGCCTGTATCAAAATTCATGCATTCAGTCCATAAATGTTTAAGGGCCTTTATTAAGTGCCATATCACAGGAGACAGAGCAGTGAACAAAAGAGATCAAGCCTGTATCTACACTGGCCTGTAAAGTTGCGGAGATCTTAGAAGCAGTTTCTAAAGACACACACCTCATTCTCCTAAGCATGTTTCAGGGTCACTTTGCTGTTTGAAAAAGTGTATCCTTCACATACTCTTCCCCAAGAGATCTACCTATCTTTCTTTGCTAATTTTTCACCAACAAGATGAATAATGAAAAATGGTGGTGTCAATAAAATAAACAACCAATGAATTGGATTACATTAAAAATAAAAGTTTCAACTTTAAAGACACTTGAAGCAGTGAAAGGTAAGCCACATGGTGATCAAAGGTAGCTCCAACACATATACAGTAATGAAAAAAGTCTCCAGAACTATTTTATTTTACAACACTCTACAGGGGGTATCAAAAAAGAGTAGACTGTAGTTATTAGTGCGGTTTGGCAAAGATTTCCAGCTCTTTCTACTTCCTGTCCTTCTTGAGGTTTGGTGGGAATGTACAATGTGCTCTGGCAAATGATCTGTGAGCAGAAGCGCATGTCTGAGTGTTCCTACTGCTTTCCTCTTGCCCTGACCTGGCATCCAGCAACATTTAAAAGGACAGCTGCTCTGTCAGAAGTGTCCTCCAGGGATGATCTTCAGTAGACATGTAGGCAGATGAGGTACTATGAGTGGTATGTGTGCAGTAAACTGTGATATAAAATGTATTTCTTATTGTGGACCATAGCAAAAAATAAATCTGAAGGGTTATTCCAGAAGAATAACTTAAATAAACTGTTTCTAGGTATAGAGGGTTCCTGTGAGGCACTATCAACCAAGGTCAAGTTGAAACTGAACTAAATCCTTGAGAATGAATAATCAAAATGAGAAAGAGGCACTATCAACCAAGGACAAACTGAAACTGAACTAAATCCTTCAGAATGAGTAATCAAAATGAGAAAATGGATAAGGGTGAATGCTACTCCCTCCAAACTTCTCTATGTGAAGTTGTCCATCAGAATCACTTGAGGAGCCTGTATCAAAATTCATGCATTCAGTCCATAAATGTTTAAGGGCCTTTATTAAGTGCCATATCACAGGAGACAGAGCAGTGAACAAAAGAGATCAAGCCTGTATCTACACTGGCCTGTAAAGTTGCGGGAGATCTTAGAAGCAGTTTCTAAAGACACACACCTCATTCTCCTAAGCATGTTTCAGGGTCACTTTGCTGTTTGAAAAAGTGTATCCTTCACATACTCTTCCCGCCAAGAGATCTACCTATCTTTCTTTGCTAATTTTTCACCAACAAGATGAATAATAAGAATATTATTATGTTATATTATTAAGCATGTTCCTATCACATATGCTTTATGAATAAGTTCATAAACTAGATAATAAAAAAAGGTTGGAAATACTATGGAATGCACATAGCAAAACAGAGGCTTAATCCAGTGCCTTAGACTGCTCCCCACAGCAAGTAACACTATACACTACAAATTACATCTTATAATTTGTATATCATTTGTACCTTGTATTCTATTTTTAGAGCTTAATACTAGTCCTATTTACTATCACTAAAACAGAACAAAAAATGTTTAGTGTAACTTCTTAGTCATAATGGCAAAGAATTATTTTATAGACATGGTTAATTACAGTATAGTGAAAATTAGCTGAATTTTTTAATATAAAAAAGTAATCCTTTTCCTCCTTATATTACTACAAATAGATGGTAAATGACAGAAATAAGCTTAAAGTGTTAAATTCACATAATAAGAGGAAAATGCAACAAACTATTGTAAAATAAAGGGAAAACAAGGACCTATGTGAATCTTAATTTAATGTTATCACACATTATGACTCCATATCCACCCTTATCTCTAAGATACTACAAGCCATAGTTCAGTGCTAATCATAACAGTTCCAGCACCAGTGGGTTCTGCATCTGAGGATGTGGAGGACCCACTGCTCCAGGTCACTGTATTTAAGGGACTTGATCATCCTTAGATTGTGGTATCCTCTAAGGTAGAAAGGGGGACCGTGAAACCAATCTCTCCATGGACACCAAGGGACACTCTATCTTCTTAGCAACCCTTAGAGTCTTCCAAACTTCTCTATGTGATTGTCCATCAGAATCACTTGAGGAGCCTGTATCAAAATTCATGCATTCAGTCCATAAATGTTTAAGGGCCTTTATTAAGTGCCATATCACAGGAGACAGAGCAGTGAACAAAGAGATCAAGCCTGTATCTACACTGGCCTGTAAAGTTGCGGGAGATCTTAGAAGCAGTTTCTAAAGACACACACCTCATTCTCCTAAGCATGTTTCAGGGTCACTTTGCTGTTTGAAAAAGTGTATCCTTCACATACTCTTCCCGCCAAGAGATCTACCTATCTTTCTTTGCTAATTTTTCACCAACAAGATGAATAATAAGAATATTATTATGTTATATTATTAAGCATGTTCCTATCACATATGCTTTATGAATAAGTTCATAAACTAGATAATAAAAAAAGGTTGGAAATACTATGGAATGCACATAGCAAAACAGAGGCTTAATCCAGTGCCTTAGACTGCTCCGCCACAGCAAGTAACACTATACACTACAAATTACATCTTATAATTTGTATATCATTTGTACCTTGTATTCTATTTTTAGAGCTTAATACTAGTCCTATTTACTATCACTAAAACAGAACAAAAAATGTTTAGTGTAACTTCTTAGTCATAATGGCAAAGAATTATTTTATAGACATGGTTAATTACAGTATAGTGAAAATTAGCTGAATTTTTTAATATAAAAAAGTAATCCTTTTCCTCCTTATATTACTACAAATAGATGGTAAATGACAGAAATAAGCTTAAAGTGTTAAATTCACATAATAAGAGGAAAATGCAACAAACTATTGTAAAATAAAGGGAAAACAAGGACCTATGTGAATCTTAATTTAATGTTATCACACATTATGACTCCATATCCACCCTTATCTCTAAGATACTACAAGCCATAGTTCAGTGCTAATCATAACAGTTCCAGCACCAGTGGGTTCTGCATCTGAGGATGTGGAGGACCCACTGCTCCAGGTCACTGTATTTAAGGGACTTGATCATCCTTAGATTGTGGTATCCTCTAAGGTAGAAAGGGGGACCGTGAAACCAATCTCTCCATGGACACCAAGGGACAACTCTATCTTCTTAGCAACCCTTAGAGCAAATGTCAAATGAAGTCACTAGAAAAATATATAAAAAGCAAAACAATATTAAGAAAGTCCTGGATATGCCACAGAATTTCCAGTTCTAAGTGGCAATATACCAGTAAGTGTTTCAAACAAATATGGTTCAGAAATATTTTACTGTTACATATTCTTTAGGAAACAAATATTCTCTAAAGTAGCATATTTGCATACCTATCTTTTTAATGCTCTATTTGATATCAGAGATCACAAATTTGTGTATTAATGACATTTGTAAATTATCAGGCATTTGGTAACATATTTTCTAGTCACATTAGAGAGTCCCTGATTTTTCTGAATCATTTTTTAAGTTAATTTATTTATTTAGTTTGAGCTCTGCTGGGTGGGTTTTTCTCTAGTTGTGGCGAGCAGCAGCTACTCCCTAGCTGCAGTGTGTAGGCTTCTCATTCTAGTGGCTTCTCTTATGGAATACAGGCTCAGTAGATGTGGCTCCTAGGCTCAAAAGCACAGGCTCCCTTGTTGTGGTGCATTGGCTTAGCTGCTCTGTGGCATGTAGGATCTTCTCAGATCAGGTATCAAACCCACATCTCCTGCATGGGCAGATGAATTCTTTACCTCTGAGATACTAGGGAATCCCCTGAATAAATTTTTACTGTAAATTTTTGGCTTCTATTTCTTCTCATTCAATTGTACTTATTTGTTAAGATTTTAAAAGTGAACAGCATATGAAACAAGCAAGAGTACATAGTCTGTATCTCATAATAAATGAGAAAGCAATGTGTGATTTCTGCCTATCTTACCAAGTCTTAAAATATAAATATGCTCTTCATCATCATTGGAACTGTCAAGGTCAAACAAAAGAGGAAGCCATCCTCTAACCCAGAAAACCCAGAGATATTTCAAGTTCAGAAGTCTGAAAAAGTTTACACTTTGACCACTTAGTGATGAAATCTGATTTTGAACAAAACCACTCTAACTTGATCTGAACTACAAAGATGAAGAAGAGAAGCTGAACATGTTTTTGAGTAATAAAAATTCAAACTCATAATAAACATTTTAAAAGTAGCTTTTAGGAAAACATATTCACAACCTAAAAATCTAGATTAAAATTTTAGAAAATACCGCAAATGGGGGAAATTAGTACATTCTGAGAGAAATCGACTGTACCATCTTTTACATACCTTAAGAAAGATAAAAATATACTATGGCTATGTGAATCAATGCATACAACCCCTGCTCTGCATCAGTTATTTATTAAGGATACATTTTAAGCATTAAAGAAATATGAAATCAAAGTTTTTAAGAAGTTGTATGTAAACATTTCCTTTGAAAACCATAGAAAATCATAAAAACTATGGCTATTTGAGCAAGGAAAGAAGTCAATGCTTACGAACCACTACTCTGAAAATCACATTAGAGAGTCCCTGATTTTTCTGAATCATTTTTAAGTTAATTTATTTATTTAGTTTGAGCTCTGCTGGGTGGGTTTTTCTAGTTGTGGAGCAGCAGCTACTCCTAGCTGCAGTGTGTAGGCTTCTCATTCTAGTGGCTTCTCTTATGGAATACAGGCTCAGTAGATGTGGCTCCTAGGCTCAAAAGCACAGGCTCCCTTGTTGTGGTGCATTGGCTTAGCTGCTCTGTGGCATGTAGGATCTTCTCAGATCAGGTATCAAACCCACATCTCCTGCATGGGCAGATGAATTCTTTACCTCTGAGATACTAGGGAATCCCCTGAATAAATTTTTACTGTAAATTTTTGGCTTCTATTTCTTCTCATTCAATTGTACTTATTTGTTAAGATTTTAAAAGTGAACAGCATATGAAACAAGCAAGAGTACATAGTCTGTATCTCATAATAAATGAGAAAGCAATGTGTGATTTCTGCCTATCTTACCAAGTCTTAAAATATAAATATGCTCTTCATCATCATTGGAACTGTCAAGGTCAAACAAAAGAGGAAGCCATCCTCTAACCCAGAAAACCCAGAGATATTTCAAGTTCAGAAGTCTGAAAAAGTTTACACTTTGACCACTTAGTGATGAAATCTGATTTTGAACAAAACCACTCTAACTTGATCTGAACTACAAAGATGAAGAAGAGAAGCTGAACATGTTTTTGAGTAATAAAAATTCAAACTCATAATAAACATTTTAAAAGTAGCTTTTAGGAAAACATATTCACAACCTAAAAATCTAGATTAAAATTTTAGAAAATACCGCAAATGGGGGAAATTAGTACATTCTGAGAGAAATCGACTGTACCATCTTTTACATACCTTAAGAAAGATAAAAATATACTATGGCTATGTGAATCAATGCATACAACCCCTGCTCTGCATCAGTTATTTATTAAGGATACATTTTAAGCATTAAAGAAATATGAAATCAAAAAGTTTTTAAGAAGTTGTATGTAAACATTTCCTTTGAAAACCATAAGATTATATTTACTAACATAAGACAGCAGAAACACTTGTCTGAAGTAAAAGGTGTCTATTAGAGCAAGAGAGAAATGGAAGCTCTGAAATGCTTTTCACGAAATCTCTACTACTCATAAGATGAGAAAGTAATGTGTGATTTTTATGTGCCTTACCGAGTCTTAAAATATATATATATGTCCTTCATTACCATTTGAAAGATAAAGGTCAAAGAAAAGAGGAAGTCATCCTCTAACCCAGAAAACACAGAGATATTTCAAATTTAGAAGTTTGAAAAAGCTTTCATTTTGTACCAAATGACTAAAGTTTAAACTACAAGCGGTATCATGACAAGCAAAGCAATAGGGAATTATATTGCAAAACTGAATTTTATAAAATCAAGAAAGTTAATCAGACACAGCTAATGTTGGAGTTTCAACTCAATGTTTCAAGTAAGTAAGAGTGTAGCTCTAAAAGTTAAGAGTCTAAACAAATAAATATTGAACACCTACTATAGCTCGGTTCTGTTCTAGGAATTTAAGATATTGCAGTGAACAAAACAGACAAACCCTTGTCTTCATGGGACTGTATGCTAGTAAGGGGAAAAGAGACAAAAAAAAAAAATAAGAGTGACAAGGGGATGACAGAGGACGAGATGGGTGGATGGCATTACTGACTCAATGGACATGAGTTTAAAGCAAGCTCCGGGAGATGATGAAGGACAGGGAAGCCTGGCATGCTACAATCCATGGGGTCGCAAAGAGTTGGACACAATCGAGTGACTGAACTGAACTGATACAGTATGTGAATATTTAAGCAGAAATACACAGACTAAGTGGGAGACATCAATAGATTTTAGCAGAGCCTCTTCCTTAGAGTCTTTATATGGAGAAGAGGAAAAAAAAGATCATCAGTAAACCCAGTAGATAAAAATAAAGCTATCCAAGGCTTACTGCACATTTTTTCTGAACCCAGATAGCTAGGATCATTACTGGGGACAAAGAGGTTAAAGGGAGGGTTAACTGCTCTGCATCAGTTATTTATTAAGGATACATTTTAAGCATTAAAGAAATATGAAATCAAAAAGTTTTTAAGAAGTTGTATGTAAACATTTCCTTTGAAAACCATAAGATTATATTTACTAACATAAGACAGCAGAAACACTTGTCTGAAGTAAAAGGTGTCTATTAGAGCAAGAGAGAAATGGAAGCTCTGAAATGCTTTTCACGAAATCTCTACTACTCATAAGATGAGAAAGTAATGTGTGATTTTTATGTGCCTTACCGAGTCTTAAAATATATATATATGTCCTTCATTACCATTTGAAAGATAAAGGTCAAAGAAAAGAGGAAGTCATCCTCTAACCCAGAAAACACAGAGATATTTCAAATTTAGAAGTTTGAAAAAGCTTTCATTTTGTACCAAATGACTAAAGTTTAAACTACAAGCGGTATCATGACAAGCAAAGCAATAGGGAATTATATTGCAAAACTGAATTTTATAAAATCAAGAAAGTTAATCAGACACAGCTAATGTTGGAGTTTCAACTCAATGTTTCAAGTAAGTAAGAGTGTAGCTCTAAAAGTTAAGAGTCTAAACAAATAAATATTGAACACCTACTATAGCTCGGTTCTGTTCTAGGAATTTAAGATATTGCAGTGAACAAAACAGACAAACCCTTGTCTTCATGGGACTGTATGCTAGTAAGGGGAAAAGAGACAAAAAAAAAAAATAAGAGTGACAAGGGGATGACAGAGGACGAGATGGGTGGATGGCATTACTGACTCAATGGACATGAGTTTAAAGCAAGCTCCGGGAGATGATGAAGGACAGGGAAGCCTGGCATGCTACAATCCATGGGGTCGCAAAGAGTTGGACACAATCGAGTGACTGAACTGAACTGATACAGTATGTGAATATTTAAGCAGAAATACACAGACTAAGTGGGAGACATCAATAGATTTTAGCAGAGCCTCTTCCTTAGAGTCTTTATATGGAGAAGAGGAAAAAAAAGATCATCAGTAAACCCAGTAGATAAAAATAAAGCTATCCAAGGCTTACTGCACATTTTTTCTGAACCCAGATAGCTAGGATCATTACTGGGGACAAAGAGGTTAAGGGAGGGAAGGAAAGATAGGAAAGTCTCTATAAACAGATTCACATCACCCACTCACAATATGATTGGAGAGACCTAATCTGGATAAACTTAGCATAGGTTTAATGTAATTTTCTCCTGCTTCTGGTAATTATGCAATCTGTATTTAGCTCTCTAGATTTCTTCCTCTGTTTTCTTACCTCTCATTTTTTAGGAACAGTTCCCTTCTAATACATTTAACATAATTTTCTCAAGGCAATGAGTCCATAGTGAGACACATGTAATGATTATTAGTAACAGACAATTTAAAATTTTTTAAGTTTTATTTACTGATATGTATTTAGAGAAAGAAGACTTAGAATTTTTCAAAAGTGACTATATTTAAAGTAAACTTCAAAAAAAAGTAAATAAATGGTAGATTAACTGTACACAAAAAATGTGCAGATGAGAAATATCAAAGGAATTCTAATAATAGAAGCTTGAGAAACTATTTTAAAGAAATCCATTGTTTTTTAACCATACTTTAATGGTTTTCTTTTGCACTATCCACTATGACCATGGATAGAAAAGCAGAGCAAGCAAATTTAAAAACAGAGTATTTCCCAAGTCCTGTTTTCCAACAGCTTCAATAAGCATTTCTTTTCCACTGGCTTCAAAAACTGTTTTTAGCATTCAGCTAGTGGTAATATTATTTTGATTTCATTTATTTAATCTTAAATATGTTTTAGCTATTTTAAAATAGGTTTTAGCTACTATAACCTTGGTACTCTAGCACGTATAGAAGTATTATCATTTACTTGATTCTGTCTATAATTCAGTGATTTCATACTTGAGAAAAACATCCAGCAGTCTAAAAAAGTGAACTCAGTTAAATCTTATCCAGATATACTCTTTGAAACACAGCTATAAAACAAAGATTGTAACGGAAGAGCAAAATTAAATCTTTTAAAGGTAAAAATGCATACACTTCAATATATAATAGAAAACACAGACTAAGTGGGAGACATCAATAGATTTTAGCAGAGCCTCTTCCTTAGAGTCTTTATATGGAGAAGAGGAAAAAAAAGATCATCAGTAAACCCAGTAGATAAAAATAAAGCTATCCAAGGCTTACTGCACATTTTTTCTGAACCCAGATAGCTAGGATCATTACTGGGGACAAAGAGGTTAAGGGAGGGAAGGAAAGATAGGAAAGTCTCTATAAACAGATTCACATCACCCACTCACAATATGATTGGAGAGACCTAATCTGGATAAACTTAGCATAGGTTTAATGTAATTTTCTCCTGCTTCTGGTAATTATGCAATCTGTATTTAGCTCTCTAGATTTCTTCCTCTGTTTTCTTACCTCTCATTTTTTAGGAACAGTTCCCTTCTAATACATTTAACATAATTTTCTCAAGGCAATGAGTCCATAGTGAGACACATGTAATGATTATTAGTAACAGACAATTTAAAATTTTTTAAGTTTTATTTACTGATATGTATTTAGAGAAAGAAGACTTAGAATTTTTCAAAAGTGACTATATTTAAAGTAAACTTCAAAAAAAAGTAAATAAATGGTAGATTAACTGTACACAAAAAATGTGCAGATGAGAAATATCAAAGGAATTCTAATAATAGAAGCTTGAGAAACTATTTTAAAGAAATCCATTGTTTTTTAACCATACTTTAATGGTTTTCTTTTGCACTATCCACTATGACCATGGATAGAAAAGCAGAGCAAGCAAATTTAAAAACAGAGTATTTCCCAAGTCCTGTTTTCCAACAGCTTCAATAAGCATTTCTTTTCCACTGGCTTCAAAAACTGTTTTTAGCATTCAGCTAGTGGTAATATTATTTTGATTTCATTTATTTAATCTTAAATATGTTTTAGCTATTTTAAAATAGGTTTTAGCTACTATAACCTTGGTACTCTAGCACGTATAGAAGTATTATCATTTACTTGATTCTGTCTATAATTCAGTGATTTCATACTTGAGAAAAACATCCAGCAGTCTAAAAAAGTGAACTCAGTTAAATCTTATCCAGATATACTCTTTGAAACACAGCTATAAAACAAAGATTGTAACGGAAGAGCAAAATTAAATCTTTTAAAGGTAAAAATGCATACACTTCAATATATAATAGAGAACACAGAACATTCCTCAACTACAGCAGCTCAGTTTTGGCTCTCTTTCTTGAAATACCCTTAGCAAATGTTTTTCAAGAGAACAAGAAGATAGGCAATTAGAAAGGAAAGGAAAAAGCAAGCTGCAGTGTTGTAAGACAGATGGTTTATTCCCTGAATCTTTTTTTTTTTTTTTTTTTTTGGTACATGGCAGTTCTAAAGTTTTGTTGCAATTTGATAACACATAGGTCTTCAAATACATCTGAATTCATCTGTCACTTAATTTCATAAATCTAGGAGTACCGGACATGAGTCTGTAGCTTGAAAAATATGTAGATGTTATCAAACTATTATAAAAATGTTATTTTCCCATTAGGTAATGAATATTCATTGCATGAATAGTATTGCTAACAGACAATTAGAACTCCATGAGGAACAAAGAAGTATCTTAAAATAGCAATGCTACCATTGGCTTTTAATCAAATCACTTTATAAAAGCACACTTTCAGCTATCATTATTATTTTATTTTTTAAAAGTCAAAAGCAAATAACTCTGGCAAAATGGTTGGCATTATTGTTATTGCCATAATTGTTATTATTATTATATTATTGCTATGATAATCTGGGAATCTGGAAAATCAAATTATGTACACCAAGGACAATCTGATTTATTTGAAAAGGTAGTAAGATAGCAACTTGTATGGGTAAAAGAAAGTAAAGGAATCAGGCAAGCCCTCACACATCTACAATTTCCCAAAGGCAATCAACAATTTTTCCAAATAAATGGTAATTTTCAAGAGGTTATGATGGTCTAAGCAGAATCTGCCTCAAAAAGTATCTTCCAATCTACTTCTTAGAAGTAGTACAGGGCTAATAAAAGAAGTGGTAAATATTCACATTATGTTTAGACCATGAAATAAAAAAAAAAATGAATAATGATAATCGCCTATTTCAGTGATGACTTATATTTTTCAAAATAAAATTAAAAGAAAAGTAAATGAGGAGGATACTGTATTTGAGGGTGGGAACGGAGAGAAATCTGTTTACAATACAACACAGACAACATCATTATTTAAAATTGACAGTTGAGCTTCTATTTACTCAGTCCCCTTACTCTGCCCTTAATATGATAAGAATGGAATTGTACACCCTGGTTTAAGGAAGACAAAATTAAATCTTTTAAAGGTAAAATGCATACACTTCAATATATAATAGAGAACACAGAACATTCCTCAACTACAGCAGCTCAGTTTTGGCTCTCTTTCTTGAAATACCCTTAGCAAATGTTTTTCAAGAGAACAAGAAGATAGGCAATTAGAAAGGAAAGGAAAAAGCAAGCTGCAGTGTTGTAAGACAGATGGTTTATTCCCTGAATCTTTTTTTTTTTTTTTTTTTTTTGGTACATGGCAGTTCTAAAGTTTTGTTGCAATTTGATAACACATAGGTCTTCAAATACATCTGAATTCATCTGTCACTTAATTTCATAAATCTAGGAGTACCGGACATGAGTCTGTAGCTTGAAAAATATGTAGATGTTATCAAACTATTATAAAAATGTTATTTTCCCATTAGGTAATGAATATTCATTGCATGAATAGTATTGCTAACAGACAATTAGAACTCCATGAGGAACAAAGAAGTATCTTAAAATAGCAATGCTACCATTGGCTTTTAATCAAATCACTTTATAAAAGCACACTTTCAGCTATCATTATTATTTTATTTTTTAAAAGTCAAAAGCAAATAACTCTGGCAAAATGGTTGGCATTATTGTTATTGCCATAATTGTTATTATTATTATATTATTGCTATGATAATCTGGGAATCTGGAAAATCAAATTATGTACACCAAGGACAATCTGATTTATTTGAAAAGGTAGTAAGATAGCAACTTGTATGGGTAAAAGAAAGTAAAGGAATCAGGCAAGCCCTCACACATCTACAATTTCCCAAAGGCAATCAACAATTTTTCCAAATAAATGGTAATTTTCAAGAGGTTATGATGGTCTAAGCAGAATCTGCCTCAAAAAGTATCTTCCAATCTACTTTTTAGAAGTAGTACAGGGCTAATAAAAGAAGTGGTAAATATTCACATTATGTTTAGACCATGAAATAAAAAAAAAAATGAATAATGATAATCGCCTATTTCAGTGATGACTTATATTTTTCAAAATAAAATTAAAAGAAAAGTAAATGAGGAGGATACTGTATTTGAGGGTGGGAACGGAGAGAAATCTGTTTACAATACAACACAGACAACATCATTATTTAAAATTGACAGTTGAGCTTCTATTTACTCAGTCCCCTTACTCTGCCCTTAATATGATAAGAATGGAATTGTACACTCCCTCACCCACACATGGTCCAAAAGCAGGTACAAATCAGTTCTTTCTTTCAAAATGAAAAAAAAAAAACCTATGTATAGTCAGTTCTGGCTGGAAAAAGGTGATTACTTTCAGCATCTCCTATCTAATTCTGTTGGGGAGACTAGAGCTAGAGTTCACAACTGTTACCCAGATAGTTATTCTCCTTTCTCCACCAACCTCTTGCATGGGTCTCTAAACTCTTGAACTCCTGCTCCAAAGTTCGGCTTCTCCTCCTTCCAGACTTTGACTTAGGTTGACCATTCTTTTATTCTGGTTTTCCCCATCTGCATGTAGCTCTAGAGTACTTCCAATTATTCTATTACTCCACTATCAGTTGTATTATACAATGCCACCTTATGTTTTCCTAGCTTAGTATGTTTTATGTCCTCAGAAAGGTGATAGGGTACACATTTGCCATACATATATCTCAAAATAACTCTGAAGCATTAAAACCAAAAGTCTTTATAGGATACGATAGCACTTTGATTACAAAGGATTCTGCTATAAAAAGCAAACTCAGTACGACAATCATCCAGATCCTGATGGTAGATCTCATGTTGTTTTGTAGCTGTTGTTGTTTTGTCACTAAGTCATGTCCAACTTTTTTGTGATCCTATGGATTGCAGACCACAAGGCTACTCTGCCCATGGGAATTCCCAGGCAGGAATACCAAGGTTAGTTGCCATTTCCTTCTCCAGGGAATCTTCCTGAACCAGGGATCAAATTATTTGTCTCCAGCATTGGCAGGTGGATTCTTCACCACTGAGCCATCAGGGAAGCTCGTTGGGGAACTTCAAAAAGGTAGACTCCAGAGCCTACAAATGGTATCTTAAGGCCACCTCTAACTTGGATGCTGGTGACAGTGTGTTGTGACCCTCTGTGGCCCCCTATCCAATATTCTGGTGCAGCAAAGTGAGCAGAATGAAGACAGAGTCTGCCTCTTGGGAATTCATAGTCTTGTCTCTATTCCTGTACCCTTCACCTTGGTTTTGCCCCTTCGCATTTCTTTTTAAAATAATATGAAGGAGCTTCAGGTCTCTAGTCTTATCTTTTCACTTCATCGGATCACTTTTCTACTAAGCTCCAGATGCTGTTTTTTGCCATTTTCATCCTGTTCTTGCCTCCCTGGACATGGGAATGATAATCTTGTCTCTCCTGCTTCTCTCTCGGCTCTCCTTCAAGATACAAGCCTGGACCTACCTACTGGCCCTTCCCCTTCCTGCTACTGCTGGATGGATTCCTTGTCCTGATGAACTCTTTAGAACTCTGACTTGAGGGGCCTTATGGGCAAACTTACTTGTTCCTCTTACTCCCAGAAAGAACTGTGTCTAGTCACTGTCATATGCAAGATAAACTCCAAATTCCATTGCACAGTATGTATAACAGAACATCTGTGTTTTTGTTTTGCCCAGCATTCACCCCCCACTCCCTCTAGTAATAGTAACTTGTATTTTCCTCAAAAATTTATGATACTACGACTAGATACTGCCATGGTTGGATCCTCAATCACGGTACATCCATCTTTGCTACAAGGTAGAAAAGTGGTAATACCTATGGCCAAAAAATGCCCGCTCTTTAGAATACAATTTCCGAGCAGAGTGACAAAAGGCTGCATGAAGACCAGGCTGAGACAGTCTAACAACGTACTCTTCCTGAGGCATGAACACAGAAGCCTGCCCTCTGCTCTCCCCTAAACCAGTTCCTCAAATTTTCCTTCACAAATGATGTTTGAGAGCACCCATTCACTCATCCAATATAGCCCATGAATGCTTATTAGCAGTTGGCTTCCACTGGTTGCAATCAAAGAACTCCCTTTTTTCAGTCTAAAAGAAATCATGACCAAATTTACTTCCGTGTATTTCTCTTGCCTCGCTCACAGAAGCAGAACCTTTGATTCTTCCTTCAGTGCTTTCCCCTTATCCTGTCATCATCACCATGTTGCCCAGCCCTAGATGTAGAAATGCAACAGTCTCTGTCTGAAAGCATGTTTCATCGAAAGTGAGCAGAATGAAGACAGAGTCTGCCTCTTGGGAATTCATAGTCTTGTCTCTATTCCTGTACCCTTCACCTTGGTTTTGCCCCTTCGCATTTCTTTTTAAAATAATATGAAGGAGCTTCAGGTCTCTAGTCTTATCTTTTCACTTCATCGGATCACTTTTCTACTAAGCTCCAGATGCTGTTTTTTGCCATTTTCATCCTGTTCTTGCCTCCCTGGACATGGGAATGATAATCTTGTCTCTCCTGCTTCTCTCTCGGCTCTCCTTCAAGATACAAGCCTGGACCTACCTACTGGCCCTTCCCCTTCCTGCTACTGCTGGATGGATTCCTTGTCCTGATGAACTCTTTAGAACTCTGACTTGAGGGGCCTTATGGGCAAACTTACTTGTTCCTCTTACTCCCAGAAAGAACTGTGTCTAGTCACTGTCATATGCAAGATAAACTCCAAATTCCATTGCACAGTATGTATAACAGAACATCTGTGTTTTTGTTTTGCCCAGCATTCACCCCCCACTCCCTCTAGTAATAGTAACTTGTATTTTCCTCAAAAATTTATGATACTACGACTAGATACTGCCATGGTTGGATCCTCAATCACGGTACATCCATCTTTGCTACAAGGTAGAAAAGTGGTAATACCTATGGCCAAAAAATGCCCGCTCTTTAGAATACAATTTCCGAGCAGAGTGACAAAAGGCTGCATGAAGACCAGGCTGAGACAGTCTAACAACGTACTCTTCCTGAGGCATGAACACAGAAGCCTGCCCTCTGCTCTCCCCTAAACCAGTTCCTCAAATTTTCCTTCACAAATGATGTTTGAGAGCACCCATTCACTCATCCAATATAGCCCATGAATGCTTATTAGCAGTTGGCTTCCACTGGTTGCAATCAAAGAACTCCCTTTTTTCAGTCTAAAAGAAATCATGACCAAATTTACTTCCGTGTATTTCTCTTGCCTCGCTCACAGAAGCAGAACCTTTGATTCTTCCTTCAGTGCTTTCCCCTTATCCTGTCATCATCACCATGTTGCCCAGCCCTAGATGTAGAAATGCAACAGTCTCTGTCTGAAAGCATGTTTCATCGAACATTTCTATTTCCAACAGTAGAATAACTGCTATGCCTTAACCCGGCTCTGTGCTCCTTATCTGAACTCATCCTATCATAATAATTTATTTGCTAGTTTATTTTCTCTGAGCAAAAACACCATACTTTTCATTGCGATGTATCCAGCACAGTGCCTAACATATAACAGGTGCTTAAATTCTTGTTGAATACTGAATGATAAACAAAAACTTTGAGATACAAAGTGTGGCCTGCACTGTTGGTGCCCTCCTAAATCCCTCTCACTGGCTGATGCACCCACAGCCCACCTACTATAAATGTTGACTGTCAACGTCTCCCAGATGTCCCACTCTCTGGAGAAATGCACAGCAACCAATGACTGAGTAGAGGATTTGAAACACCAGCCCTGTGACTTAGTGGAGGACAAGCTCTGTGGTGCAATTCACAGGTATCCACAGTACCACTCGGGAGCTGAACCATAACTGATATATAACCTAATCTTGCTTAATTCCTTCTTCACTATGTCCTGCTTCCCTCCCTCTCCTCTTGAAAGTTCTCCCTGAATGAATAATGTGCACAGAAATCCCTTTATCAGGTTCTGTTTATAGACAATTGAGACTGGAGGTAATATTGAGACAAGATTTTTTTTAATGTATTTCTTTCCACAACTGAGGCTGCCGGAATGAATTCAGGGGACTGCATCAGAGCAAATCTATTTTAGATGAAGCAGTAGAACAAAATGTAAAGTTGGTGTGTTGCCTACTCAAAGATCTTTGAGACCACTGAAAAGAAGACCCTAAGCAGAACAAAGGCACCTCAAAGGGTAATAATTTAGTTATTTCTGACAAAACCTTCCCTCTAGAAAATATTCCTCTATCAAACATTAAGTCAGAGTAATAACAGAGATTTTAAAATGGCCATTTGGTTCATCAGTGCTATTTAAATTGCCACAGAATGTAAAAGCTACTATTTTCTAAGTGACTAAGCAACATTAAAGAAAAATATATTTCAAAAAAAACTAATTTCATATCCAAAGAAAGGTGTGATTATTTTTATTTCATATATTAAGGCAAAAAATTTCAAAAAAGTCCACCTCCAAACAGATTTGACTAGGCTAAATAAATACAATTAAGAAAATTACTTCTGGTGCTGAGTCAGAGACATGTTCTATAGAAAAGCAATATAGAAATCCACATAACCACAATCACCACTGACACTGCACCTCACAAGCTACTTGTTAGCTACCTCCAACATGGGAAGGTATCCTTCCAACCTCCCATTTACCAGTGGAAGGAACCCCGAGGACGGAAGTCCAAGTGTTGCATCTGCCCATATTTTATGATTTGTTTCTCTATCATTGACAATGTACTTATTATTTAAGTACCATTTCTTTCTAAAAACAAAATGGGTCTATGAGATCATAAACAGTTGGTGAACCAACATAACATTATGTACACTATATTAGTTACCAGTTTTCACATTTAAAAAATTACTCCAAAATCTAGCAGTTTAAAAGGACAAGCATTTACTATCTCATATAGTTTCTTAGGGTCAGGCATCTTAGAGGAACTTAGCTGGGAGGGTCATGCTCAGGTTTCACTTGAAGGGTGCTTCAGGCATCGCAAAACTTGAAAGGGTCTGGAGAATGTCTTTCCAAAATCACCTATATAGTTCTTGTCAGGGCTCAGTTTCTTGCCGGCAGTTTGCTGGAGGCTTCCACCTCTCACAATGTGGGTCTCTCCCTGTTAGCTGCCTGAATGTCCTCAGGACAGGAATCTGTCTTCCCCCAGAGTGACTGATCCTGGACAGAAAGCATGTGACTGAGCAAGAGTATCAAAGATAAAAGCTGAATTCTCTTATAACCTCATCTTGCAAGCGACATATCAACACTTCTGTAACGTGCTATTGGTCATGCAGATGAACCCTGGTTGACATGGGAGACAATGATATGGTGTGTGACTAGCAAGCAGGTGGTGAGAATCAGACAAGGCCACTTCAGAGGCTGGCTACCAGAGACACATTTTCAAAAGACAGAAGGCCAATGAAGTTCTACAGATCATGGCTGCTGCAAACCTGGGCACGACTCTTCACCAAGAACTCTAGAGGGGCTCCAACTTAGAGTCAGCTGAATGGAGAAGTAGACGGAGTGAATTAAAGGTCACTTGCAAGAAGGATGCATGCATCGGACCCCCAGTCTGAAGCTCTAAAATCAAAACAGCACACTCAAATATGGTGTTAGGTGTTAGGGGTGTTAAAAACAAGCAAGTAACTACTTTTAAAAGAATACAGAAAATGAGGGTGGAACTTGAGGTGGCAAATTACTTTAAATATTAAACATGCTATAATAATCTTCATCCTCCAATTTTCTTAGAGCACAGACTTTCCTGTATTTTAATTTTCCTCCTTGGATAGGGAAATTATTAGCAATTTTTCCAGTATAGATTTTGTGAGTTCTTGCCAAGCACTATTTTAAAAATAAGATATAAAACAAAATAGTCGGGGTTTCCCTGGTGGTCCAGTGGGTAAGGACACCACCTTGCACTGCAAGGGACACCAGTTCGATCCCTGGCCTGGGAAGATCCCACGTGCCACAGAGCGGCTGGACCGATGTGTCCAACTACCGAGCAGTAGCTCTGGAGCGAATACACCCAGAGCTGATGCCCTGCAGCTACAGGGGCCACTGCGATGGGAGGGCCACTGCGATGGGAGGCCCACACAGGCCAAAGAACAAAGATGGATGAAAATAGATAAATGAAAGACCAATAGAAGTGCCCCCCACTTAAAAAAAGTCAAAATCCCTGTCCTGCAGGGGCTTACATTCTACTGTGGCAGAGACAAAAATGAGCACGAAAAGAAATAGTCTTTGGAAAAATGTTATATAGAGAGTATCTGGGCAATTTTTACTAAGTAGTCATGGAAATTCTCTTTGAATAGATATCAAGTGAACCAAAAGCTTAATGATGAGAAGGAAGCATGGACACAGAGATGTGGAAGAATGGAGTTCCAGGTAACAGAGAATGCAAAGATTCTTAAATAAGAACATATTTGACATGATTAAGGGAATATGTGAAAATAATCTAGATGAGGCAGGCAGATAAAGATTCCTCATACAATACTAGCAATAATAACAAATAGCAATAAACATTCAGCCCCAATATTGAAAAAACAAAAGAGTCTTGGAGACTATGCCAGACTGGAGAGCAAACACTTTATCTCAAATGGGCAGCTATGCTACATTCCCAGATGATTGTTGTCATATCTATAGATGTTTCAAGAGGAGTCCCACATCCAGTTTGGGGGGAATTCTCATTTTCCAAAGGCTGATGCAAATTCTGAAACAAAAACAATATCCATTCTGCCACCTTTATTCTAAAAGAATTAAGTGATGTACTTGGAGGACTTAAGACTCTTGGTGTTTGCTTATCATCTTTAAAAATGGCTCTCTTCACCTTGATGGAATGAGCAGAAGTAAGGTAGCCTGCCCTTCCTCTTCTAGCCCATAAATCCTTGAGAAAAGAAATGTAAGGGTTATAGGCAAGAGCTAGAATAAAAGATATGAAATATCCTAGAACACAGAAAGAAAAGAAGAAAAACTGACAAAAAAAATGAGAAGCATAGGCAATTAACATCAGAAAATTCAAATTTTTAAAGGATAAATTCATCAAATAAATAGTAGTACAAAAATATCTGATCTTAAAAAAGCGAATGGGTGTATACTTAAGTGGCCCACTGAATGTCAAACAGGATGAATGTAAAAAGATTCACTCTTAAATATATATTCCTGTTGTATCAGAACACCAAAGAAAAGAGACGACTAAGTTTTCAACTAAGAAGAAGAACAAGAGAAAGCAAACATAAATCAGATAACTTAAAAAAGAGAAAAGAATCAACTTGACCAAGCTTTCTTATCAGCAACAAGTCTCCTAGAAACCAATGTGGCAAAGGACATAAAACTTCTAAGAGACAATGATTTTGAACCTAGAATTTTATTCCCACACAAAAATCGGTCAGTTATGAAAGTTCAGTAAAAATATTTTCAGATATGAAAGGATTCAGGTTTACTTGTGGGAGAAACTACAATTCATACATTGAGATAGTATAAATGCTACAAAGTACAACTTAATTATAAATGTGAAAATAATGCAAAAATGATAAACTCTGGCAAAAAAAACATATTTGACATGATTAAGGGAATATGTGAAAATAATCTAGATGAGGCAGGCAGATAAAGATTCCTCATACAATACTAGCAATAATAACAAATAGCAATAAACATTCAGCCCCAATATTGAAAAACAAAAGAGTCTTGGAGACTATGCCAGACTGGAGAGCAAACACTTTATCTCAAATGGGCAGCTATGCTACATTCCCAGATGATTGTTGTCATATCTATAGATGTTTCAAGAGGAGTCCCACATCCAGTTTGGGGGGAATTCTCATTTTCCAAAGGCTGATGCAAATTCTGAAACAAAAACAATATCCATTCTGCCACCTTTATTCTAAAAGAATTAAGTGATGTACTTGGAGGACTTAAGACTCTTGGTGTTTGCTTATCATCTTTAAAAATGGCTCTCTTCACCTTGATGGAATGAGCAGAAGTAAGGTAGCCTGCCCTTCCTCTTCTAGCCCATAAATCCTTGAGAAAAGAAATGTAAGGGTTATAGGCAAGAGCTAGAATAAAAGATATGAAATATCCTAGAACACAGAAAGAAAAGAAGAAAAACTGACAAAAAAAATGAGAAGCATAGGCAATTAACATCAGAAAATTCAAATTTTTAAAGGATAAATTCATCAAATAAATAGTAGTACAAAAATATCTGATCTTAAAAAAGCGAATGGGTGTATACTTAAGTGGCCCACTGAATGTCAAACAGGATGAATGTAAAAAGATTCACTCTTAAATATATATTCCTGTTGTATCAGAACACCAAAGAAAAGAGACGACTAAGTTTTCAACTAAGAAGAAGAACAAGAGAAAGCAAACATAAATCAGATAACTTAAAAAAGAGAAAAGAATCAACTTGACCAAGCTTTCTTATCAGCAACAAGTCTCCTAGAAACCAATGTGGCAAAGGACATAAAACTTCTAAGAGACAATGATTTTGAACCTAGAATTTTATTCCCACACAAAAATCGGTCAGTTATGAAAGTTCAGTAAAAATATTTTCAGATATGAAAGGATTCAGGTTTACTTGTGGGAGAAACTACAATACATACATTGAGATAGTATAAATGCTACAAAGTACAACTTAATTATAAATGTGAAAATAATGCAAAAATGATAAACTCTGGCAAAGTAAATGAAATGATACAGAAGTTAGGAAGATGTCCAACCAAAACATGGGCAGAATACCTAAATAAACATTTTTCCAAAGAAGATGTACAGATAGCCAACATGTACACATGAAAATATGCTCAGGAAAAGATGCTCAACATCACTAATTATTAGATAAATAAAAATCAAAACTACTAACTTAACACTAGTTGGAATGGCCATCATCAAAATGTCTACAAATAGTAAATGTTGAAGAGGCTGTGAAGAAAAGGTAACCCTTCTACACTGTTGGTGGGAATGTAAATTGGTGCAGTGACTATGGATAACAGTATGGAAGTGTCTTAATAAACTAAAAATAGAGTTACCATATGATCCAGAAATCCCACTCCTAGCATATATCCAGAAAAGAAAAAAACTCTAATTTGAAAAGATATATATATACACAATGTTCGCTGCAACACTATTTACAATAGCCAAGACAAGGAAGCAAGTTAAATGTCCAACAACAGAGGAACGAATAAAGAAGATATGGCATATATGTGCAATGGAATATTACCCAGCCATAAAAAAAGAAGGAATAATATCATTTGCAACATGGATGGACTGGGAGATTACTATACTAAGTAAAGTAAGTCAGGGGCTTCCCTGATGCCTCAACAGTACAGAGTCTGTTTGCACTGCAGGAGACATGGGTTCAATTGCTGGGTCAGGAAGATCCCTTAGAAGAGGAAAATGGCAGCCCACTCCAGGATTCCTGCCTAGGAAATCCCACAGACAGAGAAGCCTGGAGGGCTGCAGTCTGTGGGGTCACACAAGTCGAATACAACTTAGCAACTAAACCATCACAAAGTCAGACAGAGAAAGACAAATATCATATGATACCATTTACATGTGAAATTTAAAGAAAAATTATAGAAATGAACTTATTTATAAAATAGAACTAGAAATTGAAACTACAATATGAAAGGATTCAGGTTTACTTGTGGGAGAAACTACAATACATACATTGAGATAGTATAAATGCTACAAAGTACAACTTAATTATAAATGTGAAAATAATGCAAAAATGATAAACTCTGGCAAAGTAAATGAAATGATACAGAAGTTAGGAAGATGTCCAACCAAAACATGGGCAGAATACCTAAATAAACATTTTTCCAAAGAAGATGTACAGATAGCCAACATGTACACATGAAAATATGCTCAGGAAAAGATGCTCAACATCACTAATTATTAGATAAATAAAAATCAAAACTACTAACTTAACACTAGTTGGAATGGCCATCATCAAAATGTCTACAAATAGTAAATGTTGAAGAGGCTGTGAAGAAAAGGTAACCCTTCTACACTGTTGGTGGGAATGTAAATTGGTGCAGTGACTATGGATAACAGTATGGAAGTGTCTTAATAAACTAAAAATAGAGTTACCATATGATCCAGAAATCCCACTCCTAGCATATATCCAGAAAAGAAAAAAACTCTAATTTGAAAAGATATATATATACACAATGTTCGCTGCAACACTATTTACAATAGCCAAGACAAGGAAGCAAGTTAAATGTCCAACAACAGAGGAACGAATAAAGAAGATATGGCATATATGTGCAATGGAATATTACCCAGCCATAAAAAAAGAAGGAATAATATCATTTGCAACATGGATGGACTGGGAGATTACTATACTAAGTAAAGTAAGTCAGGGGCTTCCCTGATGCCTCAACAGTACAGAGTCTGTTTGCACTGCAGGAGACATGGGTTCAATTGCTGGGTCAGGAAGATCCCTTAGAAGAGGAAAATGGCAGCCCACTCCAGGATTCCTGCCTAGGAAATCCCACAGACAGAGAAGCCTGGAGGGCTGCAGTCTGTGGGGTCACACAAGTCGAATACAACTTAGCAACTAAACCATCACAAAGTCAGACAGAGAAAGACAAATATCATATGATACCATTTACATGTGAAATTTAAAGAAAAATTATAGAAATGAACTTATTTATAAAATAGAACTAGACCCAGATGTAAAGAACAAACTTCTGGTTACTAAAGGGGAAGAGATGAGGAGGGAGAAATAAATCAGGAGTTTGGGATTAACAGATATACACTACTATATATAAAATAGATAAATAAGAAAATAAGAAAGACCTAATGTATAGTACAGGTATATATATATATATATATATATATATATATATATATATAATCTGAATCACTTTGCTGTAGATCTGAAACTACTGTACACCTGAACTATAATATAAAAAGAAAAAAAAAAAACTGGGGGAAGTTGAAGGAAAAGAGAAGTAGAGGTGCTGATTAGCTCATCTTACACTGCAGAGAACTAAGGACTAGTGTTCTAAATATAATGAATCAGGACACAGGTATTAAACTAAGTCCTTACAAAATAACAGAAAGTACACATGCTCTGGCAATGAAGTAGCTGATTTGTGCAAATTGCTCAAGTACATAGTGCAGGAGTTTTCTAGGCCCAGATCTTTAGATGTCACCAAAAACTTCTTTTACATGGAGACAGTCTTGGAGACATGGATGGAGACAGTCTTTTGAATAACCGGTTCTTATTTTCTTATCATAAACATACTTGTGAAATACTATACATGTATACACATACACTGGTCTCTGACGCTGGCTCCTTACACAGAGCTCCAAAATCCTTTGTAGATAGGGATGCTAGAGACTCTCTTGTTTCAATATTTAGCTTTGACCCCAGTTCCTGAGGCAGAGCTCCTAAAACCCTTGTGACTTCCTATATGACAAGAGCTCCAGGAGTATCTTTTGTTCTAATACTTGGTCTTTGACCCTGGTTCCTGACACAAAGCTTCTAAATCGCTTGGAATCCCCCAGATGATAGCATGGTCTTTTGTTCTAAGGAGATGACTCTTGGGAGGGCTCCTGGAAGGCAACTGATCACCAGAAAGACCAAGCCATGATTAGAAGCTTGGCATTTCCAGCCTCATTCCTTATTCTCCACAGAGGGGAAGGTAGGTGCGGGAAATGATTTACTGATTAGTCAGACCTACATGATGAAACCACCATAAAAAGTCCCTAAAATGTGAGGTTCATAGAGCTTTTAGGTTTATGAACACATTTCATGGTAGGAGAGTGGTGCAGTCCAAATGGAACAGAAGCTCCTATTTGGGATTCTGGATCTCACTCTATATGTCTCTTCCCCTGGCTATTGTTTATTTGTATCTTTTACCATATCCTTCATTACATAATAAGTTGGTTTAAGCATTTCCCTAAAATCTATGAACTGTTCTAACAAATAAGGGAATTGAGTTGGGACGCATCATTTTTGGCTGTTCAGTCATGTCTGACTCTTTGCGACACCATGGACTGTAGTCCATCAGGCTCCTCTGTCCATGGGATTCTTCAGGCAAGAATTCTGGAGTGGGTTGCCTTTCCCTTTTCCAGGGGATCTTCCCAACCCCCTTCTGCACTGGGTCTCCTGCATTGCAGGTGGATTCTTTACCATCTGAGCCATTCAGGAAGATCACATATATGAGGGACATCATGGGAACCCCTAGTTTGTAGCCAAGTCAGACAAAAGTTGTGGGGTACCTGTGGATCTACCTGGGATTAACATCAGAAGTTGGGGGCAGCCTCTTGGGACAGAGCCCTTAATCTCTGAGGTTTGCAATACCTCCAGTTAGTGTCCAAATTGAATGAACTGTAGGACATCCAGATGGTGTCACATAATTGCTTGGTGTGGGATACAACCCAACACAACATCAGAAGTGTTTTTAAGTGTGATAATAACATGAAAGTAAAGAAGACACTCACAGAAGTTAGTATTTCCTACTCAGTTATAAAGAAATTGATAGAATTAAAACTGAACACAGTTGACTAGCTCTAGGCTTCTCAGCGCTGAGTGTCCAGCACTGTGCAAGGCACAATTTGGGAGACTAGAAAAACAAGAGGCACATCTTCCAAAATAAAATAATCACTCCTACTATCTTGTCTGCAGAAATTCTTCAACATTTCTATCTTCAAAGAAAGGAAGGTAAGTGTCCATAAGGTATCACTGTAAATGTCCCAAATTCTGAATATTTAGATTATTCAGACAGGTACTGATTGACTATTCTTTGCAATGCACTCTGCTGGGTACAAAAGTGTCACCATAAAAGGAAAATGCCAGAATACATGACTTGGTCAGGCAGAAAGCTATCGCTTTTAGAAAGCTATCAGAGAAGGGAAAATATATCAAGGTTACGTAAATAACTTAGAGGACAAAGTTACTTATTTTAGGGATGAGTGCACAGATCCAGGAAACCTTATGGTTAGACAGAACAGCCAGAGGAAGAACAGAAGATTTTGCCTTTTTGTTTTGTTTTGTTTTTACAGAGTTTTGTTGTTTACAGCTCCATATAATCTCAAATCTGTCATAGATATATCCCTGTCCCCTCCCCACTGGGATCCCCACTCACTTCCCCCCATCCTTCCCCTCCAAGTTGCTGCATTCTTTTAATCACAGGAAAGAGGCGCCAAGAAGGCATTTTGGGATTAGACCAAGTAAAGATTTTGGTAAAGGCAAAACTTCACTCCACATTGCCCTGGAAATTAGGTCCCCAACTTTTGATAATTATATTAAAATGGGAAGCAACAGGTATAAAGTACTTTGTAATTAACAGGTATAATTACAAGTTCAACTTAGGGAAAGGCTGGGAAAGAGTTCACAGAGGTTTGTATAACAGAATAAAGAGAAGAAATTATATATAATAGGGTTAAACTGGATCTGTGTGCTAGAAAGTTTCTGATTCTGGTAAACCTGAATCAAACCTGTTGTCTGGTCAGAACCAGAGTAAACAAAGGAACTGGATGCAGAACTGCATCTTGTTGTAACTGCCTCCTTCCTATCTAGTAATCTGGAAGGCTGAAACCCCCTGGGAAAGGAAGCAGACATAGAAGGAAGAGTCAACACAGTGAGGGCTGTACTCAGTTATAAAGAAATTGATAGAATTAAAACTGAACACAGTTGACTAGCTCTAGGCTTCTCAGCGCTGAGTGTCCAGCACTGTGCAAGGCACAATTTGGGAGACTAGAAAAACAAGAGGCACATCTTCCAAAATAAAATAATCACTCCTACTATCTTGTCTGCAGAAATTCTTCAACATTTCTATCTTCAAAGAAAGGAAGGTAAGTGTCCATAAGGTATCACTGTAAATGTCCCAAATTCTGAATATTTAGATTATTCAGACAGGTACTGATTGACTATTCTTTGCAATGCACTCTGCTGGGTACAAAAGTGTCACCATAAAAAGGAAAATGCCAGAATACATGACTTGGTCAGGCAGAAAGCTATCGCTTTTAGAAAGCTATCAGAGAAGGGAAAATATATCAAGGTTACGTAAATAACTTAGAGGACAAAGTTACTTATTTTAGGGATGAGTGCACAGATCCAGGAAACCTTATGGTTAGACAGAACAGCCAGAGGAAGAACAGAACATTTTGCCTTTTTTTGTTTTGTTTTGTTTTTACAGAGTTTTGTTGTTTACAGCTCCATATAATCTCAAATCTGTCATAGATATATCCCTGTCCCCTCCCCACTGGGATCCCCACTCACTTCCCCCCATCCTTCCCCTCCAAGTTGCTGCATTCTTTTAATCACAGGAAAGAGGCGCCAAGAAGGCATTTTGGGATTAGACCAAGTAAAGATTTTGGTAAAGGCAAAACTTCACTCCACATTGCCCTGGAAATTAGGTCCCCAACTTTTGATAATTATATTAAAATGGGAAGCAACAGGTATAAAGTACTTTGTAATTAACAGGTATAATTACAAGTTCAACTTAGGGAAAGGCTGGGAAAGAGTTCACAGAGGTTTGTATAACAGAATAAAGAGAAGAAATTATATATAATAGGGTTAAACTGGATCTGTGTGCTAGAAAGTTTCTGATTCTGGTAAACCTGAATCAAACCTGTTGTCTGGTCAGAACCAGAGTAAACAAAGGAACTGGATGCAGAACTGCATCTTGTTGTAACTGCCTCCTTCCTATCTAGTAATCTGGAAGGCTGAAACCCCCTGGGAAAGGAAGCAGACATAGAAGGAAGAGTCAACACAGTGAGGGCTGTACAGAGACCTAAGAGATCAGAGAGGAGAAACAGACTGATTTAAACTAGGAATTAGGAAAAACTTTAAAGAACAGAGATATTTAAACTAGACTCAGAGGTGACTGGGTGTTTATCAGGTATTAAATAGAGAAGAGCTTTTCCCAGGGAGGGGTCCAGAATGTGTGTTCAGGGCAGAGTCCTTATATAAGGCCTTATCCTGCTCTAATATTCATAGTGCCAACAGTACTATAAATAGATGCTGAAGTTAAATGATTATAAAATCCTGATAAGACCCTGAGCCTCCTCAGAGCATAAGCATGTCTGCCTATAAGTTGAAGCACCACAAGGTGTAAAGGGTGTGCTGGGATTCTTAGAGGAAACATCAGTGAGCCTGAAACAGACAAACCACACATGGAAGCAAAACATTTCTTGCCAGAAAATTTTCTGTAAAAGTTTAATTTAATTTAGCCTAATAGCACATGATGGTTAGTAATAATTACAAGCTATAATTTATGCTAAGGGAGGAATCTGACCTTTGCGAAGTAGACCATCAGGGCTGCCCCCATCTTTAAATGATAGGTTAGCCTGAGAGAAAACACAGTAGTACTGACAGCAGTACTATGTCCACTTTGTAAGATGTGCAGAACGGGATAGCAAAGCCTTTGGGACTGGATGGACAGCCTGCAGGGATCTAAGCCAAAGCAGCTTGCAAGGAATGAGAGGAATGGAATGGCATCTGTGAACTTTCACCTCTCAGGATGAAGGGTGTCTGAGTGTGCTGGGGTAGGGGTGACAGCCGTGGGAACAAGAACAGGATCTCATTCTCTCATTAGTGTTGGTACAAATCACACCAACAAGTGCTAAAGACCAGTCTTCTAATGAGCTTATAATATCCCTTTATTATTCAAAAGGAAGTGGAAAGGTACTTTCATTTTACTCTTTGAAGTGCTAAAATTGTCTGTTATACAATATCTGGGGAGGAGATAAAAAAATCCAAGCTGGGAGCTCCTCATACCTGAACTCGAATCCTAGATTCAGAGCTTACTAACTAACTGTGCAACTTTATGCAAATTGCTTAACCTCCTTGGGCTTCATGTTCCTCCACTGAAAAACAGAGATGGATATTTTTTCACTTCCAGGGGTGCTGTGATGTGACGTAATACACAGAAAGTACCTAGCAAGGGCATTTGAAATTGTTAGCTTCCCATAGCCCCCAAGCTTTCATCTAGTTTCCTTTATCCACAAAGCAGGCGCAGCTTGCCCATGGAGGAAGGACATATGAAACTTAAATTTTTCTATGAACGAAAAGCAATAGAAGTCAGGCTTTAAAAAAAAATGCTTGTCGAACAACAGCTGTGTGTTTGGTGCTTTATCTGAAACTACATGAATATTATACTAGCACCTATGGCTGATAGCCACACTAATCTTATTCTAAAAGGTCAGGGTTATTTCATATTTACTGAGGACTCACAATAAGCCAAGTAATTTCAGGGTATGCATAACGTTGCACAAAATTTTCTGTAAAAGTTTAATTTAATTTAGCCTAATAGCACATGATGGTTAGTAATAATTACAAGCTATAATTTATGCTAAGGGAGGAATCTGACCTTTGCGAAGTAGACCATCAGGGCTGCCCCCATCTTTAAATGATAGGTTAGCCTGAGAGAAAACACAGTAGTACTGACAGCAGTACTATGTCCACTTTGTAAGATGTGCAGAACGGGATAGCAAAGCCTTTGGGACTGGATGGACAGCCTGCAGGGATCTAAGCCAAAGCAGCTTGCAAGGAATGAGAGGAATGGAATGGCATCTGTGAACTTTCACCTCTCAGGATGAAGGGTGTCTGAGTGTGCTGGGGTAGGGGTGACAGCCGTGGGAACAAGAACAGGATCTCATTCTCTCATTAGTGTTGGTACAAATCACACCAACAAGTGCTAAAGACCAGTCTTCTAATGAGCTTATAATATCCCTTTATTATTCAAAAGGAAGTGGAAAGGTACTTTCATTTTACTCTTTGAAGTGCTAAAATTGTCTGTTATACAATATCTGGGGAGGAGATAAAAAAATCCAAGCTGGGAGCTCCTCATACCTGAACTCGAATCCTAGATTCAGAGCTTACTAACTAACTGTGCAACTTTATGCAAATTGCTTAACCTCCTTGGGCTTCATGTTCCTCCACTGAAAAACAGAGATGGATATTTTTTCACTTCCAGGGGTGCTGTGATGTGACGTAATACACAGAAAGTACCTAGCAAGGGCATTTGAAATTGTTAGCTTCCCATAGCCCCCAAGCTTTCATCTAGTTTCCTTTATCCACAAAGCAGGCGCAGCTTGCCCATGGAGGAAGGACATATGAAACTTAAATTTTTCTATGAACGAAAAGCAATAGAAGTCAGGCTTTAAAAAAAAATGCTTGTCGAACAACAGCTGTGTGTTTGGTGCTTTATCTGAAACTACATGAATATTATACTAGCACCTATGGCTGATAGCCACACTAATCTTATTCTAAAAGGTCAGGGTTATTTCATATTTACTGAGGACTCACAATAAGCCAAGTAATTTCAGGGTATGCATAACGTTCCATGCACATGCATTCAGGTTATAAGAGTAATAAGGAGTAATTTCTCTCTTAAAAATGTGAGGACCTGGAGGCTCCAGCCATTAACTGCCATCACTTGCACCTCTTTGCAGAAAGGGACTCCTCTGCCAGTGTTCTTTGAGTGTACTCAGAGCTGCTTTAATAGGAGGCCAGAAAAAAGGGCAGACCTGTTCTTAGGCGTGCTCTCATTCATTGGCTAATGGGAGAGCTGTGTGCCAGCTTCCAAATCCATTCCCAGCCTGCACACTGTGATAATGCACCTCCCTCCTGGGATTGGCCATCGGCCTACCAATACCCCAACCTTACTGATGATGCTTCCTCTTCTGCTCACTACTGTATGTGGTTTTCTGAATATTACCCCCAGTATATGCACATGGATTTGGGACTTCGCTTCTCTCCACATATGACTTAGTATGAGGTCAGATGTTGCCCCACCCTCAGCCTGAGAAGCAACAAAACAGTGACTGGGGTGCCACGGACAGACATCTTGTGCTCAAATCCTGACTCTCACTCTTCTAACTATGTGACCTTGAGAAAGTTTCTTAACTTCTCCCTGCCTCAGTTTCCCCAGCTACAAAAAGGGAATAATAGTATCACTATGCGGGGCTTTGCTGGTGGCTCAGTGGTAAAGAATCTGACTGCCAATCAGGAGACTCAGGTTCAACCCTTGAACTGGGAAGATTCCCTGGAGAAGGAAATGGCAAACCACTCCAATATGCTTGCCGGGGAAATCCCATAGGACAGAGGAGCCTGGAAGACTATAGTCCATGGGGTCTCAAAAGAGCTGGACATGACTCCCATTTGAAATTGTTAGCTTCCCATAGCCCCCAAGCTTTCATCTCGTTTACTGTATCCACAAAGCGGCCGCAGCTTGCCCATGGAGGAAGGACATATGAAACTTAAATTTTTCTATGAACGAAAAGCAATAGAAGTCAGGCTTTAAAAAAAAATGCTTGTCGAACAACAGCTGTGTGTTTGGTGCTTTATCTGAAACTACATGAATATTATACTAGCACCTATGGCTGATAGCCACACTAATCTTATTCTAAAAGGTCAGGGTTATTTCATATTTACTGAGGACTCACAATAAGCCAAGTAATTTCAGGGTATGCATAACGTTCCATGCACATGCATTCAGGTTATAAGAGTAATAAGGAGTAATTTCTCTCTTAAAAATGTGAGGACCTGGAGGCTCCAGCCATTAACTGCCATCACTTGCACCTCTTTGCAGAAAGGGACTCCTCTGCCAGTGTTCTTTGAGTGTACTCAGAGCTGCTTTAATAGGAGGCCAGAAAAAAGGGCAGACCTGTTCTTAGGCGTGCTCTCA
Organism: Tragulus kanchil; assembly: GCA_022376925.1. Taxonomy (NCBI): domain Eukaryota; kingdom Metazoa; phylum Chordata; class Mammalia; order Artiodactyla; family Tragulidae; genus Tragulus; species Tragulus kanchil. Next base: position 78,804,084 of record JAIOJX010000031.1, read on the forward strand.
TTCATTGGCTAATGGGAGAGCTGTGTGCCAGCTTCCAAATCCATTCCCAGCCTGCACACTGTGATAATGCACCTCCCTCCTGGGATTGGCCATCGGCCTACCAATACCCCAACCTTACTGATGATGCTTCCTCTTCTGCTCACTACTGTATGTGGTTTTCTGAATATTACCCCCAGTATATGCACATGGATTTGGGACTTCGCTTCTCTCCACATATGACTTAGTATGAGGTCAGATGTTGCCCCACCCTCAGCCTGAGAAGCAACAAAACAGTGACTGGGGTGCCACGGACAGACATCTTGTGCTCAAATCCTGACTCTCACTCTTCTAACTATGTGACCTTGAGAAAGTTTCTTAACTTCTCCCTGCCTCAGTTTCCCCAGCTACAAAAAGGGAATAATAGTATCACTATGCGGGGCTTTGCTGGTGGCTCAGTGGTAAAGAATCTGACTGCCAATCAGGAGACTCAGGTTCAACCCTTGAACTGGGAAGATTCCCTGGAGAAGGAAATGGCAAACCACTCCAATATGCTTGCCGGGGAAATCCCATAGGACAGAGGAGCCTGGAAGACTATAGTCCATGGGGTCTCAAAAGAGCTGGACATGACTGAGCTACTAAACAACAACAATATTAGTATGTCAGAGTATTCTGAAACATAAATGAATTGGCACGTACAATATAAAGCACTTAGAAAACAGCCTAGAGCATTACAACACTCAGCAAATCTCAATAGTAACATAGTTTAGATGTTCTGGTAAGGACAAGAACTGTCTTCCTTCTCTCTAATCTGGGGATGTGTAGCCAGAGTAATGTCTAGAAAAGTGTCATTATTTTTTGCCCTGGCTCTTTCTAGCATGTGCTGTCATGGAAATGTTCACCACAGACTTGATGATGTTCTACATGGAACATGCACAGAGCTTTCCTGAGCTTACACATGCTTGCTAATTTTCCTCATACAAAGACTGATGAAATGGGGTATGTAATTTATTGTCAAGCACCAGGTGACAGAATACATGTTGTCACTTTTTAGAGTACGTTGTTTAAAACAGTCATGGTTTTCCAAGAAAGAAGTGAATTGGGACAATCTACCTACTAAAGAGTTAAGTTCTTAACTCCTTTTGAGTTAACAGTTTGTCTATTAAATCTCCATTTTTCCCAATGTCAGAAATCCCCAGGAGGACTCTTGGCCAAAGTGAATAAATGAACAGTGTTTTCTTTAAAACAGGCAATTCCAGAGTATGTATCATGAATCTTCATCTGCCTTCATCAACAAGGGAAAATATTAGCATGGGGGTCTAGCCAAGAAAAAAAAAGAAAGAAAGAAAAGCTTTCCAAACATAGTGTAGACACATGTTTTCAATCAAATTAACCAGCTGACCCAGTCTTTACAGTGAATTTGGAGATCAAAAAGTAAAAGACTGAAGAGAAACAGCTAAATGATCAGCTAAAGAGACAGAAAGCAAGGGAAGTATTAAGTTTTCGGTTAACTTCACTTTGTTTTGAACTGAATGTGTATCAGTGTCACCTAAGATTAGTATTTTGTCTTGTGCAAAAGAATGTAGAAGCTGACAAGTTTTATCACAACAAATGCAGCATGCAGTTTATGGTCTCTATGCAAAATTCAGCTAATACAGTGAACTGGAAAACTCTCTCTGCAGACTTTTCAGCTGGAGAAGAGTCCTCAGCATTTCTCCAAATATGACCTCCTGAAACATACCATCATTGACACATGAAGGTCAATGCACTTTATATTTGGGTTCGTGCATAGTTTCTTCAATTTAATAAGAGATTCTTGCTGAAAATGTAATTTGCAATAAAGAGAGGAGATGAAGTTGTCTTTACTTGGTGTTAGATGTTTGATTTGAAAATACAAATAAAATATTTAAAATAATGACAAAAATCCTTCTTTTGAAAGAAATACTCTGAACATTAAGGATGTGATTGTAATGAAAACTTGTGAGCTCATGTTCCTTGAACTGGAAGAATTTTTTTACATTTCTTTAAATGTTTGTAATAGGAAAGGTATATAATTTCATTTCTCCACTTAGACATTACATAAAGCTAAAATTAGTAGTACATGCGGGGTAAACATTTTCTATTTTTTCACAGAAATTATATCAGGTGACCATTTTTAGAAGAAAATAACTGAATGATTAACACGTGAATCTTATCTGCCATCCAAGAGAACTTTTTTATAATTCAACTAAATAAAACTATTTAAATCCTTGAGGTTATGAATATATGTGGCCCAAAGTCTCCTTCTGAGCTACATGCACTATCACTAGAGTAGACTGTATACTTCTGCTGGCATATCAAATTCCACATGGAAAGATCATTCTGATCCAACATGATTTAAAATCAAGGTCATATGTATTTTCAAATACTATATGTAAAAAATGATAAGAATATTTCCCAAAGTCTAAATTCTAAATCCATGCATTTTTGTGCCTTTTTAGAATGCCTGATGCACTAACATGAAGTCTGTTATTTTTCAAAGTACTTAATATAGAAACAGAAAAAAAAATACTTGTTATCAGATAGAAAGGCTAATCCAAAATTTTAAAATAAGACAACTGATAAATGAAATTGCATGTCACTTTGAAGAAGTCAAGTCAAAGCTAAAAATACAGAATATCCAAATTTTCATCTCCTTAACATGCAGGATAGAATTTAATTACCTTTAATCTGTCTTTTATCACTTACACTGTACGTCTTCTGATTTTAACACAAATGACTAAGGTTACGAAAATGTAATTTTAAACAGTCTTAATGTTCAAATGAATAGTAAGGTTTATGACATCTACTGTGGATCCCTAACATAAATTAACATACATTTTGTGAAGGAATCAATTTGGGTTGCCTCTATTACACGTATGTAAAAGGACATTATTAGATAATGCTATTAGCACAAGTATGGGTAAAATTAAAAACTAAATGAAAGACTTGTTCTCATGTGTTTTTCCTTCTGTCCTGAAATGGTATCCCTACTCTTCAATCAATCCCAAGACAATCCCTCAAGTTAGAGTTCAAGAATCTCTAGTTTAGGAAAGCCTTCCCTGATCTTCCAAAATAGGTAAGCCCCTTTCATAAGCATTCACATGCTTATGAACCTTCACATGCACCTATACTTCAAAACAACGGTCACAACTACAAACTTACTTATTTATGTATATGTAACTTGATAAATCTTTCTCTGCTTATCTTTCACACTGTGTGTGCTCCCATTTCTGCAATGTTTCTGTATTCACAATCCACTGAATCCCCAAGCACTGGCTCAGGTAAGCAATCATAAAGGAAATTTTCTACCCTCCTCAAAAAAACTCATATATCAATCCAAATGAAAATAATATCATTATTTAAAACTTCTATAGATAAACCACATAAATTTTCCATTCTCTTTTCAACTGTATATTCATTTTGGGCACAGATATAACCATTGAGTAAGTTGATATTTCCCTTTAGCAAACTTCTCAAAAAGATAATGGCATTTATTTAAAAAAAAAAAACATTTATTTATTTGGGGGCGGGTGGGGAGGGAGGGGGGCGGGCAGGCCACTTCTATTGGTCTTTCATTTATCTATTTTCATCCATCTTTGTTCTTTGGCCCGTGTGGGCCTCCCATCGCAGTGGCCTCTGCTGTCGCAGAGCACCGGCTCTGGGCGCATGCACTCCAGAGCTCCGGCTCGGTAATTGGACACATCGGTCCAGCTGCTCCGCAGCACGTGGGATCTTCCCAGGCCAGGAATCGAACCAGCGCCCCTTGTACTGCAAGGCGGTGTCCTTACCCACTGGACCACCAGGGAAGCCCAGATAATGTCATTAAATAGGAAAGAATATTATACATATAAAGCCGTAAAAAATATAGACTCTAGGAAATAACTTCACATTAATTCTTCAAAGAAGAAAATAAACTCATTTAAAAAAAAAATAGAAAGTAGGGCTTCCCTGGTGGTCCAGTGGGTAAGGACACTGCTTTGCGGTGCAAGGGGAGCCGGTTTGATCCCTGGCCTGGGAAGATCCCACGTGCCGTGGAGCGGCTGGACCCATGCGTCCAAATATCGAGCCGGAGCTCTGGAGCACATGCGCCCAGAGCAGGTGCTCTGTGACAACAGAGCCCACTGCGATGGGAGGCCCACACGGGCCAAAGAACAAAGATGGATGAAAACAGATAAATGAAAGACCAACAGAAGCGGTCCGCCTGCCCCCCTCCCCCACCACCCCACCCCCCACCTCCCCAAGCCAGCTCCCACCCCCCGCCAAAAAAAAGAGACATAAGAGATGTGGACTCAATCTTGGAAAACAGGAAATTTTTAGTTCTGAAAGGCAAGGCTTACTGGAGTTTTTCTCCTTTAGAGGAACCATTTCCACATAGGAAATTTAGAGGAAAAACATACTTGTGAATTCACAACTGCTTTATCCTAAACATCAATAATAAAAATGAAGGAGACACAAAAGAAGTTGGAAAGACTTCCCCAAAGAAAATTAATCAATTAATATGTCTATTATACACTAATACTATCAACTTTAATTAATAATACAGCAGATTTTTAAAATCATTATCAATTAACATGAACTTCATGAACAAGAAATGAAGTGTCTAAAAGCAAAAATAATGGTCATTGGGGCGAGGGAAGATCGGACGAGAGATATGGAAAGAGCAACAAGGAAATCTACACTATCATATGTAATAGATATTACTACTGGGATTAACCTATAAGACTAAGGGAACCTACATGGGGACTAAGTATCAACCTGACGGAGAAGGCAGGGGGAAAAAGGGGGGGGGCTCAGGGTAGAGGGGTTAGGGATATATCTATGACTGTTTGGGGATTATGTATACCTTAAAACAAGAAAACTCCATACAAATATGTAACAATAACTTTGCTGTACACCTGAAACTAATGCAACATTGTGAAACTAATATGCCCCAATTTAACCCAAAAATAGACTCTAGGAAATAACTTCACATTAATTCTTCAAAGAAGAAAATAAACTCATTTAAAAAAAAAATAGAAAGTAGGGCTTCCTGGTGGTCCAGTGGGTAAGGACACTGCTTGCGGTGCAAGGGGAGCCGGTTTGATCCCTGGCCTGGGAAGATCCCACGTGCCGATGCGCCGCTCGACGCATGCGACCAAATATCGAGCCGGAGCTCTGGAGCACATGCGCCCAGAGCAGGTGCTCTGTGACAACAGAGCCCACTGCGATGGGAGGCCCACACGGGCCAAAGAACAAAGATGGATGAAAACAGATAAATGAAAGACCAACAGAAGCGGTCCGCCTGCCCCTCCCCCACCACCCCCACCCCCCACCTCCCCAAGCCAGCTCCCACCCCCCGCCAAAAAAAAGAGACATAAGAGATGTGGACTCAATCTTGGAAAACAGGAAATTTTTAGTTCTGAAAGGCAAGGCTTACTGGAGTTTTTCTCCTTTAGAGGAACCATTTCCACATAGGAAATTTAGAGGAAAAACATACTTGTGAATTCACAACTGCTTTATCCTAAACATCAATAATAAAAATGAAGGAGACACAAAAGAAGTTGGAAAGACTTCCCCAAAGAAAATTAATCAATTAATATGTCTATTATACACTAATACTATCAACTTTAATTAATAATACAGCAGATTTTTAAAATCATTATCAATTAACATGAACTTCATGAACAAGAAATGAAGTGTCTAAAAGCAAAAATAATGGTCATTGGGGCGAGGGAAGATCGGACGAGAGATATGGAAAGAGCAACAAGGAAATCTACACTATCATATGTAATAGATATTACTACTGGGATTAACCTATAAGACTAAGGGAACCTACATGGGGACTAAGTATCAACCTGAGGGAGTAGGAAGGGGGAAAAGGGGGGGGGGCTCAGGGTAGAGGGGTTAGGGATATATCTATGACTGTTTGGGGATTATGTATACCTTAAAACAAGAAAACTCCATACAAATATGTAACAATAACTTTGCTGTACACCTGAAACTAATGCAACATTGTGAAACTAATATGCCCCAATTTAAAAAAAAAAGAATTTGTGGGTTCCCCCCTCAAATATTATTTCTATTTGAATATACAGATTTTATCATTTTTTAGGTTATATAGATTATATAGGTTATAATCACTACTGTGCCAAAATCTTATATCCTTTTTCCACTTAATGTCACAAATTATTCTTCAAACATGGCTGAGGTAGAATCTCCCATCCCATAAACTCTTCTTACAATGTGACTGTGACTCATGGAGAATCAGGATCTATATGTCCCCTTCCTTTAAGTCTTGGCTGACGTGTGACCACATAAAAGTGACTGTATGGCTTTCTAAGGCTAAAAGAGTGAGAGCTTTTGTCTGGTTCCTATGGGACTCTTGCTCCTGGAGTTCTTCCGCCAGGCAATGAGGGAGGCCAGGCTGCTCACGGAGAGGCCACCTGGAGGGGAACCATGGACTTGTTGAGCCAAAGCTGAGCAACCTAGCTGACAGCCAGCATCAACTTAACAGTCATGGAGGAGAGCAATCTTGGAAGAGAAGGTCTAGCTCCCAGTTGAGCCACCCTGGTGATGCCACTAAGAACAGAGAGAAGCCTCCTGCAACAAGTTCTGCCCAAATTACAGAATCACATGCTAAATTAACTACTATTGTTCTTAAAACTTTGGGATAGGGCTTCCTGGGGTCCGGTGGGTAAAGAGTCCGACTTGCAGTGTAGGGGGCACCAGTTCAATCACGGGCCCAGGAAGATTCCAAATGTCTGGGAGCGGCTGGACCAGTGTGTCCAATTACTAGCCAGTGCTCTGGAGTGCACGGTGCTCCACAACGAGAAAGGCCACTGTAATGGGAGGCCCACACAGGCCAAAGAATAAAGATGGATGAAGGTAAATATATAAAAAACCAATAAAAGAGGACAAAATTAAAAAAAAAAAAACCTTTGGGATTATTTATTATCCAGCAACAGATAAGCAGAAAAGTAGACTATAAAAGATTTAGCTTATATCAGTCTATATTATATTCCAATAAATGCATGTACCATGATTTAATTTGATATTTCTTAAAACTGGATATTTTGAGGGCTGTTTCTTATAGCTATTCCTTGTACTTAAAAAAGTAAGTCAAATTTGTAAAGATTTAGGACATAAAAGACCCTATTTCTGAAACAGATCAAAAAGGAAAACAAAAAATTCTATTTGAATATACAGATTTTATCATTTTTAGGTTATATAGATTATATAGGTTATAATCACTACTGTGCCAAAATCTTATATCCTTTTTCCACTTAATGTCACAAATTATTCTTCAAACATGGCTGAGGTAGAATCTCCCATCCCATAAACTCTTCTTACAATGTGACTGTGACTCATGGAGAATCAGGATCTATATGTCCCCTTCCTTTAAGTCTTGGCTGACGTGTGACCACATAAAAGTGACTGTATGGCTTTCTAAGGCTAAAAGAGTGAGAGCTTTTGTCTGGTTCCTATGGGACTCTTGCTCCTGGAGTTCTTCCGCCAGGCAATGAGGGAGGCCAGGCTGCTCACGGAGAGGCCACCTGGAGGGGAACCATGGACTTGTTGAGCCAAAGCTGAGCAACCTAGCTGACAGCCAGCATCAACTTAACAGTCATGGAGGAGAGCAATCTTGGAAGAGAAGGTCTAGCTCCCAGTTGAGCCACCCTGGTGATGCCACTAAGAACAGAGAGAAGCCTCCTGCAACAAGTTCTGCCCAAATTACAGAATCACATGCTAAATTAACTACTATTGTTCTTAAAACTTTGGGATAGGGCTTCCCTGGGGGTCCGGTGGGTAAAGAGTCCGACTTGCAGTGTAGGGGGCACCAGTTCAATCACGGGCCCAGGAAGATTCCAAATGTCTGGGAGCGGCTGGACCAGTGTGTCCAATTACTAGCCAGTGCTCTGGAGTGCACGGTGCTCCACAACGAGAAAGGCCACTGTAATGGGAGGCCCACACAGGCCAAAGAATAAAGATGGATGAAGGTAAATATATAAAAAACCAATAAAAGAGGACAAAATTAAAAAAAAAAAAACCTTTGGGATTATTTATTATCCAGCAACAGATAAGCAGAAAAGTAGACTATAAAAGATTTAGCTTATATCAGTCTATATTATATTCCAATAAATGCATGTACCATGATTTAATTTGATATTTCTTAAAACTGGATATTTTGAGGGCTGTTTCTTATAGCTATTCCTTGTACTTAAAAGAAGTAAGTCAAATTTGTAAAGATTTAGGACATAAAAGACCCCTATTTCTGAAACAGATCAAAGGAAAACATTGGCTTTAATATCTTTCCAACTGCTTAAAATAAAATTTCTAAAGCATCTGTTAAACCCTACCAGAAATAATTTGAGAAAAAAAGATTAGCTTTCATCATTTAAAACTGCATGAATTCCACCTTTAAATATGTATTTTAATTTTGTAAAATAACTATGTTTTACTGTAGTCTTGTGACACAAAAAGACTAACTCTCTCCTCAAATACGATTATTTCAAAGACTATTTTGTCTTAATTTCTGGGTCTAATATTTCTAAATCAAAATAAATATGGAAAAGAAATAAAAATTCACCTGGCAGATAGTCTGGTGTGAGTGTGTTTTAAGTTGCTTGAGCAGCACCGGCTCTCTGCAACCCCACTGACTGTAGCCTGCCAGGCTTCTCTGTCCCTGAAGTTCTCCAGGCAAGCCTATGGGCATGGGTTGTCAAGTCCTCCCTCATTGGATCTTCTCTATCCAAGGATCAAACCTTCATCTCTTAGTCTCCTGCACTGGCAGATGGTTTCTTTACCACTAGCATCATTTGTGAAGTCCAGAATTTCAAGGAGGGGGTCCAAATGCTATTCCGTGAAAAAGTGCCAGAATGGTACTCTCAGACTCCAGAGAGTTATCTAATAATACAAATTCTGGCTCTCTCTTCACTATCTATCACCCCAAAACTCTCATTCAGTAGCTCTCAAAGATGTGGGTACTTGGTTGTTGATATTTTACCATACTCTCCCCTTCCCAGACCTACACCCCAGAGGGGGGCTCACCTCTTCTCGACAGCTGATTTCTCAGCTGAGCTCTTAGTACTGCGTTCCTGCTCCAGGGACTCTTAGCTCCCACTTCTGACTTCTTCTCAATAGGTGGTATGCTTTAATTTTATTTTTACTGTTAATTTCTCATATGCCACTAACTCTTTCAAGTGTTCACAAGTCTTTGATTTTAAAAATAAATACTTCTTTTGCCCCAACTCCTCTTCTAGCTTTTATTTCTTACATTCTTTGTCTTGCCTATTTTTTTCAAATAAATGCACAAAGCCTCCCGCTTCCACTTCCTACAGTCTGGCTTCTCCCCTAACTTCTTTGTTGTCAAACCTAAAGACTCGTTTTCACTCTCCACTCTTCTGCTGCAGCGGCTCCTTTTCTTCTTGAAACTTTCCTGTGTGCTTGGCTCCCCTAGCACCCTGCTTTCCTGGCTTTTTTCTTAATCTTTTGGATCTCTTTTCTGCCTTAGTCTCCTAATGATGCTTCTTCCTCTGTAAAGATAACCTCCCAGTATGCGAAGCAGAGTGGGCTTCTCCTTCACAGACCATCGTTCGAGAGGATCCATTCTCCTAACTTCCTTAATGTGACTCCCCGGTCTGTCACCAATCCTAATTTATTCCTGATATTATACCTACCTCCTTCACCACTAATCAGACATTTCCTCTTAAATTCCCTAACATCACAGTCAAAGTACTGAAAAATAACCACATCATCTTCCTTGCTACCTATATGTTCCCTCAGAAACAACAGAAACCCGTGATGCATTCTATTATTTATAACCCAGTATGACTGGGTGATTGTTAGAGGTATTTTTAAAATAAAAAATACAGAAAATATGAAATGCACACAAAGTAACATTGAGTCATGTCATGAGAGCTACGGGGTAGGTAAGTATGCCAGAAATAACTTATTACCCAAACTTTGAAAACACTCTTTAAAAAATAAAAAACTATTTAAAAGCATATATGATTACATATATATGTATATGTCCACATATATACAAATAAATTGCAAATATTAAAACAATAACTTCCTTTCCAATTTTTTTCAGCAAATCTTGAATCTTTGAATGATATTTTCCTTCACATATTCTGAGTATTAGGATAGCCAAAATTATGTAAAATTAGAACTGTGGCAGTTTTAATGGAAAAAATTAAAATTCAGTTAAGCTAAACTTTCATTTTGTAGATTTTTAGATGTAAAAATGTAAATTTTGATTGAGGTAGAAAATATTCTAAAGTCAGCTGTCAGATAAGATTGCAATTTTCAAAGGGAGTATCTGAAAATATAAGACTATTAAACCTATTTTAAGAGCCAGTATTTGGAGATTAACATAATAAAGACCAAGGAACAGATTCTGGGGTGAGCTTCTGCGCATGGTGAAGCTCCAACACTTAATATAAGGGAGAAATGTGTGGGTGTCTGTTCCTTGCCTCTCCGCCTAATGTATGGCCCCCAAAGTTGCAGTGACAAGGTATTCACGATGTCTGACTTCGCCTGCAAAATGGAAACAGTGAGAGAGAAGTTATTCATTTCCTCGGATGGGGAGAGCTGTACAATGAATCAGCTGCTCTTCGAGAGAGTTTTTTGATTAAAGAATGTGCTTCCCATGAGCCACACGTGGACCATGTTTGAGAGAGTGCTGTCATGTGAAGTCTGGTCCAAGAGAGCCACCTAGAGAGAATGTGAGGCCTCAGAAGAAACTGCAGGTATCACCACCAGGTGCATATGGACAAACCAGTCAGAATCAGGATATATGCACTTCCCTTTGATGATGGGGATGGAAGATGGGGAAGAAAGAGCCCACAAGAAAGAATCAACTTTAAACATGACTCCAATTTAAAATGGTAACAATCAAGTAAAAACTTTTAATGTTCTCTTATATTTTCTTCACCACCCTTCACAGCTGGCCCTACCCTTCTCCACATGCAGGCAACTTCCCTATAATACTTTCAGTTTGGAAGAGAAAAGAAGCTTCAGCTTTAAATCACATTTGCAGGTTTGATTATCACACAGAACTGCCAGACATGGTAAGTCCTGAATTGAGGCTGTTTGCTTTTTTTTAAGACCACTGACTTTCTACCACTACCTAAGAGTGACCTGAAAAGTCATGGACGAGTTCTCTCCAGGAGTCAGGGGAAACTGGGCCTAATGAAGAGAGAGGCCATCGTGACTGTACACTGCAAATTCTGTGTTCAAAGAGAGATTATATATAAGTCATACTTGCATGCACACTCACATATGGTAAGAAAAGTATATACAACTACACTGTAGTGTTAATTCTTCAAATTTCACTTAATAAATTTTGTATTTCAAATTTTGGTTAAGATGTATTATTAAAATGGGATGTACTTATAATACATTTCAAAGAAAGTCTAAAGCTCAAAAATTTTATTTTTAAAATACAAGAATTTGTAAAAGGATTCATTATCAAGTATTAACCTGCCCTTTGGTTTGAAAGAAAGAAAACTAAATGTGTGATTCAATAGATAAATTATCTTGATTGATGAAATGAATACATTCAAGTTGCATTTTAAAATAATATTTATGAAAGCAAGCCCTGAGATGGATAAGCAAAAGTAAAGGAGTCCTTTTTAGAAAAGATTTAAAATAATTTATAGAAGTAGTATAACAGAGGTATTCATGTAAGAGATACTATTTGAAAAATCAGGTTTACTCCTGTTTTTAAGAATCCCAAGTGGCCCATGCATTCATCAAAGGTATGTGCTTTCTTATCTATCTCAGCAAAATGATTTATAATCCCATCACAGGACTTAATTTCCTTTTAGCGAGTCTGTGGTATGCACAGCAATAGACTGTGGAAACAATTCATTAGACAGGCTTACATTGGGGCTTATTCGATTACCAATACTTTGATAGAATGTACTTAGATGAGATGCAAAATAAAAAGGCAAATCATGGACAAATTGAGAGGTTTTAAAATGGTAACAATCAAGTAAAAACTTTTAATGTTCTCTTATATTTTCTTCACCACCCTTCACAGCTGGCCCTACCCTTCTCCACATGCAGGCAACTTCCCTATAATACTTTCAGTTTGGAAGAGAAAAGAAGCTTCAGCTTTAAATCACATTTGCAGGTTTGATTATCACACAGAACTGCCAGACATGGTAAGTCCTGAATTGAGGCTGTTTGCTTTTTTTTAAGACCACTGACTTTCTACCACTACCTAAGAGTGACCTGAAAAGTCATGGACGAGTTCTCTCCAGGAGTCAGGGGAAACTGGGCCTAATGAAGAGAGAGGCCATCGTGACTGTACACTGCAAATTCTGTGTTCAAAGAGAGATTATATATAAGTCATACTTGCATGCACACTCACATATGGTAAGAAAAGTATATACAACTACACTGTAGTGTTAATTCTTCAAATTTCACTTAATAAATTTTGTATTTCAAATTTTGGTTAAGATGTATTATTAAAATGGGATGTACTTATAATACATTTCAAAGAAAGTCTAAAGCTCAAAAATTTTATTTTTAAAATACAAGAATTTGTAAAAGGATTCATTATCAAGTATTAACCTGCCCTTTGGTTTGAAAGAAAGAAAACTAAATGTGTGATTCAATAGATAAATTATCTTGATTGATGAAATGAATACATTCAAGTTGCATTTTAAAATAATATTTATGAAAGCAAGCCCTGAGATGGATAAGCAAAAGTAAAGGAGTCCTTTTTAGAAAAGATTTAAAATAATTTATAGAAGTAGTATAACAGAGGTATTCATGTAAGAGATACTATTTGAAAAATCAGGTTTACTCCTGTTTTTAAGAATCCCAAGTGGCCCATGCATTCATCAAAGGTATGTGCTTTCTTATCTATCTCAGCAAAATGATTTATAATCCCATCACAGGACTTAATTTCCTTTTAGCGAGTCTGTGGTATGCACAGCAATAGACTGTGGAAACAATTCATTAGACAGGCTTACATTGGGGCTTATTCGTATTACCAATACTTTGATAGAATGTACTTAGATGAGATGCAAAATAAAAAGGCAAATCATGGACAAATTGAGAGGTAATCATTCAAAACATCAATAGCTGTATACTTTGTGATACACAGGAGACAGTAGCCTGTAACAGTTTCTGATGAAAAATATTTAACATTTGTAATTTTATCAATGGTTATATAGTGTTAGAAAAAAAGGAAACTTCCACTATCACATTTTAAACACCAATTTATGCTACTTTACTGACTTTTTGCAACAACCCTTCAGAGGGTTTTGCTATGCAATGATAACATTCACAGGTAGGACTATTTTTGATAACTAACCTTTTCTTCATGTTAAGTAAGTTTGTAATAATAGTTTTTTGACTCTTCTCTCATACTTAGATGTAGCCAATTCATTCAAATATACAGAAAATAATTGTATTGTTTCTTCTTTTTCTTTTCTTTAACAATTAATTATACAGTATGTTGATCACAAACCTTTCTTTTTTTGCTTGTCTATTTATCTTTGAACTTTCCATCAGCATTACCAGCATAGAAGACAAGAACAGCTGTGTTCATGTTTTCACTCCCCTATGTAACTTCCTTGGTGAACAGGAACAATATATTTATAACCCTCATCACTCTTAACTTGGTGCTTTTCACAAATTACATTGAAAATACATATTTTGAAGACTTGCTCTAAGATACAAGGTTCTTTCCATTCTTGACCTGATTTCCAGTCCTTCCAGAGTCGGCTTTCCCAATTCTATATGCCTACCTGAACTTCAAACCATTCCCAGAAGCCAGACCCTGATGGGTAGTGTTATTTTCTGTGTCCTTTCCAAGGTCTGCATCATAACATTAGGATCCTTTATCAGTAATGGTCAACTGCCTAAACTTCCAACAGACTTTCTCCAAGGTGACTCTCTCTCCCAATGGTCGACTTTGGAACCTTCCTATGAGTCCTTGCATAGCCCAGTTGACTGTTCCCCAAATGCCTAGTCAGATTCATCCCATCCCAAAATGAAAAATGCCTACAGAAAAGCATTCTGCATCATTCAACAAGTGAAATATTTCCACCAGCCTCATTTTCTAAACATATTTTTTTTATGATTCAGGCAAATGTTTTCATTGTTATATTTATACATTTAAACCTTTCAAAATATGTTTGTTTATTTATTTTGTTTTTGGCTGTGTTGGCTCTTTGCTGTTTCTCAGGCTTTTCTCTAGCTGTAGACAGTGGGGGCTACTCTCTAGCTGCAGTGCACAGGCTTCTCATTGCAGGGGTTCTAAGGCATGGGGACTTCAATAATTGTGGCTCCTGGGCTCAAGAGAACAGGCTCAGTAGTTGTGGAGCACGGATGTCTTTGCTCTGCAACCTGTGGGATCTTTATGGACTGGGAATTGAACCCACCAGGGAAGGCCTTAAATATTACTTATAGGTGATTTACAGCATTTCAAATACGAACACAAAGTTGAACTCTACTACTTAATTATATTTTATGACAGTTTTCCTGCCAAAGTCAGAAAAAATTTCTTTTAAATTCTCAGAAATAATTGACTAAAATGAACCATATGGTTAGTAATATATGCGTGTGTGTGTGTGTGTGTGTGTATATAAAATACATAGTGGCCTGCAACTTAGAAAAATTTGTAGACAAATATCCTATTACCAACATTTTTACTTTTAAAATTTACAACTTCCAATCCAAAAGATCTTTTTAAGGAGAAATTTATTTCCCACAAAAATTTGTCCCAGTCTTTCCCATATTTTCATGTATCTATTCACGCCAAACCCCAAGTCAAGAATCTAAAAATTCTACCACCAAATGGCTCATTTGATAAGATGCCTTAACACTGTTAGAAGAATACTGTCTCTTTAAAAAAGATAACGCACAGGGCTTCCCCTGGTGGTCCACTGGGTAAGGACACCGCCTTGCAGCACAAGGGGCGCCGGTTTGATCCCTGGCCTGGGAAGATCCCACGTGCCGCGGAGCGGCTGGACCCATGTGTCCAATTACCGAGCCAGAGCTCTGGGGTGCATGCGCCCAGAGCCGGTGCTCTGCAACGACAGAGGCCACCACAATGGGAGGCCCACAGGAGCCAAAGAACAAAGATGAATGAAAATAGAGAAATGGAAGACCAATAGAAGTGGCCCGCCCATCCCCCTCCCTCCCCACCCCACTCCCCAAAAAGATAAATAAATAAAATAAATGTTTAAAAAAGATAACGCACAACTGCTGGTCTCTATACTTATCAAGAATACTACTACAAAAGTTGGACTTCCTTGCTGGTCCAGTGGGTAAGGACACTGTCTTGTAGTGCAAGGGGTAACGATTCAATCCCTAGCCTGGGAAGATTCCACGTGCCGCGAAGCAGCTGGACCAATGTGTCCAACTACCAAGCCAGCACTCTGGAGTACATGTGCCCAGAGCTGGTGCTCTGCATCAAGAGAGGACACTGCAATGGGAGGCCCACACAGGCCAAAGAATAAAGATGGAAATAAATGAAAGATCAATAGAAGTGGCCAAAAACAAACAAAAAAAGAATACTACTACAAAAGTATACTAAAGACAACTTTTAAAATACAAATTTCTTCAGGATAATGTTTCTAATCTTATTTTTCCTGTCCATTTCATTCCAAGGTAACTTTTCTATTTCAAAGTTTACTTACACTGCCAACATGTTTACAATTCTAGAACTGCCATTCTATGTTCACAAAACTACTCCTATATGTTTTTCAACAAGAGATCACTATCCTTCAGAAAGCACCCTAGATTGAAAAAACATTCTTCAAAACAAAAAATGTTAGAATATTCAATATTGGAAACTTTAGAGCTACACGTAAGCCAATATACTTCTTAAATACCTTGTATAGGCTGAACCTGTTGCGTTTCTTTATTGGCTCAAACTATTTCACTGGCATCACTGTAGTAAATTTGCAGATAAAAACCATAACAGTGATAAGTTTTTAACATTAACTTATATGGAAATTATATTACAAGAAGTTAAACAGAAAATATGTTGGGTTGATCTCATACTATTGGTCTTAACCATGTACTAAGGGTTCACAAAATGCAAATTATATCACATTTCCTAGGTATAATATTACTTGTGTCCCACAGACACTCAATGCTGTAAGAATTATTGATTCCATTTTACAGATGAACAGGCTAAAGCTCAGAAAGTGAAAAAAGAAACAAATAGCCAAATAAATGGTAAAGAAATGTAGATATAAACCAACGCCAATCTGATGCTGGTGTTCAGTAGCTAAGTTGTGTCTGACTCTTTGTGATCTCATGAACTACAGCACACCAGGCTTCCTTGCCCTTTACTACCTCCTGGAGTTTGCTCTAATTCACGCCCACTGAGTTAGTGATACTATCTAACCATCTCATCCTCTGCCTCCCTCTTCCCCTTTGTCTTCAATCTTTCTCAGCATCAGGGTCTTTTTGCAAGGAGTCGGGTCTTTGCATCAGGTGGTCAAACTATCGGAGCTTGAACTTTAGCATCAGTCCTTCCAATGAATGTTCACAGTTGATTTCCATTGGGGTTGACTGGTTTGATCTCCTTGTTGTCCAAGGAACTCTCAAAAAGTTTCCTCCAGTACCACAACTCAAAAGCATCAATTCTTTGGCATAATCCTTCTTTATGGACCAACTTTCACATCTATACATGACTACTGGAAAAACCATAGCTTTGACTATACAGATCTTTGTTGGCAAAGCACGTCTTTGCTTTTTAATATCCTGTCTAGGTTCGTCATTGCTTTCCTTTCAAAAAGCAAGTGTCTTTTCATTTCATGACTTCAGTCATAGTCTGCAGTGATTTTGGAGCCCAGCAAAATAAAATCTGTAACTGTTTCCACTTTTTCCCCTTCTATCTGCCAGTAATGAGAGAAGATGCCATGATTTTAGGATTTTTTGTTTTTGTTTTTTTAATGCTGAGTTTCAAGCCAACTTTTTTCACTCTCCTCTCTCACTCTCATCAAGAGGCTCTTGTTCCTCTTCACTTTCTGCCATTAGATTGGTAACATCTGCATACCTGAGGTTGTTGATATTTCTCCCATCAGTCTTGATTCCAGCTTGTGATTCATCCAGCTGGACATTTCACATGACATACTCTGCATATAAGTTAAATAGCACAGAGACAATATACAGCCTTGTCATACTCCTTTCCTAATTTTGAATCAGTCAGTTTTTTCATGTCTGGTTCTAACTGTTGCTTTTTGACCCCCATATACAGGTTTCACAGGAGATAGGTAAGATGGTCTGATACTCCCATCTCTTTAATAATTTTCCACAGTTTGTTGTGATCCACACAGTCAAAGGCTTAAGCATAGTCAATGAAGCACATGCTTTTTTGGAATTCTCTTATTTTAATCTCCATGATTTGACCAGTATTGGCAATGTGATCTCTGTTTCTTCTGCATCTTCTGAAACGTTTTCATGCCTTGCCCTTTACTACCTCCTGGAGTTTGCTCTAATTCACGCCCACTGAGTTAGTGATACTATAACCATCTCATCCTCTGCCTCCCTCTTCCCTTTGTCTTCAATCTTTCTCAGCATCAGGGTCTTTTGCAAGGAGTCGGGTCTTTGCATCAGGTGGTCAAACTATCGGAGCTTGAACTTTAGCATCAGTCCTTCCAATGAATGTTCACAGTTGATTTCCATTGGGGTTGACTGGTTTGATCTCCTTGTTGTCCAAGGAACTCTCAAAAAGTTTCCTCCAGTACCACAACTCAAAAGCATCAATTCTTTGGCATAATCCTTCTTTATGGACCAACTTTCACATCTATACATGACTACTGGAAAAACCATAGCTTTGACTATACAGATCTTTGTTGGCAAAGCACGTCTTTGCTTTTTAATATCCTGTCTAGGTTCGTCATTGCTTTCCTTTCAAAAAGCAAGTGTCTTTTCATTTCATGACTTCAGTCATAGTCTGCAGTGATTTTGGAGCCCAGCAAAATAAAATCTGTAACTGTTTCCACTTTTTCCCCTTCTATCTGCCAGTAATGAGAGAAGATGCCATGATTTTAGGATTTTTTGTTTTTGTTTTTTTAATGCTGAGTTTCAAGCCAACTTTTTTCACTCTCCTCTCTCACTCTCATCAAGAGGCTCTTGTTCCTCTTCACTTTCTGCCATTAGATTGGTAACATCTGCATACCTGAGGTTGTTGATATTTCTCCCATCAGTCTTGATTCCAGCTTGTGATTCATCCAGCTGGACATTTCACATGACATACTCTGCATATAAGTTAAATAGCACAGAGACAATATACAGCCTTGTCATACTCCTTTCCTAATTTTGAATCAGTCAGTTTTTTCATGTCTGGTTCTAACTGTTGCTTTTTGACCCCCATATACAGGTTTCACAGGAGATAGGTAAGATGGTCTGATACTCCCATCTCTTTAATAATTTTCCACAGTTTGTTGTGATCCACACAGTCAAAGGCTTAAGCATAGTCAATGAAGCACATGCTTTTTTGGAATTCTCTTATTTTAATCTCCATGATTTGACCAGTATTGGCAATGTGATCTCTGTTTCTTCTGCATCTTTGAAACCCAGGTTGTATATGTGAACGTTTTCAGTTCAGATACTGTTGACACCTAGCTTGAAGGACTTTGAGCATAACCTTGTTAGCATGTGAAATGAATACAACTATATGGTAGTTTGAATATTTTTTGGCATTGCCCTTCTTTGAGACTGGAATGAAAACTGACCTTTCCCAGTCTGGTGGCCATTGCTAAGTTTTCCAAATTTGCTGACATATTGAGTTTGATGCCAAAGTCTTAATCCTTAAAGAATATTACTTTCATAAACTGGTATTACTGCACATTTATTGTTATAAATGAAGACACTGGAAATTAAAAATGTTTAAAACTTTACAATATTGAATTACTTTAATGTTGCTCTATATCAATAGCTGTTCCTTTGGCTCCTTCCACAGTGCAGCATCTTGAAACTTTGGCTCAAGATGACCAGACAGGCACTGGATAGTAGGGCACACTAACTACCCCCATCACAATGGGTCACAGAATTATAGAAAGAATATTTTGCAGGCATAGGGCTTAAAAATGCCTGGGATTTGCTAAACAATAGGCACACATGATCACAGTATATTCTGTATATAAAACAATAATTATTGCTATTAAAATAATTCCAGAAGCATGTGTGTAAAACAGAAAATGCAAGCTGCCTATTCTGGGAAACTCCTAAACCTGATTGTACTAGAAGCTCTTTTTGCCCGAGTACAAGTGCCCTAAAGAGTTGTCAAATGGTTTGCATTTAGGTTCTTGTTGAAGCAAGCTCAGTTCTCTACTGAACCACCTCTCTAATAATTTAACTTTCTTCTTACTCTCACCCACTTCAGGCAGTAACACTAATGGTACTACTCTTACTCTTAAGAGGAAAGCCTTTCATATATGGTTCTAACAAGTAGATAAAGTAAATAAATAACAAGCTCTGAAACATAGCAACCAGCCCACCAAATACATGGAAACTAGTAATGTCAGTCCATTCACCTATCTTAAGAGTGCTGGCATTTTAAAATAAGACAAGTAGGCTGGTTTATAAATAAAACAAGCAGGAGAGGTAAACCTGTAATTTGCATAACAAGATAGAATGTCCAGATCTTTTATCCAATCATTCAGCTGGCAGTGCTAGCAAAGACACAAATTCTTCTTATGATATATTCTTGGCTTTGCAAGGTCTTAGCTCTAGGATGCAATAATTTAAAAAAGAAAAGAAAAAGAAACGTAATAAATTCAGGCATCATTAAAGCTTTCTGCCTGATATAAAACATGCATCAGAACCCAAATGACTCATCAAATTTCTGAGTTGGAATGAATTCCTATTTTGATAGACCTTTCCCAGTCTGGTGGCCATTGCTAAGTTTTCCAAATTTGCTGACATATTGAGTTTGATGCCAAAGTCTTAATCCTTAAAGAATATTACTTTCATAAACTGGTATTACTGCACATTTATTGTTATAAATGAAGACACTGGAAATTAAAAATGTTTAAAACTTTACAATATTGAATTACTTTAATGTTGCTCTATATCAATAGCTGTTCCTTTGGCTCCTTCCACAGTGCAGCATCTTGAAACTTTGGCTCAAGATGACCAGCCAGGCACTGGCTAGTAGGGAACACCAACTACCCCATCACAATGGGTCACAGAATTATAGAAAGAATATTTTGCAGGCATAGGGCTTAAAAATGCCTGGGATTTGCTAAACAATAGGCACACATGATCACAGTATATTCTGTATATAAAACAATAATTATTGCTATTAAAATAATTCCAGAAGCATGTGTGTAAAACAGAAAATGCAAGCTGCCTATTCTGGGAAACTCCTAAACCTGATTGTACTAGAAGCTCTTTTTGCCCGAGTACAAGTGCCCTAAAGAGTTGTCAAATGGTTTGCATTTAGGTTCTTGTTGAAGCAAGCTCAGTTCTCTACTGAACCACCTCTCTAATAATTTAACTTTCTTCTTACTCTCACCCACTTCAGGCAGTAACACTAATGGTACTACTCTTACTCTTAAGAGGAAAGCCTTTCATATATGGTTCTAACAAGTAGATAAAGTAAATAAATAACAAGCTCTGAAACATAGCAACCAGCCCACCAAATACATGGAAACTAGTAATGTCAGTCCATTCACCTATCTTAAGAGTGCTGGCATTTTAAAATAAGACAAGTAGGCTGGTTTATAAATAAAACAAGCAGGAGAGGTAAACCTGTAATTTGCATAACAAGATAGAATGTCCAGATCTTTTATCCAATCATTCAGCTGGCAGTGCTAGCAAAGACACAAATTCTTCTTATGATATATTCTTGGCTTTGCAAGGTCTTAGCTCTAGGATGCAATAATTTAAAAAAGAAAAGAAAAAGAAACGTAATAAATTCAGGCATCATTAAAGCTTTCTGCCTGATATAAAACATGCATCAGAACCCAAATGACTCATCAAATTTCTGAGTTGGAATGAATTCCTATTTTGATATGTTTTTCAATGAAACTTTACTTGTAATAAGAAGTGGCATCAAGCTTGAATGAGACTGTCAGTTCTAGAGAGAATAACTTATTGACTTATCCAATGGGCTACAAAATCAGTAGCAAAGTTGAAATTAAAAATCAGCCCCTTGGTGTCTTTACATTTACCTAGTGTGTCTAACAATATGGCCAACAATTATTGGTAAGAAAAAAAAGAATAAACATGTAGTCCTGATATATAGCAAGTGATGGAAAGTTCTTGAGTTTAAGAAAACAGTATTTCACAGAGACAAATTCAAATAGTGACAGGTTTCAAAAACATGCACTCAGTGTATTTGCTGGTCACACACTAATCTTGTCATGCTACTGTGAACCCTAATATCATACCTTCCAGCTGTCAATATAATTTCTTTTTAAACAAAGTTTCAGATTACTCTGACAGAATGTAATAGAAGCACTTAGGATAAATCTGCAGGAAATATTTACCCATCTCCACAATTATCAAAAGTCATGTACAACCAACTGTTTACAATACCCAGAAATGCAATAATAACCACACACAAAAAAAATGTGTCTCATTTGGAAATGCATTCAGCCAACTTTTGGGTCATTTGGTGGTTGATGATCCAACCTGCTGGGGATATTTAGGGCTCCTTGTTTCTTTCCATTTTCTCTCAAGAGGCTCATCTTTTCCTTTTTTTTTCTTTTCCCCATCATGCTTCTTTTATTTATATTTATTTTCATCCACCTTTTTTATTCTTTGGCAAGTGTGGGCCTCCCACTGCACTGGCCTTTGTCACTGCAGAGCACCAGCCCTAGGCGCAGGTGCTCCAGAGTGCTAGCTCATAATTGGACACCCAGTCCAGCTGCTCCATGACACTTAGAATCTTCCTGGGCCAGGGATTGAACTGGTGCCCCTTTAACTGCAAGGAGGACTCTTTTAACCATTGGACCATCAGCGAAGCCCTCATCTTTTTCTTATTTGGAGTTATTAGTTAGCTTCAAGGGTAGAAGAGGGAAAGTTTTTTAAACAAATTAGTGAAAATTTGTTAAACTAAAATAAGTGAATTTTACCTTTTTGAGAATAGTACAAATAGTAAACTTCAAAAAAGGAAGTTACAAACCTTATTAATAAGAAGTGGCATCAAGCTTGAATGAGACTGTCAGTTCTAGAGAGAATAACTTATTGACTTATCCAATGGGCTACAAAATCAGTAGCAAAGTTGAAATTAAAAATCAGCCCCTTGGTGTCTTTACATTTACCTAGTGTGTCTAACAATATGGCCAACAATTATTGGTAAGAAAAAAAAGAATAAACATGTAGTCCTGATATATAGCAAGTGATGGAAAGTTCTTGAGTTTAAGAAAACAGTATTTCACAGAGACAAATTCAAATAGTGACAGGTTTCAAAAACATGCACTCAGTGTATTTGCTGGTCACACACTAATCTTGTCATGCTACTGTGAACCCTAATATCATACCTTCCAGCTGTCAATATAATTTCTTTTTAAACAAAGTTTCAGATTACTCTGACAGAATGTAATAGAAGCACTTAGGATAAATCTGCAGGAAATATTTACCCATCTCCACAATTATCAAAAGTCATGTACAACCAACTGTTTACAATACCCAGAAATGCAATAATAACCACACACAAAAAAAATGTGTCTCATTTGGAAATGCATTCAGCCAACTTTTGGGTCATTTGGTGGTTGATGATCCAACCTGCTGGGGATATTTAGGGCTCCTTGTTTCTTTCCATTTTCTCTCAAGAGGCTCATCTTTTCCTTTTTTTTTCTTTTCCCCATCATGCTTCTTTTATTTATATTTATTTTCATCCACCTTTTTTATTCTTTGGCAAGTGTGGGCCTCCCACTGCACTGGCCTTTGTCACTGCAGAGCACCAGCCCTAGGCGCAGGTGCTCCAGAGTGCTAGCTCATAATTGGACACCCAGTCCAGCTGCTCCATGACACTTAGAATCTTCCTGGGCCAGGGATTGAACTGGTGCCCCTTTAACTGCAAGGAGGACTCTTTTAACCATTGGACCATCAGCGAAGCCCTCATCTTTTTCTTATTTGGAGTTATTAGTTAGCTTCAAGGGTAGAAGAGGGAAAGTTTTTTAAACAAATTAGTGAAAATTTGTTAAACTAAAATAAGTGAATTTTACCTTTTTGAGAATAGTACAAATAGTAAACTTACAAACAAAGGAAGAGTTACATTATTTCCTTATTATTTGTAAGGTTACATTATCTGTGTTAAGTATTTCATCCACTTTCCATTGATAATCACTAACCACTTCTTGACATTTTTTGGTCTACTTCATCAATTATACTTTTGAGCTGATGATTCTCATTCTCTCCTTACAACACACAAACACAGTGCTTCACAATGCCAATATAATAAGGACTTCACCATTTGCTTTTTACGTTTTATTTTGGAATATAGTTGATTAACAATATTGTGTCAGTTTCCATTGTACAGCAAAATGATTCAGTTATATACATACATGTATATATTCTTTCTAAAATTCCTTTTCCATTTAGGTTGTTACATATACTAAGTAGAGCTCCCTGTGCTTTAAAAAGCATATTTGAGGAGAGGGCTATAGGTATGGTAGAAGGAAAACACTTGATTAAAAGTCAACCACAAAGAAAAACTGGAAATGAAGGAAAAGAATCCGTACAAAAAAAAGAAAACCAAGAACACTGCGCTTAAACTGGCATGTTGAAACACAAAACAAAAAATGAAATAAATAAAGCAGACAATTACAAAACAAACACACACAATCACACACAACTCTAAGATCTTAAAGAAAAAAACTTTCAGTCACATTGGTAATGCAATGGTGACACAAGTCTTCACAAGGCATAGGAAGTGTGCACTTCCTGGGGAGCAGTACACTGACAGTAATTTTCATGGTTCAAGTCTGAGGAAGTCAGCTGATAATGATTGCCGAGAATTTTCAGCTCAAAAGATCCTGACCTGACAGGAAGAAAATTAGGAATCAAACTTAACTTACATCAAGCATCATGTACGGTGTCAACATTTACTGTAAATTTCTGTTCTTCAGCTGGAGCTTTTGGTTGCAAAACTCTGCTCTGTGGTCTGGGCCAGGGATTGAACTGGTGCCCCTTTAAGGAGGACTCTTTAACCATTGGACCATCAGCAAGCCCTCATCTTTTTCTTATTTGGAGTTATTAGTTAGCTTCAAGGGTAGAAGAGGGAAAGTTTTTTAAACAAATTAGTGAAAATTTGTTAAACTAAAATAAGTGAATTTTACCTTTTTGAGAATAGTACAAATAGTAAACTTACAAACAAAGGAAGAGTTACATTATTTCCTTATTATTTGTAAGGTTACATTATCTGTGTTAAGTATTTCATCCACTTTCCATTGATAATCACTAACCACTTCTTGACATTTTTTGGTCTACTTCATCAATTATACTTTTGAGCTGATGATTCTCATTCTCTCCTTACAACACACAAACACAGTGCTTCACAATGCCAATATAATAAGGACTTCACCATTTGCTTTTTACGTTTTATTTTGGAATATAGTTGATTAACAATATTGTGTCAGTTTCCATTGTACAGCAAAATGATTCAGTTATATACATACATGTATATATTCTTTCTAAAATTCCTTTTCCATTTAGGTTGTTACATATACTAAGTAGAGCTCCCTGTGCTTTAAAAAGCATATTTGAGGAGAGGGCTATAGGTATGGTAGAAGGAAAACACTTGATTAAAAGTCAACCACAAAGAAAAACTGGAAATGAAGGAAAAGAATCCGTACAAAAAAAAGAAAACCAAGAACACTGCGCTTAAACTGGCATGTTGAAACACAAAACAAAAAATGAAATAAATAAAGCAGACAATTACAAAACAAACACACACAATCACACACAACTCTAAGATCTTAAAGAAAAAAACTTTCAGTCACATTGGTAATGCAATGGTGACACAAGTCTTCACAAGGCATAGGAAGTGTGCACTTCCTGGGGAGCAGTACACTGACAGTAATTTTCATGGTTCAAGTCTGAGGAAGTCAGCTGATAATGATTGCCGAGAATTTTCAGCTCAAAAGATCCTGACCTGACAGGAAGAAAATTAGGAATCAAACTTAACTTACATCAAGCATCATGTACGGTGTCAACATTTACTGTAAATTTCTGGTCTTCTCCAGCTGGAGCTTTTGGTTGCAAAACTCTGCTCTGTGGTCTGTAAGTAGGGAATGGCAGCACTCAGAAGAACTGGCAATACTTCCCAACTGAGAATGACAAGAAACCAGGGGCTTCCCCTGGTGGTCCAGTGGGTAAGGACACCGCCTTGCAGTGCAAGGGGCACTGGTTCTATCCCTGGCCTGGGAGGATCCCACGTGCCGCGGAGCAGCTGGACCAATGTGTGCAATTACCGAGTCGGAGCTCTGGAGCGCATGCGCCCGGAGCCAGCGCTCTGCAGTGACAGACGCCACTGCGATGGGAGGCCCACAGGAGCCAGAGAACAAAGACAGATGAAAATAGAGAAATGAAAGACCAACAGAAGTGGTCCGCCCACCACCCCCACCCAAAATAAATAAATAAATAAATAAATAAATAAAAAAGAATGACAAGAAACCAATACAACCATTCAGTCTTCATTTAAAATTTATCTTTAACTTTCAAGTGCAAACTCTCTATAACTTCACTGGATGGTTTTGTAGACTTTTGCCCCATCAATATAAAGAGAATTTAAATTTAAAATCACTCAACTCCCCATGGAAATTTACTTTTTATGTTGAAAACAGGAAAAAATATTTTAAAATATCATCTTATTCTAATTTATGTCTCAGGTAAGACAAAATTTAAAAAACACTGTTTCATAAATAACTATCTCCTTTAAAAACAGACCCGATGAATTACAAAATGAGCTAATTATGTAACTCCTCTGTGAGTGGTGTGAAGCAAAAGGAAAGACCAATGAATTAAAAAATTAGCTAATTATGTAATGCAATGGTGACACAAGTCTTCACAAGGCATAGGAAGTGTGCACTTCCTGGGGAGCAGTACACTGACAGTAATTTTCATGGTTCAAGTCTGAGGAAGTCAGCTGATAATGATTGCCGAGAATTTTCAGCTCAAAAGATCCTGACCTGACAGGAAGAAAATTAGGAATCAAACTTAACTTACATCAAGCATCATGTACGGTGTCAACATTTACTGTAAATTTCTGGTCTTCTCCAGCTGGAGCTTTTGGTTGCAAAACTCTGCTCTGTGGTCTGTAAGTAGGGAATGGCAGCACTCAGAAGAACTGGCAATACTTCCCAACTGAGAATGACAAGAAACCAGGGGCTTCCCCTGGTGGTCCAGTGGGTAAGGACACCGCCTTGCAGTGCAAGGGGCACTGGTTCTATCCCTGGCCTGGGAGGATCCCACGTGCCGCGGAGCAGCTGGACCAATGTGTGCAATTACCGAGTCGGAGCTCTGGAGCGCATGCGCCCGGAGCCAGCGCTCTGCAGTGACAGACGCCACTGCGATGGGAGGCCCACAGGAGCCAGAGAACAAAGACAGATGAAAAATGGAGAAATGAAAGACCAACAGAAGTGGCCCGCCCACTCCCCTCCCTCCCCAACCCAACCCCCACCCAAAATAAATAAATAAATAAATAAATAAATAAAAAAGAATGACAAGAAACCAATACAACCATTCAGTCTTCATTTAAAATTTATCTTTAACTTTCAAGTGCAAACTCTCTATAACTTCACTGGATGGTTTTGTAGACTTTTGCCCCATCAATATAAAGAGAATTTAAATTTAAAATCACTCAACTCCCCATGGAAATTTACTTTTTATGTTGAAAACAGGAAAAAATATTTTAAAATATCATCTTATTCTAATTTATGTCTCAGGTAAGACAAAATTTAAAAAACACTGTTTCATAAATAACTATCTCCTTTAAAAACAGACCCGATGAATTACAAAATGAGCTAATTATGTAACTCCTCTGTGAGTGGTGTGAGGTGGGGAGCTGGGAAAGGGAATGATGAGGTAATAAGAAGTTAGATCAAACCATTAATTTGACACTATGAATTAAATTTTAAAGTTGTTCATTGTTCAAAATAATCTCTTTCAGAATAAAATATATTAACCTATCAAACTTTATAAGGCTATTTTACTCTATATTTTTCAATATATTTACCAGGTTTCTGGTTCAAAATGCCTCTCATTGCTCCAAACAAACAGACCACACAAAAATATAAATGTAAGAAATTATGCTAATGTGTCTATACTAGCATGGGCTAAAATATGAAAGAGTACCCAGCAAGGGCTTAAGCCAGAGAAAATGGGAATTAAGGGCATGGTCTCAAAAGTCTCAGATAAGCCAATGATACTACTCTAATGACAGAAAATGAACAGGAATTAAAGCCTCTTGATGAGGGTAAAAGAGGAAAGTGAAAAGGCTGACTTGAAACTCAACATTAAAGAAAAACCTAAGATCATGGCATCTGGTCACATCACTTCATGGCAAACAGAAGGGGAAAAAGTGGAAGCAGTGACAGATTTTATTTAATATTCCAAAAAATCACTGCAGACTGTGATTACAGTCATGAAATGAAAAGATGCTTGCCCCTTGGAAGGAAATCAATGACAAAACTAGACAGTGTATTAAAAAGCAAAGACATCACTTTGCCAACAAAGGTCCATATAGTCAAAACCATGGTTTTCCTAGTAGTCACGTATGGATGTGAGAACTGGACCATAAAGAAGGCTAAGCACTGATGCTTTTGAATTGTGCTGGAGAAGACTTTTGAGAGGCCCTTGGATTGCAAGGAGATCAAATCAGTCATTCCTAAAGGAAATCAATCTTGAATATTCATTGTTGCTGAAGCTGAACTTCCAGTACTTTGTCCACCTGCTGCAAAGAGCCGACTCCCTGAAAAAGACCCCAAGGCTGGGAAAGATCGCAGGCAAAAGGTGAAGGGAGAGGCAGGGGATGAGTTGGTTAGATAGCATCACTAACTCAATGGACATGAATTTGAGTAAACTCTGGGAGACCATGGATGACAGAAGAACTTGGTGTGCTAAGTGTTGGAAGTTGTGAAGAGTTTGACACAACTTAGCTACTGAACAACAAGGAGAGAAGGAAAATAATCCACTTTAATGTATATATATTTGGAGTTTAAAAATGTACTATAAAAACATGTGTCATTTTCATAATTAAAAATGGTTTTAGAAAAACATGTTTAAAAGAAAAAACAAGGGAATTTCCTAGCAGTTCAGTGATTAGGATCCTGTACTTTCACTCTCAAGGGCCCAGGTTCAATTCCCCTGGTGGGGGAACTATGATCTCTTAACCAATGTGGCCAAATAAAATAAAAGAACGGAAGTGTTTACCTACTTAAAAAAAAATTTAACATAAGAAAGAATAAAACCAAATTCTAGAAGAATATGTGTGTATACTCAGTCATGTCCGACTCTTTCTGACCCCGTGGACTAAAGCTGCCAGGCTCCTCTGTTCCTGGAATTTCCCAGGCAATAATATTGGAGTGGGATGCCAATTCCTTCTCCAGGGGATCTTCCTGACCTAGGGACTGAACCTGGGTCTCCTGCATTGCAGGTAGATTCCTTACCACCTTAGCCACCAGGGAACTCTAGGAGAACACACGTAATAAACTTATTTACATTGTTTACATAAGAAAGGTAGTATATAAAATCCATTAATCACAAATGAAAAAGACAATAATCAAAATGACCTGAAAAAAAATTCTGCATTAAAAGTACCATAAAAATCAAAAACAAGAACACATAAACTAGGAAAATATTTTTCTCATATAGGACAGATAAAAGGCTAATGATTAATAGTCTACAGAGTACACAAAATCAAGAAAGACTATAAGTAAAGATTTCATAACAAAATAAAAACGAACAGCAAAGAAACAGGAAATATGATTAACTTCATTTCCATCAAAAGAAATGCAAATCAAAAAGCCAATAATATAGACAGAAGGAACAATGGAATATAATTAAAAGAACAGAAATAAACCAAATATGTAGAGTCAACTGCTTTTTGACAAAGGTATTCAAACTATTTAGTAGGGAAAGAATAGTACTTTCAGCAAATGGATCTGGGACAACTAAATACATACAAATGAAAGAATGAAACTGAACCTGTATTTTACAGTATATACAAAAATTGCTTTAAAATGAAACAGAAGTTTGTAAGAGCTAAAACTATAAAACTCTTAGAAACAAAACATACAGGAAAATCTTTATAACTTTGGATTTGACAATAGATTCTAAGATATAACAGCAAAAAGGTGCAACAAAAGAAAAAAATATGTGAGACTTCATAAAAGTTAAAAAGTTTGTTGCACATCAAACATTATCAATAAAGTAAAAAAGAAAAACCATAAAATGGGAGAAAATACTTGCAAGTCATGTATCTGGTAAAGGCCTGCTGTCCAGACTATATAAAAAACATTTATAACTTAACACAAAACAATTCAGCTTGAACAAATATTTCTCTAAAGAACTACTTCTATTTGGTCAGAAGCACATTAAGAGATGCTCAATATCATTATTCATTTGGGAAGCACAAATAAAAACTATGCACTCGAACCAGGACAACTATGATTTAAAACAAAACAAAGAAAATAACAAGTACTGGTGAGGAGGTGGAGAAACTGCAACCTTTGTATATTGCTGGAGAGAATGTAAAATGACACAGTTCCTGTGGAAAACAGTTCAGCAGGCCTTCAAGAGGTTAAACAAAGAATTACTGTAAGACACAGCAATTCTTCAACTAGGAACATATTCAAAAGAAAGGAAAACAGATGATTAGACAAATACTTGCCCATAAATGTTCGCAGCAGCACTATTTATAATAGCCAAAAGGTGTAAACAGCCATCATTGAATGAATGGAAAAATATATGTAGTATATCCATATGATAGAGTATTTTTCAGTCGCAAATGAAATGAAATCTTGATATACACTACAATGTGGATGAAGTTCAAAAATATTATGCTAAATCATGAAAGCTATACACACACAAAAGGTCAAATGTCATATAATTCTACTTACATAAAATATATAATGAATCCATAAATACAGGTGGCAGATCATTGGTTGCCTGGGGCTAGGCTGGGGAGTGGGATGAGAGGGAAGTGCATAGTGACTTCTTTTTTTTTTTTTAAAGATTTATTTATTTATTTAGGGGGGTGTGGGGAGGCGGGGCTGGGGTGGGGAGGGAGGGGCGGTGGGCCACTTCTATTGGTCTTTCATTTATCTATTTTCATCCATATTTGTTCTTTGACCCGTGTGGGCCTCCCATCGCAATGGCCTCTGTTGTCGCAGAGCACTGTCTCTGGGAGCATGCGCTCCAGAGCACCGGCTCGGATAATTGGACACATTGGTCCAGCCGCTCCGCAGCACGTGGGATCTTCCCAGGCCAGGGATCGAACCGGCGCCACTTGCACTGCAAGGCAGTGTCCTCACCCACTGGACCACCAGGGAAGCCCCTGGGCCATTGATTTTTAATGCCGACTAACTTTTCACATGTATTGTCTCTGGGTGCATCCCGATCGCCCAGATCATAAAAAACATTATACTGCTTGAACAAATATTTCTCTAAAGAACTACTTCTGTTTGGTCAGAAGCACATTAAGAGATGCTCAATATCATTATTCATTTGGGAAGCACAAATAAAAACTATGCACTCGAACCAGGACAACTATGATTTAAAACAAAACAAAGAAAATAACAAGTACTGGTGAGGAGGTGGAGAAACTGCAACCTTTGTATATTGCTGGAGAGAATGTAAAATGACACAGTTCCTGTGGAAAACAGTTCAGCAGGCCTTCAAGAGGTTAAACAAAGAATTACTGTAAGACACAGCAATTCTTCAACTAGGAACATATTCAAAAGAAAGGAAAACAGATGATTAGACAAATACTTGCCCATAAATGTTCGCAGCAGCACTATTTATAATAGCCAAAAGGTGTAAACAGCCATCATTGAATGAATGGAAAAATATATGTAGTATATCCATATGATAGAGTATTTTTCAGTCGCAAATGAAATGAAATCTTGATATACACTACAATGTGGATGAAGTTCAAAAATATTATGCTAAATCATGAAAGCTATACACACACAAAAGGTCAAATGTCATATAATTCTACTTACATAAAATATATAATGAATCCATAAATACAGGTGGCAGATCATTGGTTGCCTGGGGCTAGGCTGGGGAGTGGGATGAGAGGGAAGTGCATAGTGACTTCTTTTTTTTTTTTTAAAGATTTATTTATTTATTTAGGGGGTGCGGGGTGAGGCGGGGCTGGGGTGGGGAGGGAGGGGGCGGGTGGGCCACTTCTATTGGTCTTTCATTTATCTATTTTCATCCATATTTGTTCTTTGACCCGTGTGGGCCTCCCATCGCAATGGCCTCTGTTGTCGCAGAGCACTGTCTCTGGGAGCATGCGCTCCAGAGCACCGGCTCGGATAATTGGACACATTGGTCCAGCCGCTCCGCAGCACGTGGGATCTTCCCAGGCCAGGGATCGAACCGGCGCCACTTGCACTGCAAGGCAGTGTCCTCACCCACTGGACCACCAGGGAAGCCCCTGGGCCATTGATTTTTAATGCCGACTAACTTTTCACATGTATTGTCTCTGGGTGACCCATCCCCAGTATCTGGCAATGGAATCATGAGCAACTTCTGTTTATTCTTTATCATTTTTTCATTAAAAATAACTAATAAATGCAGTTTCGCACTGGTATTTTTGATAAATGCAAAAAATGAATCAAGCTATTAATCTATGTACAGTTTTTAGATTCAGTTTAATTTCCTTCTCATTTGAGTAATGATGTCATTCTTTGCCATTAACTTATTGCCCCTTCCCTAAGAAATCTAATAAGGACACAGATCCTCCTTCCAAATTCCTCCTGGGAAAAAGAACAAATACTTCACAGATATACTTCATTTTATCTTAAAAACCTGTTAGTCATCTGTATCTCCTATATTCCTAATGGGGATATACATAGGTCAGCCCTTTTGAAAAGAATATAGGGTAAATATTAATCTTCCCAAAGAGATTCCAGAGAACCACTAAAGGAACAACCACTGTGTGAACACATGTAGGATATCAGAATTACTCTATTTTTTACCTATAATAAATACACTGACAGGAGAGTATTTATACATATAGGATTTCCTTCTCTTCTCGGGACAGTATAGTTTCAACCCACTGGTACTTCTGCTGACAAAAACTGTCGTGGTTACCTTTTTTTGAGCCTGTGCAATATTTGTGTCCCCTCAATACTTATATGTTGAAATCCTAACCACATTGTAACAGTAGAATGAAGCAGGGTGTTTGGGAATGATTAGGTCATGAGTCCATATAGTCAAAACAAAGGTTTTTTTCTCCAGAAGTCATGTATCAATGAGAGACGTGGAGTATAAAGAAGGCCTGAGTGTCGAAGAATTGATGCTTTTGAACTGTGGTGGGCCATTATAAAAATCAAAACGAAAAGGTTTTTTTCTCTCTGAAGTCAGTACTTTGGTCAACTGAGTAGATGTCTCTGGGAGCATGCGCCCAGAGCACCGGCTCGGATAATTGGACACATTGGTCCAGCCGCTCCGCAGCACGTGGATCTTCCCAGGCCAGGGATCGAACCGCGCCACTTGCACTGCAAGGCAGTGTCCTCACCCACTGGACCACCAGGGAAGCCCCTGGGCCATTGATTTTTAATGCCGACTAACTTTTCACATGTATTGTCTCTGGGTGACCCATCCCCAGTATCTGGCAATGGAATCATGAGCAACTTCTGTTTATTCTTTATCATTTTTTCATTAAAAATAACTAATAAATGCAGTTTCGCACTGGTATTTTTGATAAATGCAAAAAATGAATCAAGCTATTAATCTATGTACAGTTTTTAGATTCAGTTTAATTTCCTTCTCATTTGAGTAATGATGTCATTCTTTGCCATTAACTTATTGCCCCTTCCCTAAGAAATCTAATAAGGACACAGATCCTCCTTCCAAATTCCTCCTGGGAAAAAGAACAAATACTTCACAGATATACTTCATTTTATCTTAAAAACCTGTTAGTCATCTGTATCTCCTATATTCCTAATGGGGATATACATAGGTCAGCCCTTTTGAAAAGAATATAGGGTAAATATTAATCTTCCCAAAGAGATTCCAGAGAACCACTAAAGGAACAACCACTGTGTGAACACATGTAGGATATCAGAATTACTCTATTTTTTACCTATAATAAATACACTGACAGGAGAGTATTTATACATATAGGATTTCCTTCTCTTCTCGGGACAGTATAGTTTCAACCCACTGGTACTTCTGCTGACAAAAACTGTCGTGTTTACCTTTTTCTGAGCCTGTGCAATATTTGTGTCCCCTCAATACTTATATGTTGAAATCCTAACCACATTGTAACAGTAGAATGAAGCAGGGTGTTTGGGAATGATTAGGTCATGAGTCCATATAGTCAAAACAAAGGTTTTTTTCTCCAGAAGTCATGTATCAATGAGAGACGTGGAGTATAAAGAAGGCCTGAGTGTCGAAGAATTGATGCTTTTGAACTGTGGTGCTAGAGAAGGCTCTTGAGAGTCCTTGGACTGCAAGGAGATCAAACCAGTCAATCGTAAAGGAAATCAACTCCAAATATTCATTGGAAGGACTGATGCTGAAGCTGAAGCTCCAGTACTTTGGTCAACTGATGTGAAGAGACAACTCATTGGAAAAGAGTGTGATGCTGGGGAAAAGAGAAAGCAGAAGGAGAAGGGGACAGCAGAGGACAAGATGATTGGATGGCATCACTTGAGTCAATGGACATAAGTTTGAGCAAGCTCTGGGAGATGGTGAAGCACAGGGAAGCCTGGTGTGCTGTAGTCCATGGGGTCACAAAGAGTAGGACACAACTGAGCAACTGAATTGAACTGAGGTCGTTAGGGTGAAGACACCATGAATGGAATTAGTGTCCTCATAAAAAAATGCCTCAGAGAGCTTTCCTTCTTCTTCCACCATGTGAGAACACAGAGAGAAGAGGGTCATACATGAACCAGGAAGTAGGCCTCATCAGATGCTAAATTTGTCTGAAGCTTGACCTTGGACTTCCCAGCCTCCACAAATATAGGAAATAAATATTTGCTATTTCAGCCACCCAGGCTATAGTAATTGTGTTACAGTGGCCAAAAAATTAGCCTGCATCATTTTATAGTATACAACATAAATGATGGGCAAGTAGTGTCCTTTTTGAGGATACCCTTGATTTTTTTAAAGGTTAACTGTTATTCTACAGAAGTTACTAATACCAAAAACTGAAGTATGATTACACCTACCAAAGATAAATCATGGCAGGTTTCTTCATGTACAACTTGCAATACAGTTCTGAAAACAATTCTAAAGTAGAAATCACAAAAGTGGCTTAGTCCAAAAAGAAAACAACTTCTTAAACGAGTAAAAATATCTGAGCCTGTGCAATATTTGTGTCCCCTCAATACTTATATGTTGAAATCCTAACCACATTGTAACAGTAGAATGAAGCAGGGTGTTTGGGAATGATTAGGTCATGAGTCCATATAGTCAAAACAAAGGTTTTTTTCTCCAGAAGTCATGTATCAATGAGAGACGTGGAGTATAAAGAAGGCCTGAGTGTCGAAGAATTGATGCTTTTGAACTGTGGTGCTAGAGAAGGCTCTTGAGAGTCCTTGGACTGCAAGGAGATCAAACCAGTCAATCGTAAAGGAAATCAACTCCAAATATTCTTTGGGAAGGACTGATGCTGAAGCTGAAGCTCCAGTACTTTGGTCAACTGATGTGAAGAGACAACTCATTGGAAAAGAGTGTGATGCTGGGGAAAGAGAAAGCAGAAGGAGAAGGGGACAGCAGAGGACAAGATGATTGGATGGCATCACTTGAGTCAATGGACATAAGTTTGAGCAAGCTCTGGGAGATGGTGAAGCACAGGGAAGCCTGGTGTGCTGTAGTCCATGGGGTCACAAAGAGTAGGACACAACTGAGCAACTGAATTGAACTGAGGTCGTTAGGGTGAAGACACCATGAATGGAATTAGTGTCCTCATAAAAAAATGCCTCAGAGAGCTTTCCTTCTTCTTCCACCATGTGAGAACACAGAGAGAAGAGGGTCATACATGAACCAGGAAGTAGGCCTCATCAGATGCTAAATTTGTCTGAAGCTTGACCTTGGACTTCCCAGCCTCCACAAATATAGGAAATAAATATTTGCTATTTCAGCCACCCAGGCTATAGTAATTGTGTTACAGTGGCCAAAAAATTAGCCTGCATCATTTTATAGTATACAACATAAATGATGGGCAAGTAGTGTCCTTTTTGAGGATACCCTTGATTTTTTTAAAGGTTAACTGTTATTCTACAGAAGTTACTAATACCAAAAACTGAAGTATGATTACACCTACCAAAGATAAATCATGGCAGGTTTCTTCATGTACAACTTGCAATACAGTTCTGAAAACAATTCTAAAGTAGAAATCACAAAAGTGGCTTAGTAGAACAGGAACACTGGAAAAAGAATATGGACCTTCAAGGCAACACTGTAATACTATGGGCTTAACAATTCTGATATGTCTATTTTAAATCTTATTATTTTGCAATCAAAATACATATTCTGAAACCAGGAGACTGTCATATGAGAAGTCATCTTCCTGAATCTTTATCCATAAAGTGAGTTAGATAAAATAACTCGCAAGACATCCCCATGTTCTATGAGGTTTATCATGAGAGGCTGAATTGGAGGAGAACCCATTCTGGCAACCTATTCCAGTATTCTTGCCTGGGAAATCCCATGGACAGAGAAAACTGATGAACTATGGTCCACGGGGTCGCAAGAATCAGACACGACTGAGTGACTAAACCACTGCCACCAGAACAGAGAAGTTACCATTTATCTCCTGTTACCAATTCCATCCAATCCTCATTTCATATCTTACACAATCTACCAGAAACATTGAGCTGATCACTCTCCTAGTTTCTTACATAATTTTCTTCGTATCTCTGAAGACTCCATCAGTTCTTCCTTAGTTACTTTATCCCTCACTGGCTACTCCTAGTCCCTGCCTCTAGTCCTTCCCACCTGTCTGCTTTCAAGATAACCCACAGATCAGGTCTTTTTTATTGTGCCCAGCTTTGCATGAAATATTCCCTTGGTATTTCTAATTTTCTTGTAGAGATCTCTAGTCTTTCCCATTCCATTGTTTTCCTTTATCTCTTTGCATTGTTCACTTTGGAAGGCCCTTTCCTTATCTTTAAACTTTGCATTGAAGCTTGACCTTGGACTCCCTCCACAAATATAGGAAATAAATATTTGCTATTTCAGCCACCCAGGCTATAGTAATTGTGTTACAGTGGCCAAAAAATTAGCCTGCATCATTTTATAGTATACAACATAAATGATGGGCAAGTAGTGTCCTTTTTGAGGATACCCTTGATTTTTTTAAAGGTTAACTGTTATTCTACAGAAGTTACTAATACCAAAAACTGAAGTATGATTACACCTACCAAAGATAAATCATGGCAGGTTTCTTCATGTACAACTTGCAATACAGTTCTGAAAACAATTCTAAAGTAGAAATCACAAAAGTGGCTTAGTAGAACAGGAACACTGGAAAAAGAATATGGACCTTCAAGGCAACACTGTAATACTATGGGCTTAACAATTCTGATATGTCTATTTTAAATCTTATTATTTTGCAATCAAAATACATATTCTGAAACCAGGAGACTGTCATATGAGAAGTCATCTTCCTGAATCTTTATCCATAAAGTGAGTTAGATAAAATAACTCGCAAGACATCCCCATGTTCTATGAGGTTTATCATGAGAGGCTGAATTGGAGGAGAACCCATTCTGGCAACCTATTCCAGTATTCTTGCCTGGGAAATCCCATGGACAGAGAAAACTGATGAACTATGGTCCACGGGGTCGCAAGAATCAGACACGACTGAGTGACTAAACCACTGCCACCAGAACAGAGAAGTTACCATTTATCTCCTGTTACCAATTCCATCCAATCCTCATTTCATATCTTACACAATCTACCAGAAACATTGAGCTGATCACTCTCCTAGTTTCTTACATAATTTTCTTCGTATCTCTGAAGACTCCATCAGTTCTTCCTTAGTTACTTTATCCCTCACTGGCTACTCCTAGTCCCTGCCTCTAGTCCTTCCCACCTGTCTGCTTTCAAGATAACCCACAGATCAGGTCTTTTTTATTGTGCCCAGCTTTGCATGAAATATTCCCTTGGTATTTCTAATTTTCTTGTAGAGATCTCTAGTCTTTCCCATTCCATTGTTTTCCTTTATCTCTTTGCATTGTTCACTTTGGAAGGCTTCCTTATCTCTCCTTGTTATTCTTTGAAACTTTGCATTCAGATGAGTTTATCTTTCCTATCCTCCTCTGCCTTTGGCTTCTCTTCTTAGCTATTTTTAAGTCCTTCTCAGAAAACCATTTTGCATTTTTTGGCATTTCCTTTTCTTAGGGATGGTGTTGATCACTGCCTCCTGCACAAGGTTAAAAACCTCTGTCGATTGTTCTTCAGGCACTCTGTCTATTAGATATAAACTCTTGAATCTATTTGTCACTTCCAAATTATTTTTTTGGGCTCCAAGATCACTGTGGATGGTGACTACAGCCATAAAATTAAAAGACACTTGCTCCTTGGAAGAAAAGCTATGACAAACCTAGACAGTCCATGAGGTCACAAAGAATCAGACATGACTGAACAACAATCTAATTTATCTATCTATAATCACTCTCTAGGCGATTTTGTTTAATTCCATGTCATTGTCTCTATGATAATAACTCTCAAAATTATATCACCAGGCTCAGTTGTCTACTCAGCATCTTGTATATTTAATAATTACCTCACACTTCATGTATCCAAACTATGCACTCAATTTTCATACCAAATTTATGTCTTTACAGATTATTCCAGTTCATTAAATAGGAACTCTACTTTTCCAACTGCTTCAGTCAAAAATCTCAGGACCATCTTCAATTCCTCCCTTCCCTTCTCTCCACGTCCACATTGACCATCCTGTTCAAACCACCATCATCTCTAGTCTGACTCCTGAAATGTTAGCCTATTTGGGACTCATGCTTCCACTTTTGTCTCCCTACACTCAACTTCTCCACAAATCAGGTGAGTCAATGCTTTCTTGAAATCATTACACAGACCATATCACTTTACCACTCAGAATCCTCCAAAGGTTTCCAGTCTTTCTCACAGTCAAGGTGAACTTATATAAACTGATCCCTCTACCATTTATCCAACCTTTGTAGTACACTCTTGCCTGCATCACTCCACTCCCTGCATTCTGAGGGCAGGCTGAGTGTATCCTGTTGCTTCTGCTGTCTGTATTGATCTTTTACCAGAAGCACACACTGATCACAACTTAATTGGGGGGGGGGGGCACCTATCCCTACATGTTACTTTATTAGACAACTGTTTCCTTACTATTATATATAAAATAACACCCTTTGTCTCCTTTACTTAGCCTCTACCTCACTCTATCTCCGTTATTCTGCTTTACCTTTTTCACCACACTTACCAAAGCTTGACATATACTATATTTATTAGTTTATTTGTTTATTGACTGATCCTCTCACCCCAACTATCAGAATGTTGTTGTATTAAAGCAGCAACTGTGTCCCTTGTGCTTAAAATAGTACCTGGTAAAAGAAATCACTCAATAAATATTTGTTAAATGGACAGATGAGTATGTTAACTCTTACAATGTTCAACAGAAGTCAAAGAAACAATACAAGGGAAAATGTGTTTTGAGAAATGAAGGCTGTGTTAAGTACAACACAGGAATATAGAAACATGTTTCTGGCAGAAAGTCATCTCTGAAACTGAATTTAGAAATACTCACTCCACCGTACTCACCCCAAAGTATCAGCAAGAAAGCTAACCAGAGCTGTGAGTGGAAAAACAGTCATCTACAGGAAATTAAAATCTCAGGCTGTACTACATATGTACATATGGAGTCCAAAGGCATACTATATTTATGACATAGGGACTCCAAAGGAAAAGCAAACTTAAAAGCTGGTCAAGAGTCAAGGATAGATTTAGGTTCAATGAAAAATTTTAAAATTATTCTGTAGGAATACTTTGATAATTTCCAATGCATAGGACTCAATGGGAAACAACCTACACTGTTGGAAAATTTATACACTAAAAAACAAAACTTTCAGTTATTTCATAATCTGGGTATTAAGACAAGCATGTCTAAAAGAGTTTTTTTACAAGAGTATATAAGTAAAGAATAGGACATTGTGAAAGGGAGCATTTCATAAAGAACATAAAAATACTAGAAATAGAAAATGTTGAAAAGAATTAGAAGCACTATAAATTAGACTTAGCTAATGAGAAAATATGATGCACATACAGTATGAAAATGAAAAAAGATGAAAAATATGAAAGAGAAAATAAGTGATTTAGGGTACAAGAATGAAAAGATACTTCATCTGTCTAGTAGAAGTCCCAATACATGAGAAAAAAGAAATGTGCAGAGGCAATATTTAAAGAGAATATGGCTGCTAATTCTCCAAAGTTTTAAAAAAGAAATCCTCAGATTGAAAAAAAGATTATATGAATGTACATAGTACCTGCATATAAATCTAAACTTAGACACGTGTAATGAAACTTTGTAACACCAAAAGTGAGGAAAAAATCTTTAAAACTATCAGAGAGAAAAAGTAAGACTGCTATAAAGGCAATAATTAGATTGACAGCTGACTTCTCATCAGTAGCAACTAAAGCTACAATATAAGGAAATACTGTCTTTCAGTTGATGAAGAAAACTAACTGTTCACCTAGAATTCTATAACCAGGTGTTTATCTATACTTAGAAACCTAAATCATTAAACAGTAAGGATAAAATATAAAAAATTTAACAAGAAAGAGAATTTGCTACTCACAGGCTCTTGATAAAATTTAATTTGGCAATAAGGAATAAGAGGCAAGACAATTTAATGAACTGATATTATTAATGAATTGATTATAAACACTAAGCTTTAAAATAAGACTGATAAATTGATTTTTAAAAGATTAAAAATAAGGTTGATTAAATAAGGTTAAAAAACACTGAATAATATGAATATTGATGCAAGATTTCAGACTTTCTTAATCATTTAAGGACAGATAACTCCCCAAATATGAGAGTCAATGAACAAAAGTATGAACTAGAAAGATATACACCAAATTCATAAATGCAGCAGCCTCTGGAGAGGAGGAGGTTATGAGATTAAAGAAGTAGCAACAGGAACTTCAACCTCACTTGTGTGTCAGATTTTCTTTTTTTAGCCACTTCTATTGGTCTTTCATTTATCTATTTTCATCCCATCTTTGTTCTTTGGCCTGTGTGGGCCTCCCATAGCAGTGGTCTTTATCACTGCAGAGCACCGGCTCTGGGCATATGCACTCCAGAGCTCCAGCTCAGTAGCTTGACACATTGGTCCAGCCACTCTGCAGCATGTGGGATCTTCCCAGGGAAGGGATCGAACTGGCACTCCTTATACTGCAAGGCAGTGTCCTTACCCATTGGACCACCAGGGAAGCCCATGTGTGTCACATTTTCAATAAAAAATAATATTGAAAAAAATGTCAAAATATCACTTTTGTTGAATCAACAAATGTTTCTTTTTATTATATTTTTATGTGGTTTTAGCAGATGTAGGCCTATTATTACAATTAATTTAGAGTAAGCATGACTACTACGTCTCATGTAAAGAGTATGAAAGTTCTTCTAAAGTTGATAAAGTCGCAAGAATTATATGAATTGGAAAGCATATCTCTGAATCAATCTCCAGTTGATTTTTCACTTAATCTAAGATGAATATGAAATCAAGCTGTTTTTCAATTTTGAATCACTCTAAGGAATGGCCAATCCAATTTTATACTTTGAAACTATAGGACACACACATAAACAAATCAAAACAGTCTGGATTTAAGTTTAAAAAAAATATGCACGGGCTTCCTATTCAGAGACAAAAAATAAGCAGGAAGAATATAAAAATGAATATTTTCAAATGAGTACAAAGGGTTCTTAGGAAGCTTGGTTAGATACACTGAACAACTTGGTTCTTAACACTGAAGTAAGTCAGTCAGTTTAGAAATGTCATACATCAGTGGGTTAATCTGAAGCCAGTTCATTTGCAGTATCTCAGTCATAATAAAAACTGAAGTAGTACCATAAATATATTTTTCTTTTGTATTACTATCCTTTCCAGAAAAAAATAAGAGTTAAACCTATGAAAGATGAAGTCGTTCCAAATGGCTATGCTGTTTGTGCACTTGTAAGTGAGGTCTGCAGCTTTCAAAACCAAAATAGAGTGTGAATGTCCCAGTAAATCTGCATCAGATGTGCTTCAGGTTGAAAGGAAATGATACCAAATGCAAGAAGTTAAATGAATCATGAAAAAAGTGTAATCTACACAGATAGACCATGTTATGCAATTGCTCTACTTGTAGAAGTCTATGTATAGGGCAAAAAAACTCCTTATAATTTCCAAAAATAAACATAGCTGGTTGTTCCTCTGCAGCTGGATGAGGTATTTCTTCATAATCTTTCAAGTCATTTTAAGGGAAAAAATTTCGTTATCTTAGTTATGGTAGAGGCACCTCGGTTTAGGATTCAGAGCAGGTGCTTGGATTCCTGCTGTTTGGGGTCTGAATCATGGCCTCCCGAGCAGCTATGCAAGCTTGTGCAGATTTAACCACTGTATGTCTCTGTTTTCTAATTTGCAGAATGGGAAATAAAACAAGCAGCACAGCTGACATAATAAGTAATCTTATATAAGGTATTATTATCTTCATTTTAATGTGGAGCTTTAAACTTCAGAAAAAAGAAATGTAGTATTCTTACATATCATAATCAATTATGAACAATTTTACAATTAGAAGATGCTTCATATGTCTGAAAATGAGCTTAATCAAGGTCCTAATATTAATCCATTATGTATAATGCAGATTAATGTTAAACTATCCACTGCTGATAATAACAAGAGTCTCCATTTTCCAAAAATTAATGTTAAACTATAGGACACACACATAAACAAATCAAAACAGTCTGGATTTAAGTTTAAAAAAAATATGCACGGGCTTCCTATTCAGAGACAAAAAATAAGCAGGAAGAATATAAAAATGAATATTTTCAAATGAGTACAAAGGGTTCTTAGGAAGCTTGGTTAGATACACTGAACAACTTGGTTCTTAACACTGAAGTAAGTCAGTCAGTTTAGAAATGTCATACATCAGTGGGTTAATCTGAAGCCAGTTCATTTGCAGTATCTCAGTCATAATAAAAACTGAAGTAGTACCATAAATATATTTTTCTTTTGTATTACTATCCTTTCCAGAAAAAAATAAGAGTTAAACCTATGAAAGATGAAGTCGTTCCAAATGGCTATGCTGTTTGTGCACTTGTAAGTGAGGTCTGCAGCTTTCAAAACCAAAATAGAGTGTGAATGTCCCAGTAAATCTGCATCAGATGTGCTTCAGGTTGAAAGGAAATGATACCAAATGCAAGAAGTTAAATGAATCATGAAAAAAGTGTAATCTACACAGATAGACCATGTTATGCAATTGCTCTACTTGTAGAAGTCTATGTATAGGGCAAAAACTCCTTATAATTTCCAAAATAAACATAGCTGGTTGTTCCTCTGCAGCTGGATGAGGTATTTCTTCATAATCTTTCAAGTCATTTTAAGGGAAAAAATTTCGTTATCTTAGTTATGGTAGAGGCACCTCGGTTTAGGATTCAGAGCAGGTGCTTGGATTCCTGCTGTTTGGGGTCTGAATCATGGCCTCCCGAGCAGCTATGCAAGCTTGTGCAGATTTAACCACTGTATGTCTCTGTTTTCTAATTTGCAGAATGGGAAATAAAACAAGCAGCACAGCTGACATAATAAGTAATCTTATATAAGGTATTATTATCTTCATTTTAATGTGGAGCTTTAAACTTCAGAAAAAAGAAATGTAGTATTCTTACATATCATAATCAATTATGAACAATTTTACAATTAGAAGATGCTTCATATGTCTGAAAATGAGCTTAATCAAGGTCCTAATATTAATCCATTATGTATAATGCAGATTAATGTTAAACTATCCACTGCTGATAATAACAAGAGTCTCCATTTTCCATAAAAAATGTTTAAGTTCATACTAGCCATTTTCTGGAAATTTTGCTGTGCGTGTGCATATATAAAAAATATTTGCCATTTCATTTTACAATCAACATCATTTTCACACTTTAAGAACTGTAAGTGAATACTTTGTAGTATGATTTCGGGCTTTACTAAGTTAAATTGACAGCTGTTAATAATATAAATTTTATCCTTCTCACATTTGAAAATATCAGTCTGGAGATCTGGCTTTATGTAGGTTTATATAACTAGATACCTTTTTTAATCTCCCTCAAGCTCTGTGGCTCCTGTCTTTAGACTGCCCTTTTTCCAAGTTTCAATTGCCAACTATGCATAGAAACAGTATGAGGTTCCCTGTCCACATTAAAAAGAGCAGATCTTCATTAAAAATTACTTTGATCCATATTCAACTTTCAAAATATAATAACCAGTTCATTCTGATGCATTAAAAGAGTAAATATCTAAGTGTTCTTCATATCCAAAACAGTGAGCAAAGACGTGAAAGAAGAATATTTGAGCTAATGAGTAATGCTAATCTCTCAAAGGAAGGCAGAAGCAGCTGCATTCACTCTGGGATTGTCAGGCCTTCTGACAAGAATGCAGCTCAACCATAAGGTCCAAAATTCTGTATGTACGTGTGTTTGTCTGTTTGTGAAGAGTGTGCATATATATGTGGCTGTGTGTGTGTCTGTGTGTATGTGTGTGTCTGTGTGTGTGTGTGTGTGTGGAGAGAGAGAGAGAGAGACAGAGAGGGTGAGAGAAATATGAGCTGTGACACTGGTCAAA
The DNA here is from genome assembly GCA_022376925.1 of Tragulus kanchil. Taxonomy (NCBI): domain Eukaryota; kingdom Metazoa; phylum Chordata; class Mammalia; order Artiodactyla; family Tragulidae; genus Tragulus; species Tragulus kanchil. The sequence goes on from JAIOJX010000031.1 coordinate 78,848,033, forward strand.
GTCAGTAAAAACTAGAATCAAAGCCATTCTACCTGAAAACAAACAATACAATAATAGAGCACATGGAGCAGAGTACATACCAAAAACATGCTGAGAACTTAATCTAAAGCAATTTAAATTGTTTAAATAAGACAATATTGAATACAGATAGCTTTTTAATTTTGTATAACAGTATAACTATGTATCTTCAAGAAACAGGTACTTACAGAGAAATGGTAGATGAAATAGGAATAACTAACATATATGTATCTCTAAGAAGAATTTCATAAAGTACCATTCAGAGACTTTGTTCTAAAACTCAGGGTGATCTTAAGTAAGAACTTCAACAATAAAGCCACAGGATTCCTATTGCTCCTATGCAAACAGGGTCCCAGGGCTAACACGCTCATGATAGAGTGGCATTAGTTGTGGCCTCTAGTGGAACTTCACAGTAACAATATCAGATCAGAACTATCAAGAACATTTACTGAATACTTACAACATGTCAGACACTATCATAAACACTTCTTAATTACTTTATGTAAACCTCACAACAATCCCATGACATGGCTGCCATTACAATGCTCATCTTACTGATGACATAACTGATGCTGAAAATCGTACGGCTCAGAAGGGACAGAATCGGGGCTTCTACCCAGGCAGCCTGGCTCTGACATCAGCTCTCTGTCATCACACATGCACTAAAGGAAAAGAATAACAGAACGGGCAAGAGCAACAACCTGAAATAACCTTCCACAGTCTCTTGTCTAGAGGCAGGTTCCTAACTGGTTTATCAGCTTCTGACCCCATCTTCAACTTTCATTTTTTCATTACATAGTATTCAAGGAAGATCTTTTTAAAACATAAATCTTTTAAAATACACAACCAACCTCGATCAAAAGTTTCCATTTGCTTCCCATCACACTTATAATAAATGCCAAAGTTTCTACAAATTCAACATTTGGAATATGTTGAACCTACAGTTAGGAAGAATTAATAGAATATTGAACCTGTTCTTTGTGATTAAATGAATGTTTAAAAACATAGGAAAATTTTGAAGCCATGGACCAGCAGAACTTAAAAAACAAAGTTGAGCTGGAATCTAAATCTTGCCAAATACTAAATCCTTACAAATATTCAGTTGACAAAGATTCTAAATATACAACCAGCTACCATCACCAAGACCTCACGGCTCCATCACGGATTCTACAGAAACACTTAGATTCTCCACTAACAGGAGGGGCATCATTCCTGCCAGGCCCTGAGGGACCACAGCTTTCCTTTGTTCATCTCTGATGCTTAGCAACTCTCCGATCCATGAAACTTTTGTACCCAAACTCCACATGAATTGATCAGCAAACACTTTTCTCACTTCTACTCTAACCATATATAGCTGCTGGCCCATCACAGCCAAACCTCCCCCTCATGATCAAGAGCCAGAGAAACACACACACACACACACACACTCACACATACATACCACCACCACCACAAATCCATACACGCTCGGGACTTAAGAGTATTCTCGGGGAATTAAGAAGTCACTCTCACCATTAAAACACTATTTTCAGCTACACTATCATTTGAATAGCCTTCTGTGGTGGGCCTGAAAACTGGAATTTATTACTCTAGTTTTTTAGCAAAAGCAGTCTAAGAAGTTTCAAACAACTACCTTAAAAGCCATGTTTTAGAAAGGATAAAGGAATAAGTGGAAAATAGTACAATCAGCTATGGAGCACTTAAGAATCAAGTCTATATGCTCCCAGAAATTTTGCACACCACCAGGAGATTTTCTTCTCTTCCTTACTTGCCTAAAACTTAGATCAAGTAATAAAATATCACTGATGTGGGGGAAAAAGCAGTGTTTTTTTTTAATGACCTAAGTTTAAGACCACTTGCTCTTAATATTAACACAGAAAACTGAAATCAATACCCATATAGAATCTCACTTAAAAAGGCTATATTTTGAAATATTGATTGTCTATGATAATTGTTCTGAATTCAGTTTCTACCTTAGCAAAAAAACCATACTTGTGATTTGATTGACATATATGAGGTTATAGTAAAGACTTAAATGGTGATATTGATCTGAAGATTTTAAGTACTCTCTCTCAAAGCAAAATTGCTTCAGTAATCACTTTTTACAATGTAAAGGAGGCTGTGGGAAACATATTTGAAAAACTAAGTATACTTAAAAAGAAATGAATATGCTTTTTTCAAAAAGAATACATGGGGGCTTCCCCTGGTGGTCCAGTAGGTAAGGACACCGCCTTGCAGTGCAAGGGGCGCCGGTTCGAGCCCTGGCCTGGGAAGATCCCACGTGCCACGGAGCGGCTGGACCAATGTGTCCAATTACCGAACCGGAGCTCTGGAGCGCATGTGCCCAGAGCCGGTGCTCTTTGACGATGGGCACCACCGCGATGGGAGGCCCACACGGGTCAAAGAACGAAGACAAATGAAAATGGAGAGATGAAGGATCAATGGGGGTGGCCCGCCCGCTCCCCTCCCTCCCCATCCCGACCCCCGCCCAAAGTAAATAAATAAATTAATTAAAAAAAAAAATACATGGTAATATGTAACTATCACAGTTGAAAATTAAGACCAAATGTCAGCACAATCTATGAGGTGAATCAAACTTTGTTGTTCCCATAATTTTTTTATACACGTTTTTAAAAAATAGTCATGTTTACAGGCTAAAAGTCTCTTGATTTAAGTTTCCTCTCTCAGAGAAGAAAAACATACATACTTCTTTTTCTAACATTCCAGGGTACCAAAATATAATCGATGAAATCATTTAATGTAGTTTTTAAAATAGAATTATCTGTTTCCACATTCCAATTATTCTGGAGAGGGAACCAAATTATCCTGCCATTATAGAAAAAGCACTAACAAGTAGAGACCTAATAAATAAGAGTTTCAAATGTTACTGAACATACATCTGACCTACAACCCAAAAGAAACTTCCTCAAACAGGCAGATTACAAACTGTAAAATAACATCTGGAATTTAATCCCAGGAAATCGGATCCTGTCTGAAGCCCTGTGAAGCAAACACAGTACTCGCTGGAATAGGATATCAGGTACAGTGACTCGCTTACAGTATATAAGCACCATGGTAACAACACTACGGACAGCTATTCCAAACAGTGGCATCTAAAAACCACAGGCCTCTGAGAATAAAAGTCATAATGGAGCAAAATAAGGGCTGGTCTGCAGGTTATGAACACTACACACTTTAAATTATTAAAAGAATGGCAGTATATTTAATAATTACTCTTCCTCACAAAACACTGATGGGAGAACAAAGAGGGCAGGAGTGGCCTTACAGTAAATGAGCCCTAAACAAAGCAGAAAAGAAATCTGCCAAGTCAGATACAATGCTCTGTGAAAATATTAGCGTAAAGCAAAGAAAAAAAAAATTCTGAATAACCAATGTGTCCAATTACCGAACCGGCGCTCTGGAGCGCATGTGCCCAGAGCCGGTGCTCTTTGACGATGGGCACCACCGCGATGGGAGGCCCACACGGGTCAAAGAACGAAGACAAATGAAAATGGAGAGATGAAGGATCAATGGGGGTGGCCCGCCCGCTCCCCTCCCTCCCCATCCCGACCCCCGCCCAAAGTAAATAAATAAATTAATTAAAAAAAAAAATACATGGTAATATGTAACTATCACAGTTGAAAATTAAGACCAAATGTCAGCACAATCTATGAGGTGAATCAAACTTTGTTGTTCCCATAATTTTTTTATACACGTTTTTAAAAAATAGTCATGTTTACAGGCTAAAAGTCTCTTGATTTAAGTTTCCTCTCTCAGAGAAGAAAAACATACATACTTCTTTTTCTAACATTCCAGGGTACCAAAATATAATCGATGAAATCATTTAATGTAGTTTTTAAAATAGAATTATCTGTTTCCACATTCCAATTATTCTGGAGAGGGAACCAAATTATCCTGCCATTATAGAAAAAGCACTAACAAGTAGAGACCTAATAAATAAGAGTTTCAAATGTTACTGAACATACATCTGACCTACAACCCAAAAGAAACTTCCTCAAACAGGCAGATTACAAACTGTAAAATAACATCTGGAATTTAATCCCAGGAAATCGGATCCTGTCTGAAGCCCTGTGAAGCAAACACAGTACTCGCTGGAATAGGATATCAGGTACAGTGACTCGCTTACAGTATATAAGCACCATGGTAACAACACTACGGACAGCTATTCCAAACAGTGGCATCTAAAAACCACAGGCCTCTGAGAATAAAAGTCATAATGGAGCAAAATAAGGGCTGGTCTGCAGGTTATGAACACTACACACTTTAAATTATTAAAAGAATGGCAGTATATTTAATAATTACTCTTCCTCACAAAACACTGATGGGAGAACAAAGAGGGCAGGAGTGGCCTTACAGTAAATGAGCCCTAAACAAAGCAGAAAAGAAATCTGCCAAGTCAGATACAATGCTCTGTGAAAAATATTAGCAAAGAGTAGAAGCATTTAAAAATCTGTAATAACAATCCAAGAAAGCCTAATAACTTCTAGATATATACAAATCTAAGGAAGAAGAGGTCAACTTTCAGGACACTAATAGCCACCTAAGAGCTATTAGTGTCCTGTTTCTGGTGACGAATCTGTAGGCCAAGTCATCTGCGCAGAAGAATGAAAACATCTAGGATCAAGGTGGAACATTTGGGAGTACAGGAGGAATGAGCATAGGTCTGCATAGGGCAGAAATATTGGCAAAGCAGAGGCTACTGGGTGTTCAGATGGACACAAGGGCCTAGTGGTACTGAAGCAGAAGAAAGATGGGCCCCAGACTGAGCAGCTGAAGTCTATCCCCTGTGGACAGATATCCCAAAAGAGCAGGAGGGAGCGAGGCTGAGCCCAGCCCAGATAAAAGACCACATGTCCCTCATCCTCCAGGTCAAGGAGACCCTCTCAACAACACATGCACAGAATGTCTCCCCGGAGGTCAAAAGAGAGGGGTCATAGTAAAGGTAGCCAACAGCTCATACGCCACTTCAACTAGAATCCAACTGGCAAAGAGATGAGCATGCACACAAGGGAGAACCCTGAGATATACCAAATACAGACTCAAAACCAGGCAAAGCAAGATGATGGGACAAAGGAAGCCTAGCAGAAATGCCCCATAAAAGTGGTTCATGGGTTCCTGAAGCATCATGCTGGCTCTCCAAAAATTATTTTTGAATTTTTTTTTTTAAGATTCCCTTTTTTTTTTTCTTTTGTCCATTCTGATTCACATCTTTATTTTCATTTAGGGCCCCTGCCCATTGGTAACAACTAGGCTTTCCGTGCATCTAAAACCACAGGCCTCTGAGAATAAAAGTCATAATGGAGCAAAATAAGGGCTGGTCTGCAGGTTATGAACACTACACACTTTAAATTATTAAAAGAATGGCAGTATATTTAATAATTACTCTTCCTCACAAAACACTGATGGGAGAACAAAGAGGGCAGGAGTGGCCTTACAGTAAATGAGCCCTAAACAAAGCAGAAAAGAAATCTGCCAAGTCAGATACAATGCTCTGTGAAAAATATTAGCAAAGAGTAGAAGCATTTAAAAATCTGTAATAACAATCCAAGAAAGCCTAATAACTTCTAGATATATACAAATCTAAGGAAGAAGAGGTCAACTTTCAGGACACTAATAGCCACCTAAGAGCTATTAGTGTCCTGTTTCTGGTGACGAATCTGTAGGCCAAGTCATCTGCGCAGAAGAATGAAAACATCTAGGATCAAGGTGGAACATTTGGGAGTACAGGAGGAATGAGCATAGGTCTGCATAGGGCAGAAATATTGGCAAAGCAGAGGCTACTGGGTGTTCAGATGGACACAAGGGCCTAGTGGTACTGAAGCAGAAGAAAGATGGGCCCCAGACTGAGCAGCTGAAGTCTATCCCCTGTGGACAGATATCCCAAAAGAGCAGGAGGGAGCGAGGCTGAGCCCAGCCCAGATAAAAGACCACATGTCCCTCATCCTCCAGGTCAAGGAGACCCTCTCAACAACACATGCACAGAATGTCCCCCCGGAGGTCAAAAGAGAGGGGTCATAGTAAAGGTAGCCAACAGCTCATACGCCACTTCAACTAGAATCCAACTGGCAAAGAGATGAGCATGCACACAAGGGAGAACCCTGAGATATACCAAATACAGACTCAAAACCAGGCAAAGCAAGATGATGGGACAAAGGAAGCCTAGCAGAAATGCCCCATAAAAGTGGTTCATGGGTTCCTGAAGCATCATGCTGGCTCTCCAAAAATTATTTTTGAATTTTTTTTTTTAAGATTCCCTTTTTTTTTTTCTTTTGTCCATTCTGCCTCTTTTATTTATATTTATTTTCATTCATCTTTTTATTCTTCGGCATGTGTGGGCATCCCATTGCAGTGGTCTCTCTCATTGCAGAGCGCCAGCTCTGGGCACATGCGCTCCAGAAGGCTGGCTTGCAACTGGACACACTGGTTCAACTGCTCCACCGCACATGGGATCCTCCCGGGCCAGGGATCAAACCGGCGTCCCTTGTACTCCAAGGTGGACCCTATACCCACTGGACCACCAGGGAAGCCCCAAAATTTTTAAGTAAGCCTTAACTTTTGGTAATATAACACAGTTATGCCACTGTCTAGAAACACACAGATCAAGACTCAAATCTTGGCTCCTCCATTTATTTATATTTAACCTTGAGTAGTCACTCCCAGCCTCAGTCACATTTGTGAAAAGGAGATACTTAGCACCTACATTTCACAGGGTTCTTGTAAGGATTTACACATAATCTGAAAACAGTCTTGGAGCAAAAGGAAGCTCAGTAAATGTCTTTCACCCATACATCCTTATAGCTAATAAAATCCCTAATCAATCTCAAACAAATAAAGTGATCCAAACCACCATGAGGGTGAGGCTGTCTCTCTAAGCCTGCCCATGTGTCTATCCAAACATACTATTTTTTCTTCCTGATAAACACTTGACTTGTTTCACCACATTCCACCTCTGTGTGGAATCTCATTTCTGTGGAGCTAATGGGCCAGGGCCTTGTCACTGGCCACTGGTCCCTAGTGTTCCAGTGGCTATGAGACAGCAGTCTCACTGACACAGCCCAACCTCAATCTTCGGCCAGAAAGCGAAGTCCCACTTCAAACCACTGCCAGTCCTGGTCACCAAAGATCAGTACTATCAGTCAAAAGTAGGCTGGAAACATAGTCACAAACAGAGTCAGAAGAACAGTAGTAAGCAATGAAAGCTTAAGTCCCTGTATATGGCTGAATCTGCTAAAGGGTCCAAGGCAAACCCCAAGAACAGTTCCTTGTGATGGTCAGTTTTACATATGTGTCAACTTGGCTAGGCCAGGACCTATTATTATTGTAGATGTTTCTATAAGGATACATTTTTAGATAACCTTGATTTTGTACTTGTCAAGCTTTTACAGTCATGTGAGATGAATTCTTAAACCCCTCGTCATCTCTCCCTCTCACATAGACACACACACACACATATGTATTATGAGATACTTACTTTATACTATATTTCACGCAGATGATAAAGAAAGACAAGGAGAGAGAGAGGGCACAATAGTTTAGATTCAGGTATTCAGGTCCATGGGATTTTTTTAAAGATTGTATATACTATCAATGGTGGCTCAGTAGTAAAGAGAGCTTCCCAGACGGTACTAGTGGTAAAGAACCTTGCCTGCAGGAGACCTAAGGGACGTGGGTTGGTTCCCTGGGTTGGGAAGATCCCTAGAGGAAAAAATGGAAAGTCACTCCAGTATTCTTGCCTGGAATATCCCATGGAAAGAGAAGCCTGGTGGGCCATAGGCCACGGGATCACAAAAGATTCAGACACAACCAAGTAACTAAACAACAACAACAGTACTACTGATACACTTTTGAACCCATTCCTTATGTGAGCCAGCAAAACCTATATGAGTATCTGAGCACTTAAGATAATATCACTTATCCTTCTTGCTTCTTTCTTGTGGTTAATTCTAAAAACTGAATTTAATTTTTATTGTCAATTATCTGTTGGTGTTGGTGGTGGTGTTCAGTTGCTAAGTCATGTACAACCACATGAATTTGAGTACACCAGTTTCCTCGGTTCATTCTGATAAACACTTGACTTGTTCTATGTGAGAGCTAATGGGCCAGGGCCTTGTCACTGGCCACTGGTCCCTAGTGTTCCAGTGGCTATGAGACAGCAGTCTCACTGACACAGCCCAACCTCAATCTTCGGCCAGAAAGCGAAGTCCCACTTCAAACCACTGCCAGTCCTGGTCACCAAAGATCAGTACTATCAGTCAAAAGTAGGCTGGAAACATAGTCACAAACAGAGTCAGAAGAACAGTAGTAAGCAATGAAAGCTTAAGTCCCTGTATATGGCTGAATCTGCTAAAGGGTCCAAGGCAAACCCCAAGAACAGTTCCTTGTGATGGTCAGTTTTACATATGTGTCAACTTGGCTAGGCCAGGACCTATTATTATTGTAGATGTTTCTATAAGGATACATTTTTAGATAACCTTGATTTTGTACTTGTCAAGCTTTTACAGTCATGTGAGATGAATTCTTAAACTCTCTCGTCATCTCTCCCTCTCACATAGACACACACACACACATATGTATTATGAGATACTTACTTTATACTATATTTCACGCAGATGATAAAGAAAGACAAGGAGAGAGAGAGGGCACAATAGTTTAGATTCAGGTATTCAGGTCCATGGGATTTTTTTAAAGATTGTATATACTATCAATGGTGGCTCAGTAGTAAAGAGAGCTTCCCAGACGGTACTAGTGGTAAAGAACCTTGCCTGCAGGAGACCTAAGGGACGTGGGTTGGTTCCCTGGGTTGGGAAGATCCCCTAGAGGAAAAAATGGAAAGTCACTCCAGTATTCTTGCCTGGAATATCCCATGGAAAGAGAAGCCTGGTGGGCCATAGGCCACGGGATCACAAAAGATTCAGACACAACCAAGTAACTAAACAACAACAACAGTACTACTGATACACTTTTGAACCCATTCCTTATGTGAGCCAGCAAAACCTATATGAGTATCTGAGCACTTAAGATAATATCACTTATCCTTCTTGCTTCTTTCTTGTGGTTAATTCTAAAAACTGAATTTAATTTTTATTGTCAATTATCTGTTGGTGTTGGTGGTGGTGTTCAGTTGCTAAGTCATGTACAACCACATGAATTTGAGTACACCAGTTTCCTCGGTCCTCCACTATCTCCCAGAGTTTGCTCAAATGCATGTCCATTGAGTCAGTGATGCTATCTAGCCATCACATCTTCTGCTGCCCCCTTCTCCTTTTGCCTTCAATCTTTCCCAGCATCAGCGTCTTTTCCATTGAGCTGCCTCTTCTCAACAGTGGGCCAAAGTATTGCAGCTTCAGTTCCAATGAATATTCAGAGTCAATTTCCTTTAGAATTGACTGGGTTGTTCTGCTTGCAGGCCAAGGGACTCTCAAGAGTCTTCTTCAGCACTACAATCTGAATGCATCAATTTCTTCAGTGCTCAGCCTTATCTATGGTCCAAATCTCACATAGGTACATGACTAACAGAAAAACCAGAGCTTTGACTATACATGCCATTGCTGGCAAAGTGACGTCTCTCCTTTTTAATACATTGTTTAGGTTTGTCATAGCTTTCCTTCCCTTTCCTTCCAAGGAGCAAGCGTCTTTTAATTTCATGACTGCAGTCGCTGTCCATAGTGATTTTGGAGAGCCAACAAAATAAAATCATTCACTGTTTCCACTTTTTCCCCTTCTATTTGCCATGAACTGATGAGACTGGATGCCACTTTCTTCGCTTCTTTTTTTTTTTTAATTTTGGCCACCTTTATTGGTCTTTATTTTCATCCATCTTTGCTCTTTTGGCCTGTGTGGCCTCCCACTGCAGTGGCCTCTCTCATTGCAGAGCACCGGTTCTGGGTGCAAGCGCTCCAGAGCTCCAGCTTGGTAATTGGACACCTCCACCCAGCCGCTCCACGGCACGTGGAATCTTCCCAGGCCAGGGACTGAACCGGCGCCCCTTGCACTGCAAGGCAGTGTCCTTACCCACTGAACCATTAGGGAAGCCCTCTTTGCTTTTTTTAATGCTGAGTCTCAAGCAAGCCTTTTCACTCTCCTCTTTCACATTCATCATGAGGCTCTTTAGTTCTTCTTCACTTTTGGCCATCTTAGTAGTATCATATGCATATCTGAGGGTATTGATATTTCTCCCAGCAATCTTGATTCTAGTTTGTGATTCATTCAGCTGAACATTTAACATTACGTACTCTGCATAGAAGTTAAAGAAGCAGGATGACAATATACAGCCTTGTCATACTCCTTTCCCAATTTTGAACCAGTGCATTGTTCCCTGTTCAGTTCTAACTGTTGCTTCTTGATCCACATACAGGCTGAGGCTTATCTGTCTCCTGAGGCTTCTCAGGAGACAGATAAAGTACTCTGGTATTCCCATCTCTTTAAGAATTTTCCACAGTTTGTTGTGATCCACATTGTAAAAGGCTTTAGCTTAATCAATGAAACAGAAGTAGATGTTTTCTGGAACTCCCTTACTTTCTTGATGATCCAGCAAATAGTAACAACCTGTCAATTATTACAAAGGCTTTAGTTGATTATTCAAAGAAAAACTCCAGTCTGTTCTCCAAAACCCTTCCCAACTTCTTTCAGAAACCCAGAGGTTGAATCATAGAGGAAAAAAAAATCTAGTTCTTCAAGTCTAAGAACCGGGATTAAGTCAAGAAGTAGCATCTAACAATAATACCTCCCCTTACAGTGTATTTATTTCAATTTGCCAAGTATCTGTCTTAGCCCCTTAACACACACAATTTCAAAACAGCACTGTAAGCCTGGGATTGTTAGCCTGTTTTACATGT